>JAULUF010000035.1:0-600000 GCA_031834385.1 Semotilus atromaculatus
GATTAAATCTGAGCGCTGGATCACTGCTACATAGGCTGCCTAAGGGAATGAACTTGACGGCCCAGAAAGTCATTAAAGAAAATGTTTAAATATTCCATGTGCCTACAGTGGCTCAACTATAAGTTTATCAAGCGACGAGAATACTTTTTGTGCGAAAAAAAAACATAAATAACGACTTTATTCGACTATTCCATTACTTCCTTGTGGGCCTTGAGACGAGAGTTGAAGAGATTTCCAGAACGCATGCGCGAGAACTGAGTAACAAGTAACAAGAAGTAGTCGTCCTCTTCTCAGTTCTCGCGCATGCGTTCTGGAAATCTGGAAATTCCGTATACATGGAATAGTCGAATAAAGTCGATATTTATGTTTTTTTTTCGCACAAAAAGTATTCTCGTCGCTTGATAAACTTATAGTTGAGCCACTGTAGGCACATGGAATATTTAAACATTTTCTTTAATGACTTTCTGGGCCGTCAAGTTGCATTCCCTTAGGCAGCCTATGTAGCAGTGATCCAGCGCTCAGATTTAATCAAAAATATCTTCATTTGTGTTCCGAAGATGAACGAAGGTCTTACGGGGTTGGTACAGCATGGGGGTGAGTAATTAATGACTTAATTTTCATTTTTGGGTGAACTAACCCTTTAACACTTTCCATCCTCCTCCTTTTGCATCTGAGGAGGATAGGAAACTTAACTTGCTCTGCCCGGTTCGAGCTTTGAAGTTCTATG
Organism: Semotilus atromaculatus; assembly: GCA_031834385.1. Classification (NCBI taxonomy): domain Eukaryota; kingdom Metazoa; phylum Chordata; class Actinopteri; order Cypriniformes; family Leuciscidae; genus Semotilus; species Semotilus atromaculatus. The sequence goes on from JAULUF010000035.1 coordinate 728, forward strand.
TGAATCGCTAGGGCGGTTGGAGGAAATCAAACCAGCTCTTGGTATGTTTTGTTGCTGGCCGCCGCGGGCTTGCCACATCAAAACAGAGGATTTCCCACTGGGTTACGGACGCTATTTCACTAACTTATGAGGTGCGTGGCAGAGCACATTCCACTAGAAGTGTGGCTTCCTCTGAAGCTCTTTTAAGAGTGGCCCTCTTGGAAGATATTTGTGTGGCGACAGGCTGGTCCTCTCTCCACATTTTTGTCAGATTCTATAGTTTAGATCTTGACATGACTCCAGGTCCCCAAGTTTTATCTGCTTGAACCGGTCATGTAAAATTTCTGGTCTTGTACTAGCTATGGCAGCGCTTTAGCTTGGTGAGTTTGGTATTTTGTTCCCACTGCGTCTTAAAGCTACGCAGCGTCTCGTTCCCTATTCAGAGAACATAGGTTACGTGAGTAACCAGAGACGTTTTCAGCAGAGTGCCTAGTGTTTTCAGCTAGCTAATGCTTTGGTGGACACACGGCCTTAAGGGTGAGATGATGTGGAACTGACAGCTCAGTAGGAGGTTGATTTGACATTGCAAACTCCTCTGTGTTATTAGCATCCAGCCTGGAAACCCCTTTACAGAAACCCTGTGTGAAAAGTGCTTATCCCAGAAAGGTTTCATCTCTGAAACGTACGCAGGAGTCAGGACGTTTATGTGTAATGGCTGGGACACGTGACGGCAGTCCCTAGCACCATAGAGTTCTATGGCTGCTGCACCATAGATCGTTCACTGGCCGCTGCTGCATAGCCTGCCTGCTGTGATGGACAGTCAATGGACAGTTTTTCCGCTGCCCTCCGGCACATTACAAGTAGGTTGCGTTCTGCCTGAGTTGGGGAGGGGGACCCTTCGCTTACTCAGCGAATGTTTGAAAGAGAACAATCAGGGTAGAATCAATAAACAAAGTTAAGACATACAAATGACAAGAAATTCAAAGTAAAAGCCAAAAAGTGCCAAAAGTTACAGACAAATAAGACTTCATGTGTATGAAGTTCACATGAAATGATCTTCAATATTGTTATAACCATTTTTTTTTATTGACAGCAATTATACTGTAAGAAAAAGGAGACTTTTACTTAAGTCATTTTTTTTCCTGTGCCAAATGAAGAGCCCAGTAATCTCACGTCCCCAGAAGAGACCTGTCCTCAACACTGATAAGTATGCATTTTAGTCAGAGTTTCAATAGGAATGCCACCAAAAGTCATCCACTATGTCCAATAACAAACTTTGCTATCCACCTTCATTTCATAGATATGTACTACTTTAACTGTCAACTATAGACCTGGGAAACAAAAAGGTTGCGAGGGATAGACTTCCATTATTTTCAATGGTTTACACCCTGAACCTATATCACATGTCATTTTCACAATTCACAACTTTCAAGGAGCTTTATGGAGCTTTTGTCTACTGAAAGTTTTTTGGAAAGATATTTCATCAGCTGAACAATTGAATGTGTTTCCCTCACAGCCTTGTTTTCATACCAGTCAAAACTTAAATTTTGCTCTGATTCAGGATGAAAGGTCAACCTTTGAACCATACAGTTTTCCAGCCCACACCCGTTTCTTTCTTGTTTTCTCCAACTTGACTGATCTCCGAAAACATTATAGAATTCTCAGCCACAATGCTTTCATCTCCAAAAAGTTGTTGTTTCTGCCATATGTACATTATTTTGTCATATAAATTATTAAAAAGCTGTAAGGCCAAGCTTTTTGATGAGCATGGAAGTAGATTGTGGTTACTTTTAATTTGCGCTTAAAAAAACAAACATGTTTTATGTAAAAACATGTAAAAAAAATAAAAATAAAAAATTGCAAAAGTTAATTCATGATTCCTTGTTGTTTGTGAACAATATAGTTTTTCATGAAGATATATATATCTTTGTATTTTAACTAGGGCCGGGACTCGATTAAAAAAATTAATCTAATTAATTAGAGGCTTTGTAATTAATTAATCGAAATTAATCGCATTTTAATCGCATAAATATTTGACCTGAGAACAGTGTGAAGTAATTTTTTTCACGTGGATTTTTAGTATACCATTGAATAATGACTGAATACATAAGCTTAAGCAACAAAATATTGTTTATTTTTGTTCAACCAAGTCCAGCAGACCAGTGCGATTTTTGCCATTAAATGTAGCAATAGCAAAATGTAACCTATTGGTAGGAAGACCTTCCGTAAACTTTAAACGTTTCTGTAAACGTTTTTTTAAGTTAAAAAAGGTTTCCAGGGTGACGCGTCAGGCTTGACACGTGACATTCACCACAGCCAAAATAGCGCTGCATGACAGATGTAGCGCTTTTATTTCTAAATATTAAAAAACTTGCTTACCATGTCATAAACTTTTTTCTTTTCCGATTCTCAAATATGTGTAAGTGAGTTTGTTTTGTTGTTTAAAAAATCTTTATAAATTATCTGTAACGTGAGATGGGCGCCGTGTTTGGGCCGCAGTTCAGAGATTCCTGTCTGTTGGATTTATTACAGCGCGTGAATTCATCAGTTTCTCCCGAAATACATGAAAGTAAGTGGCCGGTGAACTGGGAGTAGAATAGAGTTGACTTTATAGTTATTTACACTGTGTGTCTGATATGAATAAAAACCGTCGGCAAATATATTTTCTTGGGTTGTTATTGCTGCTTCCATAGACACCATTGTGTATTTTACAAACTTTAAATGTGTTGTTTTAGTTTACTATAAATTATATGTAAATGTCTAAAACCTAAAATAAACATTATGTGAACAGTTGTGATAGCCTATGACAAGCGCTGAGCGCGTCCGTCTTTATAGGGATCTTCGCCGTGACGTCACGATGCGCTCTGGTTGGCAAAAAGAAAAGTAATGGCTTGCTGCGCAGCGCAAACACAGAAGACAAATGGTTGTATATCGTGCTGTGTGATCGGCTCTGTTAACAGGTTCGATAAGAGTAACCTTCTACCGCGTACCTAAACAGCTTGAATCAAGAAGATAGCTGTGGATTTCTGCAATTAGGCGTCTAGAATAGGGTACACATTTAAACCCAGATATCACCATGATAAGTACTGAGTTGATTACATCAAGACAAACAAAAAATGTATTACAAGTTTTTTTGAAATTGTTTGTTATTAACATTATTAACATTTGTTGTTAACAGTTATTAACATTATTAACATTTGTTGTTAACATAGACAAACGGTGCATAATCTAATTACGTATGTGCTAATTTGCATAAATACCTAAACAGATCTAAACATTGTGTATAGCCAGGTGAAAATGTCTTGTTGAATCTTGTTGACACCTTACAGTAAAATACTTAATGTTAAGGTCTGAACAGAACCCATTCAGGCTACCCATGAACATTAATACATGGAGGCTGGAAGAAGTACTTTAGAAACCAAACCAGCCTTTATTAATTTGTATTGCAGAGATGGGGTTTGGGGCTGAAACAAGACAAAAGGGTAAAATAAAAAGTGGCTGGATCAAAAAATCAAATTACGTACACAATGCACGACTAGATAATGTCATCTTCATTCTCTTCACCGGCCATCTGCATCAAAGAGTATAGAAGCACAAGAGGCGAAACTCTGATGCTTTTTTGGTAACAGCCACTAGGTGGCGCCTCGGTAGCGCGGCCGCCATTTTGGAGTGAAGATTCCAACTGAAGTTAATGGACAACAGCACAGATAACAGTTTTTTTAGGTAGTTTTTTCTTAGGTAATATTGAGTGTTTCCATTTTATGCAACTTTACACATTTACTACTATTATTAGTTACCAACTCCACTAGGCCTGAAATATATTTTGTACGTTTTAATCCCCTGGATCATGCTACAAACACGATGATCTTATAGAACATGATGCATTACATGTGTCCGTTATCCGATAATTGCCACTTTTGTACAGTGTTTTTGTTTACATAGTCTTGCTTTAACGGTCATTAATATACGATATAATAAGTTTACTGCAAAGCTATTCTATTGCTGTTATATATTTGTTGTCCAACATTTACATTTTAGTAGGCTACAGTTATATTTATTTGCTGAATTCATGTATTTCATTGATAACTTATTTTTGAACATATCTCGTTATTTCAACATATGCTGGGACATTCTAATCTGCATTAAGCCAAGTGTTCTTATAATGGTTTTCTATGGGAGGAAAATGCTTAATGTGTAAGCTAATTAAACACGTTGCGTTTATATTCTGCTCATCTGATTTTTTTAACCTACTTTATTTTGATTTTAGTATCATAATGATTAATAAATGCATGCACAATTATCCGTGAACTTTATAAATGTTGCAGATAATTACTGTGCACAAAAAATGCCTTTCAACGTGCAAAATTCAGAATTAAATGAATGTGCAGCAATTTTGTACAAATAGAGAGTCTTTAGGCCTACTGTATACGTGTAGCCATTAAATAAGCGCATTTAGTTTCATATTTGTTTTTTCCTCATGTTGATTATGAAAAGTGAACGGCACGCACGTGGTGGAGTAATAACTTCTTTTAATTAAACTGTTTAAGGTCGAAATAACGCTAGATTTTTAATATAAATTACAGACATGTCATCTGAGGACTATTTCAATTTTTTCTCAGTTATTTTGCTTTATTACCAGACTCAATATTTGGCTCGTTCTTACATAGTAGAGCATGTTCGCACATGCGCAGTCTTCAAACACGGTACTTTAAATCTTTTGACAAACTAAAATACGTAAATTACATTTGTATGTAACGTTATTCTAAATAAAAGGCACAGGTTGTACTGAATGTCAGCTTGCTTATTTTGCTCAAGATAAGGATTTATTACGTCCAAATGTCATGCAATATAGAAACTATGCTTCTAACCACAGGTCGAGAGCTGTCGTTCAAACCACACAACTTTGCGATGCTGTTTGAGACTGTTCGTTGGAACGATGGTTTCAGGAAACACTGACTCGTTGAACTATGCAGATAACGACGGAACTTGCGACCATAGTTGGCTAACGATGCTTTCGGGAAACGCACCCCTGGTTAGCAACTTCTTTTTCTTTTTACCTAATTATTTCAACCTAAAAATGACCTCTGCACTGGACTAAATATATGTATAATATATGACTGCCGAGTCGCTTTCACCCCAAAATGGCGGAAGCACAGCGCTGCTGCTGGGCGCTGGTGTTGCAATGGAACGTTCTATTGGCTTTCACTTCTTGTAAATATACGTTCTTTGTCTGCATTGAGTTTGGTTCTTTCTGCCAACCAGTTCGCGGCCACGCCCATATCGTGACGTCACATTTGACTCCGGCGAACATCCCTTTTGGCTCAGCCAGCCACAGCGCGAAAGCACAGTTTGAATCTTGCAGTTATTATGTCACTTCACTGTACATTCGCTAGTGGGGGCCGACATCACAATATTGCTGAGCCTGATGAGATATAGGAAAATATCTAGTGGAAAATGAGAATGTTATTCATCCAGTGAGAAAGTTCCGCGGTGCAAAAATAAGCGATTAAAATCAGTTATCGCGTTAATTAACGCGTTAAAGTCTGTAATTAATTAATCTTAATTAACGCGTTAAAGTCCCGGCCCTAATTTTAACATTATAGTGAGAATTTTTATATTTTATTAGTAGTGTGTGCCATTTCCTGACACTAGGTGGCGGGCAATATTCATTTTAGATCACGGTGTGACTGAAAGTCAAGCGGTTTTACACTTATTTAACCTGGACATTTTCAAGGTGGATTTATTTATTTGTGTGAGTCAATTTCTGTATAGACACATACCTTTCAAACAACAGAAATGTATAAAGTAAAGCAAAAATGTTATTACTCTTATTTTGAGCAACAAATATTGTAATAAATAAAATGCATTTATAAAGCACTGACCTTAGGCCTACATTTATTAAATATACGCTTGTCCTGAGATTAGTCCAACCCTTCTGTTGTATGTCATTCTGGCTTTACTGTGTTTGCTTCTTTAACAGCTTATCATCAATATGATAGTCTATTTAAAATTTTAGCTCGGAGTGTAGACATAAATGGGTAGATTGAAAGACCAACTGCTGAACCTGTCTAAAACTGTAAACATGACTAAACGCTGCTGTTTGCTTATACACTCGGAGAAGGTACTAATTTTCTTTTTAAACACAACACAATGCAAGACATAATTCAAAACAACTGTGAAAAGTTAGCATGGAAAATTCCTTCATAATGACACATAGCCCACATTGTGTGCGCTGTTTTTACATACTTTTTTTAATGGAGTGTACAGTATTTTTTTCCAGCTTTAGCTGCTTGCCCAGCATTCGTATCGGTTATAAATTTTGTATAAATTTACTACTTTTAAAAACTGGCCAAAAAAACCCCTCTTGTTTTGATATCACAGTTGCCTTATATTCAGCAAACCCATGACTGGACTTGGATCAAAGCAAAACGTCATGAAAAAGTGGAAGTATAAATGTTTACGTTTAACCCCACTCCCCTTTTCATTGTCATTTCCCCACTCACTCTCTCCTATTTTTGCCTTCTCTCTTTATACACTTCTTCTAGCAACGTGAGGAGTGCAGGAAGCCCCTATATGTCTCTGACGCCACAGGTTATGTCTGTTCTTCTCCCCCACTGACAATCACCCTCTGTGGTGTCAGTGACCTGTAACCACCTGCAGAAGAAGAGTCAGGATACATAAGACTTCATATCAATAATTGAAAGAAACTCTGCCCCCTCGTTTTAATTTATTGATAAGCCCACCTTGCAATATTCTTTAATTACTCGGCCACCTGCTCGCCCACCCTATAGAATGCAGAGGAAGCCATTACATGAGGGCAGAAAATGATCCGCTGCCTCTACAATTGTATCTTTGTGTCGCTAAGACTGCGAGTTAGGTGTTGGGTTTCATTAGTACCCTCATGTTGATCATGATAGGGCACATTTCTTTGAAGATTATTGGCATTGCTTTAACAATAGACCTTCACAAGCTGTAAGGTGCGAGGTTCTTCTAGTTTGTAGATCACAGGTATTTAAAGAATGTCTCATTGTAGACGTCACATTGTGTTTTCAAAAAGGATGTGCAAACCAAAGGTCGACAAACTGGTCTTAACTGTTTTAACAGATTTTACGACTGAATTCAGCCATACAATTTCCCTAAAAAAATATATAAATACCGGTAACGCTTGAATTTCACTGACTAATCCCTCCCTGGTTTTGCCTAAAGAAGATGTCATTTACTCACATAATCCATGTATTATAAGTCAATATGCTCTACGTATCAATATTTACTCAAGGCAATGCATTCAAATCCTGTTTAACATATTACTGGACTAAGCGGAATGTTACAAGAGGGACTCACTAAACATTTAGTCTGGTAGTATACACTCACCGGCCACTTTATTAGGTACCCCATGCTAGTAACGGGTTGGACCCCCTTTTGCCTTCAGAACTGCCTCAATTCTTCGTGGCATAGATTCAACAAGGTGCTGGAAGCATTCCTCAGGGAGTTTGGTCCATATTGACATGATGGCATCACACAGTTGCCGCAGATTTGTCGGCTGCACATCCATGATGCGAATCTCCCGTTCCACCACATCCCAAAGATGCTCTATTGGATTGAGATCTGGTGACTGTGGAGGCCATTAAGTACAGCGAACTCATTGTCATGTTCAAGAAACCAGTCTGAGATGATTCCAGCTTTATGACATGGCGCATTATCCTGCTGAAAGTAGCCATCAGAAGTTGGGTACATTGTGGTCATAAAGGGATGGACATGGTCAGCAACAATACTCAGGTAGGCTGTGGCGTTGCAACGATGCTCAATTGGTACCAAGGGGCCCAAAGAGTGCCAAGAAAATATTCCCCACACCATGACACCACCACCACCAGCCTGAACCGTTGATACAAGGCAGGATGGATCCATGCTTTCATGTTGTAGACGCCAAATTCTGACCCTACCATCCGAATGTCGCAGCAGAAATCGAGACTCATCAGACCAGGCAACGTTTTTCCAATCTTCTATTGTCCAATTTCGATGAGCTTGTGCAAATTGTAGCCTCAGTTTCCTGTTCTTAGCTGAAAGGAGTGGCACCCGGTGTGGTCTTCTGCTGCTGTAGCCCATCTGCCTCAAAGTTCGACATACTGTGCGTTCAGAGATGCTCTTCTGCCCACCTTGGTTGTAACGGGTGGTTATTTGAGTCACTGTTGCCCTTCTATCAGCTCGAACCAGTCTGGCCATTCTCCTCTGACCTCTGGCATCAACAAGGCATTTCCGCCCACAGAACTGCCGCTCACTGGATGTTTTTTCTTTTTCGGACCATTCTCTGTAAACCCTAGAGATGGTTGTGTGTGAAAATCCCAGTAGATTAGCAGTTTCTGAAATACTCAGACCAGCCCTTCTGGCACCAACAATCATGCCACGTTCAAAGTCACTCAAATCACCTTTCTTCCCCATACTGATGCTCGGTTTGAACTGCAGGAGATTGTCTTGACCATGTCTACATGCCTAAATGCACTGAGTTGCCGCCATGTGATTGGCTGCTTAGAAATTAAGTGTTAACGAGCAGTTGGACAGGTGTACCTAATAAAGTGGCCGGTGAGTGTATTTCCTGGTACAAACTTAGGACTGCCAAGTGGCATTTTGATGACTCTGATTAGATCATATTAAATAGGAAGAGCTCATTGCTGCCATGTTCTTTTTTCTAATCTAATTTTAAAAATCAAATGTCCTTGGGGTGCACAAGCTTAGCCTGGAGGGTTGGCGAGTGCTGCAAACAAGCAAGAAGAATAAAAAGCCTCTTTGTTAGTTTGGTCGGTTTGCCAGGCTGACTCCGCGCACGATGCTGAGTGACGGGGCTTGTCTTGCTAGCTCTTGCGGTCAGCGTGGCTCTGCTCATCTGTCATTGACCCTGGAGCCTCCATCACCAGGCCCACAATGGACGTGATTATAGCTGTGATTATAGATATGATGACAGTGTTCAGAGTCGGTCAAAGAGCACAGACTCAAACTTCTTGTTCATGGAAAGGGTTTGATTTTACATGACTTCTATTTTTATTGATTTTGTCAGTACTCTGGGAAAATAATGGTATAATGTGAAGTGAAAGATTAAATACACATTGCGTCATTTCTGCAAGCAGTGTGGGCAATTGTCTGAATAGTGTGTTTACATGCTGGACAAAGCCAAGTAACTATCACATTATCAAGATCTGTTGGTCCGACTTCACAAAAACTGGAATGGTAGGATTTCAGTCAGACTAAAGCATTTACATGACACTTTAAAAGTCAAATTACTTTTATAGTTTGACTAAAATAAGGGTACATATAAACACACTGTCTTTGCGATTCCACAGCATATTTGTAAGCACGTTGAAGAGCCTAAATATAAGATCAAGGCCTTATTTCACAGACAGGGTTTAGATTAAGCCAGGATTAGTAATCCTTAGTAATTAGAACATTTAAGTCAGTTTTATAAGCACGCCTTAGAAAAAAATATTACTGGGATGCATCTTGAGACAAAACAATGGCACTGACATATTTTAAGATATGTCAGTACAAGTTACTTTCAGTTAAAATAGCTCAAACATGAAGTCTTCTGTGAAACCGGGAGGAAAACTTAAAGGAGAACTCCGGTCAATTTTAACATTGAGCTCATTTTTTTGTAAATTTGGAGTGCTGTCAGTACAGAGAACAACGACAAAAATCGGTGTTGCTTACACCGTGTTATTTTCTTTTTAAAATTTGCAGCCTGTTGACTTCAATGGGGCGAGTTTTAAACCTGATTTTAGCCTCTTAACATCCTTGATATTTCATTACAAGTGCACAGCCATGTGCCTGATGTTATTAAGAGTGAACACGGTCAATCTGACTGCAGTAGATGTGAAAGATATTAATAAAAATGATGTTAATTCAGCCAGCTCACATACCTGTATTTTCTTCCTGTTTTCGGTCGAAGTCTAAAGTAGTCGATTATCGAGTTCGCGTGCGCGACCTGGCTGTATGAGATCCCACTCTCCCAGATCTCGATAATCGACCACTTTGGACTTCGAACGAAAACAGGAAGAAAATACAGGTATGTGAGCTGGCTGAATTAACATCGTTTTTATTAATATCTTTCACATCTACTGCAGTCAGATTGACCGTGTTCACTCTTAATAACACCACTCACATGGCTGTGCACTTGTAATGACATATTAAGGATGTTAAGAGGCTAAAAGCAGGTTTAAAACTTGCCCCATTGAAGTCAACAGGGTGCAAATTTTAAAAAGAAGATTTTTATCGGCAACACCGATTTTTGTCGTTGTTCTCTGTACTGACAGCACTCCAAATTTACAAAAAAAGGACCTCAATGTTAAAATTGACCGGAGTTCTCCTTTAAGACTGTGAATTGACAAAAATCAATGTTTTTTACATAGCAACCCACTTTATCAACTCTGTGAACATAATCCTTTAAAGAGGCTATATGCGTTTTTCTGAAATTTAAACTCACGACTGACACCTGTGGCCAAAAAACAGAACTGCTCTTCCTTTCTGTTCGCTCTCGCATCGCGCGCTCGTACGTGCACACTTCACAAGTCATCTGCTGCAAGGAGGTCAACATTATGTTTACAGAGGTAAGAACAGTCAAATACATATATTCCATTGCACTGCTTGCGAGTGTAGGCTACTTGCTGACTAGCGGTGGTGGCAGAGTGATCTGAAACGTTTAACTTGAACGCGCTCGACGTCACATCCGCAGACAGCGCGGGAAAAATCCGACCCGACAGAAAATAGGACAAATAGGATACAGGCTTAGGTGCACTCACTGTGAGCGGACAAGGTGTCAGTATGCTCAACAGGAGATGTTTGAGTCATAAATGGTCAAATAAAAAGGCTATTGTTACGTTTATTTTGGGGAAAAAGCTGCATATAGCCCCTTTAAGAGGCTTCCTAGACAGAGAGGATGAAAACTGACTGCAGTCAATTTAAATGAATTTTCACACCAGTTTCTTTCTGGCAGTAAGGAAGCCTACACAAGGTTGTGCTAATAATGTCACATCCTTAAATAGCACTAGCATGAATAACACAGATGTGTGGTCTCAGTGAAGGCTTGCACATCGGTACAATGGTTGACCTCCCATTTTGAACTTTTCTACCCTCAGGTTCGAAAGAAACTTTCAAGTATCACCCATGAAGGATGATGATATTAGTCAGTGGTGACGCAAATGCTTTGAGAGTGGAAATGTTCAGCTTTAACCCACCCCGTTATAAAAAGGAAATGGGTGAGGTTTGGTTATGCTTCACCGCATGTGCTGCAGTGGTAATGCTTCATCCTTCCAATTTTCCATTTTGTGCACCATTGTTTTCAAAATGTAATATTTAAAAACATCTTAACGCATGACTTAAAAAGCAAACGGTTAATTCAGATTGTTTGCATGTACTGATCCCAAACCATCACTCTTTGGGATTCACACTAAAAAAAGACTGGAATACACTACTCAACTTGACCTGGCATCTTGACTTGGTTAAACAGAGAAAAACTGGTCATCACACACTAAATGACTGAGGATCACACAGACTTTCAAGTTGTTCCAAACACAACAAACTCACACAGAAACATGCGGCTCAGTGCTAGGAGACGAATGACAAATTAAAACAACGTGTTCTGAAATCGGCTCAAAATATAAAACATGTTTGATATTCTTAGATTTGACAGATTTTTTGTATTTTGAAGCTAAAAAAAAAGAGTCTGTGTCCATCCTGAATTTCTGGGAAATCTGACAACCCTGACTGCCCAAAATATGCTGACTGGCTCTGACTTTCTAGCATTTAGCATTTACTTGTCCAGACTTCAAACTGTGGTAAAAATCATGGGGAAAAGTCATGTACTGTTGCTGCCTTAGACAAACAAGAAACATTTACACATTCAGTCTAAAATACAAACCACCGATATTTCATTAAGTTCCTTATATACAGTAGAAATGGATGGAATTAATATGACACAATTCCTGACCTCTTGCAATTCTATTGTTCAAAATTGTGACGTTTCAAATGCAGAAAAATAAATACACGGCCATATAAACATATTGTTTTCTTAAAAATAAAGGAAAATGGGTCCCCCCTTTATATTAAGTGTTTTTAACTACTTTGTACTTACATTTAAATGATTAATTTGATACAATGGACTTATTGTGTACATACATGTTTTTACATTTGTATTTAAAGATACCTGCATGTGTCACGGAGTGCAGTGTAAAGCCAACTCAATCTAAAGTCAAACACAAACCAGACGGCATGTAATTGCTGAAATGCTGTCATTGATGTAACATCTACAATTACACTGTTGACCCTTCCCTACCACCTAACCTACACTGTAAAAAATTTGCTGTAGAATTTACAGGAATTTACTGGCAAAAAAGTTGCCAATAAAGTCCTGTAAAAATGTTGGTAATTGCTGTAAAATTGATTACAGTATAATACTGTAAAGCAATTTACAGTTAATTATTGTATGTGAAATACAGTAATTTGTAGTTTTTTTTACAGTAACATTGAATTAAACTTGTATTTTATTTTACAGCAATATTTTGTAATTTCCCAAAAGTACAGTATTTACCTGGCAATAAAGTTGCCAATAAAGTCCTGTAAATATATTTTACAGCAATTTTTTGTAATTTCACTAAATACAGTATTTACCTGGCAATACGGTTGCCAATAAAATCCTGTAAATACCCCCAAAATTCAAGAAGATGCTGTAATAATTTAACATTTAAAAAGCTGAAAATAATCATTTTAACAGTAAACTGTACTCTATTATTTAACATTAAAGTAATGTAAATGCATTAAAATAAACATTTAAAAAAACAAACACAAAGTCAAAGCTGTTGTAGAAAAATATTTATTAAAATAAGCAAATTACTGCAAGACAAGTAACAACAATTTTCCTTTTTGAAGTACAGAAAATCTTTTCAAAATCAGTCAGAAAATAACTTGTAAGACTTAAAGATTTAGATTCTGGGTTCAATAAAAGTTAAAGGGACAGTTCATCAAAAAATGAAAATTCTGTCATCATTCTGTTTACTCACCCTCAATTTGTTCCAAACCTGTATGAGTTTCTTTCTTCTGTTAAACACAACATATGATATTTTAAAGAATTTTGGTAACCGGACAATTGAAAGTAAATGGCTACCATCAACTGTTTGATTACCAACATTCTTCAAAATATCTTCTGTGTTCAGCAGAAGAAAGAAACTCATACAGGTTTGGAACATGGGGGTGAGTAAATGATGACGGAATTTCCATTTTTGGGTGAACTATCCCTTTAAGCTCAATCAACAGAATGGCATTATGGTTCTCACACATCTCCTGTTAAAACTCACATTTCTGCTCTTCATTTAAATTCTTTTTTTGTATAAATGTTTGTGATAAACACAAATGCTGGTGACTGACAACATTCCCTCTAAAACATTGAAACTGTTAAGTACTTTTTTACATTTTGTGTAAGTTGAACACTTTGGCAGGAGAACAAGATCTTACTGAACAAGATTATAGAATTAAGTGTCATTTTATAGACATCTCCTCCAGTAGTTTTTTTTATATATATACATTTGACAACTTACATGCTTAACCACTCAAAGTCCATTAGCCTTCTGAGAAGAGTAGACACATGAGGATTGACTGTGTTGTTCCTCTTCTCTGAGGTCTTTCCACTTTTTTTGACTGCCTTGGTACCAGTGGATGGGTTGATTCCAACAAAACATCTGCACAAAAATCAGTCAGAAAAACACAAGCAGAAGCTTTAGGATCATGTGCAGACTAATGAAAATATACCACTTTACAATAAGCATTCGCTGCACTACTAAAAAGGGTTAGTTCACCCCAAAATTACATTTCTGTAATTAATTACTCATTAATCTGTCATTAATTAACTACTGACCTTCATTAATTTTCAGGAACACACATAAAGATGTTTTTGATGAAATCAGAGGTTTCTGAACCACACATAGACCACAACGTCATTACAACTTTCAAGGCCCAGAAAGGTAGTAAAAAAATAATTAAAATAGTCCATGTAACTCCAGTGGATCAACCTTAAATGTTATGAAGTGATGAGAATACTTTTTGTTATAATGTAGAACCTGGAAGCGCTGCACTGTGTTTACTAGATTAACAGCGTCAAAGACTGACACAGAAGAGAAGAGATTGTTGAATAAAGTCATTATTTTGGGGGGTTTTTGCGCACAAAAAGTATTACCGTGGCTTCATAACATTAAGGTTGATCCACTGTAGTCACGTGGTCTATTTTAACAATGTCTTAACTGCCTTTCTGCCTTTTTGAAAGTTGCAATGGTTTTGCTGCCTACTTGTGGTTCAGAAACCTCTCGGATTTCATCAAAAATATCTTAATTTGTGTTCCGAAAATGAACAAAGAGCAGTAGTTAATTAATGACAGACATTTTTTTTTTTGGTTAAATAATCCTTTAACATATACACTTTTTTTTTTTTGGTTAAATAATCCATTAACATATACACATTTTTATTTAAGTAAACCGTTACCTTTGAACAAATTCAAGTGTGCAGGATGCCTCGTGCTGATACACCAGATTAAAGTTGTAGTAAGAGGTAAACAAAGCAGCAAATCCAGCCATAAAATTGGGGTGTGGATTCATAACCACTTGACCCTCAATACTCAGCATCCACTGGGTTGCAGTGAGAATTTCACCTAAAAATAATAAATATAACAAACACTTTATAAAAATGTATGCTAAAATACAACAGGCAAAATGTATAAAGTAATTTGAAGATTTTGGAACGTACATTACCTAAAACAATCAGGCGCGGAGAGTCTGGAAGTGTAGAACTTTTTTCCACATCAGCTGCTGTTGCTGACATCTACAAGAAAAAAAAGAAAAGAAAAAAATTGTAAATGTAATTAAATGCAGTATATAAGAACAAAATATAACCCCACAACAAAATGTTATAATAGTAAAGCACTATATATGACTTACATCGGTCTGAAGAAAGAGTGCTTCAGGTTTTTCTTTGAAGTGTGACAGAAGCAGAAGGACCACACATGGGATTATACAGGATGCTCCACTGTCATCATACTTCATAAGTATGCGTTGCATCTCATCTGTATTAGTCCCTGCCGGCATTTGTCTGAAGAACTGAAGTATCATCTTTCCCTTTTCTTCCATAGACTTCTCAAGTTTCTCTAGAATGGTTATGTTTGTAAGAGATTTAAAGTGGTTGTACAATTCTTTGGGCATGAAAAGATAAGGCCAGTCATTTTTCAAGTCAGCAATCGATGGTGGTGGGCAGGCATTGATGGATTTACGTTGTAGGTAGTATGTTGCCTTCATTAACTGACTGAGATGTCCTCTCTCTACCCCAGCTGGCCCCTCAGTACTGTAGAGGTCTTTCATTTCTTTTTGTTTTTCTTGGAGACTCTCCTCAGTTTCTTCTTGCGGACACTCAGGCTGCCATCTCACACAACCATACTGGTCTGCAGGTCCTGGGGCAATGTCTTCTCCTGATGAATTTGAGGTCTTTTTCTGCGTCCTGCGTCTTGACAACAAGCAGCCACGATTAACATGCTCCACTCTTGTTTTTAGTTGAGTCAAAAGAGATCCATAGCCAGTCCCTATTCTTGTGCCATCTACCAGGACATCAGCAAAGCTTTGTGAATACTGTTTAACAATCTTTTTCGCGACAATCAAGCACTGTGATTTTGATGGATTTAACTCTGTCAGTCTCATCTCATCCACAACAATTCTTATCATTTCTCTGCGATCTTTAGCTGTGGGGCGTTTTCCCAGCGCAATGGCGGTTTTAATACCAGAAGACATCCTATTCCAGGGAACTTCAAAGTTTTCAGGCCATACACTTAAGTCCACAGTTGTACTGGAACTGTCTGTGCTGGAGACACTTGGTGTGCTTGAGGAACTAGAATTTGATGATGGAAAGTCCTTCATTGTGGTATCAAAGACAATTTGTGTGGATTCTAGAGGTGTTACTTTGACATAACTTGTTTGGTCTGAAAAATAAAAAGTACTCAAATTATTCTCTCATTATTTACCTTTATGTTGTCTCAAATACAACTCAATGTCTTCCGCAGAACACATCATTTTTTGTAATTGTGATGTTTACATCCATAAAATGCAAGTCATTAGGGTCCTTGCTTAAAGGGACAGTTCACAAAAAAAAAAAATTCTGACATCATTTACTCACCCTCATGTTGTTTCAAACATGTATGACTTTCTCTCTTCTGTTGAACACAAAAGAAGATATTTTGAATAATGTTGGTAACCAGACAGTTGACAGTAGCCATTGACTTGCATAGTAGGGGAAAAAAATACTATGTAAGTAAATGGCTACTGCCAACTGTCTGGTTACCAACATTATTCAAAATATCTTCTTTTGTGTTCAGCAGAAGAAAGAAACTCATACAGGAGGTTTGGAACCACATGAGTGTGAGTAAATGTCAGAACTTTCATTATTGAGTGAACGATCCATTTAAGGTCCTAAACTCTCAGGCTCCTAAAAGGACGTAATGGCAGCATGAACATAATTCATACTCCAACATAATCAAGGACGTGTAATCAAACTTCAAATCATAATCATGCCAATGAGACCATTTACGTCAAGATTTATACTGAATAAAGTTTACTCAAAAATTATAATATTACATCAGAAAACATTAATTATACCCTCATATCTTTATGATGCCTTTATGGAATTTGGAAGTGTTGGACGACATTGACATACATTGTATAAACAAAATCACACATCTCCATCAATTTATTTGTTAAAGTTTCACAAAAAAAGCAAACGTTGTAAGAGTTTGAGTCAGCATACAGGTGAGAAAATAATAAATAGTCAGTGAAGTCTTCTTTTTAATCTTTCCTGTCAAGTACTTTTGCTGTAATGATGAGGAAGATGAACATGACATACCTTCTACATTCCAAGCATTGAGGAGGCGGCGACACTGTATTGGCGTGATGTGATCAGGCAGATCCTCCTCTTTAACTAACTGCAGGTCAGATTTGGACTCAACTCCTATGCTTGCCAACTTGTTCAGGAGGGACAGTAGTTTCTCCTCTTGCAGCCCAGGTAGGACTGCCAACACAGCATCTCGTACATCCTCCCCTAATGCGGACATGTTTCTACAAATCTGGGAGAGAGTGATGAAAAATAATCACTGGTATGTCATTCATCTTGTACTGCGCTAAAGGATAATAATCAAGGAGATTCTCTTGCTTTACACACATGTAGTTTGAATCTTGAACTGTCTCTGTTAGAAAATGGATACCCATATCAACAAGCTCCACAGCCTGCTGCCTCCTCACAACAAAGTAGACGGAATCATTACAATGAATTAAAATCAGCTTAATCTCACCCATGTGTAGACCTTCTTCGTCTTGTTTTAGTGCAACATACATGTTTTTTTTGTACTTGGTGCCTTTGTAGATGACTTCATTTGCAGCTACAGTGGAGTCATGAGTGAAATTAAATGCTAAAGTTGCTGCCTTAATGCTGTCATTGTAGTCACCAGCATAAAATTCATCTCCTCTTCCCACCTGAACTACAGGTGGAAAAAGAGTCCCAGCACTTAAGTATGCTTGTAAGAGCTGATGTCTCTCTGCTAAAGTAGCACACAGGTTTTTAAAGTTGTGCAATTTTCTTGCACACTGTTTGAAGTAAGTGTGCTTACTTTCAAATCTCAGAGTCCAAAGACGGATCAGAGGTCCAAATTGGATTATAAGCTCTGGATAGTGGCAAAGATAGTGGTGTTTTGGTTTAAGTTTAAACTCTGGAAATAACTCCACTCTAGACTGGATGTATTCTTCGATTAGGACACCCAAATAAGCAACCTGGTCAGGAGTAATAGCTGGTGAACACACATGCACAACTATTTCTCTTAGGAGCAGAATCAACTTCCACACACTATTTTCGGTTGGTTTTTTTATCCGGTCTCCAATCAACAAAGGGAGAACTCTCAACAGACACCAATTCTGGACTGCATGCCCACTTAACTTCTCACTATTTGGACAAAACTCTGGAGGTTTGTCATTTGCTTCATTTCCAAGGTAAGTAAACTGACTTATCCTTCTATTCAGTTCTTCATATGTGAAATGCTTCTCTTTGTTTACCAGGTAGTTGATGCACAATGCCAAGTCACAGGAAACAACACCCTCAAAAAGGTCATGACCTAGACATGGTGGGAGACCAGGCTGACAGATATGAAAGTAAAGCAGCTGGTTGAATACGGAGTCAAATTTTATTCCACACACAGATTCTCTGTTGCTTTCTCTTAGGTCTTCAATGTGCTGCTGATATGACAGCTTTGTTCTTTTTGTACCAGCTGACCATGGACTACACTCAAATGTTTGTCTGTCTATGTCACAAAATCTAAAAAAAAAAG
The DNA here is from genome assembly GCA_031834385.1 of Semotilus atromaculatus. Lineage (NCBI taxonomy): Eukaryota > Metazoa > Chordata > Actinopteri > Cypriniformes > Leuciscidae > Semotilus > Semotilus atromaculatus. The sequence continues at coordinate 19,086 of JAULUF010000035.1, forward strand.
TACTCCTGCTAAAGTTCTCCTGGAAGCCACCAATACTGTGTGACCCCAGATTGTCTCCTGCTATTGCACACAGAGTCCCTTTAATAACTTTACCATCCTTCAGTGCAATGCCACACTCCTCTAGGTCTTTTAGGTCTTTAATCAATTGATTAAAAACAACATCCTGTCCAAAATTCTTAAAATCTTGTTCCCTGCAGAGAATAACAAGCTGCATCTGTTCAACATTGGACCTGTTGTATGGTAAAATGTCACCAAGTGTCAAATATACTGCCAAAATCTTGTGTTTTTTTCGACCTGATCCTAAAGGATTTACAACCTCGAAAGCATCTTGATAGAGAATAAAGGCCATAGATGATTTGTCTGTTTTAAATGAGGCATTATTGGCAATATTATGTCCATCCCAAATGTCCTCAAACACATCTTTGTTCGGTAGTCGAGAATGAGATAGTTCATATTGCTTTTTGAAATCCTCTGATTCAAAAAGGGCATTAAGAGTTTCCTTTATAGGCACGTACTGGGCAAAGCATTCTTTCCCAGAGTCATTGGTACCTAAATACAAAGGCTTTGGCTCCACGTAATTGAAGGAGTTTTTAAAGACTGTCTTGCGACATTGATCTGTACGCAACATATAATTGCCTGCCTTAAGTAAGTCATTCTTTTTGAGGTCTTCAATAACATTAATTATTGCGTCACTAGACACCCCAAGTTCTGACAATTTGTCCTTAAGATTTGAGTAGACGCTTTCCTGGGCCAGATCATGAATTCCCTGGACTTCCTCAATGATGGTCTGAATTACAGATGAAGGTAAAAGAAGCTTTGCTTGCAGTTTCAAATAAAACAAAGTCAAATTCTTCAGAAAATAATCTTCATCTACACTTTCAAAGACCTCACATGGCTCAGGCCCCTCACTCTCATCTTGAGATGTACAAGGCTGACACACATGTTGTGGCGGGTTTGCAAAAACTGCTTCATTTAGAAGCTCAGGTGGACTGTTTTTGTGTGTTCTTGAGATATGAGATGCAAATGTGGATTTTACACTAAATGTCCTCTCACAACTCTTAAATGGGCATTTTATTTCTCTGCCCTCATCAATATGGCCTTTCAAATGCCTAATTAAGTCATTCAGAGTTGTACATGTGAAATGACAATATCCAATCTGGCAAATCAGTGTTGTGTCTATTTGGTCAAATCTGGCACCTTTACGAGACTTCTGATAACCTTTATGGTCTCTATATAGATGAGACTTAAAAGCTGCAAATTTTGTAAATGCACGGGAACAGTCAGGCACACCACAGGTAAAACAGCAGTTTGGAACATTACTGTGACCTTTCATATGCTTAGTAAAACCTACAATGGTATTGCTCTCATGTTGACAGAATTTACAGTGATACATTTCTCATTTAGATTTAGGTTCAAGTTAGGCTATATTAAGAAAACGATAACTATGGGAACTTTGAACAGAAAATAAAATGAACTTTCAAATCTTTTGCCAGTCATTTTGAATTTAGTTATGACGCAGGGATTTGTTAAACACTGGTTTTACATGCTCTAAATAAGAAATCCAAACTAGTGGAATAAATGAGAAAATAGCAGCATCCAAAGATGTTAAAATCATATATTCTTATGATTTTCAATCAGCAAAGCTAACTGCACGTGCATATTTACTATATGTAGTTTTACATGCTCTCAATAAGAAATTAAAACTGGTGAAATAAATGAGAAAATAAAAGCATCCAACGATTTTAATATCATATATAGCCTATGCTAATATTTTTTTTGTCAAGGAATAAGCTAACTGCTCACGTCTCACCAACACTTCAGTGGACTTGTCTTGTCTGCCAAACTGCAAATGCTCTAAAAATACTCTCTTGAGAGCAAATGCGAAGAAAACTTTAACAAACTGCAGTATTCGTCCATAACATTTACGATGGTTTTAGCAGCTAAGTTACCTTAATAGTTCAGCTTCGTCTCTGTTATGGCGCGCCCCGTCGCGATTATGCTTCGCCTGAAACAAGAAATTTAACTGGTTTTACATGCTCTCAATAAGAAATCAAAACTGGTGAAATAAATGAGAAAATAGCAGCATCCAACGATGTTAATATCATATAGCCAATTCTAATGTTTTTCGTCAAGAAAGCTAACTGCACGTGCGTAGGCTATAGTTTTGTCTCACCAAAACTTCAGTGGATTTGTCTCGTCTGCCAAACTCCAAATGCTCTAAAAATACTCGCTTGAGAGCAAATGCGAATAAAACTTTTAACAAACTGCAGTATTCGTCCATAACATTTAACTTACGATGGTTTAACTTTTACCTTGTAACAGTTCAGCTTCGTCTCATCACTGTAATGGCGCGCGCGCCCGTCGCGATTGCCTCCTGAAACAAGAAATTTAAAATTAAAGACACATCCCTTTACTAAATAAACGTAACGTTTCGGGGGAAAAAAATATTGGAATCAAACACTTTTACATCCCACTTTTAAATGTCCTGATAACACGCAGTTGTTATCAGTCGATAAAATTAATTGCATCTGACATGCTATGAATTCTGTTCAAAATATGAATCGCTTAAAACAGCATTAAATACATTAGATCGTAATATTTATGGACGTAAATTTAAGTTAACTTACCAAAAATTTAGTAAATAGTTCCTTCCTTCTATCTTCAACTCTTCTTGCCGTGCTCCAGTCCACCAGTTTTCAAACCATTCAGCCCGCGCAATCCCATAATGCCTCATCACAGTAAATTGTTGTAAAACCGTTTGAACTACAGTGAAAACACCTCTTACCTGTAAACCAATTTACAGTTGACAGGGAAATATACTGTTAACAACTGTAATACTCTTTTTGACCCATAATGCATTGCGAATTACAGTAATAACTTGTAAAATGATAAAACAATAAATATCTGTAGATTTTTGCTGTAGAATCTACAGCAATTTGTTACAGTGTACCTTAAACCTAACCAAACCTGTCCCTTACATTCCTGTATCACCCTCAATAGCAGCAACATCTACATTGTAAAGACACCAGTGTAACCAGAAAAATGCAGATCAGTTACAACACATCGTCTCCTTGGAATTATAAGGTTCTATCTGCGTTCTGAGCAGTTTTGAGATATTGAGTTCCAAATGTTTCAAATTCCAATAAGTTTTTGCATTACATATAGGAAAATTTATATGGGGAACAAGTTTCTTTCAAACATGAAAATAACAGGGACCCTAAATGTATTCTAAATATACAATATCAAAATCCTCTCAAATTTGTAAATGTTTTTTTTTTGGAATGGGTCAAATGCAGATAACCTTCTAATTAAAAAAAAACAAAAAACTTTTCGCTTAGAATTATAAGGTTCTATCTGCCAAAACATTATTTGACCATTAAATATAAAATTAATGTTGTAACAATGTCTCAACATGTGTTAGAAAGTAAAATTTTATCCTTTCTATGACATTTATTTCATATTTTTTAGCACTTGTATTTAGGACATTTCAAATTAAGCAACGTAGGTCTAAATATTTTTTGTCCAGTGCAGAATCTTAATTTTCGTTACCAATTTGGTGGGTAATTAAACACATTATTGCAGAAATTGTTACTTTAATCTTTCTTTTGTTTAGACAGAAAGCAGCTACTGTAATACATCTGAGCAGGACTTTATTCCACCTAAAGTGGGCCAGGGAAAATGGCTTTCTCTCTAGACATCAGTATGGCTGAAATATAACATGCTAAAGTTTATTGTTGTAATTAAGACCCCATCAATTAAATTGTTAACTATTTGACATTTAAGGCTTAATATTGTAAAAATTAAGACATTTTAAGACTTTAAAAAACTACAAGAAAATCGACATGCTTCAGCAAATTAATTCATAAAGTTTAATAATCATTGAAAAATGATTCACTGACTATATGATCACAAAAAATGTCAGACACATTTTTTAATCACACACTCTCTCCTCACTCACACACACACACTGTCACACACACACTTTCACACACACACACACACACACACACACTCACACACACACACACACACACACGCACGCACACACACACACACACACACACACATTTTCACACACTCGCGCACACTCGCACACACACACACTCGCACACACACACACACACTTTCACACACTCGCACACACACACACATTTTCACACACTCGCGCACACACACTTGCATGTTAAATGTTTTTTTTAAATATTCAATTTACTCACTGCATATTTGTATAATTCAGATAATAATAACTATAATAATAATAGTTATTAAATAATAACCTCATTAATAATTAATAATAATAACCAATACACTATAAAGAAAATGGCCAAATATAACGTTAAGCCACTTCATAACACTACACAATTTAGTGAATATTTAATTTATTGTAAATGTATAGCATTATGCCTTTATGGGGTTTCTTCTTGTCTTCAAGGAAAAAACCAGCGACATGACATATAAAGTTGATTCTGATTGGTCCTCTTCTGTGCATTCGAAGTGCTGATTGGCTCACGCAGATAGAACCTTATAGAGGCAAGTTAGAGTTCGATTTTGTAGATAGAACCTTTTTTTTTTTGTCAATAAAAAGTCCCACAATGTACACAACTTAAAAAAACATCACATAATGTAAATAAGTTGTCACAGAATAAGAATATGTGAATAACTCAATTTTGACAAAAATGTCAGATAGAACCTTATAATTCCAAGGGGACGACATTTGTATGCTTTGTCTCAAAAGTCAACAAATGATACCATGCAAATGGTGTTTTACTTTCACAATGAATCCACAGTAGGCTACCACTAACGTAAGTTGGTTTCCTGTATGAAAGTTCCTTATATCAGTTCATATGTTTTAGTCATGCCATTACAGAACTAAGACTTTGGTGCATAACATGACATGGGAATAAAATGTTGAAATTAATATTTGATGTGTTTCCAATCATATTTATTTCATATGTGATCAAATAGGCATCGTCTTCAGCCTGCTGGAATTTATATAATAGCCTATCTCTGAAAACAGTGCAATCTGTTTCCTGTTTTAGTTCTCACATCCGTTTTCTTTTTCTTTTTTTCAGGCTGGCCTCATTCCCCTCTTAAACCACATCCTTTAGCTTTATCTAGAATTGACTCCCTCATGCCAGACTTTTTAGGAAATACGTTGACACTGCCTAATCCCTGTTTCAGTGCAGAGAATGTTCCAGACTTTCTGTGAAATAGATGTAGGTGCCATTTTTTTTTTTAACTCACAACATGTATACATGGTCCATGAACTGGTAAGTCAAACTGTTGATCGCATGGGCAGTAACTGATATTAAGTAAATATATTATACACAGAGGTCTTTCTGTACTATTTTCATCAATGTGGGGTCTGAGACATAAGAAAAAACTGAGAGGGTTTTATTGGCAGGCGTCTACATTCCAGGGTGCATTAACTTACACTGTCAACATTATGACGGAGCCGCATGGGCCGGTCGTACTGCATTTAGATTGAGGAAATAGAGCCTCGCTGGCTACCTCAGTGGTCAAACATGCGGTACAATCACGTCTTAGAGTGGAAACCTTTCAGAAAAGTAGGTTCAAGAGCTCTGTTTCCAGCCCTCTGGTAACAAACACAGACAGACTGGCAGAGGGCAAACTCAGGACATTGGCGCTAACAGATTTAAATAGAAATGTTTAAAAAGATTTTAAAGTTAAAATGACTAAAATTTCTATTATAGTATTTGACAACATTCATTCCGCTTCTGAAAATAATGAAATTATTCTCCTACAATCTACCTTTAAAAATGGCTGTTTTTAAAAATGTCTCAAGGGACATATCAGTTATAAAAATGTGGCTTTTGGGAATTCATTCAGTGTGTACACTTGGGTGTCTTGTTGCAGTGAAAGTTTAGGTGCTTTTGTCCAGCCACTGACTTGTTGAGCCAAGAAATGAAAGCTTACTTATTGGTCTTACATCTCCACTTTAAAGACTGCTATGAGCTTTGACTCAACAGACTGTGGATTCAACACTTTCTAAAAAAAAAATGGTACAAAAGCAGTCACTGGGTTGGTACCATTTAAAGGAACACGCGACTTTTTGGGACTTTAGCTTATTCACCGTGTCCCCCAGAGTTAGATAAGTCCATACATACCCTTATCATCTCTGTGCGTGCTGTAACTCTGTCTGACGCACCCACCGCTAGCCTAGCTTAGCAAAAAGACTGGAAGTAAATGGCTCCAGTAGCATACTGCTCCCAAGTAGCAGTGCTTCACCTTCTGAGAATATAGTTCCCAGTATGTATACGGTTAGAAGATGCCTGTGTCTCATATGACCTTGTTATTTGTACACACTATGACTATACAAATCACAACATATAAATAGGAAAATGTTGGCGTTATTTTGCCACTTATTGGGAGCAGTATGCTAGCTGGAGCCATTTACTTCCAGTCTTTGTGAAGTTACAGAGTTACAGCACGCAGGGGGATGAAAAGGGTATGTATGGACTTATCTAACTCTGGGGGATATGGTGAATAAGCTCAGAAAGTCAGTCCCAAAAAGTCAGCGTGTTCCTTTAACTATAAAGACTTATCACGTATCGCCACCTACTAGTGTAATAATATAAGACGCAGAAAGAGTGACTAAATATCAGAATGACAGTATGTCTGGAAAGTCTATATAAATTCTAAAGACAGAAATAGTAAGAGTATTATGGTATGCCATCCAGAATTTAGCTTCTATCATCACTTATGCAACATCCCTTGCACATAAAGATTTTATAATACAGCTTAATATTTACATTACTTATAGACAACAAATATACTCTAAGTACAAACGTGTGACTCAATTACAATAGCTAAATAGCTTTATTTAAACCAGTAAATATGAAATGTACATAGACACCATCAGATATTATATAAATAAATTTAAAGATAAATAAATTTAGACCATCACCCTGGTAATACATATTGTTTTGCAATGACTATTAAAAATTCAAATATGGCCCACTTAAAAAGCAAGAAATACTTGTAAATATGAGTCCACTACACAGAATATAATTTGCAATGCTTTTTGACTCAAAACAAAAACACAACTATCACAGCTGAAGCCCTACAAAAGTTCCCACATAGACTGATTAAATAAAAAATAGAATGAAAAAGAGGGTATTCATGCATCTGACAGTATTGGTTTAAATACATTAAAATATATAAATATCTTGTAGCTCAAGTACCTATAAATTAAAATTTTGGACGGATTAAAAAATGATGAAGCTGAAAGGCACTTACAAACTGACCAAGCATAGGTGGATAGTAACATTTCAAAATTGAAAAGGAATAGCTTGGTGATAGTCCAGCTAACCTTTCAATCAGCTGGTATTGAAAATAGATGCGTGCAGCAGCAAACATACATATTTTAACCAAAAATACAGTCCAAAACAAAAGGTCCCATTTTAAGACACTCTTTTCAGGCATTGTTGACGCTGTTTCTCCTCAAGTTTCTCTTCAAGACATTTAATAATGACAGGGTCAACTTTGGGATCAAACTTGTTTGCAAACCAGTGGCCGTCCTCCAGAAGCCACCGGAGCTCTGCTGCACCATAGATGCAGACACTGCGTCTGTGTGTGCCAGTGCACTGTGGATACAAATGGATTTCAAGATATTTCCATTTAACCAAACGTGTCCTACTCTTTATATCTGACACATCAGGCTCAGATCTTTGTAACTCCCCAGGAACTCCAGGCACTCTAGCCATGGTTGCCCAAAAGTGCTCATCAGGAGAATATGTGTCAGCTGACCACTGCAGAAAATCCTTTGACAGTTGATTGTTCATAATGTAAGTCACAAAATCCCGTGTCAACACAAAGTAGGCACTCCCAACAAACATCTCAATGTCATGCGGTGGTGGGTCTTTAGGATTGGAGGTTTTAACAGGCATTTTCTGGTATTCATATGCTACATCTTTCAATTCATACTGAAACTGAAATCGCTGCCTTTTCAGTTCGCTGGGCCTGCTTGATTCAAGCATGTTTGCACCATTCAGTTTCCTGAGCTCAGCCACCAGCTCATAATTGGACTTCAGCGGGAAGTCTTGGCCACACAAATTGATAGCATACTTCCATTTGACCTCTGAACTCAGCAGGTCTGAAAGGCAGTTGAGATCTGCATTAAGTCTTGTAATGTGTGCATAGTGAACAGACTCGATTTTCGATGCTATGAAGACATTTGGAAAACATTTCTCCAAGTTCTTCAATGCTGCAATAAAATCTTTCGATGACTTATGGTCATAATGAATGCAGTAAATATTTTGAGGTGTGTAAATGGCTCGAAGAATCCTTTCCACCATTGCACTGTTCTTGTGCACCACCAAAGAGTATGCAATTGGAAAGCTGCATTCCTCATCAGTTACAAAGATCTCATTATAGCCCCTTTTTTCGATGTAGTTTTTGCAGTCTGCAGTGAAAGAAAAAATACTCTTATCATCAACTTCCACAATGTTTTTGCGTCTTATCTCCAACGACTTGCCAATTTCCACTGGTTCCAGTTCATATATGTCTGTGCAGTTAATGCCATACAAAGGCGCTCCATAGGGCTCAATGTAGATACTGTCGTCCACTGAAATATTTCTGTACACCAGCTTCAGCACAAGAAACAGTGACACAACAAACACATAGAACTTGCATCTTAACCAGTGTAAGATAGCACATCTTCTTTTCATTCTGTTGGAAAAGTACAAATAGGTGTTAGAAATAAAGCTGCCATATACTAATCTTCTGACATGAAACGGTATCATACTTAGTTGCATTACATAATTTAGCCTAACTGAAGTGGGGTTTGCCTACCTTGCACTGCCAGTCTTTTGTTTTGTCCCACTGCCATCAAACATTACAATATATGGACCCGTGTGACAAAGAAAGCATAACATATAGTCTAAATGTTAAAGCCTTGCAGTTTCTAAATTAATTCGTTACCTACTATTGCAAAAGTTGCCACACTGAGGCTGTTTGGAAAGCTTTAAAGCGTACGAGCCGCATAGATTTAACAAAGCATATACACATTCTACGCAAGAAAAGCTGTCTTTTTATAGCCTATATCCGCAACTCTATTCAAACAATTGAACGACTTATTATAGAATAGGGTACGAATAAACTACTGTATAACTAGACAGCACCTTTGCGCGTTTTGTGTGTAAATAAAACAAAATTAAAAGTGATCGAAATATGAAAATGTCTTATCGAGATCTATCGAGTTCAGGATACTTACGACTGCTGTTAAGATTGCGTGACTCGTACCGTCACTCCGTTTAAGATGAGTAAGTTCAGGCACCGCTGACTTCACTTTCAGTGACTGAAGAGAGGCAGATTGAGGCATGAATGCCAGTAAGTCCAGTCCGCCCACTCAGACTGGCCGCTTTGTCTTAAAAGTTAACTACACAGCATTTCCAAGCATCGCACACACACAAACAAACTCAACTTAATCTACTCGAAACCCGCATAAAGGCAATGATCCAGTTAGTTATACACAACAAAAGGAAAGGGTAATGTTTATTTATTTATTTTAATATCAAGATCATAAACTTCATTGAAACTGATCGGTGTACAAATACGTTTCACACACATATTACGCAATGAAAAAATAACAATTGTAGGCTACACTTTATAAACGTTTGAAACAAACATTCTATAACTCTAGCACGGTCTTCTCTTGATGCTCGTAGAGCTCGCGCTACACAAGCAACTAAGTATCAAAGGTCCACTCCTCACTCTGTGCGAATAAGTCCCAGTATCTGTTCGTCATATGGCTTGGAAAAAACTCCTCATCGCTGACCAGATGAATCGACCTGATGTTCATGAATAGGCCTACGTCATTTCTGGATGGTTCTATAGAACAAAATGAATAAATGAATGACTTATTGAACAAAATAGTATTAACTACATAAATTACATTAATATTTCTAAAGGTATTTTAGGTTTAGAAAAAAATTATGGCATGCTGTTACAAAGTAACCAGGGGTTAAATTGGGCTGGGCCGTCCTGGGCTGAACCCCGGCACTTAGGCTTAACAGGGTTAGAATTTAACGCTTGTCAAAACCGGGACAAGTGGATTTTTTTGGATGGGCAAGTGAAATTATTTTATTCTGAAATTATTATTACATTGTACTGTATGCTTCCATTGCAGTGGTAACTGACAGCATGCCACAGATCCTGCTTGCATATGGTTTTGTAATCATCTTTTAAAAGATATCAGATTTAGATAAGATAGGGATGTAGGAACCTGAAATACTGCTTTTAAATTATTTCCTTATAAGAGTCTGTCATGTGGTTAGGGAACTAGTAGTGAGGCTGCTCCAGGATTGAGTGACTTAGCTGACACACCTTTTACAGCAGGTTCTGATGTACTGGCAATGCAACACTGGGCCTCTACTGATCTCTTGGGTGTTTTCTCTCTATGCAAATCACTTGAAATGTAATTCCACAGTGACTTCGATTGATACATAACCTGTCAAGAAAAGAAAAAAAAAAGTGAAAAAAAAAAAAACAGATGTGGTTTCAAGGCCACTACTAAACCATAAAAGTACAAAGCTCACATTAGTGAGAGTATTTACATGAGACAGTTTTATTGTCTTATGATTGCTTTACAATTTTTGCCATGCATCAGAAATCTAATTGACCTAAGCCACGCCCCCTCCACTCACCCGGACAGTCAACATTCGGTGACAGGCGCATTTCACAGGAGGCAATTGATGATTTTTATATAGCCTTTTATTAGGAGTTATTACTCACACTAAATCAACACAAATCAATGACCTTTGAACACCATGACCTCTTGTCTATTGACACTGTATGTAAATAGTTTGAATATTTAGTTATGTTGAAGAGGAGTAAAAAGGCTACATGTTTTGCTAAAAAAAAAACAAAAAAAACACAAAGTTCCCCATTTGTTTTGGTAGAAAGTTGTCTAAAATGCTGTGCTTCAATATGTAATTAATGGTTCATGATCAAATTAAAGCTACAGTCTGTAACTTTTCCTCTTTGTCACCATCTCTGTTCGAAATCTGCAATTGCAGTTATTCGCGGAATTATCATCTTTACTTATCTTAACGTTACATTTAATGTGTTTTATGGTTACCTGTGTAGTTCAGAATTCATATTCTCCACAATAGCTAAACGATAAAGACACAACAAAGGAAACTCCATAACTGTGAATTAAGAAAACAGTGGTAGCCTACTGTTACACGATTGAACTATTAAAATGTCTTACTTGTTAAGCAGAAAAAAGCCGTCTCTTCTTCCGTTTTGAACCCCTTCAAAACACAGAGTTAACGCACCTTTCAAAATAAGCCCCGCCGATGTTTATCCTTGTGTTCGCATGAGACGGTTTCTTTTTCTTTCTCTTGCCACCTTAAATCTGAAGTACGAAGTCTTTTGGGTTTTATAACTGGTGAATCTCAAGTTGACACTGATGATTGTTGTTTGGATCTTTCTGGATCCGCCATAAGTTTAATTATGTAAAGTGCTACGAGAAAAGCCTATACATCTCTACATCCCCTCACGCGCAGTATAGCCGGCTAGCCGAAACTCCTTTATGTGTACAGATGTGACGTAATGACGCAAAGACATGCTCGAATTTCCAGCGGAAACCCACCAGTACCACTGGAATTAAAATCATTATTACAAGCTAACCGTTTTAAATCTAGCTATGGCAAGCAGATACTTTTGAACACTGGCTGAATATGTTTTTTTTAAAATATTTTTTTAAATTATTTTTAACTTAAAAAAAGTTACGGACCGCAGCTTTAAACGTTACAGTTCTAAGTTGCATACGTTTCCAGGACAAGCCTTTTTACCATCTTTACCAAGAGTACTTCTCCGTTAGTTGTTTGGTGCTACAGTATTTACATGAATCATTCAGCACAACATTGCTAATATTTGTTATCTCGATTATTTTACAGATACGTTAAAGGGCACCTATTATGGAATTTTGAAAATTACCTTTCATGTAGTGTGTAACATCCTGCAGTTTTAAATATGAAAGTTCATATACAAAGTTATTGTCTTTCAAAAGTAAGAGTCGACTCTGAGTCGCTGATATGAATCGATAGACGAACGATGCTTTTTCTCTGTCTAGATGACGTCAACTTGACAAGTTATTTGAATAAGATACGTCCACTTATTGCGCTCGTAGATGCCAGGGAAAACTTGAAAACATCATGTCGACGAGACGCTGTGTTCTGAAGTGCGAAGCAAAAGCGAACTTTTTTCATCTGCCCAGGGAGGAGTATTTGAAGACTAAGTGGCTACAGTTCATATATACAACTACAGTATACCACAGAAGTATAGCCTGAACCTTGTGCTTTGTTCGCATCATTTTGAAGATGATTACTTCACAAACATAAATGCTATCAAATAACGTTATGGATTCGCGAGCCGGCTGATATTGAAGGAAGGTTCAGTACCAAGTTTATTTTGGATCAGCTTCCTCCTCCGAATCACAACCTGTAAGTATTATTAATATTAATAATTGTTGCTTTTATGTTTTATGTAGCATGCTCAATAATTATTTTGTGTGTTGTGTACGCACATCACAGCTTCTATAGTCTTCAATGTCAATTGTATTGAAATATGTGAAGTGTTTGTCGTTGTTATTGGAGTTGTCATAAAAGAATAGAGCAATACATCGTAGTACTGCATTATCAATATGTTTATGCGTTGGGCTAACGCAAACAAAGACTGAATGTGCTTTTACCACTGAACTTTGGGTTATGGTCGCTAACATAACTCAACATAAATTCCTTCTCTTATTTTGAATTTTTCACTACAAAGCGGTGCACTATAATCATTATTATAACACAATGTAATTGATAAAAGCATTGAACACTGTACTCCGTGTTAACCAACTGACTGGTTGTTGACTCTAATCACCGCAGATTAGCGTCACGCAAAGCCGGGGTTTGGAAAAATTAGTTGTTGAACGATTCATATGGGAGTCACTGAGCAAATCAGGTAAAAATAAATTCATATTATAAAACAACAAAAGTGTTTTTTGTCATTGCATGCTTGTAAAACTGTTGTTGGGGACTGCCAAAACAATATTAGGAACATTTTAAATGCCATAATAGGTGCACTTTAATGAAGCTAAGTGACATGATGTACAACGCAGCTAGAAGCTAACGTTAACGTTTTCTAATGTTAGGCTAACGTTAGAGATGTTAAAGATAACGTTCAAATCAGGCTTGTGCAAAATTCAGAATTTCAGAATTGGCCTGCATTCAATTCATGAATTGGAATTTGAATTTAATTGACTCCGACCCACAGGAAGTTGAATTTGAATTGGAATGACAGGAAGTGGAATTAAATTCATGGCAATTCAAAGAAATTCCACACAGTCACACAACAGAAGGAATGTGATGAATCTCACATACATTCAGTGTTAGTTAGTCCAAGGTTACTTTGGAAATGTAATTGCTTACTGTTATTAGTTATTTTATTTGGATTATTACTTCAGTAATACAAATAAATACAATTACATAAATTTTGTAATTTAATAACATAATTGCATTACACGTGACTAGTCACTCCTCAACCCTGCATACATTTTGTTCTAAAATATAGATAATGATAAAATTCTTGAAATAAATTACTCCCTCAATGTTGTTTAATTAGTTTTGTTCCAATTTTCATTTCAAAGTAATCAAATAACACAGTGTATAATGCAGTCATATCTGACATACTGTAAAGCTTAATTTTTAAACACTTAATTTAAAATATGTATATGAATTTCTTTGAATTGTTATTGAATTGCAATTCTGCTTCCTTTAATTCAAATTCGAATTGTAATTCTAGATCCTGTTTTTGACATCAATTCAAATTAAATTCAAATTCAAGAATTGAATTGGAATTAAGGAGTCATTCTCAATTCAATTCTGAATTGTGCACAAGCCTGGTTCAAATACATTGTTGACTTACATTAGAACAGATGTAGACATCCTTGTTTAATTTATCCATGTTTAGTTAGTGTTGTGGTTGTGGTCTAACGTTACCACATAACTTTATCCAGAGCAGACACTTATCGCGGTTGAGATGTGGCTTGGGAAAGGGTAAAAAATACACACCGTCGCCCAGCCTCTCGGGATAACTAGTGTCGGAGCTGCATATACCCCATGCACACCGTTGGACCATTTTAAACTTAAAATGACAAGAAAAAACATATAAAAATGAGTGAAAACTGACTAACTGCAATGCATTTCAATGGACGTGGAAGCAGAGAATGCCCGAGTGTATTGGATTAGCTATGCGCACTGTGATTGGCTCATCGCATTTGGGGCATGGTTTAGCCATAGGTCAATTGCAAATATTAGTCTAACACTTCAAACGGTTGTCTTGTAGGCCTACCTTTTTCCAGGCAAAATCTGAGGTAACATGAACTATGGATTGACTCTCCTGGACTGATTCAACCCATTGTTCTGGAAGAAGGAAGACTCTCCCACTGGCATCTCTGATAGATCCATTTTCCAAAAGAGAGGCCTTGTGGCTACAACCCTACAATTCAATCAGAGCGTTCAAAATCCTATAAAAGTCACCAAACTAACTTTGAATTGGTCTAATGGCAACGTCTTGAACAGCACAAATTATTTATTAAGTACTGTACCTTAAGTGTCATTTCTAAATTATCATCCCCATGTTGAATGATTCCATCTCTTATAAGGCAGGTCAACTTCCTATTGCCACTAATATCAATCTTTGGTCCTGCTGACAGTAAACACTGATCTGTTGAGGATAACGGTAAATAAAGAAACTTAAAGGGGAACTGAAACGACTAGACACTGGTTAGTTACTGTAATTTCAGCCGCTTTCAAATTGTGTATGAGAGATGCGGCGGCGCGCCTGGCCAGTTTAAACTTGACGAGCGCACACGCCTAAACGCAATGCACAGACAGCCAGCTGTCACAGCGCGTGCACTAAACTAAATTCTCTGTATTGTCTAATTGCATTTAAACTTAAAGTGTCAAAAACACAAGGTTTACATAAACATAAGGTTTTGTCTTAAGTAAATGTAAACATCTGTAAGAAATCGTGTATGTGTATCAGTATATTCTGAAGTGACAGCAGTAGCCTATAAGAATCAGTATACGTTTCATTCATACAGTGAAGAATATGGAGTTTTATTATTTCATTTGATGATTCAATTTCTTACTTAAATGCTGTTGTATAATCAGTCAGAGTAGCAGAAGAGTAGCCTGACATAACGTTAGTGGCCTACAGTGGTACCATGCCAGTGACGTCATCGAACACGGCTGTGCTCTGATGACAATTTCAATATCGGGAAAAACTTCATATATGTTTTGTTTTTAATATTATTTTTGAATTCATTTGTTTACAATATGTTATCGAATGATTTTTTTCCCGTTTCAGTTCCCCTTTAATACACATGTATTAAACATATCCATGAAGCCCAAAACACACCCCAAAAAACTTTTTGTGTTTCACTTAAGAAAGTCAGATTTGGAACATTAGGGTAAGTAAATGATGACAGAGTTTTTACTTTTCTGTGACCTATCTCTTTAAGAAATAAGCCATTTTTGCTCTTTCTCAGTATCTTCTACATATTTAATCATTTAGCAGACGCTTTGATCCAAAGCGATCAGACCAACAAGAGGGCAACAGTATACAAGTGCTGTAACAAGTCTCAGTTAGTCTAGTACAGTACACATCCTAGCAATGAAAAAACACACTAAAATCTAATGAGAAAAGAAAACACTTACAAGCTGATGTCCTCTCCTGTTGCTTGACTGCTGCTTCTTCTTCTGCTTCTTCTATGCAGAGACTTTCACCTGACTGCATGTGCTCTACAGCCAAAAGCTGAGGTCCTTGTTTAGAAGTGCCAGTTGTCCGGGCAGGTTTACGAAAAGGTCCTTTAAATGTCAAAAGCAGCTCTTTGACGCTTTCATGTGCTGCGAGGTCTACTGCACTCTGTCCCAGCATGTTCTTGTCATGAGGGCTTGAGCCAAACTGAAGGAGAAGCATCACGATCTATGCATAAAACATCAAGATCAGAACTTTAACTGCTTTTGAAAATGCATTCACGTTTTAGTACACAGTGATGGTGTGAATGAGGTGGTGGTTAACTGGAGTTTAGGTTGAAAACTGTAGAGAATAATACTGGAATAGTAGAGGTTCAGCTGCAATTACATAATTATGGCTATAACACAGGTAGTCATATTAGCTTCAGAAGAATCTAGTGCATGAGTTGCATGGGTTACTTTTATATAGCGCAACAGCCAACGATCACTGTATGGAAACATGGGTAACAGCATGAATGTGAGTAAATTATGACAGAATTAAAATTTTCAGATCATAGAAGCAACCTCATATGTGCCTGATTGAACAGCATCATGCAGTGGGTTACATCCATTCAGCCCTCTGCTGGTGACATCGGCATCTGCTTCCAAGAGCAGCTCCACCACATCTACAAAACCTCTAGAACAGGCCTCATGAAGGGCGGTCCATCCTGTCCACCCAAGGCATTGTGTAAGCATTAAATAGATCAAAGGTAATAATGAAGACATAACAAGGCAAGGATTTTCCCACCTGCATTATCTGTTATATTAACATTTATCCCAGCTTCTATCAAGAATTTGACCAGTTGCAGGTCTCCACTTATGCATGCCCGGTGAAGACGAGTCTCTCCTAAACCATTTGTCTTGTGGAGAGATTTCAGGGTAATCTGTGCGACCTTCTTTGATACTGTTGAGAAATAAAAAAAATATAAAGTAACATGCTCTAAATTGTGATGATAATACTTATGATTAACTGGAATTACCTGTAATCAATGCATCTGGGTCTTTTTCTTGTTGCAATTTTTTTTTCCTAAAGCGCCTTTTCTGCCATTTGGACATCTTTTTCTGACTTGTTAGTTCACCGGTGTTGAAAAGCCCCTTGATTTCATGAGCTACGTGTGGATCCTGTTTTAAATGTGCTTTTTCTTCAGTGTTATCCAGTGATGAATGTGCGCATACATTTTCAGGAAGGAGCAGACTTAAAACACTCACTGAGGCCACTGTGTCTGGTGTACCCTCCATGTTCTCTGCTTCCTTTTCATTATGCCTCTCTTCACAACCAGAGACTTTAGGCTGAATTGATGTGACGGCCACATCCTGAATGTCAGTAGCGTTGGACCATTCCACAACAGTGCAGTCTGAATCAACTGAATTTTTAAACGGATCACCCTCAACAATAAAATCAGCCCTGTGAAAATGTTCAGGATGTTCAACATATACTGTGGCACAGGAAAAAATTGGTGAAACAGCACATGTATTGGCATGAACTTCAGGAACGTCAATCCCTAGCTCATTAACGGCCCCCCTGCAGGATAAATGTGGTTCTGCTTTAGGTCCATCGATGAGATCTATCGCATTTAAAATCAATATGTCACCTTCCAGCTTTTCACTCCTACTCATTTGAGTTTGGCTAGTGCTAAGTGTTGTCTCCGTTATCTCTACCACCCCCTGCTGGTTTTGAACAGTGACCACGTCTGTTTCTTCATAATGATTTAGAGGCTTCTCTAGGAACAGTCTACTAGGAGAATGCAGTTCTTGAAGGCTGATTTGCGTCAAGTCATTATGTGGTGAGTTTACATGGTTTTTTGACCAGCCAGATATCCTACCCACATAAATGGACTCAATGGCAGGGCTGGTTGATTGCACAAATGGTCCTTTTGATGTTTCAGTATCTACCAGTTGTTTGTTGGTTGTGTCAAATTCCTCTAATGGTTCATTTATTTCTGAAACCTCCGGACTGCAGGTTAATCCTTGATTATGGATTTTGGCCATAAGCAGAGGCAGTGAACCAGAGCTGTTTGAGTCAAACAGTTCCTCACTCTGTAATGGTGATTCCACCATTGCTCCAGATGAATGTACATTAAGGTCCTCCTTGAATTTACCTTGTAAACATGAGTCAATTAGTTCATTTAAATGAGGGGACAGTAAAGAAATGCTACATTCTTGACTGCTTTCATTGTTGGTGTCAGAAATAAACACTTTTTCAGATGAAACCTTTTGGTAAACATCAAGAGCTGACTGTTCATCTTTGCTTGCATCTTCATTTTGTTCATCAACATTGTTGCGATCAACATCTTTTACAATTTCAAAAACATGTTTCAGATCAAAGTTGAGCAAGTACTCCAAAAAATCATTTTGTATTTGATTGTTATATGTTGTTCTTTTGATCCGTTTCTTAGCCATGGCAGGGTCATCATCATAGCTAATATCAGCCCCATAACTGTCTTGACAACCTTTCAATACCCTCTTTCCTGCTGACATGGCTTTAGCAGAGCGAACATTATATGAATCTCCAATTGTGCTCTGACTTGGGTTTCGCTTATCAGTACTCTGAAAGTAAAATGTAGATCAGTTTGTGATTGCAATGCAAAATTCATATGACAGACTTTGGTTTAGAAGAAACCACTCACTGAATAGCAGTGGTCATGCAAAGAACGTGAGCTTGGCTCCTCAGCTACTGAATTGTCATCATTCGTCAGAGTTTCACCAGCCTCCCCTAAGAATAATACATAGAAACAAATAGGGCTGTCAATATATATATATTTTTTTTTTTTATTATCGCGATTCATCGCACTCTTATGTGTGATTAATCGCACAATTGTCATGAAATTAGGCATACATCATTTATCTTGTTTTAACATGGTCATTTTGTCATCATTTGCTATGTCCAGAAAAGTAAACCATCGGATTGAAGGGTGATTCTCGGAAAACTGTATTTTCTGCAAGTTCTGCTTGTTGGAGTCTAAAAAAAACCCCCAAAAAAACATTCTTAATGGTTTGCTTTGACTCACACATTCCTAATGGTTTGCTTCATCCAGCCGAGAAACGTAGTTTACATATCATCTGGCCATACAGCAGTGGGATGTTTTGGCGTTCCATACAGTCTGTATTTAAATTAACACAATACGTGAGGGCTTGCGCACTTCAGAAACAATGACAGAGCTCGTGTTTTAAAGAGAAACACACACTATAATGAATAATTCACTGAAAATGCAACATGAGTCTATTCTGTCATTTCTGATGTAACCAGTCTAGTTCTCTTTCGAGGGAACTCAACGCTGCATCATGATGTTGACGCTATGGGAACTCCCCCAGGCATGAAGCATGTGTGGAGACACGCCAATTGATTGGCAGATGGCAGCCCTATGATGTCACATGGACCAGCCAATAAAAGGGTGCCTGCCTTAGACGTCATCTGCTTTTTTGTCTTCAGGATCTGCTAGTTCAAGTGTGTGTATGAAGATATCGCCTGCCTAGGGCTATCAGTTTGGACCAATGCAGCGCGAGCCGATCTTATTCAAGTGACAGTGTTACTATACAGCGCTAAGAGATCCAGTAAAGGAAGCATTTGAATTCGCAACATATGTAATAGCATCGCTGCGAGATCTAGTGAGAAGCATTAAAATTTCTCCGTTATTAACGGATCAAACTGCGCTGATGTGGAAACCAGGAGAAACATTGTGCCATGAATTAACTAGTTATAGGCTTTAAGTCCACAGATCGGCAACATTCAGCATGGATTTAATGTAGTAACACTAACTGTAGCCATGGAAGTTTGGCATGAATAGTAAAATGCTTTCAAGTACGTCACGCATCTTTTTCCAGCACTTCAAAACTCAAATATTATAATATTTAAATTCTATTTTTAATATGATGACCAAAACATTATTTGTTCATCCTTCAAATATTATCCCCATTCATAAAACTAAAAGTTTCAAGATGTAGGAAAAATTTCTCTGGCATTTCTTTCTTTTTGCTCTTTCGAAAAGGTACCTAACCATGACACCACTGTCATATCGAACCGAACCGTGAATTTTGTGAACCGTTACACCCCTATTTATTACAGATGTTGATCTTCCTCAAAGTTTGCCTTGATTGTTCTACGCTTACACTCTTACATTGCACACATTTGGTAACATTTTATTTTAAGTTCAAGAGTTTCTTTAACACTTACTTTTTTATCTTAATATAAGACATAAAGATATTTTTGTTTACATTTTATTTTTGACTGCTAAAACTAATATAATTTGTTGTTTGTCTTAATAATGTGGATAGATAAAATAAAAGTGTTTAAATTCAAACTTTTCTAATTGTCTTTAAAAAAAAAGTTTTAAAAAAAAATGTCCATAATCGATACCGAACGATATGAAATATTAGATTGTGATAATTATTTTAGCTCTATCGCACAGCCCTACGCCTGCCAATGTAAGAGTAAGAGTGAGCTTTTGAAGGAGCCGTTTATGCATGCGCTGTCATGAGTCGTGATGGGGAAGCTCTTCTCTCCCTTGATTCTTTTCTTTAGAGAATAGAATTGAGCATCTGCACCTCACATTTTTGACCCTGAATTGCCATGGCTGTACGGTGGTTCTGATCGTGGGGACTCCGGGTATAAAACTGGTGGATGAGTTTGACAGGACAGTTTCCCTTCTTAATGCTTTCCCTGTTAGCTCCATTGCTTTCATGGTGAGGAAGCTCACTTCGGCTTCCACTTCCTCCTGAATGAGATCATTTTGTGGATGTCTATTTTTAAAGTTGGGGTATGTGATTCTCTTTTTTGTCCATTGTTTCAAAATAACTTGAAATCCTATTCATAACCCACTTACAGCCACTGAGTTAGAAGCACTGAAATGAAAATGAAGCAATTTAATCATCTGTGGAACGGGCAGGACTCGAAAAACTCCAGCCAATCATTTCCAAGACCACCTAGAATCATTGGACAGTAAGTCCGTCAATCAAACGGTCGTACCTTACACCCCTCCCCCCATCCCCCTCACACGAATCAGGGCCAGCGTTGGAGGAAAGAAGGTAGGACCATTTGAGTTGTGTATTTTCAAAATCTGCCGGCCGTTTTGCAAATCCCATACCCCACCTTTAAAGGATTACAGTATGTGGAAAGAGTTAGATCGGATGTTATAAAATAAACTGCCTCCTCTGCCCACATACAATTCTGTGAGCATTCATTTCTTCCGTATTTCCACAATGGGGAGTTGTGACCTAATGGTTCAAGAGTTTGAGATGGATCGCTGGTTTGATTCTCAATACCGGCTGCTCACTGCTTCAGGTGTGTGTTTTCACTGGCTTGAAGTGTGTGTGTGTGTGCACTAACTTGGATGGGTTAAACGCAGTGGAGAAATTCTGAGTATGGGTTACCATACTTCACCTTCACGTCACTTCAATTGACATGTCAAAATCATAGAATTGCGTGTATCGTTCCCAGTTCCCACACAGTCAAATGGCTTGTGTGGTGGTGTGCGAGCAGCGATAAGCGAGCATGCGCTGGGTTGAGAGTTTCCTGCGACTTATGCATCTCGCAGCTCGTGCTCCGCAGTTTCGAATCAGCTGAGAGCAGCATAGGCGAATGTTATTCGCTTCTCCCACTGTGGGGTATCATAACTGCCAAAAGTTAGCAGTTTATGGCAAGGCATGTCTGAGTAGCAGGTCTGGCCATGGGGCTCTGCAAATGACGGAATTTTGCTCAGCAACGCATGACAAAGTATGACAGTCACCCCCCCCCAACGTGCTTCTCCCGAACTTTGTTAATAAACCGTAATTTAATGACAAAAATTTCACGGGGCTCAGTAATTTATTTGCGTTCAATTATTTTAACGCTTTAATGATTTAGAATTAATCGCAACTGATAACGCATTAATGTTGACAGGCCAAAAAAATAAAAAATAAAGGCAAAAAAAAAATTCCCCCTAAAAACTGTTGCATTGTGTGCTTACAAAGAACCATATTCAGTAGACATCTGTTTAAATCAAAGGAGCATTTACATTGTGTCATAAATTCCGAACAAATGAAAATATTTTAGATCTGCTATTAAAAATTTTAATTGCATACTTGTATAACACTGCTTTTCACATAACACAACAAATGTAACTAGCATACAATTTTTTAATTCTGGCTGGACATTCACTGTCAATTTTAAATAGCAGCTGCAAATTCATAAGGAAAACTGCAACACTTTGAACATATACCAGATGTCTATACATTTTGTAATTGACTACTAAGGCGATGACATCACTTCCACTAAACCATGTATTATCACAGATAGCATACAGCCCAAATGATGTAAAAAACATAAGATGACTAATTTCTCCCAAAATAACCCGATATTTGAAGTGTCAAATGTCAACTGAATGAACTTATCAGATATAGTATTTGACAATCCACAGAAACATTTCTAGTGCTCTAGGAACCAGAGAAATCTTGAGTGGCACATAGAGTCCAATGCTCTGGTGATGATGAATTATCTTCGATATAGTCCACTGTAACATCACTGTCTAGGCAGCTGGAGGTGTCTGATCCCTCACTCTCTTGACCGTGAACCGGAGAGGGACCCTGGCTACAGAAGTCCTGTCCTTGGTCTCTCACAAGACACAGTACATTGCTGAAAGTCTGAGGTGATGGTTCCACTGGGAAATGAGGACACACAACACCCCAATTCAAACTGAGCTGCACATTTCCATTCATATTTAGATTATAATCAGTATTAGGCAAGGCAAGGCAAGGCAAGGCCAAGTAATAAAAAAATAACATTCCAATTAATTGCAGGTGGGTCGCGGGCCAATGATAAATAAATCATGAATGATTTGAATTTAGTAAAGACATAGAACTCTCATTTCACTGTAAAACGCAACGATCATGTGTCATTCTTTTACTTTTGTTTTCAACAACAATATATATCTCTTCAGGGAAAACCAATCAAGGAAAACATATGCCTAGTACGGTGGCCCAGTAGTGCACAACACAACGAAATTTAAAAAGCAAACATAAGTTCACAACACAACGGAAACAAGCCTCAACACAACAGAAATAAGCCTCAACACAACAGAAATAAGCCACAACACAACGGAAATAAGCCACAACACAAAAGAAATAAGCCACAACACAACGGAAATAAGCCACAACACAAAAGAAATAAGCCACAACACAACGGAAATAAGCCACAACACAAAAGAAATAAGCCACAACACAACGAAATAACGCCACAACAACGGAAATGTTTCTGACCACTAGAGGGCTCTCGGAGCATGGTCAAGTTAGTTTTCCTTTCCACTGTTCTATAGAGTCAGCAGTCTTAAAAATATATCAACACCATGATTAGTTTTAAAAGTATGTAACCATTGTATATTGACATGATTACATCATTATGCAATATTAATGTAATACGCATTATAGCTGCGTATTTATACTCGAAAATGCCTAACCACTTGGTGGAATTGGTAGATGTTCCCTTAGGCATCATGCACCGTGGTAGTGGGTAAAAGTATTCTCGAGTATAAATATGCAGCTATAATGCATGTAGATGATTTTGAAGTAATATTTCATGTCGATATACAATGGTTACATACGGTTAAAACTAATCGTGGTATTGATATCTTCGTAAGACTGTGACTCTATAGAACAGTGACAAGGAAAACTAAATTTACCATGCTCAGAGAGCCATCTAGTGGACCGGAGCATTTCTGTTGTGGCTTGATTTTGTTGTGTTGTGACTTCCCTTGTGTTGTGAGCTTATGTTTGCTTTTTAAATTTCGTTATGTTGTGTACTACTGGGCCACCGTAGCCTAGATCAGCTCCAAGTGGTCATTATATAAAACACACACACACACACACACAAAAAAAACAACAGTATTGCTTAATTTAATAGTTTTCTAAAAAATATCCACAAGCTAAACAGAAATTATTCTGATAAGAATGGTTTCCAACATAATGATAATTTGTAGACTCTCATTAAGCTACGCAGTTTAAGCAGCAATGAAGGCAAAACAGATCAGAGAGAAATTTCGAAAAGGAGAATTGAAAACATAAAAGGAAAGAAAAGTACTATGTGGTTTTATTCAAATGGTTAACCAGGACGAATCAAGTGATGGATATGTAATATGTGACGGCTGTGAAGCGCTGTATGTATTTGACAATATACTCAAAATCTAAATCCACTCTAAGTCTAAATCCAGTTGGTTTAAAAGCAAACTACTTCAGTGTAACATGTTACCATATCATCATGCTTAACACTGAGAATTAGAATAATTGTAATGTGACGATCGGATGCGGATATCTAAATTATAGCGGATATCTAGAGGATATCTAGAGAAAATCATAGGTTCGAGTGGATGATTTATATTAACAGGAAATTCGGTTGACATTAACTGATCCACGTATCTCTAATTGAGAGCACATTATGTTGCCAGTCATGAATCACGTGAGCCACAGGTGCTTGGGTTTACATTGCTGAATTATTTTTTATGAAGTAATTTTTAACTGTAATGAAATAAATTGTTAAAGTAACCCCTACCAACTGTGACTATAATATACATGTATCCCTAAATGACAAGAGTGTTAGACAACCAAGCCTCAACTTAGGCTAAACATTTGTGCACCCATCACAGGTCACACAGTGCGCCAACATATTGTGCAGTAGTACCTTGGGGTTAAATGAGTTTGAGTAAAGGCTTGTGCTTCTTTTCCTGTTCCTTTATCTCCTTCCTCATTATTGTTTCTGTTTCTACTTCGGTCTGTACAATCTAATAAATAGCAAAAATGCCAAAAAAGGAGTAACTGTTTTTGATTATTTCTTTCCTCAAGGTAACATTAAAACAAAACAAAAATTCTAAAGCTTATTTTGCCTTATATATGTGGTCCAAGGACTCATTTTAGTAAATAAAGCTGTTGGCAGCAGAGCTTTGAAATTTGAAAATGTTGTTGCTTGCTAATGCATAGTTTTAACACTATCAACTAAATATGAGAGATGCTGAGGTGGATTTTTTATAAATGAGTTATTGCAGTTATTAAATTTGTCAAAATAGTCATTGTCTTACTCAACGAGGATGAATTTTACATTTGACACCCTCTAAAAACGTATTTTTCATCTCATTGGTACATTCAGCTCTGCAGTACCAGCACTAATAATTCCACACTACCTAAACATATCAAAAGGAAATCAGATTCATATCAGATGAAAAAAAATATATCAGATTTATCTTAAAAGGCAATCTTTGTCCTAATATAAGATGGCTAACTTAACTAATTTAGAAAAATAACACATCAAATGAATTTTACCGTATGTGTATTTCACCGTCAGGTAAATGTTGTGATCTTCACAGTGACTAGATGAGACTCTTGAAGGGTGCACATTTACTGCTATTAAATATTGCATGAGACATATCTAGTTCCCACAACCCTTGACTAATATAGGGGAGAACCTTTGAAAGGGGCCTGAAACATCTTGGGTGGATCACAGTTTGGTTGTTCCCTGCTTGGACCAGGAATGGGTTCAGCTTCACAAGACTGCAGGCTGCTTTCATGCTCACTTGTATCAGCAGTTCCTTCGACAGTTGATTTCTGAGGAGGAGCTCTTGTGTCCTCAAAATTAAATGAAACAAAAGTAACTGATCAGTAATCAGATCATGTAATGATCAGTGACAGGGGATATTTTATTTAATGATGTATCACATTTGACTTACTGTGACGGAGTTCTGGTAGCTTAATTTGCTCGTATCTGGATTAAATGGTGAATTAGTGGTTCTGGGTGGATTTTCAGCTATTCCAAAATAAAATAAATAAATAAAAAAATAAGATTTTTGTTGTATTGTCGGAAAAATCTGATTTGTGTATGTAAAGAGTATACACCTGTAAAAGGGTTTATTTGAGGCTTTTGCAGGTATTTCTCCAACAGTATGTCCAAAGATCTGTCTGAGGTCATGTCCATAGGAGTCTTGCCTCTGTCACACTTTGAAAATAGATTAGCACCATTCTTCAGAAGTAGATCTACTATCTGTAAGCATATGCATTCAATATAATAACCATAACAGTCTGTATTTTATAGGCATATTTTTAATAATAATAGTTAACCATTGAATGCACTTTACACACCTTGTAATACTGACAGTGTATGGCATCATGTAATGGTGTAATTCCATTATCTCCTCTGCAGTTGACTAGGGCTCCAGCTTCAAGTAAAATTTCTGTCAAGTCATAGTTGTTTCTGTACACTGCCTCATGGAGTGGAGTCCAACCTAACAATTAATAGATCATTAAGCTGAGAAATGTTGGTCCACAATGCCATCAGGTGGAAATGTGTGCTAACTTCGGCCATTTGTGTACAACCAGGGTGTCAAAAAAAGCTTGTGGGAGGATTTGAGGAAAAAAGTGAAATCCTTTCCACCTTATTTTGCAATGAAGAAGTAATTGTTTTTGTGCAAAATTCAGATTCGTAAGCAGCTATAGGAAATTAACTAGAACAAGGGCTATTAAACTGTGGGTCGCGACTCAACTTGGCTTCAGCTAAATTTGCGTTTCAGTGAATGACACACACACACACACAAAAACAGTTTAGACTAGGGCTGCAAGATATAACAACGTTGAATCAAAATCATGATATATTGCTTAGTGTGATCTATGAATTGCAAATGTTGCGATTTAATTATATAAATATATGCGCTAGCTGTGCATGTTTTATAGTGAAGTGCGTGTGTGCGACACTGGAAGCCTCCTGCACTAGGGGTGGGCGATATACCAGTAGACAAGATTAACCGGTACAAATTTGGACTATCTATTGCGGTCACGCTCATGTAACGTTGCTGTGCTACGGAGTCACGAAAGCTTATCGTTTGCATGCGTTTAAGTACTGCTTATATGCCAACCCTCTACGCACACCTTGGCAATAGAATCGCCATTGGCTAGTACATTTTTTGGATTACTCGCCAGACTGATATGTATATATATATAATTCCACCAAATCAGCTTATCATTGTATAATGGCACAACTTTTTAAATATCTAAATGTTCACTCTTAAAATCAGTCAATCAAGCATTATATTATGATTATCAAGCATTAGCCTATTTAATGATAGAACTTCAGTAATTAGAACTAAAACTTGATAATCATGCATGAATGCATAAATGCCATTTTAACTGAACTTAGGACTGGTGCTTAAGATATTGTTGGTCATTCAGTGTTTCTGTAAAAAAAAAATTTTTAAAAGATAATAGTAATTGATAATAGTAATTATTATTAAAAGATAATCCTACTACTAATTCTACTAATAATAATGGCAATATGCAACCACAGACTGTAAATAAAATCAACACATGAGCTGCTGGGTTCATGAATGTTAAGCGTTACCTTCAGCGTTCGCTCGCTGTGATTTGCTGAAATTAAAACAGTGATAAGTGCCATCCAATAAGATTGCCGTTTGCGCATTAGTTCTGCCCACTACCAGAGAAACCGGCATATCTTCTGCTTGCTCTTAAAAGATAAATAATTCCAGATGAACTGTTATTTTGACAAGAAAATATAAACAAGAATATCGTTTACATGTAGCGCATCGATTTTGCGTGGTATGTAAGGCTCTCTCTCGCTCTCTCTTTGCGTGTGTGAGAAACGCGACGGCGAGTCACCCAAGGGGGTAATCCATCGACCAGAAGTTGAAACCGGCTGCGTGCCGCCATCTTGTAGCAGAACTTCACTTGCGTTAGCATTCCATTGACTCCTATTCATTTTGGCGTCACTTTGACAGCGAATAACTTTACATCTGAGGCGTTTAAAGATTCCATTTGTCCATTATTTATTTCTAAAGACACACGACAATGTATAAAGGGCTCCATTACCTTCTATGTTACATTATGGCCCCGTAGAAACAGTTTTTGTAAAAATAGGCTAACGATTGCGTCATGCGTCATAACCACTCGACTCTCTGTCGCACAGTAGAGAAATTACCGTACAGACAGGAGGAGAAGCTCACAGGCAATCAATGCATTAACTTAATATGGCGTACTGGCGTTACATTTTAAAATAAATACTATACAAAATACTTACTCCTGCTCACTCACGCCAAAGAACTCTTTGCTCAAGCTCGCCGTCTCTGCAAGATTAACGTTGGCAGTTTTCACGCACAGCTACTAGAAGATTTACATCTGTCAGACAGGTTGCTCACGTCATCAAGCTTAGTTTGAGTCGGCTTGAGTCTGGGCGTCAGGAACGGAAGTGCTAAAATTGTAATTGTAAAAAAATTGTAAAAGTACTTCAATTGTCTCAACTGAGTTCCAATGAGATGCTCTGTCCACTTCTTATACTGTCTATGCGAGTCACGTGCCTTAACACTAGTTTACGATACGTCAAACAGGTATGCTGAGCTGAATTTGAAATACCAGAACAGATCGCTCGACGGAGAGCAAAACTCTCAAGCGCTCAGCGAGTGAAAATATATCTATGCTAAACTTATACTTGGCATCTAACACACACACTGGCGAGTAAAATCTAAGAATGTATTAGCCAATGGCTAATGATTGACATTATTTAGTGAAATTTACTCGCATATGCGAGTGATTTACTCGCATTGTAGAGGGTTGTATGCTGTCTGAGAGACATAAGGACTGATCTGAGTGCTTTTGCCGACTAATTGGGCTTGATCGGTTAAATACTATGTGTCAAATTACTTCTGTGTCAAAGTGACCATGTCTTTGGAAGTAAAGTGATTTATGTCTTAAGTGAAGTTGAGAAAGAATACGCATAATTATATAATATACATTACTTTTGTTAATCAAACAACAAAAACATCAAATCTCTCACTGCTTTTGATTGTATCCCTTTTGTAACTTTAATAAGAATAAATGTATATTAAATTTACACAGTGAAGACAATGCAGAGCTTTTTTATACATCTGATTACTTTATACAATTAATTTCTTATTTCTAGTGCTTGAAGTTTTTCAGGTGGGTCTGTTTCATTTGTGTCTGTTCTTAGGACTGGGGCGGTATGGATTTTTTCTTACCGCGGTTGAAAAGCAAGCAATTCCCGCGGTATTGCGGTAAACTGCTATTAGCACCATCCCATAAAAAACTACGTCCCCCCCTCGCGCGCGCGCGCAATACATCCCGCGAGCACACAAGCGCACACACAAAAGGCTAGCCTTGTTTATACTCGACGCGTCCGCATGAGCGCGAGTCTCCGCTGACTGCGCGCGTACCTCCCCAGAAGGACGAGGCGTTTATACTTGACGCGCTCGCCGTTGTGCTATTTTGTGAAACGACAGCGGGTGACTGAAGTAATTGTCCTCTTAACCATCATCAACGTGAGAAGAAGAAAGGTCCACACGTGACAATGTTTATTTTAGTACATCACCACCAATAACACTACAAAAAGAATCGAGTAAAATCCAGTAAACCCTGAGATTATTACCTCAGTGATATTAGAAGAAAAGTAGGCCTATGTATTTCATACAACTCAATTAACGATCTCTTAAATATTTCTTATTTCACTAAACAATTAAGTTTCATGGACATTTTATAAAACATGGAACTTTATTTTTTATTAAACTGGCTTATGTCTGCTATAGGCTCATTTTGTAAATGTAAGAAACTAATTTAAGACGCACAAACTGGGTGCCGGTGCAGTGAGACATGCTTGCTCAGCCAGATTCGGCTCGAAGTTGTTCATCTTCGGATGCGGGGCCGTGCGCGATGTTACAAATGAGTCGCATTGACGTCACACCGCACCGCACCCACACCGCAATGACGTCATTTTTGCCGCACGCACCTTCGCGCTCGTGTGGACGCGTCGAGTTTAAACAAGGCTTTAGGCAATTGAACTTAATAAGGAACATGTTTATTTAACATTTATTATTTCACATTTAGAACAGGAACATTTAGAACAGAAATGGAATGATGTCTAGACAAAACGTCCACACGTGCAGGCACTTTTTGAAAATCCGCGGTATTGCGGTAACCGTCCCAGCCCTATCTGTTCTATTGTAATTTGTTCTCCTTTATGCTTGTAATTAATTTTTTCTTTATCACCGTTTACTTGTCAGTAAGCTTGAGAGGTTTTTTTTACTTAGAATTATGAAATTTCAATTGTGTCAAAAAAATTTATATCATAAAAACCTTATTCATAGCAAAAGTAATGATATTGTGATATATACCATTTTAGTGAAATAAAATTACTTATATTGAAAATTTGGTCATATCGCCCACCCCTAGGCAGCACTTTCTCTTACTTTAAAAAAAGTTGAAAGAGAAATTAACAATTTTATGATATCCTCCAACATGTCGTACCTGCATAATCTGTTACATTTACGGAATCATCAACTGTGAGTAAGTCTTTGACGTCTTGAATGTTTCCCCGCATCACAGCTAAATGCAGCTTTGTCTCTCCAAATCGATTCTGCTTGTGAATACTTTTGAGTGATAGGAATTTCCCTGTCTTTCGTTTTATAATGCCTTTGCCATGGAAACCTAAGGACAGGGATGTGAAAAGTACTCAAAAATTAAGTGAAAGTAAAAATACTCAAAGTACAAATACACAACAACTTTTACTTAATTAAAAGTAAAAAAGTACAACTTTAAATTTTACTTCAGCAATAAAAAAAGTAGAACCAATCAAAAAAATGAGAAAGGAGATTCTTGTTTCATCATATTGAAAATAAATTAGCATTAAAATAAATAGCCTAAAATCAAACAAAACGCAATGGCACAGGTCAAAAACATCTATCTAGTGCATAAAACAACAAATAAATTGCAGCAGAGTGGAACACAAAAAATCCAGCCCTTATATGGATACAGCCAATGTACTGCATAGACAGCTACTGGCTGTATCAAAACGTAAAAATACATTTTTTGGGAAAAATAAAACAATTTGGCTACCTCACTATGCTTCCTCAGATTTGATAGTGAAGAAATTTGATAGCCAGAAATTTCCCTGATGAATGTTATAACTGTAGCTGAAACACGTCAGCTTGATGCGCAAAAACAAAAGATCATTGGTTCTTGCGCATGTTACCATATTTAATATGGAGTTAGAATTGTGTCTTTATTAAATGCGAGAAAATAAATTATCTGAGAGAAAAAAAAAGTTTGAGAGAAAAAGTTATCACACTGATAGCAAAAAAGCATTTCATGAGAGAAAAAATATTTGAGAGAAAAAGTTTTCATACCAATAGCAAAAAATTATAAAATTTGAGACTAAAAAAAGTTTTGAGAGAAAGTATTTTCTCATAGAACATAAAAAAATATAAATGTGATTTTTTTTTTTGTGAAAAAAATCTCAAATATATATTTTTTGCTATCAGTGTGAAAAAAAAATTCACTCTAAAAAAAGAGCTTTTCTTTGCTCTCGATGCAATTTCTTGCTCTCGTGTCAGGATTTTGCTTTCGCTGTGAAAATTGTGTCATGGCCACGTTCCTATTGGCCATTTGGGTGAGCATCGTCTTGTCTTGGGAGTCGAACTGAATCATTACACCATTGTTCGGTTCACCCAGATAGATGCCGCCTCGCCTCTGCCTTAGTTGAGCCCGGACACTCCAATGTTTGGGTAAGATGACACACACAACTCCATGCCCATCGAGTTGTGTGTGTGTGTGTCATCATCTTAGGCTGGTGACACTGGCTGCGTGGCGGCTGCGTCGCGTTTTCTGTGTCTTTGCCATAATGTAGTCGAGTGATCGGGGACACACTAACCGGGGCTAGTTGTCACACACAGTTTAACACTTACAACACACGCCAGCATTTATTTTGTATGATTTACAATTACTTATAGACATCTACTTATTGCTATCTTGTTCTTTGGTTGCATTCTGGTGGCTTTATTAATATTTGATTAGACATGACAAAATACCTCGCGCACATTCGACCCGGGGACTGGTTTATAGTAGCCTATATTCGTGTTCGAAGATGTCATGCTCCTCGTACGTTCACGAAAAGTACGACGTTCGAACGCACTGCTTTCCATCTTGAGACTCAGTGGGGAGCGCGCTCTGGACTACCTAGACGACTAATGCATTTATAGCACAACATTCTGTGTTCTGCGTCTTTTCAGTAGCGGTGGTTTCAGCTGTCTGCCCTATTATTGTGCTTGTGCACTTCGCTCGTCCCGGCGGTCCCGCGGATTTATTCCGGACGCTGTGATTGTACAACCCGCTTGCAGCTTGTCTGATGTTGTATGCACCAGCACTTCTTGCTTCATTATGTTGTATGCACCAATATACCCTTGTTGCTTCATTATTATCACTCCCTGTGTGACATATTAGACCCGCGTCGGCTCGACCGTGTTCAGGGCAGTGCTGAAGGCGCCGGCGAAGTTTTGGCACTCTGCCAGCTAGATGCATTACTGTTTCAACCAGGTCCGGTACCCGAACTGGGTGAGGCGGGGCATTAGTTCTTTATTGTATTCACCTGCTATGGTGTGTGTAACATTTTCTGTCAACTCTGCATACATCATTTGCGAATCTCGATGGATAGCATATCGCACGTTTTTCGATGGAGCGGGTTCAGGCCATACTAAATGTTCTGACCACATTTGTGCAGGTCAAGCTCTGAGACCTTGGTTTCTCATGGGCTTTTGGAAGTTAGCCTACTGTTAAGACAACCCATTATTTTCTCGAAAAAACAACGGAATTGACTCAAGATATATCCACATGATAAAGGAGATCTTGAATGTGCCAAAAATATCAAAAACTCATTTACGACCAAACACGAAGTTAAGGTCTTTTGCCTTTGCACTGCAGTATTGACAGGTGCAGTTTTGAAAATCTACAATTATAGGCTATTTCTTATTTTTATTTTATTTAAATGACATTTATATCTGAATTTATGTCAAAACCTAGGCTTTCAAACATCAAAATGTAATTTATTAATATGTATTCATGTACAAAATGACAAACATTTTTTCCTATTCTATTTTGCCTGGGAAAAAAGCTTGCGTGTCGCGTGAAAAATACGCCTCGGTTCTATTTCTAGCATGCAGGCGTTTTCCGCGCGGCTCAAGCCGTGCCTGAGACGCGCGTCACGCAGGCACATACCTGTCAAGTTTTGGATTTGAAAATAAGGGAAATATTCCGGCGCCCACTGCGAGCAGACCCACCACCCCATTAATTTTATCACATGTAGAGGGTTACACAATCAAAAAATAAAAATTAATGATCTTAATTAAATTAATGTAAACTTTTCAGCCAAAGCAAAGGAATAGTTCACAGATAAATGAAAATTTTCCCATATCCCTTACATTTTAAGACAAGTGTTATAGCCTAAATGAAAACACAAAAGGGTATATATGAAGAGCATGTATTTAAAGATTTAAAGGCTTATTTGCATATTTTCTGTTCATTTAACATTGCTTGTCTTTACATTTTCATTTTATTTTCGTTCCACACATTCTTTTCATTTCATAATGCTTTTCTTTTTACAGTCTTTCTTTTCATTTAACGTAACGTTTCTTCGCTCTTTTAGTGAGTTATTGTAAATTTGTTGCAGACTTTGTTTGCATGATTTAAGACTGTTTTGGAAGGTATGTATTTGTGGGCTGGGCCAGAGTGGTTAATTTTACATGAGAGTTGAGCGCAAACAGTTCTGTTGTCTAATGTCATCCTATTCTCTGTAACAATCTTTCGTACCATGCTAAACACCCTTTCTGATGTTTTTGTGCCTCTAGCCCGCGCTTGTGCTTGGCGGATTTCTCGTGCGGACATACATCATTCCTTCCTCCGTGTCAGTGAGATGCTAAAGTCGCAGTTACAAAACGCGAGACAGTTCCCCACCCTGCTTCTCTTCAGAAAAGTAAATTTGCTGTCCCATTGATCGCGGTATTTACATAAGGGTTTTGTTTTTTGGCAGGAGTGCCTTACGTCTCTGTCGTAGCATCCATCATCCGTCTCTGTTTTTTTTTTCACGCGTCTCTCATATCTGACCTCACACACTAACCTCGTGACAACTGCCACCTACAGTAACTGTAGTAGGCTACTGCAGGTGGTAGTTATCGCGAGGCTAGTGACAGAGCTCAGATTGGGAATGTTTTGTTTTTTTTACTCCGCCCGGGATGGCGGAAAAGAAGGGTAAAATACGGGACTTTCCAGGCCAAAACGGGATACTTGACAGGTATGCGCAGGCAGTGTGCAAGCTGCTAACATGGAAGCTGAAATAAAAACGGACATGCCAAGCAGCTGAGTAGCCTATGCTTACTCCACGCAGCCAGTGTGTCACCGGCCTTACACAAACAAGTGTCCGTGCTCAACTAAGGCAGAGGCGGCATCTATTTGGATGACCGAATAATGATTCAGTTCGACTCCCAAGACAAGACGATGCTCACCCGACTGGCCAATAGGAACGTGGCCCCGCCCATGACACAATTTTCACAGCGAAAGCAAAATCCTGACACGAGAGCAAGAAATTGCATCGAGAGCAAAGAAAAGCGTTTTGAGAGAAACACTGTTTTTTAGAGTGAATTTTTTTTCCACACTGATAGCAAAAAATATATATTTGAGATTTTTTTCAAAGTATTTTGAGAGATTTTTTTTCACAGAAATCATTTAAAAAAAAATCTAATTTATATTTTTTTATGTTCTATGAGAAAATACTTTCTCTCAAAACTTTTTTAGTCTCAAATATTATAATTTTTTGCTATTGGTATGAAAAAGGTTTCTCTCAAATATTCTTTTTTCTCTCATGAAATGCTTTTTTGCTATCAGTGTGATAACTTTTTCTCTCAAACTTTTTTTTTCTCTCAGATAATTTATTTTCTCGCATTTAATAAAGACACAATTCTAACTCCATAATTTAATGTGCGTAAGATGGAAGAAAATAAAATGCAACAATGCACTTTTCAAGTTGAGATAAAATTGTAAGGAGTAAAAAGTACTGTTTCTTCAGAAATGTAATCAAGTAAAAGTACAAGTAGTCAGTTTAAATTGTACTTAAGTAAAGTATAGATCTTCCAAAATAACCCTTCACCCTCATGTCATTCCAAACCCGTAAGACTTTCGTTCATCTTCGGAACACAAATGAAATTAAGATCTTTTCAATAAAATCTATGAGATTTCTGTCCCTTCATTTACAGCTATGCAACTACCACTCTGACTGTTAGAAAAGTTCATAAAGAGATCGTAAAACTAATCCATATGAATTGAGTGGTTTAGTTGATTGCTTTACATGATGACCGTATAGAATTTAGGCTTTTATTCACATATCATTCACATTCATCAACTCACACATCAGTTGTGATAAACAGAAGCTCAAGCATGCTTGCTTGGCGTGCGAGAACCAATGAGGTTCATTTTTGTGTGTAACGGAGCATGTTTGAGCATGTATATGCATCGCAATAACCAATGAGGTTCAGTTGAGCTTCTGTTTATGTCCGGTGATTAATGTTTAAATGTGAATAAAAGCCTAAATTAAATCTGTTCTATACTAAATATTTCTATACAAAATCAACATGAACACATGCTGTAATGTTAACTGTCTACAAATGTAGCTTAATTTTAGTGGTCAAGTTTGAGCACTTGCCTGGACTGACGAGGGGTTTAGTGGGTAATGTCTGGTTTTCGTGTGTAGGTGTATTAAGCCCTTCATTGTACTCTTTAGTCTCTGGACTCTCCTTCAGTGACCTGTACATAAACAGAAATATAAAGTTTACAGTCATTTTGAGCTGATTTATATGGTATAGACTAGCTGAATTAAATAAATAACATACAGTAGGGTCCAAAAGTCTGAAAGTATGCTTAAAAATGCTTCTATTTAGCATTTTTCAAATTTCATTAACCTTTTTAATCACAAATTATATTACCAGCATAACAATTACAGTGAAAAGTTGGATCAGATCATGAAGCTCCAAAGACCATCTTAACATTTTGTTAAAAAAAAGTACAAATGACATGTCATAAACGATGACATGATCAATTGTCACAACATTTTCTTTATTTGTTCATGCACCGTCTCAATCAGCTCCGAGGTTGTGAATAAGTATATCATGTACATGAATTCGGCCACTGGTAAGGACCCTGGTTCACTACACATTGGGACACCGATGACTTTTTACAGTGACATAAAAATTTTCTCATTGTACATTGTCACTACTGCTACTTATGATGAAGAACAGTGGAACTGATATTTTCCTGACATTCTTTTTGTTATTTTGTTATTTAAAGGGTCATGAAATCTACACCAAATTTTCTTAGATTTTAACAATTGATTTTCTGAGTTGTGTGTTGAACATAGTGTATACTGTTAGTGTATATATGTATAACATATATCATCATATAGATACAACATCATGTTACTATCTGTTAGTTTTGATTGTAGGACAAATCTAGTTAATTTTAGTCTTGCCTCTTCCTCCTCCACTCCACAGCTCAACATGCCCACTTTTGCAGCATTTTCCTAAACTCAGGTGAGAACTGACTGCTGCTTAAACCGGGGGTTTCATAACCCTTTAAAGTCTGTGTAAAGGCAATTCAGATATTTCTTTCTAAACACATGATAAATGAATTGTGGAGTTAGACCGTTAAACAGTTATTCACCATTTTTGTGTTTTGGGCGGGCCTGAAATCATGGATCGATGATGCACTGGAGGCACTGAGCATGGCCTCTCCCCTAACACTATAACTAAAGAGCATTCGAATCAGTGGTTCGCCCGATCAATCGCAAGTTACTGTAATTACCGGTAGTTTTTTTTACAAAACAGCAGTGGCGACTTGTCAGGGGAGGCTCGGAATGTGTATTTCTTGTTTGTAATTTCACCTCTTTAAGTGTAACCACCGCGCACTTCTTCCCAGAATGTGCCAAATCTGCGAAACGCAAGTCTGAGGGGGGGGGGTCTCTATCTAATCCATAGCCAGAGACTTGTGCCTTCATTGGTAAAAAGAATCACCATCAAGTATTTCACTTTCAGCGATTAGGGGTGTTGAGAAAAGTAACATGGAAGAGGAGGCTAGATTCCCTTCATATATCAACCAATCATCGACAAGACGTATATTACGTGACATTATTTTTTAACTGCTACCGGTGATGTATGTAACTATGTAGAGTAGATATTGAATATTGGATCGCAAACAAATTTACTAAACTATCATTTAAAGAACAGCTACAAATTAAAAATAGGAAGACCTATTAAGTTGGATATAGGCTAAAGCAATCAGCTTCACTAAATGACCGAACGTGCTCTTTAAACACAGAAAGAAGGATGGATTTTTTGCTTCAAGTGATAGACTAGGACTAGGTGAGTGAACTTATATTTATATTGTCTAGATATCTGTGTTGTTTTCTATAAATATTCAACTATATAAGTGACCAAAAAAGTCATTTTAAAGTAGTTAAAAAATCTGACCGCTAAAATTTTGTGTGCCTCCTCTATTTTAAAACCCACCAGCCGCCACTGCAAAACAGCTCGGTCTCCTTATTTAAAGGGCTCATGACATGAGAAACCAAATTTGCCTTGGTATATAAGAGATCTATGTACTATTAAAACTTCCCACAAGTTTCATAGCTTAAGACGTCCTCCCCATTATAAACGAAGCATTTATTTAATCAAGCTCTAAATACAGCTCGTTCTGGATCCTTTGAACTTAGTGACATCACGGTACGAAGTGACGTACCAGTCGTTTGCATATGACCGCCTCCAGCGCAAGACAACTACGCCTCATTTCACATCATCGCATGCGTTGTCATGCAGCGAGTGGGTCTGTGTTTACAAGATGACTGTGATGCCACGCAGATGTGCTGTTCCTGCTGTGGACAAACAACATGTTTGAATACGCTGCCGAACGATCCAGACGTCAGGGAAAGCAGTCGAATGCAGTTTATTTGCAGCATATGCAGCCCGCCAAAGCCTTATTTGAACGGTGAGTGATCAGATGAGTGTGACAGGGCATGTTACTGAAAGAACGAGCAGAGAGAGAGAGAGAGCCCCGGCCGCGCGCGCCTTCAAACTGTCTTGCTCTCTCTCTCTCTCTCCCTCCCTCGCGCATATGAATCAAAATCAATTGAGAATTGACCCTTCGCAAAGACCCGCCCCCCTTAGTTACTGTCGCTATGTCCGACAAGCTACACCGCTCGCATGTTCTCACGCAGTGAAAAACACATCGCGGAGCAGAGAGGAGACTGACAACACGCTGACAGACAGGACAGACCAGGTACTTTTCGGTTATTTTTGATATTAGACATATTAAACAAAGTCTCACCTTTCAAATTTGGTCATTTTTTAAAAGAAATTTAAACAATAAATACCGTTTTGTGGCTCTTTAATGTGTCGTGACAGATCGCTGTAGAGCATCAGTTAAAGCTGCTCGTGATCCGATCATCTCGTCCTTCTAGTTCATTTATAGCATCAAATAAACATGAATGAACATAAGAAGGAGTGTTGTTTTAGCCACGGAAAGGCGTCAGTACACTCCGTTTTTCAAGTTCAAATCCTCCCATGTTAATCTACTATCTCTCCTGACTGCTTTGTCGGACAAAATGGCGGATGGCGAAGTATGATTGGAGAAAACATGAATTTTTGATAACTTATCTTATTTACTTGCCGTTTTTTTTTATCAATCAAATTTGGCTGGGTGGTTAATAACACATTTTCTTTGTGGTTTGACAAACTCAGAACACATATTTAATATTGCTTTACACAGACTTTTATCGTTAAAGTATTTTACGATAATTCTTTGTTTTGTTACATATCCCTTCAACATTCAACTACAAATTAATTATAAATACCGGTAGTAACTAGATTATGTTCACTACTTGTCCAACAATGTATGTTTATGCTGAAATATAATTAAATAACGTTTTTTTTTTTAAACATCAAACATGTGTCATGTCTATTGAGTTGGCTAGCACAATTTGTTTTTATGCTTCAGAACTTTCGTAAAGGGAGCACCGTGAGCATTGATGCTCCCTTGTTTTCTCTGTGCATTGTGGGACTTTTTAGGGAGCGAAAGTTTAAGTGCCTTGACTATTGACTTGATCATTTAATTCCTTTATGTAAAGCATTTTGAATAACTGTGTTATCCTTGCTTATATTTTGTGATTATTTTTATTCCTTTCTATGTAAAGCACTTTGAATTGCCATAGTGTATGAAATGTGCTATATAAAAAGAACTAGGGAGCTGATTGAGATGCACCCCTAGAAATGTTCACATCATAACATTTCTTTGTTTTAAAATGTTAATAATGTGAAAGCTTTATGTATCTTCAGGTTTAAATAAGATTTTGAACCTCAAATTTTCAGTATGGTTTAAGACCCTACAATGTTTTAGCAATCGACAATATGAAAGTTAATAATCAGTGAATTCCATATTGCATATTCAAGATTGACCTTTGTTGAGTATTAAGTAGTTGTGGACTCTTCATTGTGGCCAATGGATCAGTTTTCTTTCCGATATTCTTTGCACTTATTCTCAATGAACGTCTCAAAGAAGGCCCAGGCTCCAGGTGAGAAGCATCAGAGTTGCTGCCATGTATGGGAACGGGACTCACCACTAGGGGGCAGAAGTTACATAAGAATTAGTCAGAAAATAAGGGGTATGAACATATGGGTATGAACTGCTTGCTTATTGAATCACCGAAACCATGGAACAGGGTGGATCAGTTGCGTAGCTGACAGTCAAATCGTTTAAAAAAGATCTGTATAGTTAACATTTTTGCATTCTTCATTTGCAAGGCACTCTATATTTCTTGGGTCTAATGGAACTTGTTTAAACTTTTTCAGTCTTTGTACATCAACTGGGTTTACCTTCACTGTTTTCCCTTTCTGGAGAACTTTCTTCTTTATTAAGAACAGCTTGAACTCTTGATAAACACAGAATAAATCAAAATATTATTCTGTGAATTTTACAGTTGAATGTTTTATTTTTACTAAAAAGTCAACAACAACAAAAAAAGAAAAAAAAAGGGTGTACAAACCTTACAAGATTTGCTGGTGGAACCATGGTGCCATTAGTCTGCTCATTATAAAATAAAATAATTAAACACATTATGTAAATACAATTGCTGTGGTGCAGATTTTGATTAGGATAGTATAATGTAGCCTAATCTAACGTTAACGTTACCTGTTCTGTTGTAAATGTATTTCTGCTCTGTCTGGTGTAACACTGCAGGCCAATCTGAGGAGAAAACTCTGTAAACCAAAGAGATTAATGTTAACGTTAATTTAGCTTCAGCTGCAACTGTAGCAGCTACAGTTGTTGGAAGTGTAATAAATGGTGCCTCGAGTCACTGATTACCTTATTTACAGTGACTCGAATATTTTGAACCGGGACAGCAGAATCATAGATATGTATAATATATAATATAACAACACCCTCGGATCATGGTTAAGGTTAACCACTGAAATTTCTTCAGGAAATGTAAAAATGTAGTTTACATGTATGATATTTAACCCACAGGATCAAAATCGAAAATGCCATTTCTCAAGAAACGAGCTGAGTTAACGTTAACGTTACATGATGATCATACCTTCACTCAGGGCTTCAGGAGATACGACGATGGGGGACGATAACTGATAACCTGTCAACATTAACCTACAATAATATATGAATCAGTCGTTACCATTGCAAATCTCGAATTTACACTATATTGTCTGGTCAAAATATAGAACTGGAGTAACGTTAGTTAGACGTAAATCAGATGACCTGCTGAGGTAAAAGCTCTCGTCTACTTCACCACTGTCGTCATCGGTCGCGATGGTCTCATCATGGTTTAAATCCATATTTGCTTGCATTAAACAATACGACACATGGCGCTTAATAAAAGAGTAACGTCTGAGCTATTTAGGAATCTTCGGCAAAGATTTCTATGAAGGTTTGTTATAAAAATGTCTGTTGTTGTTTGGCGCCAAATTGGGTGATTCGATTGCTGCTCTAATCTGATTGGTCAAAATCAAGATCCATCGATATTTTTTCTTCTTTTAATCTGTTTGAACAAAATACACATGAAAAATAATGTTATAATTTCTAATTTATAAGGATATTAGAATTGATACATAACTCGGCCAAAGTCAAAATCCAGGCAAATTTGCTTCAGTTCTGAGAAGAATCAAGAATTTATTATTATGTAAGTGGGACCTGGTTCTAAAGTCCAGCAGCAACGTGTGTAAATAAATACCTATGGTAAATACTCACACTCATCTTTATATAAAAATAATCCAGCGATCTGAAATATATTTCTATTTATACAACAATATACAAGCCAATTTTAATACATACAAATTAGTATTTGCATTGCAGGCCAAACTACTATAGCTCCTAAGATCTAACTTTTAATACATAAACCGATCATCAGAGAATTATTATTGATAAACAAAAGGTTAACCAAGATGAATTGAGAGTGTGATTACAAAATCCAATGATATTGTATTTCATTATTGCAATATCTATTGCAGTTCCGAGATCAGATATTTTCATATCTAGATATTTTTAAGGTCAAGCCTGCACCAAGGTTCTCTCTCTCTCTCTCTCTCTCTCTCTCTCTCTCTCACACACACACAGTCTAGTTCACTACCTTTGTAGGGACTCTAGATGGGTTTTTATACTGTACAGACTGTATTTTCTATTCCCTAACCCAAACCCTACCCCTAAAACTAACAGTGGGTACATCACAGTAAACTTACTGCATTTTTACATTTTCAAAAACATATAATTTAGTATGTTTATTAACCCATTTCCCTCGTGTGGACCGCTGGCTGGTACCCACGATGCACGTGATCTCAGGTTTTACTATCCTTGTGGGGACATTTGTCGTCCCCCGCCCCAATGATGGCCAGATCACGCGTTCTCCGTCACGACCATAGACTGCGGTCACGACACGCCTTCAAACACGGTTCACTGGAAGAATTGGGCGTGGTTTTCTCGCGTATCTGTATGGTTCGACGATTTGATTGGCTCATCACTCGACTGACGCAGAGCCATGCCATCGCTTCATATAAGCCTAGAGGAAGATGCCGGTGTTAGCGCCTGGAGTCCTGTCTCCAAACGACGGGATATGGATTAACATCGTCTGTATTTATTTATCTAGGCCGCTCTAATTATGAAAACCGCTGCTAAATGTTAATTTGTAACAGTGGAAATATCTATAGTCTTTTATTTATTTAATTGTATATGTGGAGGATTTGACAGTGATCAGTGTAATTATTCTTTAACCCTCATTGACCCTCACTGGTAAGTACCTGCATCTAGATATACTGCCATAGCTTTTATTTTACACACGCCTGCTTAATATAACATGTCATCCATGATTCATGTTTTTGCCCTCAGTTCGTTTCTGCATTTGCTCATCTGGTTTATTATCATTGTTGGTGATTTGATATAGGCTAAGAAAGCAGAACATGAAGTCAGCAGAAGAAAGTCCGGAGGATTTATTCAATTTAATTTTCATTGATACACTTTTAATGCAAATATTTAAAGTAATTTGAATAAATTGTAGAAAGGGAATATTTTAAAATCTAACCATGAGTGTTTAGGTGAGTCATTTGCGTTAATGATTACAAAAGTACGTACTTACCACCACCTATCACCACATACACAAAGTTATTTATATATTTTTATTTTGATATTAAATCTTATAAGTAATTTTTTTTACAGGTAAATCAGTCATTATAATCTGATTATTGGTCATTACAATCAAAACTGTAAATACAGAAACAGATGGCACTGTCACATCAGATATGTATTTAGAACATTTCATTTATATCAAGTCATCTGATATTACTATACAATGTAACTTCAGTAATAAAGA
This sequence comes from Semotilus atromaculatus, assembly GCA_031834385.1. Classification (NCBI taxonomy): domain Eukaryota; kingdom Metazoa; phylum Chordata; class Actinopteri; order Cypriniformes; family Leuciscidae; genus Semotilus; species Semotilus atromaculatus. The sequence continues at coordinate 61,605 of JAULUF010000035.1, forward strand.
GCTTTAAACAACAACAACAACAACTCAAAAACACATTTTAAAGTCAACATGAAATCATAATAGACCATTCTTATTATTTATGGACTAATGCACCAGTAGTTATTACACATGATTTAATGATGCTGTATATCTTTATATATATTCATGTGCTTTCATGATCTTTAATCAAAATAACTTCCCTGCCCATTTGCAAATACATTTCTGATGATGTGTGCAATGCCTCGAGGGCTGGACAACCTCTCACTCATATGAGATCGTTCGTTCACCAACGAACCAATCAATTCCTGATAAAATGTCCTGCCGCATGGTTAAGTCCTGCCCTACATTTTTTTCTTGTGTTTCACTCGGATATATGTCACAATTTAGCAAATTCAGTTTCATGCCGACTTTAACTAAAATGTAAGTTATGCTCTCGGAGTACTTTTAAATGTTTCTTTCCATCACAAATGGATTGTGTATTTTATGCATGGATTGATTTCATACTCATGAAATTGCAATGTTATGAGTGAAAGAATAATCATAATTCTGACACTGTAATCCTGTTTAACAAGTGTCTTTTCTTCTTTGCTTTTGTCATCTACAGTAAGAGACTGCAACACACCATTTATCATGCTGACGAGACTTTTCCGAATCCACGGCCTCTTTGTGGCCTCCCATCCTTGGGAAGTCATTGTGGCTACTGTGACTCTCACCATCTGCATGATGTCCATGAACATGTTCACTGGAAATGACCAGATTTGTGGGTGGAACTTTGATTGCCCCAAATTAGAGGAGGTACAGTTTGTTACTTTGTTAAATAAATTACATCATGGTGGCGGTTAAAGTAAAGTTGAATGATATTATTTTCTCTTTGAATTATAATATATATATTTTTTCTCTTTCTATCTTGTCTCCAGCAAATCCTAAGCAGCGATATCATTATCCTGACAATCACAAGATGTATAGCAATCGTCTATATTTATTTTCAATTCCAAAATCTTCGACAGTTAGGATCCAAATACATATTGGGTGAGTTGTAGCTTTTAAACCTATAATAAAATGATTTTGTGAGGTAACTTGAATTGCAAGTGTTCATTTTTAAATTCTCATTTCAGGCATTGCAGGACTTTTCACAATATTCTCCAGTTTTGTGTTCAGCACGGTTGTGATTCACTTCCTGGACAAGGAGCTGACAGGCCTCAAGTATGTACATTTGCGTATCACTATCACACTCTCAATTTTATAAGCATTGCTTTGGGAAATTCTTTGTACACATTATGTTAATATTTTGTATTAATATTCACAGTGAGGCCTTGCCATTCTTTCTGCTGTTGATTGACCTCTCAAAAGCATGTGCTCTGGCCAAGTTTGCTTTGAGTTCCAACTCACAGGTACTTCACCTTTTCGCTTTTTTTCAGTCCAGATTTTTCAGTCCAGTCCACATTTGTTTCATTAAACTGAGGATTAAGTAAATACGACCAATCATGCCAGTCTTGGGTTTTTGAAAATGACTTTTTGGCTGTCCTGCAGGATGAGGTGAGAGAGAATATTGCCAAAGGAATGGCCGTTTTAGGACCCACCTTTACTCTTGATGCCCTTGTGGAGTGCCTGGTGATCGGCGTGGGAACAATGTCAGGTAAACTTTGCTCTTCCATATGAGACAGAAAATTAGCACAGGTGGAATGCGCTAACATTAAACAGATCTGTTTAATCCAGCAGCAATAAACTTAAACTTAACTTTATTTTGCCCTTTCTTTGTTTTCCTGCAGGTGTGCGACAGCTTGAGATCATGTGCTGCTTTGGTTGCATGTCTGTCCTGGCTAACTACTTTGTGTTCATGACCTTCTTCCCGGCCTGTGTCTCTCTTGTGTTGGAGGTATGTACGAATATTTGCGCAATACGCATAAATGAAGACTAGAACATATTCTAACATGTATGTCTATTTCAATCAGTTGTCCAGAGAAAGCAGGGAGGGACGACCCATCTGGCAGCTGAGCCACTTTTCTAGAGTACTGGAAGAGGAAGAGGACAACAAGCCCAACCCTGTCACGCAAAGAGTCAAAATGATCATGGTATGCACTGAACCAACAACACTACAGTTGTCACGCTTGGTTGCACAAATCGCACGACGCAGGATAATTACAAGTATACGTCTTTAATCACTATATTCAAGGAATGCAGGAGAACACAGGAAAGCTATAAACAAATATTAAGTAAAACTAAGATGACACAAGACAACGAAAAAAGGAAATAAAGGGTATAAATACACAGAGATGTATTTAAACTAAAAAAACAGATGAACGTAATCAAATCAGAAACCATAGAAACTACCTAGCAAACAGAACAGAATAAAAACAAACCAAAACAGAACAGAACAAGACGGTTACAACAGGTTTTTGATACTGGGATTTGTGATATTAATGGTTTGGTCTCTAATGGTCTGGATCATGTTTAATATTTGCAGTCTCTTGGCCTGGTCATGGTTCACGCTCATAGCCGGTGGATTGCTGATCCCACGTCAAGTAACGGAACTCTTGATCTTCCTCAAGGTGGAGTGAGCCTGAATGACAATATGCCCAAGAGGATTGAACCAGACATGCCCCTGTGGCACTTTTACATGTCCAGGTGGGCACACTTCAGAGGTCTTATTCATTTTATTAATAATAATGCTGGTTTTGGATTTGTTCTACTATCTACTATTAATTTAAACTGTATGAATGTTTCTTTTTAAGTTCTTTAGTTTTTATGTTTTTTAGTTTTTATAGTTCAAAATACATAGTTCTATGTATTAATAATACAGCTAAATCTCTGCAGGTATAGATATACATGCAAATAAATTTTTTTATAATGTTGCCTACTGCATTGTATAATAATTAGGGATGCATATTAAATTGCTATTTGAGATGCATCGAAATTACAATTCTGGGCCGAAACTGAAAATTCGAGAATGCACGTTCTATGTCTTTTGTTTTGTTTGGACTCCAAAACCATTTTTGGTTTGCTGAAATGTCGGTGCATCCATAGTAAAAAATAGTAGATGCGATCATGCACAATTAAATATCCAATATCAATAGATACGATTAAAGGGGTCATGACATGGTTTTTTGTTTTGTTTTATTATGTTCCCTTAGGTGCAATTATAGTATTACTATAGTTTTTTTTACAAAAAACTTAAAAAATGTAGTGATTTATGTAGGGGTGGAACGGTACACAGAAGTCACGGTTCGGTTCATACCTCGGTTCAGACATCACGGTTCGGTACGATTTCGGTACAATGGAGGGAAAAGCAAAACAAAAATGCATAAGGCATTGTATTTTTTAAATAAGTTTTATTAATAAAGGCATAGAACCAGTTTATTTGTAGTGCACTGACAATAGTTTTATATAATTAGTTTATTAATTAAATTAATAAAAAGACCTTGAGATGTGTTTGGTAATTGTACCTGAAATAATTTAAAATTAATTTGCTATATTTCAGATCAATATATTTGTTTTCCTTAATTTTAATTAACATTATTACTTAACAATGTAACATTATTCTCATCTGAATTATAAATAATGGATTTCTGTATAAAATAATACTACCATTAAAAACACATTCGATTTTCTTTTTTAATCAATGTAGAATGTGTAACTTAAAAATAAACAGATTAGTGCTCCGAGGACAAGAAATGAAAACCAATGCAATATGACGAATGTCCAAAAGATGGGACCCACAGACTGTTTTGAAATGGGGTTGGATAAATATGTTTTGCTTTTAAAACAGTGTGTGTGTGTGTGATTTTGGTTGGGTGACAGTTGTAGGTTACAGTTTGACAAGAGTTTACAGTGTGACAAAAGCACAATTTTGTGTTTTATTGCGAGTGTACACAAAGTAAACACTTTGCAGGTTTAATGATCTGTATGAACAAAATGACGGAGTATGTTTTTTATGTTTCCATTGTTCGCTCGCGCCTCTCTCTCTCTCACACACACACACACACACACACACACACAGTTCGATCGCGCCCGCGCCTCTCTCTCTCTCGCGCGCGCACACACACACTCCAGCATTGCAATCTTGACATCGCAGCCTGTTCATTATGCGGTCACACCAAACGCGAATACAGCGTCAAATTCGCGTCTAGTTCGGCGCTACTCCAATTGCGAATAGGACGCGCGTATAAAGCCAACGTTTGAAGTGAACGCGCGTTCAGAGCTAAGCCGAGGGTACAGATTATGTGTCCCTAAAGAACCCGCGTATCTAACAGTAGTTCCGCATTACATTAATTAATTTGCACGCGAGTTTTTAATTTTTATACCGTGTATTCTGCGTGTAAATTCGTGCACCGAACCGTGACCCCCGTACCGTTTCGGTTCAATACGAATACATGTACCGTTCCACCCCTAGATTTATGACCTTTTCCCACCCTGTTTCTCCCCCTCTGATTCAAACAGTCTGTTTTGGGGGCGTTTCCCCTTTAAGACTTCAGTGTTAACACCCACTGTTATGATTGGCTAACGTCAGTGCTGCTTATGCATAAATTATTAACGTTAATCATTTTGTATCACATGTAGACTACACAATGCTCCACCACGTGAAACTTCGGTCTTCCAATCTTTTACCATCGTGTCAATTCTCAATTGATTTTGATTCATGTGGAGGGAGGGAGAGAGAGAGAGAGACAGTTTGAAGGCGCGCGCGCGGCCGGGGCTTGCTCGCTCTCTGCTCGTTCTTTCAGTAACATTCCCTGTCACACTCATCTCACTCACCGTTCAAATAAGGCTTTGGCGCGCTGCATATGCTGCAAATAAACTGCATCCGACTGCTTTCCCTGACGTCTGGATCGTTCGGCAGCGTATTCAAACACTCAAACAGGAACAGCACATCTGCGTGGCATAGCAATCTTCTTGTAAACAGACCCACTCGCTGCACGTCGAGTCGTCGACTGAACACATGTGGGCGCGAGCCGCACGACAACGATGCGAAATGAGGCGTAGTTGTCCTGCGCTGGAGGCGGTCATATGCAAACGACTGGTATGTCACTTCGCACCGTGACATCACTTCATACCATGGATCCAGAACGAGCTGGATTTAGAGCTTGATTAAATAAATGCTTCGTTTATAATGGGGAGGACGTCTTAAGCTATGAAACTTGCAGGAAGTTTTAATAGTACATAGATCTCTTATATACCAAAAGATCAAGGCAAATTTGGTTTCTCATGTCATGACCCCTTTAATTGAAAAGAAAATCTCTAATATTCGGTGATAACCAATGAATATGATACTGATATATCATCATGCATCCTTAATAATAATAGTAATAAGACGATGATGTGATTATTATTTTATTCGTTTAGGATGATCAGCATGGACATTGAGCAGATGATCACACTGGGTCTCGCCCTGTTCCTGGCTGTGAAGTACGTTTTCTTCGAGCAGGTGGAGATGGAATCTACCCTGTCCCTGAAAGTCCCCACTCCAGGCTCCATGCTCTCGCAGAAATGGTCTCCTGATCAGTGCTGTAGGAAAGAGGTTCCCAGTTCTAGCAAGCCTGAGAAAACCCCAACTCCCCTTCCTGTTGTCACCAAAGAGGAAAGAGGTATTCCCCCTTTGCCTTTTCATTTTTGTGTTCATTCTATACAAAACCATCACTCTATAATGGAATCTAACAGTAATTTCTCTCTTTCAGATTTAGTGATTCGGCCCCTGCCTGCCCTGAAAGAGCCTGAGCATAAAAGTAATTTTGTTCTGGGAGAGGATGAAAGTCAGGAAAACGCTGATGTGTCGGAGCCTGCGATCAGTGTACCTGCCGAACCTAGACCTGTGGAAGATTGTCTGTCCATTCTGAAAAACCCAGATGTAAGAGCGTTGTTAAATATCCCAGCGATACTGTTTCTCTTGTTGGTTTTCTTTCCTACATCGAGATTAACCCCGGGTTCACTGTGGGACTGAAACCTGTAGTTATTTTTTACCTCAGGGTTGACCCTTGTAATCTCTAATGAGATCCTCCTCTTCCTCTTTACTCTGACTCTTAGCCAATTAGTTTATGACGTTAGACAAGATCAGAAGCTTGTAGTGAAACCATTTACATCCTAGAGTAGACTTCTGTTACCTTAATCCAGGTATAATCACAGTGTATGTGTGTGAGTATTTAAGTGTCACCTCTTCTGACTCCACAGATGGGGTCTCGGTACCTCAGTGACGAGGAGGTGATCGTTTTGGTGAACTCAAAGCACATCCCAGCTTACAAACTGGAGGCCATGATGGAGACCCCTGAGAGAGGGGTGATGATCCGTAGAAAAATGCTCTCCCCCAAATTCCCAGATCCCTCAGCTCTCTCCTGTCTGCCTTATAAAGACTATGACTACTCTAAGGTAAGACATGAGGTCATTACATCATACATAATTTAATTAGTGGTGCTTTATTGATTTAAACAAATTAGGGATGTACTGACATTGAAATTCCAAATTCCAAAATTTGTTCAAAAAGATATGATCCAATAAGATTATTTAATGTTTTTGAAAGAATTCTCTTAAAAAAATAAAAAATACAGTAAAAACAATAATACTGTTAAAATGAGTGCTGTCAGTAATACTGTTAAAATTTATTAATTAATTTTAATTAATCGATTAATTAATTCATTTTAATTAATTTTCCATTTATCGCATCTAACATAAAAGTTTTTGTTTACATGATATATGTGTGTGTTTATTATTATTTTATTTGTTTATATTATACATGTGTGTGTGTGTCCATATATATACACTGTGTGTGTGTGCGTGTATAAATATATGTGTGTGTGTGTGTGTGTGTGTGTGTGTGTGTGTGTCTGTGTGTGTGTGTGTCGATATACAGTATACACACACATATATATATACACAAATATATATGTATACACACATATAAATTTGTGTGTATTTTTTGTGTGAATTTTTGTTAATAAATATTTTTTGTGAATATATAAAATATATACACACACACATATAATTTTATGTTGTAAACAAATTTTTATTACATTAATCGATTTGACAGAACTATAAAAAAATTTACAATTTAAAATAGCTCTTTTTAAAGTATTTTTAAATTTAATAATGTAATTTATTTCTTTGATGAAAAGGCTGAATTTTCAGCATCATTACTCCAGTCTTCAGTGTCACATGATCCTTCAGAAATCGTTCTAATATGCTGATTTGCTGCTCAACAAACATTTCTTGAAAATAGTTGTGTTGCTTTTTTTGGAAACTATATGTAAATGTACTATATGTATATATATATATATATATATATATATATATATTTAACATTATTAATCATTCTTCATTTTATTTAATTATTTGTAAGATTCCTTGAATAGAAAGTTCAGAAGAACAGCATTTATTTAATTTATTTGTAATAGATTTTTTTTTAAACATTTAAATATGAATACATGTCTTTGCTGTCACTTTTGCTCAATTTAATGCATTCTTCCTGACTAGAGTATCAATAGGCTAAATGCCAACGGCTGTTGTGACGTACTTCCGCTGAAATGTCAGCCACCACGAATGATTCCGGTTAGCCTAACGTCGAATTGTTTTGGTAGCTGCTTCTAGTTTTTTTTACAGTCTTTGAGTTGATATGAAGTCATCAAAGTTTAAATACCAGAGAGTGTCTGGTACTACTGCCGAACACTGCTGTGTGCCACAGTGCCAGGCATCCGCAAAGTACAATTCTGTACTTAGTTTTTTTACTTTTCCTACTGATGAGGAGCTGAGGCGTAAGTGGATCGTCAATATTCGCAGGGACAAATTCACCGTGACGCCTCACACCCGGGTGTGTAGCCGGCACTTCAGAACGGAAGAAAGTATAAACTTTAAAATACTGTATAAAAAAATTGTATACAAAAAAAATACTGACCTAAGACCTCAAAATTATATGTATACCAAAATGAGCAATACCTATAAAAAATATATATATTGTCTAATAACTAATTTGATACCATACTTTGAGGCTGGACTCTTTTGAATTGATCTAGGAAACACTATTTAGTAACACCCCAGTAACTGTATAGCAACCCTGGCAACTACCCAGAACATTTAGAGGTTTATTGAGGTTTTTTGAGCCTTTGATGGAAACCTCACCATTAATTGTCATGTTTTTTATTCCAGGTGATGGGAACATGTTGTGAGAACGTCATTGGTTACATGCCAGTCCCTGTGGGGGTTGCTGGTCCTCTGTTATTGGATGGAAAGCAGTTTCAAGTCCCCATGGCAACAACTGAGGGCTGTCTAGTTGCCAGCACAAATAGAGGCTGCAGAGCTATAGCTGTAAGCAAAACCATTTTTCCCTAGTTGAGTTTGTTTTTCCTGTTTTAGTTCTCAAAGGGAAGCTGAACACAAACACATTTAACAGCAGCCTAAACTGATGTAAAGTTGCGTAATGTCTAGTGTAAAGCACATGAATCTAATGCTCTGTCGTGAATGGCTGTCCCACAGTTGGGAGGTGGTGCCAGTAGCCGTGTTCTTGCAGATGCAATGACCAGAGGGCCGGTGGTGCGTCTGCCTTCTGCCTGTCAAGCGGCTGAAGTCAAGGCCTATCTGGAGAGCACTGAGGGCTTCAAGATCATCAAGGAGGCCTTTGACCAGACCAGCAGGTACAGGACTATTTCACTGAACAGATTTATTGTGGTAGTGCAGTTAATTATGATTTTATAACATCTATTTGTGTTGTTTGTGTAGGTTCGCACGATTAGAGAGGCTTCTGATTGGCCTGGCAAGTCGCAACCTGTACATTCGATTCCAGTCCAAAACTGGAGATGCTATGGGCATGAACATGATCTCAAAAGTACGCTGATTTGCATTTTACAAAATTATGTTAAAGGTCCCCTGACATGGGTTATTTTATTATTTTATAATGTTTCCTGGGTTGCCCTTATAATGTTAGTATGTTTTTTAGATCAAAAATAGTCATAATTTAGAATTAAAAGGCATTTTTCCTAGCCTGATTTTTGCCCTGAGCCCAAACGCTCTGTTTGGAGGGGCGTGTCTGCTGTGTGTAACCGGCCTCCGCTGTGATTGGCTAACATGCGTGCATATGAAATAGCTACGTATTACATGTGAAACTCTCTCGAATAATAACTCTCTCGTATAACAGCTATTATACGTTTTTACTAATACAGCTATCGAGATTAACGAATCGTGAGAAGTTTTTAAAGTATTTAGATCTATTCCCATCACATAAAATGTTGCTGTGATGAGCATTGAGCAAGCAGATGACAGTGTGTTGATCGCGAGACAACGCAGTTTCTGCACTCTCTCTGATGCTTTCACCAATGCAAACACGATGATGTATATACAGTAAGAGCTTCGTTGTGCAGTCACGTGCGTCATTGATTTCATAACGAGTTGTCCAGATAAACTCGATTGAACGATTTTGAGAGAAAGATTACCTGTCTGAACTTGAACTTGAATTGTTGCTTGGTAGCTCGATCGATTTATTTTCAGACGTTCATCGATGCCAGCTCTGTATTGGCCCAAGTTGAGGAAACAGTCGTCGGTGAAATGTTTGGACCATCCAAAACTTTGGGAAGTTGTGTCGGCGCATTTCCAGAGAAAATAAAATTAACCCATTGTTTCTTCAGAGGCTCGGATGAAGGAACTAAAAAATACTTTTGTGTTCATTTGTACATCCGAACACTGATCAACTGCCATGCTTCGTTCGTTTGCAAGCCATTATATCTCTCTATTCAACTTTTGTGCTTCGATCGGTCACACGCCATGATATCTCTCGAGGATAAACTAAAATCGCGCGCGCGCGTTCGTACTTCCTAGCTCTTTTTCACATGGGCAGGTCAAATTCTCTGGGTGGGCAAAGCATAGATGGGGGAGGTAACTTTCCCCTATATGACGTCATATAGGGGAGATTCAAGATCAGCCCGTCTGAGATCTCATTTTCTCACAGGCAGAGAAAGATAGCCAAAACTCGGTTTACACCGACTGAAATTTCTAGACACGAGGGGACCAAATACAGGCTAGGGGAACTAATATTAATGTTAAAAAACCTCAGAAAGTGAAAATTTCATGTCAGGGGACCTTTAAACACGGTCACTGCAAATATTGAAATGATCTTAACTGACACGATTCATTACTTCACCAGGGCACAGAACAGGCTCTCACCAGGCTGAAGGAGGAATTTCCAGAGCTTCAAGTTTTGGCTGTTAGTGGAAACTACTGTACTGACAAAAAACCTGCTGCTATCAACTGGATTGAAGGCAGGGGCAAGTCAGTGGTGTGTGAGGCCACCATTCCAGCTAAAGTTGTCAAAGAGGTACACAACCACATCAGATTCTACAAAAAGTCCCATATTGGCTGCATAAATGTATGTTTTTGGAATGAAAGTGTTTTTTTCCCCGCAGATTTTAAAGACGTCGACTGCGGCTCTGGTAGACGTGAACATAAACAAGAACTTGGTTGGATCTGCTATGGCTGGAAGCATCGGAGGTTATAACGCTCACGCCGCCAACATTGTAGCTGCTATCTATATTGCTTGTGGACAGGTAATAAAAGTTAATGCTGTATTGTTTGACTTGTGATTTTGATACGGATAATGATGTGTTGTGTGATTATATAGTTACGATACGTGCAGATGTACAAATGAATTTGTTCTCGACAGGACCCAGCACAGACAGTGGGCAGCTCTAATTGTATCACTATAATGGAAGCCTCAGGTCACACCGGGGAGGATCTTTATATCAGCTGTACTATGCCCTCCATAGAGCTGGGCACTGTGGGAGGAGGCACTAACCTTCCTCCACAGCAGGCCTGTTTACAGGTACGTACACCTATTCGATACAGGATCAATATTTGACACTTACGAAAGACAGACGTATGTTTTAGTTTCATTGTGGATGCACAGTTCTGAAGCCACTCTCATAGCATCTCATTCAGTTTTATTCTCTCTGTCTTCCTATCAGATGCTAGGTGTTCTGGGTGCCAGTCAGGTGTGTCCGGGCGAAAATGCCCGACAGCTTGCCAAGGTGGTGTGTGGGACCGTGCTTGCGGGAGAGCTGTCACTCATGTCTGCACTTGCTGCCGGACACCTGGTGAAAAGTCACATGACTCACAACAGGTAAGAATTCTTTATAAAATATAAATATATATATATATAATTTTACAAATATTATAATAATTTAATAGTACAGTTTTATTTATATTTACATATATGTAATTTTAATAAAAAAATTATAATATACACACACACACACACACAAACACACAGTAATATATCATTATAATAATTGTAATCTTAAACTTTACATCTTAATTAATAAAATAACCTTACAAATTAAAATATAGTACAATACAATATAATAATAATAATAGACTGACAATGTTTTGTAACATAACTATCATCTGCAAACACCTGCATCATTTCTTTGTTATATTTTGGCTTTAGATCAAAAGTGAATTTGCAAGAAGCTCCAGGAACATGCACTAAGCAGGCATCTTGAGACGTCGCCTGTTGAAGAGGGCCATAAAGAAAGACAACCTCATCTTCAAGGCACAAATGATTAGTAATTTAGATTATTTTCAAGGACAGCAAAAGGAATACAAACTTACGACTGTTCATGGTTTCCCTGATCAGTTAAAGAGACTGGATTAATTAAAGACTAGAATCAAGACCAGCTGTGTTCACAAGCTTAGAGTCAGTATTTCTAAATCATATCTGAGCAGGATTGCAGTTTCCAGGCCTGCTTTGACAAGCTTAACTCGCTATGAACAGCAAATCTGATATTAGATCTACAGCAGCCAGAATATACAGATAAAGAAGGCCATATAACATAATTTGCTTTCTAAAATCAATGAAGTTCAGGTCACTTACAAGGCCGACTGGATGGGTTAAAGTGGAGAGCATTTTGTACTTTATTTTTAGTTGATGGTGATGGCAACTGGTAGCATATCTTTGCCAACTTGTTGCCAAACTGGACAGCAACATTTGAAAGGGAAAGAGAAAGTTTACTTCTTTGCACTTAGAAAGGGAAATGGCACAGGACAGTACTGACACAGAGAGGAGTTTAAAGTGCTATGATTCACTAGTCGGTGCACATGTAGAATATTACAGAACGACTATGAATTTGCCAAACGCAGCCGTCAGCAGTGATCGCAGTGTTTCTCGTGTCAGAATGTACATTCGTTTTTTTTCGATGACACAGGAATGTATTGAATGACTTGTGTAACTGAAAGGAGTAGTGCTACGGCATGACGGGACAATTATTTCAAACGGTGCTATGATCCACGTTTCAGTTCTTTGTTCAATTACTGATTTCTTTGTGTCTGAACACCTACTGCAATGGGTTTATGGAACAATACACAACACATTGCACATTTCTGAAGGCTTGAAATGGCTTTTATTAACTTGGTTCTGGTTTTTATGTCATGGAAAAGAATGGCTGATGTTTAGAAAAGTATGTTTCATGCTGAACACTGAAAGGAAACTTGCTATTTTCCCCCCAAAGGCACAATTCAAATTATTAAATAAATAATAAACTGCAAAGTTTTGTATATTTTTTTATAATAAAGGAAAATATATAATACATTGTGTTGTTGCTTGAAATGATCATATTCTCTTTCTCATTTGGGCAACTTCAACCAAATAAACAAACACTAAGAAAATGTGCAAGGTTTAAAACTAAAATCCTGCCAATGGATTCATTATTTCTCTAACAAAGGAATGCATTTCATATATATATATATATATATATATTAAAAAAAAAAGTCAGTTGCCATTGTGTGGATTACTATTTATTATTGTGTTGCGCTAACATTTAGCTCAAATTAAGAAAGATTAAAAAGTGATAAGCCTAAAAACAAAACAAAAAAAGCAACAAATGAATCATGTCTCTGAATGTTTCAAATAATTTGACCAATATCAATTTATTCTCTAATGCCAGCTAAAAAAGTTAAATACTTTAACTAAAAAAAAAAGCACAGCTGTTAAATTTTGAGGGTATGCGTCATAGACTGTAAACAAAGGTATGAGTGTGCAGCAGACCGGAATGTGGTGAGATGTTTGAGTTCTCTTAAGGCAATGCCATTATAGGCTCTTGCCTCACCAGAGTGTGAGCCGACCAATCAGCTCGCCCTGCATCACATCTCACCAGGACACTGACTGCTGATTGGCTTAACCTCAGCGAGGCGAGGCCCTAGCCTAGACAGACCTGCAGGGATGAAACGGGCTTTACACACACACTAATATCAGACTGCTAACCGTGTTACTCCTCCCCTAATGCTTATCTTGAATAGTAACCCTATCGCATGCTCATGATACCATATCAGTCCATAGGGTTGTCAGTCATCATCAGCGCTCAGCGTGATTGGAAACGCCCAATGCAGAGTTCACAGAGGTTGAGTTGGCTTACTGCTACGTACTATGAGATATTCTTCCTGTACAACACGCATAAATTCATCCTCGTGTGAGATTAAAAAACTGTAGGCCATAACAATTGATTTTACAGTAGTGTTATATGTAGTTACTATAGAAAGAGCTATATTCTGCATAATTACATGCAACTAATCCTATAGCAACTACATGCAGTTAATTAATATTACGGCACTTAAATCATTATACACTGTAGCCTGTAACAAACACAAATTAAAAAAGTGGAAGTTTTGCTTTTAATTTGGTTTCATTAATAAGTTGGTGATACTACATATATATATATAGAAAAGTAATTTACAAAACGTTTTTTTTAAAAGCAATCAACATTTGAAATCAATCTCAAAACAGTCAGGCTTTTTTTCTTAGTTTCTTGTTGCTTTCATGAACTAAAAGTGTTACACCTTTCAACTAACTAAAAGTGCTTTTCTGTGCAAATCTGTGACGGCAGGCAGGTTATGCAATGATTCGATCATTTACATGCATCAAATCAGCCGTTTGGAACTTGAGTATTAGTATGGAAAAAAATACAATGGGATTTTAAAACAGAAAAAAAAAATCATATTGTTTAGTGCAAACAATGTTACTAACGTCACAAAAAACAAAACCAACACTTTACAACAGTGAGATGATTCTATTAATAAATGGATTTGCCTTGCATGTGCATTTCATTTATCATAAAAAAATCATGAAGTTGAAGCCTTTATTAAAGGGATAGGTCACCCAAAATATTTCAATTGTCATCATTTACTCTCATTCGTCCAAACAAGAGAAATTATTTTGAGAAAAAACCAAACTTATTTATTTACCAATGAACGGGGGGAAAACAGACATATCTCAAAATATCTTCTTTTGTGTTCTACAGAATAAAAAAAAGTTCTTCAGGTTTGGACCGACATGAGAGTGAGTAAATTATGACAATTTTGGGGTAAACTAGTCCTTTAAGTCTAGTGAAAGCTGAAAATGTGCCAGATTCATTCATTCTTCCATACAGTGAATTAGACCACGGCAAATGACATAAAACTGTGAAAAGGCACAACTGCAGTAATTCCACATATATTGTGTAGATGGAAGACCAACAAGTAATAATGAACCAATTCATGTGAAAAGTGGAATGATGAGACTTCTCTAATAGCATCCAAACAGGCATTTGTGCAACAAAAGTGACACCTACCTGCAGAAATTATTTTTTGAAACTTCTGAAAATTAGAACAAACAACAAAACTAAACTTAAAAAGAAAAGGGAATAATGGTCATATACAAGTCACTACCAACTTTTTACAGGTCTACCAAAATACCCTCTACTTTTCAATATTAGCAGTTCCCATTACACATACACTTTGCCAAAAGCCACATTTATGAATTACAATAATCAAAAATATGTAATGCCTTCACATAAATAATGTTAAACATTCATACACTAACTGTACAATAGATATTAAGACTGAAGTCTGACATCCTCTTGATTCATGAGGACAGAAAGGGTCTTCCTAAGACAAATGGCGATTGGCCAGTGAGAATCATATAAATCAAGGCATGAATATATATTTCATTAAGACCACAGCCAGAACTCAAATATTTACAAAAATGTAAAACACTTTAACAACCTGAGCCGCAGCTCATTTACGAGGAAACAAGGTCTTTTGAAGATGAACAGACTGTTGGTTATTCTAGTGTATTTGACTTTTCAAGGTGCTTTTACAGACAGTGGTGTACCGCTTTTGTTCAGTCTGTACAGATACAGTTTGAAAAAGGTTTCTGAAGAGTGTCAAGAGCACTTGGGAAGAGCAGCGCTTTGTCATGAGTGATGGTAGAGCATTGTGAATAAGGCGTTTCTTCAGTTGAGTCAGAAAGCAGACTGGGAATCTAAATTAAACAACCTGTAGGAAGAGAAAACAAGATTTGGAATAAATGCACAACACGTTGTGATTTACAAGCGGGAAACAGTTACTTGTTTTTAAGGTGCGAGTTACCGGTGTTATTCAGAAGAGGATAGCCTCATCGCTGGTCTTCTCTTGAACATACGTGGTGAAGCGTTTGAGGAATTTGGGGTATTCTCTCTTGGCTACGGCTCGCAAGACTGATGCAGGGGCCCAACCACCAGGATTTACTTTAGGATTACATAAACACAGCATTAATGTGACATTTTATATAATGTGTATAATAAAACAAAGATTGCAATCCAAACTCTTATGTACTCAAGTGTAAAAATTATTATATATTTATGATATTTAAGGCCGGTTGACATTTTTAACATCTTAAACATTGACATCTAGTCTTTTGCTAGAAGATATATTTTTAAGAATGTCAACCGTCTGGCAACCAAAGTTCTTTTTAAATATCTTCTTTTGTGTTCAACAGATGAAAGAACTCATAAAGGTTTAGAATAACCTGAGGGTGAGTAAATTATGACATTTTTAAGCTAACTATCTCTTAATTACTAACTAATTTTTAATCTAACTTTTGTGGTCACTAAAACAGTTGAAATATTGTGAAATATTACAATTTAAAATAACTATTTTATATTTAATATATTTATATGCAATTTATTCCTGTGATGGCAAAGCTGAATTTTCAGCATCATTACTACAGTCATCAGTGTCACATGATTCTTCAGTAATCATTCTAATATGCTCAAGAAACATTTTATTAATCAAAACATTTTAAAAAAATTGTTCAAATGAACAGCATTTATTTTAAATGTAAATATTTTGTAACATACATTATGAAATCCTCAGTCACTTTTGATCAATACTTTACTGACCCCAAACTTTTAAACAGTCATGTCCGTAGTTAAGACACCCACCCAAACTTAAGTTTTAATTATTTTCAGGGGTTCAATTAGGATGGTAAAGACACCCTGACCCGTGAAAACTGGTACCATGGTTGTAGTGCTGCTAGGCTTACCGTTGGCTACATATGTGATTTTACAGAGGATGTTGTCCCTGGTGATGTCTTTGTCTCCCTCTGGTGGGCTGATTAGTGTTTGACAGATCATGGCTACATTGATTTTGGCACGAATGCATCTAGCAGAGGGCTGGAGAAAACATGAGAAAACCTCTGTTAGAGAGTATTCTGATGCACAGCTTATTGTATACCTTTAAATGTTGAATATTATGTGTTTATAGGTTTCTGGGTTTCTAATAATAATGTCTGTGATATCAAATTGTATGAAAGGGGAAACATTTCAGAAGATCCTTCTGCAGTCCAGGTACTTACCGGATAGCCGTCATGATCCACTGAGAAGTTGCACACCAGCCAGGTGTCAGGATCATTC
The DNA here is from genome assembly GCA_031834385.1 of Semotilus atromaculatus. Lineage (NCBI taxonomy): Eukaryota > Metazoa > Chordata > Actinopteri > Cypriniformes > Leuciscidae > Semotilus > Semotilus atromaculatus. Next base: position 78,254 of record JAULUF010000035.1, read on the forward strand.
TCATTGGTGGAAAGAATTTTACGAATAACCGATACATAAAGCACGTCCCGCTGGGAGGCAGGCCACACTCTCTACAAAAGAGTAAGAAAGTGCATCTAAAGATGTCAATGCGACTGCAACAACCACAACTGCAACAAATGTTTTCAGAAACAACCAGCCATAATGCAAAAGTGAATGGTGCTTTACTTTATGTGTCTGATGAATGATGACCGCTTTATCTGAGAGGGTCTCAACCACTTGGAAGCTTTCAATTGTTGCTGTAAAAGATAAGGTAAATGTATTTGCATGTATAATAAAGACAGCATTTTGTTATCATTTGCATCAGTCATTATCATTAACTAAAACTACTTAAAAAAAATTCTAATTGGAATAAAGCTGAAATCAAATAAATATTAGATGGAAAAACAAACTTATTTCAAGTCAACATTTCAAATTTTTGTTTAGTTTAAGTGGAAGAAATACAATTATTAACTGGAAATAAATGAAAACAAAACTAACAAAAAACTTTAACTTTAAAACTAAAACAAACAAAGATTAAACCTAAATAGCACCATAAAAAAAAAAAAAATTATAATAAAAAAAAATTATAATAATAATGATGATAATAATAATAATAATAATAATAATAATAATAATTGGACAAAAGCACATTGAACTAAAAATTAAACAAAATTAACATGAAAACTAAAATTATAAAAATAAAAGATACATAATTGTACTAAACTAATAATGAAACTAACATAAAAACTACAGGCCCTGTATTAAGGTATTAAGATGCGTTTTAGGTGGAAACGGGGTCTAAAACTTTTTGAGCTCGTCTACTCTCAACCACTTCAAGAGGTAGTCAAAAAAAGCATTTGGACTGGATTGTTTTCATAGTGTATACGCTCATGTCTACTGCGTAAACATTATGGGAAGCGCGCTAGCCGGACGGGATTTAAACTTTGTCGGCTGAAGACCCAAGTTTGGATTGAATATGAAAAACGTACCAGGCACAATGTTCTCTCATCATTTCTGATTTCTAACACGCACTCACCATGTTCGCCTTGGTCTTGTGGCTACCAGAGCAAAAAACAAAAGCTGCTGCTCTCCGTTTTTCTGTGTTACAGTGTGTAAATTGCGTGAGCTAATTTCATCCATCAGATCGAAAGATATGAAAAAGCCCAAACATATACCCGCCCATAGACCCTCCCCTCAAAGAAATCAGGAGAAAAGTTGTCACAAGTGGACAAAAGAGACGGATTAAAACACCGGGCGAAAATGGGAATGTGTCCCTCTTCCACTAGTGATCTGAATGACCAAAACACATCTTATTACCTAGTGTGAACAGGGTCTAAAATAACACTGCATTCCATGTCCTACATACAGGGTCTGATAACCTGATGTCTAAACAGAGGCAATATTAGATTAGGCAATATTAAAAAGGCAAAATTATATGCCGAGGTGAACATACTCTCCCAGTCGTTCCGATAAGCTGTGTCCCAAAAGTAGTGGCAGACCTCGTGCCCCGTGACCCCTCTGACAGAATGAGTAGCTTTGAAAGGATCCAGAACGATGCCGTTCTCTTCCACCTCTCTCCTATACACCTGCAAAAACAAATGTTGCAACAAGTTTGTTTCTTGTACCTACATTTATTATATATACACACAATATCTCACAATTTTGCTATCAGCATCTCAATACAGCTATTTTGACAATAATGGCTGTAAGTATTTTCAGAGGACAGTAAATATAAACTGCTATACAAGCAGCACATTGACTACTCTAAAATATATACAAGTTTCATTTCTATAGTATTGTCCCTTAAGTACTTTTATTCAGTATGGATATATTAAATTGGTCAACAGCAACAGTAAAATCATTTATAATGTTACAAAAGATTTATATTACTCGTGGTGGTTGAGGAGATACCCTGACATGATTGTAAACTGCTTTGGGTGTACAGTAGTACATATGAAAGCGCTATATGAATGCCTTTCATTCATTCATATTTCAAATAAATGTTGTTCTTTCAAGGAATCCTGAAAATATTAGTTTCTGCAAAATATTAAGCGGGACAACTTTAACATTGATAAGAAATGTTTCTTGAACCCCAAATCAGCATATTAATATTCAGTCTGAAAGATAATGTGACAAAATAAAATGTTTTAACTGCATTATTTTATCAAATAAATGCAGCCTTGGTGAGCATTTGAGACTTTTCAAAACCCTTTCTGAAATCAAACATTTGAATGGAAGTGTGCATTTAGTTAAAAAATTATGAAATATAATAAACATACATAAATCTATCTATATACACACAGTGAAGAAAATAAGTATTTGAACACCCTGCTATTTTGCAAGTTCTCCCACTTAGAAATCATGGAGGGGTCTGAAATTGTCATCGTAGGTGCATGTCCACTGTGAGAGACATAATCTAAAAAAAAAAATCCAGAAATCACAATGTATGATTTTTTAACAATTTATTTGTAAGATACAGCTGCAAATAAGTATTTGAACACCTGTCTATCAGCTAGAATTCTGACCCTCAAAGACCTGTTAGTCTGCCTTTAAAATGTCCACCTTCACTCCATTTATTATCCTAAATTAGATGCACCTGTTTGAGGTCGTTAGCTGCATAAATACCCCTGTCCACCCCATACAATCAGTAAGAATCCAACTACTAACATGGCCAAGACCAAAGAGCTGTCCAAAGACACTAGAGACAAAATTGCACACCTCCACAAGGCTGGAAAGGGCTACGGGGAAATTGCCAAGCAGCTTGGTGAAAAAAGGTCCACTGTTGGAGCAATCATTAGAAAATGGAAGAAGCTAAACATGACTGTCAATCTCCCTCGGCCTGGGGCTCCATGCAAGATCTCACCTCGTGGGGTCTCAATGATCCTAAGAGAGGTGAGAAATCAGCCCAGAACTACACGGGAGGAGCTGGTCAATGACCTGAAAAGAGCTGGGACCACCGTTTCCAAGGTTACAGTTGGTAATACACTAAGACCTCATGGTTTGAAATCATGTATGGCACGGAAGGTTCCCCTGCTTAAACCAGTGCATGTCAAGGCCCGTCTTAAGTTTGCCAATGACCATTTGGATGATCCAGAGGAGTCATGGGAGAAAGTCATGTGGTCAGATGAGACCAAAATAGAACTTTTTGGTCATAATTCCACTAACCGTGTTTGGAGGAAGAATGATGAGTACCATCCCAAGAACACCATCCCTACTGTGAAGAATGGGGGTGGTAGCATCATGCTTTGGGGGTGTTTTTCTGCACATGGGACAGGGCGACTGCAGTGTATTAAGGAGAGGATGACCGGGGCCATGTATTGTGAGATTTTGGGGAACAACCTCCTTCCCTCAGTTAGAGCATTGAAGATGGGTCGAGGCTGGGTCTTCCAACATGACAATGACCCGAAGCACACAGCCAGGATAACCAAGGAGTGGCTCTGTAAGAAGCATATCAAGGTTCTGGCGTGGCCTAGCCAGTCTCCAGACCTAAACCCAATAGAGAATCTTTGGAGGGAGCTCAAACTCCGCGTTTCTCAGCGACAGCCCAGAAACCTGACTGATCTAGAGAAGATCTGTGTGGAGGAGTGGGCCAAAATCCCTCCTGCAGTGTGTGCAAACCTGGTGAAAAACTACAGGAAACGTTTGACCTCTGTAATTGCAAACAAAGGCTACTGTACCAAATATTAACATTGATTTTCTCAGGTGTTCAAATACTTATTTGCAGCTGTATCTTACAAATAAATAGTTTAAAAAAATCATACATTGTGATTTCTGGATTTTTTTTTTTTTAGATTATGTCTCTCACAGTAGACATGCACCTATGATGACAATTTCAGACCCCGCCATGATTTCTAAGTAGGAGAACTTGCAAAATAGCAGGGTGTTCAAATACTTATTTTCTTCACTGTATACATACACACACACACACACACAGTGCATCCGGAAAGTATTCACAGCTCTTCACTTTTTCCAGTTTGTTATGTTACAGCCTTATTCCAAAATGGATTAAAATCATTATTTTCCTCAAAATTCTACAAACAATACCCCATAATGACAACGTGAAAGAAGTTTGTTTGAAATCTTTTCAAGTGTTTTTTTTTATTTTTATTTTTTTAAACAGGTCCCACAGTTAACAGTGCATGTCAGAGCACAAATAAAGCCATGAAGTCCAAGAAATTGTCTGTAGACCGCCGAGACAGGATTGTATCGAGGCACAGATCTGGGGAAGGGTACAGAAACATTTCTGCAGCATTGAAGGTCCCAATGAGCACAGTGGCCTCCATCATCCGTAAATGGAAGAAGTTTGGAACCACCAGGACTATTCCTAGAGCTGACCGCCCGGCCAAACTGAGCGATCGAGGGAGAAGGGCCTTAGTCAGGGAGGTGACCAAGAACCCAACGGTCACACTGACAGAGCTCCAGTGTTTCTCTGTGGAGAGAGGAGAACCTCCCAGAAGAACAACCATCTCTGCAGCACTCCACCAATCAGGCCTGGAGTTTGCCAAAAGGCACCTAAAGGACTCTCAGACCATGAGTAACAAAATTCTCTGGTCTAATGAAACAAAGATTGAACTGTTTGGCCTGAATGGCAAGAGTCATGTCTGGAGGAAACCAGACACCACTCATCACCTGGCCAATACCATCCCTACAGTGAAGCATGGTGGTGGCAGCATCATGCTGTAGGGATGTTTTTCAGCGGCAGGAACTGGGTGACTAGTCAGGATCGAGGGAAAGATGAACGCAGAAATGTACAGAGACATCCTTGATGAAAGCCTGCTCCAGAGCACTCTGGACCTCAAACTTGGGCGACGGTTCATCTTCCAACAGGACAACGACCCTAAGCACACAGCAAAGATAACAAAGGAGTGGCTACAGGACAACTCTGTGACTTGAACCTGATTGAACATCTCTGGAGAGATCTAAAAATGGCTGTGCACTGATGCTCCCCATACAACCTGATGGAGCTTGAGCGGTTCTGCAAAGAAGAATGAGAGAAACTGCCCCAAATAGGTGTGTCAAGCTTGTAGCATCACACTCAAAAAGACTTGAGGCTGTAATTGGTGCCAAAGGTGATTTCTACAAAGTATTGAGCAAAGGCTGTGAATACTTATGTACATGTGATTTTTTTTTATTTTTATAAATTTAAAAAGATTTTAAACAGACCTCTTTCACGTAGTCATTATGGGGTATTGTTTGTAGAATTTTGAGGAAAATAATGCATTTAATCTATTTTGGAATAAGGCTGTAACATAAAACTTTCAGGATGCACTGTGTATATATTTATGAAAAAAATAAAAAGAGGATAGAGATAGAGATAGATAGATAGAGGCTTCCATAGAAACAAGCTCAGTTCACCTTCATATCCCCTTCTTCAATGATCATCTGCCAGTTAGCATCTCCACCCACATCCTGTAAAGAATAAGTCATGTGACTGTGCACCATCTCCTCAACCTGTGAACAAAACAAAAGGCATGAGGTATTGCTGAAAGTATACAAGCAAAAAAAGTTACAAACATTTCTTTGATTTACGAACAATCACACGCCTGCAGTTCATCCACACTAGTGTAGTGTCATATCTCTACCTGAGCACTGAACCTGTGCACGTCATCTGAAGCACTTATGAGGTCGACGGAGGAGGACAAGGAGGAAGTATGACTGCGAGGCTGAACCCAAGAGACAGAAAGCCAGAGGGAAAAAAGTAAAGGGAAAGAGAGGGAAATAAAAATCTCATCATCACCCAGAGAACACAAAAAAGACTTCCCCTGTAAATCACACTTCAGCAGGAGGAACTGGAAGAACAAAGGCAGTATCACAAACATTAAAGTTCCAAGAATTTCACAGAGCATATTCACCTTTAGCAATGACAGAATTGCATAATCAGTCACGAAGAAGCAAATGTGCTTTGATAGAGTGTTTGTGTGTAGGAGTGTGTGTTTGTGTGGGTAAGTCACCTTATTCGAGTATTTCTGAGTGCCGATGGAGGAATAGGTGTCTGGAGAGAGGGAGATTTGTCGAGATGCCCTGCTTCTTTCTGCCTGGGAATGCAAAACATGTCAGCAACATTTATATATAAACATTAGCTTTAAATGCAATTAAATTAGCTGTTAAATATGCTTTGTAGATAGATAGTTTCTTGACTGGTAAATTGGCTGTTGGATTCTGATGAACAACAAACTGTTGATCAGGTACGGTTGGGAGTCGAAGAATCGATTCCTCGATTTCAAGGCACTGGTAATCGAGAATCATTTCCAAAAAGGTGGAATCTATTCTATCAAGGGGAATCAACTCTTTAAGGTGTCCTTGTTACAGTGTAACACGTTTAAGTACGGAGTAATAATAATTAACAACATGTACTTATTATATGGTTAGGGTTAGTTAGTTGCATGTAATTATGTATAATTTACTGTTATTACCTAAGTAATGTAACAAGGACACTGTAAAATAAAGTGCTACGGACTTTTTTCTTTTATTCACCCTATATTCACATCAAGTGTTAACGCAGAGGAACAGGACACTGCAATTCACAAAAGTTCATTATTTGCATGTGCTTTAAAGCCTTGCCGGTTAAACAAGTCATTCACGTGATGATGCGCTGTTCTAACGTGCGCTTTTCTGAGCGCGTACACCTGAAGCTCACAGGAACTAACAGCCTGTCAAACAGCGCCTGGTTACTAGACTAAGTTATCTTTCGCATCTTATTGCGCTAATACTGTAAAATACACACAAGGTTTACATAAACAGAGTTGGTTATGTCTAAAGTAAAAGCAGACAAGAGTAAATTGAAAGAAAATCTGCTTTCAGATTGCACGCGTTGCATGCAGGTCTTAAAGGGCCCCTATCATGGATTTTTGAAAATGACCTTTCATGTAGTGTGTAATATAGCTCTAAGTGAATGAAAACATCCTGCAAAGTTTTAAACCTGAAAGTGCACCGTATATAAAGTTATTGTCTCTTAAGAGTCGACTCTGAGTCAATGAACTGAATTGTTTTTCAAACGAGTCATTAGCCGTTTCGTCGTGACGTCAAGACGAAACATTAGCCCGCCCACTTGTTGCGCGCACAGACACAAGTCAAGTGAAAACTTAAAGCTGAATAGCATCATGTCGAGAAGACGCTGTGTTCTACAATGCAAAGCTAGAGCCAGTTTGTTTTCACTGCCCAGGGATGAGCATGTAAAGAATCAGAGGTTAAAGTTCATATTTACAACGATACCAGAGCAGTATAGCCCGACCCTTGTGCTGTGTTCCCATCATTTTACTTACGATTGCTTCACCAACATAAATGCTATCATTGCAGACATCCCAACCTGCAAGAAGTCATTTCAGGGAGGTATATCTTGGTGACTGGATTGTTGACCGGTGGGGGGGGTTGACTAGCTTTCATAAGGCACAACTTGGTGACTGGATTGTTGACGGGGTGGGGATGGGGGGGGTTGACTAGCTTTCATAAGGCACAACTTGGTGACTGGATTGTTGACGGGGTGGGGATGGGGGGGTTGACTAGCTTTCGTGAGGCACACTCGCAAGGTGCCCTCTCTGCCGTGCAGTATGTTCTGTCTCGCATACGCGCTCCAGATTCCGGGAGATTTGAAGTAATTTGCGGGCATCAGGGAGACGCTATCAATATGCGGGAGACTCCCGGAACTTCTTGGGATGCTTGGGATGTCTGTCATTGGATTCGCAAGCCGTTCGTTACTGAAGGAGGGGTCAGTACCCAGTTTATATGGATCAGCTTCTTCCACCTCCGAATCAGAACCTGTAAGTATTATTAATAATACTTTGTTTTCTGTAGCATACTCAATACGTATTTTGTTGTGTGTGTTGTGTACGCTCCACACAGCTTCTAGGTCTCCGTCTAACAGCAATGTGTTCGCTCTCAACTGTTTCGAAATATGTCTCATGTTTGTCGTTATTATTTGGAGTTGTGATAAAGAATGGAGCAATACTTTAGTGTACTACTGCAATGCTTTATCAATATGTTTCTGCATTGGGCTAACGTAAACAATGATTTGAATGGGTGTTTACCACCGAGCTGTGGGCGAACTTATTCCCTCTCTTGAGTTTTTATTTTTTACAACAAAGCGGGACACCATCATTATTATAACACAATGTAAGTGATGCAAGCACTGCTGTATAATGTACTCCGTGTTAACCAGTAGAAGTATTTTGTCTGTAAACACCGCTGACCAATCACCGCAGATTAGCGTCACGCAAAGGAGGTGTTTGGGAAAATGAATCGTTGAACGAATCATTTGGGAGTCGTTGAGCAAATCAGGTAAAAATAAATGCATATTATAAGACAATGAAAGTGTTTTTTGTCCTTGCATGCATGTAAAATTGTTTTTGGGAACTCCCAAACCAAAAATAGGAACATTTCAAATGCCATGATAGGTGCCCTTTAAGAAGACAGTAGCCTAATATTAAACATGCTGCCGCTTGTCCTTAGCCTGGTTGCCAGCCGAACGTAGCCCCGCCCACAACATTTGAGGATGGGAAGTTCGGTCTGGACTTGATCCGTTGTGAAGCAAGTATGCCCGAACCAAAGCTGTTCGGACCAATCAAATTGTCAGGGCGGGCTTTATACGATGATGGACAGATGATCAACAATAACGTAATCATCCACGTCACCAAAGAGCGCTTGGGTTGAATTCGTTTACAACAAAGAATGGCTGCCGCTGGAGAATTGAGAGTAGATTCAGCCATCACATCTGTTATAGAAGATGTAGACAGTGCATTCATTTTAAAAGAGGAACAGAGAACCGCGATCAAGGCATTTGTCGATCGGAAAGATGTTTTTGCCGTCTTTCCTACAGGATTCGGTCTATCCAATTGAGTGCAGAGTGATTTTTTTTCCTAGTTCGGTTGAAACACGCCCCATAATCACAGCCCAATGGAGCACTATCAGACTCGCATTCTGACTAGAATCTGAGTATGACGACGTCAGGCTACCTTAAAGGGATAGTTCACCTAAAAATAATAATTCTGTCAGTATTTACTCACTCTAATGTTGTTCCAAACCTGTATTAATTTCTTTCTTGTGCTGAACACAAAAGATGATATTTTGAAGAATGTGGGTAACCAAACAGTTGCTGGTCCCCATTGACTACCATAGTAGGGAAAAAATATATACTTTGGAAGTCACAGGGGTATATCAACTGTTTGGTTACCTACATTGTTCCAATTGGAGCTACAGAACTGAAAACACAAATATAATCCCTAGGTATACATTTACACTTCAAGAGTCATGATGATGAGATCAAACAGTCCATTCCATGGAAACAGAGCCATTATAACGAATAGGATGGCAGCTCAGCATATAACAATACATATCACAGTAACTACATAAAACAGATGCCTTAGAAAACAGAAATGTGTAAATCATCCAGCTTTTGCAAAATGATTAATTCCTCTGAATCATTACTTGTACTTCGATCAGGTCATGTTTATCCAATGCAGCTTCCACAGCATCAAAGAACTCCTCTTCATTGATCAGACTGTTTGGTCCTTCCTGCACAGACACGTTTTGCACAGGGAGAACATCTCAGTCTAAAATGGAGGGTGTGTGTAGGGCCACAGATGGACAGGACAGTGTAAATGAAAGGTTGTGAACTTACTTCATAGTCTGGTCCTCCATAATGAGGCTTCTTCAGCTCCGTCAATGCAGCTTTGTAGGCGTCTTCAGCCCGTCTTCTCCTTTCAATTTCCTTTTGAGGAAATAATGTTACTCATAGTTTCACCATATCCAATATAAATCAATGTATTCTAGAGTATCTTAAAGGGGTCCTTACTATAATTAATCAATATTTTAAATATATACTTTTTTTCTTAAAATGTTTAAAAGTTTGGTTCTCTAAGATTTTTTTAATGCTTTTGATCCATTTTAAGAAAAATACATAAAAAACATGAAAATTTTTAAGATTTATAGTAACTATTTTCAAATGTAATATATTTTATGCATCATCACGCCGGGTTCACACCGGACGCTGAAGCGACGCGGAAGGGAAAATCACGCGCGGTCCGGCGCCTGCCTGTTCACACCAGACGCGTATTCTTCGCGGAGGTCGACAAGCGCTTCTGCTCAGTTGTTGTTTATTCAGAGCTATTTTTTTTACATCATGGGTAAGTAAATAACCTCATAATATAAATACACCATGTTTCTGTAACCAAGAAGTTTGTACACTTCTTTTATTAATCCGTTGTCGAGACACACACGCAGCCAGAGAGAGAATATGGTAGACAGTTATAGTAGTGTATATACCGTTGAAATATACATCCTAAATATACATCCATTGTTTCCCTGTTTGTTTCTGTGTTCGCATTTGTCACTCGCGGTATTTTCATTTGAAAATTGCTTATATTTTGACAATTGACCGGATGGTCGAGTGTTTCTTGGTGTAACTTCCTGCCGGAATTGACGCGGATCACTCGCGGCTCGCGAAAAAAATAGACCAGACGCCGAAACTGGTGCTTCACGGTGCGGGCCGGCTGCGCCGCGTTGCTTCAGCGTCCGGTGTGAATCTGGCGTTACTCCAGTCTTTAGTGTCACATGATTCTTTCGAAATCATTCTAATATGCTGATTTGGTGCTTAAGAAACACTTCTTTTTGTTGAAAACAGTTGTGCCCATTAATATTTTTGTACTAGATTCTTTGATGACTAGAAAGTTCAAAAGAACAGACGTTATTTCTGTTATTTAAAATAGAACTATTTTGTAACATTATAAATGTCTCGACTATCAATTTTGATCAGTTTAATGCTTCCTTGCTGAAAAACAAAATTATATCTATAATAAACCTTAATAAACCTTTTTGACTTTTGGCAAGACGTTTTGAGTTCTACAACATATATGTTTGCATACCATTATGAATTTGATTTGATTCCTCATGAATCCTCATGATAAGCACTAAGGACTCTTGCTAAACAAAGCTAGCTTACAAACAAATCCACAAAAATATCTGTTAGGATCCAAATGGAAAATCCGGAACAGAGCAAAGACATGAGACAGGTAATCTGACAGGTCCACTTGCAGTTTCATGCCTTAGCTAAAGCAAACACACCCATTTCAACACACCAACTCAACTTACTCATTTCAACTTCATTCTTACTACAGATGCCATTGATGATACCTTTGTGTTTTGCCTCTTTGGAAGGCCATTCATTAAAAAAAAGGAGGAGCCCATAACACCCGCTCTCTAAACTTCAGAAAGTCAACCTTTAAACCAGTCAAACAAAAAACTTCAAATAACTCAAATGAAGTAGTCTCACCACATTAAAACGTCAATGAAACATGTTTGTTCATTTGACTAACTGAGAAGCTTTGGGTGTTGTAGACAAATAGTTGTTGCATAATTTTGTTTGATAATAATAAATCCATTCTGTTCTAAAACTGACAGGTGTGTCTTTGCTAAAAGCACTGACACACCTCTACAACTGTAACATGAGACAATTACTGACAACACCCGGCTTATATGACAGTTGATAACTGTCAAAAGGTGGAAATGTGACAAAGCGATTAAATGGCAATGGCAGAGCTGAGATTAAAATGCAAACATGTACTTACATGGCACAAATGCAAAACTACAACACGTAAAGACAAAAGAGTCACTTTACATGTGTTTTTAAAGCACTTAAAACAGAACGTAGCATCAAATAACCAGTGAACTGGACACAAGCATGTAAAACCTACAGTGTAGAAGCAGCTGTGTGTAGACAGAGGAATCCAGTTTTCATTAGTGCTCTGAAGCGCCACCCAGTTCTGCCACGGCTTCAACGTCGAAGAAATGTACGCGGTTGACATCCTCTACAATCCAGTCGCTAACATCAAAACACACAATCCTCAGAAATGGGAAACTCTGGACATTTTTCAGAAAGCTTTATTCCGTTCAAAGGTCCATCCAATCCTGTTGATTGACTGAACATACTGTAAAATCTGCGAATGGAATTCAAGAAGCCGCTTACTGGCTGATAATAGCGGGGGATGGACTGTAGATGGAAAAACTGGTCGGGCAAGTGCGAGCAGAAGCTTTGCACTCAGATACTAATGACGATGCTAACGTGAGGAATGCACGGCTTCTGGAGACCAGATGCACTGTTGTTTTAATGGATGTGTCTATATGACTCATCCAGTAATTAAGGTGTTATGTGGGAAGTGTATGGGAAAGTAAATAAAGCCCATATTAATAAGCTTGTGACAAAACTGCTTGATGCGGAATGCTTCATATGTGGTTTCAATACTGAAAAAAAGGATATAGTAGTCCCAAAATTAACAATACTTCCTGTAAAACTGAAATTATCAAAAAAAGAGAGAATTCTGTTATTCTTTAATCACCCTCACATTGTTACAAACCCATACTTTTTTCATGATAGATTAAATTGAGTTCTGTTCCTTATGAAAAGCTTTCGTATGGGTTCAGAGGACTTTAAAGAAAGTCCGTTGGACTCCTGTGTTATATTTAATGTTGTTATATTGGCAGAGCAATTGGACAGAACCTTTCTGACCTCCTATACACCTCACTGGTTCTCCGCAGGGCCGTGTCCTTTCCCCTCTGCTCTTCATTCTGCATACTGACTATTTCAATTGTTATCCAATTAAGTTTGCTGATGACACCATCTTACTGTTTCTGCTTTTAGGACCTTCACAGCATCATGCTCCAACTCTTCAGGAATCTGTTGAGTGGTGTGACAACTCCTGTTTGGAACTAAATGTGAACAAGACTAAAGAGATGGTAGTAACCTTTTCTAATAAGCAGAGGCAGATATGACTACGGCAGTCACTACTATCATTCACGGAAAGCCAATAGAGATCGTTGAGGAGTACTTGGGCACAATTTTTGACAATCTGCTGAAATTTACTTCCAACACGAAGAAGAAACTTAGGAAATCCCAGCAGCACCAGTACCTTTTAAGAGAGCTCAGTTCCTTTGGGGATAGTAAGAACATCCTCACTATGTTCTACTACTCCTACATTGAAAGTGTCATTACATTCTCTATTGTCTGCTGGTTTAATTCTATCACCCATCAAAATAGAAATTATTGGACTTATTATTAAGGCTCTTTCCAAAAGTGAACAGCAAATGCAGAGGTTGGCTGGCAGGATTTTACAAGAGCCTTCAATGTCCTGTTTTTTGAAGGCTTCGCTGTCCAGGCTATAAGACACAAAAGGAGGAAGGCAACCTTTGTTCCTAAAGTGGTTCAGCTTTTAATTTCCCAACCATCTCTGATCCCCTTGTTTACTATGCCATGACTTTCCCCCCTCTTATTTATATTTTTAATGGCACACACATACATTATTCATTCTTATGCATGGTTTGGACTTTTTAGGTATCTGCCTGTAGCAAATAAAGTGTTTGAAATTGGAAATTAAAAAGCATTTATTTGAAATAAAACGTTTTTTTGTAACATTATAACTTGTATTTTAGTTTTGATCAAATTCATCCATTCTTGTTGAACAAGTAATGATAATAAAAAAATAATAAAAAATACATTGTCATAATTTACTCACCAAACATGTATGACTTATAATTACTATACGTTACGTTGATGTACACTACAGTTTGGAGTCCGTAAGATCTTTTGCTGCACACTACCTTATCAAGTCGTCTCTGCCAGCTCTCCTCTTGTTTGACCAAAATGTCGATGCAGTGGGACAGTGTGGACAGGATTCCTGCTGTAGTGGCTTTAAACGTGATGGCTTCACCCTTGAAATCGATGCCTACGGGAGCTTTGAGGCTGTCCACAGGGAATACTGCAGAGAAATCAAGAAGAAAATTATATTAAATAGCAGCCGTACTGCAATTTAGAGCTACTTCTGAAGAAATTTCAGTTGCAAGAAATATATTTGAATATATTGCACAAATATATTGCAAATTCAGGGGTTCCCAAACTTTTCAATGAGAAGGCCCCCCAAATACCACTAGGTTCTGGCCAAGGCCCCCCTTTTGCAGGATGTGTTATTAAACCCATCGACAATGCTACGGCAAATGTATAAATAAATAAAATGGCACCCCTGGTAAATATGATCAAAAATGGCAGTAAAAAAATAAATCTGCATTGTTTATCCTTTTGATCTTTCATTCAAAAAATTCGCAAAAATCGAACCTTTCATTGAAGTAAAATAATTGAAAGTGGAGGGTAAATCACATGAAATAAATGGTTTTCTCCAAAACACACTGGCCATAATTATTGGCTCCCTGTTATTAAATACTTTTTGCAACCTCCTTTTGCCAAGATAACAGCTCTGAGTTTTCTTTTATAATGCCTGATGAGTTTGGAGAACACCTGACAAGAGATCAGAGACCATTCCTTCATACAGAATCTCCCCAGATCCTTCAGATTCACCAGTTCATGTTGGCGCTTCTCCTCAGTTCAGCCCACTCAGTTTCTATAGGGTTCAGTTTAGGGGACTGTGATGGTCATGGCAGAAGTTTCATTTTGTGCTCAGTTACCCATTTTTGTGTTGATTTTGATGTTGACTTTGGACCGCTGTCCTGATGGAAGATCCAACCACGGCCCATTGTAAAATTTCTAGCAGAGGCAGTCAGGTTTTGATTTATCTGTTGGTATTTGCTAGAATCCATAATACCATGTATCTGAACATGATGTCCAGGACCTCCAACAAAAAAAATAGGCCCATAACATTAAAGATCCAGCAGTATATTTAACCGTAGGCATGGGGTACTTTTTATCCCTGTTTGCACCAAACACATCTGGTGTGTTTGCCACCAAAAAGCCCTTTTTTAGTTTAATCTGACCACAGGACCAGATCCCTTTTGAAGTTCCAGTCATGTCTGACAACTGAATATGCTGGAGTTCATTTTTGGAGGACCGAGGATGATTTTTCTTGAAACCCTCCCAAACAACATGTGGTGATGAGAGGGTTGTATGATATATTTTTTTCAGGCTTTCTGACCCCCAAGACTCAACTAATCTCTGCAATTCTTCATCTGTGATCCTTGAAGAGTTTTTGGCCACTCAAACTTTCCTCCTCACCGTGCATTAAATCAATATAGACACACGACCTCTTCCTGGCAGATTCGTAACATCTTTAGTTGATTGGAACTTCTTAATTATGGGATTTTCCATTCTTTAGCTATTTTCTTACAGCCACTTTCTATTTAGTGATGCACATCAGAACTATATTATTTGGTTTTACTCATTGTGATGGATGATTAAGGGAATTTGGCCTTTGTGTTTCCTCATATTTAAACTCTCATATTTAAGTCATAGCTAGACAATTTCATGTTCCTAGTCACCCTGGTGTGCAAAAAAAAAATATATATTAATGGGAATATACTTCAGAGATATTTTACTCGTAAAAAAATGAAAACATTTATTTCATAATGTGATTTACCCTCCACTTTCAATTATTTTACTTAAATGAAAGGTTAGATTTGTGCAAATTTTTTTGAATGAAAGATCAAAAGGATAAACAATGCAGATTTATTTTTTTACTGCCATTTTTTATATTTACCAGGGGTGTCATTAATTCTGACCATGACTGTATAAATAAAACACCATATAGTTTTACACAAACTGAATAATTAAGACAAGTTTAAATGGGTACCTTTTCTATAAAGACTTCATTTTCTTTTCTGACATAGCCTACTCTAGTTCTTGTTAAAACACACTAGACATGCAAATTATGTGCATTTTAGATACTTTTGTGTGAAATCATTTATTTTGTCCATCAAAAGTGTGCTTTTTGTACTTTGAGTGTGAGCTGCGCAGCAAAAATTGACTCCCGAGTGCATTAGACAAGTATAAAATCGCCATATGTCAGACTGACCGGCCGGTCGCCAATCACATGAAAATAGTCCAATTACGGTCACTAGCCAATTAATCGGTGCATCTCTATCATTACAAGTACAATGTTCAGATAGGCTATGCGACAAATTATTATAATGCTATTTCATAATACTCATAATAACATAAATTTTACTTTAATTTTTACTTTTTTTTTTCTTCCAACTTGCTGCAGCCCCCTGAAAGCCCCTGGCTTAATTAAATCTTTATAAGTGTCGTCTTATCAATCGTCTTCGGACCCAGAAAGAAATAAACCATTTAACAACCACCATCATGGACATAATGGAAGATTTTCACCATTACGGGAGTAAAAAGCACTTTACACTCTTTACACACTCCAAATTGATGTAACCACTAACTGCATGACGTGTGCAGTTTGCAGCTTATTGCATGGTGTATACTGTGTAGGTTTTTTTTATGCTGCTACAAATAAAGGCGTATGATGAACAAATATTACAGTAGTCAACACTTGAAGTGGATCAAAACCTTTCATCAAAGTTTTACATGAATTTTGAACAATACCTGGTCTTGTCTTAGGACAACTTTGATTCACTTTTTTGATCCACTTCAAATGTTGACTACTGTATTTATATGGAATTATTTTTGTGCCAATAAAAATGAACGTAACTTTTCAAGAAATCAATGAAAATATAAATTGAAACTGAATAAAATATCTTTGAAACTGAAAAAGAATAACTCGCTGGCAAATTTATTGACTTCGTTTTTAGTACACTGCATGTTTTGCTAACTATTTCTCATATTTCTTTCGCTGATCTGAACTTACAAATGCGCTTCCAGAGTTTTCATTTACGCTTCTGACATTTTCGTTTACGCTTCTGAAGTTTTCGTTCGCAATTCTGACACAGACCTACCTTGTGGGCGGGCTTAACAGCGGTTTGCTCTCATTGGCTAGTGAGATTTGGATTGACAGCTCCTTGAACCAGAAGGAGAGACTTCAGCGTCGCGAATTTTGGGATCTGTGTGACAGTCTAACAACAGTAGCAGCTAGGCTATATTAAAGCACATCATCGAGGCAATAGTTTCACTCAGCCTGAGGTAAGTTTAATATCAAATCCATAGACAAATCTAGAAACAAGTTTTTTTTCTGCTCTCTATCCAAGTTATGTCTTTATTTAGATCGTTCATTAATGAACTGGGCTGCGTTTCTGAATCATTATCACAATCTGAAGACATAACTTGGATAGAGAGCAGAAAAAAACTTGTTTCTAGATTAGTCTATGGATTTGATATTAAACTTACCTCGGGCTGAATGAAACTATTGCCTCGATGATGTGCTTTAATATAGCCTAGCTGCTACCTGGCACATGACATGTTTTCTGTGCATTGTCCCTGATCAAATAAAGAAATAAACTAAACTAAACTAAACTAAACTTTAATTTAGCCTAGCTGCTACTGTTGTTAGACTGTCACACAGATCCCAAAATTCGCGACGCTGAAGTCTCTCCTTCCGGTTCAAGGAGCTGTCCATCCAAATCTCACTAGCCAATGAGAGCAAACCGCTGTTAAGCCCGCCCACAAGGTAGGTCTGTGTCAGAATTGCGAACGAAAACTTCAGAAGCGTAAACGAAAACTTCAGAAGCGTAAATGAAAACTCTGGAAGCGCATTTGTAAGTTCAGATCAGCGAAAGAAATATGAGAAATAGTTAGCAAAACATGCAGTGTACTAAAAACGAAGTCAATAAATTTGCCAGCGAGTTATTCTTTTTCAGTTTCAAAGATATTTTATTCAGTTTCAATTGATATTTTCATTGATTTCTTGAAAAGTTACGTTCATTTTTATTGGCACAAAAATAATTCCATATATTTACACTGTATTCAGACAATATGGAAGAAAAATCTTTGCTCGAGAATCAAACTGGACAGGATTACGAGCCATTTGAAAATTTTCAACAATAAATTAGGCACAAAGTAGATGTATAACAAAAAAATCCTCACATTTATCTTTGCTGCTGCTGTTGAGATAATCTGGGCGTAAGGTTGGAAAATTTTCCTCATCATCAGATACTGCAAGAAAAAAAAAGAAGAAAAAACAATAAATCACCCTTTTTTTAGCTGAGTTACAACAAACAAACAATTCAGGCAATTTTAATGTGCACACCAACTTTTACTCAAATGGTTTATTCCAAGTCTCCTGAAGACACACGACTGCTTTAATATATGATGAACTGATGGTAAACTGAAGTTAAACCCTGCTTGCTTGGCACATGATAAACAACCTCGTTGGTTCTTACAAATCAAGCAGGCTTGACCGAACATCTGTTTACCATATTTCATAAAGAACGAAGCATTCAATTTTATTTTTTGCGTGTACTTTTACAGGAGGGACAGAAAATATCTTCATTTGTGTTTCACAGAACAACATTAATGACAATTTTCTATTTTAGGTGAACTATCCCTGTAAAGTTATTAAAGCACAATATAAAAATGGCACTCCTCTAAAAATTAAAGGAGTGTGAATGGGAAGTTTTCTCCTGTCTGACGACAAGTTGGCCTCAGCAAGATAAAACTCCCTGTATCAAAACTGTTTTCCTCACCTTTGTCCCTGTGAAGCTCATCTTTACTGTCAGCATCTGCGCAGTTGTTAAAGTACCTCTGCAGAGTATCCACCTGTCTGCAGAGAATGTCCCGGAAGGTCTCCATCTCTGCAAGCTTTTCCCGCAGACTGTATCCCTTCTGTTCAACAGTTTGCAAATGAACACTCAATTGAAACTACATGAGATGTTGCAAGTGTTGGGACTGTGGAGGCAGAGGCTGATTCTCACCTTGAAGGAGGATGCGGAGGTGGTGGAGAGGCCACTGGCGGCAGAGGTGAGGGACAGTAGGGAACCATGGCGGCGGAGACTGCTCTCAGACCCGTAGCCTGACTCAGCCTGCACACAAAAAACAACTAACTAACTTCACACTTAAAAATAACATTCAATTGAATCATGGGGCAGTGAAGTGTCATGGTCGAAGCTGGGCAGTGAAAAAGACAGAACTGAGACAGACTGAACATTTCTGAGACTTGCAAAGAAATAAAGCAGCTGTTAGGATCAATGCTTCAAATCGCCAGTTATCAAATGATGAATGACAGTTGGATGAGAGTCACATCTGATATTTTATTTAAGACTGAATTACTTTGAATTAGTTACTCAGTAGCATCTACCTTATTATGATGAGCTTAGCTTTACCAAAGTAAGATTTGTATATTCACAATTAATTGAATGTGTGCAAAATAATTCACGGGAAAGTAGGAGGAACACAGGGGTTCCAAAAATGTTAAAGGAATGAATTATGAAACATCATAAAGTTAAGAATTTATAAATGTTCAGAATGGATTCTCAAAAAATTCTCAATTCTCAACCCTACCAATTCTAAGGATAAGAAAGGATATTTAGAACAATATAAACTACCAGTTGGTAAGCTTTTTTAAATGGTTTTGAAAGAAGTCTTATGCTCAACTAGGATGCATTCATTTGTTCAAAAATACAGTAAAAACACTAATATTGTGAACTATTAATACAATTTAAAATAATTGTTTTATATTTTAATGTTTTAAAATGGCAAAGCTTGATTTTCAGCATCATTACTCCAGTCTTCAGTGTCACATGATCCTTCAGAAATCATTCTAATATGCTGATTTTGTGCTCAAGAAACATTTCTTATTATCAATGTTGAAAACAGTTGTGCTGCTTAAGGTTTGTGGAAACCATGATACATTTTTACAGGATTCTTTGATGAAAATAACTTTAATAGTTCTATTCATCAAAAAGTTTAATAGAACAATAATTATTTGAAAAAGTAAAAGAAAAACATTTTTTAAAGATGTCACTTTTGATCCATTTAAATAAATAAAAGGTATTAATTCCTAAAATAAAAAAAAAACATTACAGACTTAAAACAATAGTATATAATCTAAACATCATAAAACCTCCAATTCAAATTAATATGAACAACCTTAGAGTTGTTACATTCACACGTGTTACACATGTGCAAATGATAATCTTTGATCTATTCAAATAGACCTGTCTCTTTGAATGACATGACATGGCATGGACACAAGGAACAACATTGCTGTTCCATGGTTAACTGTACTTCCGTTCTGGCCCGTTACACTACCTGACAAAGTAACAGAAGCTGCATAAATGAGGAAGGCGGCTGATGCTCAAGGAGAGACAACTAAAAATGATGATCCAACACGTCGCAGACATCCTCTCCCCATCTTAATCCCAAATCAACATCATGATATTGTAAATACAGTTCCTGGCAGAGCCTTGAAGGAATCCAGGTATAAACTGAAAGTGCGCATGACTGTGCATCCCTCTAAGAAAAGGAAAGTTCTGAATCAGATTTTTTAAGTTCTGGTAATAATTAAGCAAGGAGGATGCATTAAATTGATCAAAAGTGACAATAAAAGACATATCTTACAACAAAATTAAATTTTAAATAAACATTATTTTTAACTTTCTATTCCAATCCAGAATCCAGAAAAAAAAGGTTTCCACAGAAATATTAAGCACCACAACGGTTTTAAACATAAAATTCAGATTTTCCCATCACAGGAATAAATAAAATAAAATAAAATATAATATAGTTATATTAATTTGTAATATATAAAATAAATGCAGCATAACCTTATTTCAAAAACATTTAAAAATCTTCCCGACCCCAAACCTTTGAACGATAGGGTAAAAAGTCCCATTAAGTGCAATCAGTACTCGCATAACTTTTATTTGGTCAGAAGACACTGTACCTGACAGCAAAAGTCCTTCCATGAGTGCACTGTAAAACTGCTGACACTTGGCTTGTGGAAGATTTAATTGAAGTGCTTTAACTAATAGCCAATTACAGATAGGCAGATTGTTAAATTAAACTATTATTATATGGATCATCCTTAAAAAACCGCAACAAAAACATAATTTCAGGAAAAGCTGGAATAACCTGCTTCAGTCTTGCTTCGTCCCAATCAATGAATGATGGAAATGATTACTGTAATTGAATTCCCCAGCAAAATCATGCCGCTGGTCATGAAAACATGATGAATGGTTGAGTGCTGGATGGTGAAAAGTAAATGACACGAGTTAAAATGCTTATGTGCTAAAGCCCACCATTTGCCCATTCCAGCAGCCAAAGCAGGACAAGGCACTGCTGCAGTCCTGAGTACTTGGCCCCAGCATGACCACTACTCTTTTCAGATGCTCCCAAAAGCGCTCCTCCTCTAGGCGTTCACAGAATACCCAGTTCTTTCTCCAGACACTCCAAAAATTCCCAGTTCTCTATCCGGACACTCCTAGGATTCCAAGTTCTCTCTCTGGACACTCCAAGGATTCTCAGTTTTCTCTCGGACACTCCAAGGATTCTCAGTTTTCTCTCGGACACTCCAAGGATTCTCAGTTTTCTCTCGGACACTCCAAGGATTCACAGTTCCCTTTGCTGGACACTCCCAGAATTCCCAGTGCACTGACTGCAGACTATTTCACCAGCACATGGTCAAGCAGGAATGCAGGAGGAGACAAGCGTACGCAATGATGCGAAGAAATTATGTGAGGTGGGTTTCTGAGGCAGTATAAAACCAGCGAGATTGTGGGTGGGTCTGCTAAGCATGTGGAGGAGAATGAGAGGGAGAGAGTGAGAGAGAGAGATGGCAAATCATACAAACACTGAAACTCCCAGAGCTGCCGCACATGCTCCACTCACCTAACTGCAATAAAACCAACATAAATCATCCAGAATTCGATGCCGTCACTTTGGCCGCATCTAATCCAGCAGCATGAATGTGTAAGTGAATGTGTGAGCGTGTGTGTTTAAGGAGATCTCAGATCCTGCTGGGTGTGTGCTCTCGTCTCGGTCTCTTTTGCTGTACTCCTCATCTCAGCGCTCATCTTAAAGTGGACCAATGCATTTAAGGACTGCACCAACAGCCAAAACCACTGAGTTCCAATCAAGTCCGTTTATTTTGGTTCAGATGTCTTCTTGCTGGACAGGGCTTTCAAAGCAGCCTCTTCATGCGACTGAATATACTCATGAATTATACATGCAGCTGGACGACTGCGAGCAGAAAACGCCCATCCGCCCCAGCCTGCATCACCCACGCACACACACTCACCTCAATGAACAGAGTGTCGCGATAAACAACGCTGACCTGAGTGCCAACAGCCTCTCTACTAACGTGCTCTTCTGTTACAGGAATGGTGATTCAAATAGCATTTTTAGATTTGAAGCCGTACAGATCAGAAAGAAGAGGCAGGTCAGAAAAACTGATTATTCAGGTCAGTTTGTGCTTAGATGAGAGATTTTCGGAAGATGGGTTTTAAATATTGTATTTTATGTGGTATCAACTACCACATATACCATAATACCACACATACAATTATGTGACTGTATAAGCAATTATGTGACTGTACATGCAAATCACCATGGCCGATATATTGGTCGATGTTTGACATTTTTAAAATACCGTCATCGGCCGATACGTTTTTCTGTTTGTCGGGAAGCGGGACCTTTATTTTGATGGGACTGAGAATGCCTGAACACACAGCGCTATCATTCTCTATCCTCATTAGCTATGGTCTTGGTTTAACAGTATTGTCTAATAAGTTACTAGATGGAAAAAATTTAAAACTGTATTCAAAAAAGGATCATAGCATTTGCCATATCATTAGTAACAGAAAGGCAAACACTAATACTTTATTTACAGTCAGCATTCAGCAAATGCATATAAACAAACTTCAGCTTCACTCGACAAACTTTAAACCATTGATTTCAAACTAAGCTGCGCTATATTCAGTTGCCCACTATGTCCTATTCATGTCATTTTCACTGTGTTCTGTATGTAAAATTAGTCACCTTGTCTTTATTAAAAAAAGAAGAAAAAGAAGAAAAAGAAAGTGCACACAAAACAGACTATGGAGTTCCCTGTTCCCAGAGTTTACTTCCTTTTTATTCATCTTTTTAAAACAATTTCTTAATGTGAAAAATACTGGAATACAATTAAGTTGTCATCTAAAGTAAGTCTTAAAGGTACAATATGTAGCTTTTTTGGCCACAAGAGGGCGCAATTTCCAACAATAACAAAGGCGTATGTTTATGACGCAGTGACGAGCTGAATGATGGGACTTGCTGTCAAGCTGATGGATCTAATAATGTTTATGGATGAGTGAAAACACTCATGTTTTTTAACATTACAGTGGTATGAAGCAGGTCGCGATTGCTAATAAGATATCACACGCGAGTCCCGCGGATATAAAGGAATAAGGACATTTCATCCTATCGATCCTACACGCAAGTGCTGGATTACTCACACAGGTCAGTTTATTAGACGAATTAAACTTGTGAGGGAAACGCAGCGCTGTTTCACTTGGTATAATGTTACACTATCACACTAAACGGCATTTAAATGTGTGTTGAAAGTTATAATGTTATTCTACGTGTTAGTTCGTTTGCTATCCGAAATTAGCAGCTAGATCAACATAAGAATAACATACGGACCATATTCTAACATTTCATCATGTCGAGCTAACGTTATAACATTGATTTGTTTATGTACAATTGCTCACCTGCCTAATAAAGCTGTCAAGTTGTGACTCGTGAAGCTCTGTCAAGTCCAAATTAGTCTCGGACGCTAGCTCTCTGTCGAGTGGAAGTCAGTCTCGGACGCTAGCTCTCGGCATCTCAAAAACGCCACGCTGATCATATTGATCCTCATTTTAGTTATCCTTGTTTGTCCCAAAGTCTGCTTGCCATGGTCTATGTTTGAACGAAACAAGAACTGCGTGCCGCTTAACGTTACTCACTACGCAGTTGTCCACGTCTGTCGCCATGGCTACGTCATGGCTATGGCAGTACGAGCGGAAACCGAGGATAGCGCGGATATTGCGTCATTGACAGGCGACATTTTTTTCGGGGACGGCCACTTATTTAAAATAAGAATTTCTCTGAAATAAAAAATCTTTAGAGACTTTTGGGATATTGTAAGTACACAACTGCAGGAAATATATCACACCGTGCAAGTGATTTTTGGATATTTTATTACAAAATTCTTACATATTGGACCTTTAAGTTTATTTAGTTTAATTTAGAGATTTATTTTAAATACATTTTCTAATTAATATTTAATAGATTATAAATAATTCAAAAAAAGAAATTAATTTTATATCTGTCAGTCATCGGCCATTCTGCCCTTTAAGATATCGCAATCAAAAAAACAACAATATCGGTCTACCACTACTCTCCAACGCAATGGCCAATTGGGTGTTTTTCTAATCCACTCACCGCTCAAAACACCGTTTGTTCAGTGCAGAGTTCTGCAAGCTCACAAATCCTCTCATTACCAAACAAAGTGTAAAACATGATGCAAATAAGAGATTCATTGTGCAGTGTGTAGACAGTTCATTGTAATCTTACAAAGTCCTGTTATAATCAATGAAGCTGAATTGAGTGACAGCTTTTAGTGATTATAAAGGGAGTGCTCTGTGAGTGCTTTCGAGGCTGTATAATCCACTGATTATTGTTGCATGAAAAAGTTGTTTTCCATGCTGATAAAAGAACCGATGGCCCATTACATGCTGCAAAGTTTCGGAAGTGACATCCACACATAAATGCGGGATTGACTCAAGAAATTGCAATAATTGACATAGCCATAAAAAGCACGGGACAAAAACATGGCAACCGAAGTGTGCAACCGAAGAAAGAAAAAAAAAAATTGGGACGAGAGTTTGAATGAATGAGGACTCGTTTAATATTAGCCTACTTTTTGAGTGAATGATTCTCTTTCAAGAGACCAGAAAGACTCCTGGCTGGAGTTGTAAGAGCTTTTTGGTCACATGACAAAACTGCAATAGCACTCTTCACCAGCAGAGAGCAGAAGTGGCCATGAGTTTAAACCTGCCAGAAAACATTTGCATTAGATTTCTGTTATTTGTTTAGTAATGCTTTGAAACATTCTGTATTGTTTAAAGTACTATATAAATAAAGGTGACTTGACTAATATTACAATGTTTCCAAAAGTTCATTTAACAACCA
The DNA here is from genome assembly GCA_031834385.1 of Semotilus atromaculatus. Taxonomy (NCBI): domain Eukaryota; kingdom Metazoa; phylum Chordata; class Actinopteri; order Cypriniformes; family Leuciscidae; genus Semotilus; species Semotilus atromaculatus. The sequence continues at coordinate 103,074 of JAULUF010000035.1, forward strand.
AGCTCACTGCTCACTCCACAAAGCTTCAGTTTATGCTTTTATGACCTTCAAAACAAGCAAAGAACGTAATATTGTTTCTCTTACACTCTTCTCAACACACAAGACAAACAGATAACATTATGATACTTCAAGAAATCTACCTGCTAAATAGCTGCCTGAAAACACAACTGTGCACACACACCCTTTCCTGGATCAAAACACCAGCTGTGTAGTAACAGCTCCACTCCTTTTACTGATTGCAGCTCCACCGCACATGTGAGAGTCATTCAAATCAACACATTCCTCAAGACCCTGCCATTGTAAATCGGTCCCATGATACGTCACTGCAAACCAATGCCAGATACAATAAATATCTTGTTTCTTCTCATGCAAAAGAATCATGTCAAGATGTCACTCGGATAGACGAGCTAAAACAATCTCATATATTCGTACTTTCCTGGCAAATAGCATGTAGTACGTCGAATGAGTAATGATACAGTAAGCAAACAATAGGTACTAAGAAATTGTTAGACAAAACACAAGTAAATTATTTTCGCAATTGCTGTTAGTATGTAATAGGCCAAAGGACAATGCCAACATGGCAGGTGCAGTATGTGCAGGGATGCATTAGACCTCAGTCAAAGGCACATAAGAGTGCATGTGATAAAGAAGAGAAAATATAGTTTAAGCAAACACATGTTAAGTTCTTAGAAATGTATTCTTGTCGGTTTCATTTTGTTTTGTCAAATAAATACATGAATGACTCTTAAAAATTGTCTCATGGAGTATTAATTGAAAAGTAATACGTTCTTTATGAATTCAATATATGCAAGTATACACATTTTAATGACTTCCAAATACATTATATTTTAAATTATTAATTTATAAACAAACTTTTTTTGTTTGTGAGTCACAGCACACAACATCTTTTACAACTTGAACTATCCTTTCCTTTTCATTAACATGTCAAAATATCTGATATTTTAAAGGAGAACTCCGGTCAATTTTAACATTGAGCTAATTTTTTTGTAAATTTGGAGTGCTGTCAGTACAGAGAACAACGACAAAAATCGGTGTTGCCTACACAGTGTTATTTTCTTTTTAAAATTTGCACCCTGTTGACTTCAATGGGGCACGTTTTAAACCTGCTTTTAGCCTCTTAACATCCTTGATATGTCATTACAAGTCCACAGCCATGTGAGTGGTGTTATTAAGAGTGAACACGGTCAATCTGACTGCAGTAGATGTGAAAGATATTAATAAAAATGATGTTAATTCAGCCAGCTCACATACCTGTATTTTCTTCCTGTTTTCGGTCGAAGTCCAAAGCAGTCGATTATCGAGTTCACGCGCGCGGCCAGGCTGTATGAGATCCCATTCTCCCAACTCGAACTTGTAATGAACTATCAAGGATGTTAAGAGGCTAAAAGCAGGTTTAAAACTTGCCCCACTGAAGTCAACAGGGTGCAAATTTTAAAAAGAAAATAACACGGTGTAGGCAACACCGATTTTTGTCGTTGTTCTCTGTACTGACAGCACTCCATATTTAACAAAAAATTAGCTCAATGTTAAAATTGACCGGAGTTCTCCTTTAAGACACTTATTGACCTTGACACACTGTCATGAGGGTCTTCAAGGTCCTCTTTATGATATAATTTTTTTCATTATGGTTTTAAAAGTTGGAGTGAAGCAGTTTTAAGAAAACTGATTAATAGTAATAATGGATTATGCTAAACTACTTACTTTCTTATTTCATTCTTTTGAGTTTTTTTTTTTTCTTTATTACAATATCAGGACAGTTGTGCCACCCTGACATCTTGAATTATTTGACCATCATCCCAAAATATTATAATAAAAATTAATAATAATAATTTGATTTCAGAAGTTAAAACCATGCTCAAGTCAAGGTTTATACAAGACACTACATGTGTGAAAGAAACTAGTGTGAAAATGTGTGAAACAAACATGTGAAACATGTGTGAAAAGTCCCTTATCAAATTCAGTACACACTATGAAAAACACAAATTTTAATTCAAACCGAATCCTCAAGAAAGGACTCCTGTGAACTCAAATGACAGCACGAGGAAATGATAGCCATTCCTCAACAAGGGAACTAAAACACCCATTCAGGTTCTGCAACACAAATGATCACTCACTATCAGAAAGACACTGGAGCTGGAGCAGTTTCTGAGGGACTCACCTTGTGAAGTTCGATGGTATCGATCCATTGCTGCCGGAGCAAAGGATGTTCAGCCCTCAGGTACCAGATACTGTCATTCACACTGATGTCAAACCGGCATTCATCAAACTCGTGAGGCTGAAAGAGAAAGCATCAAAAACAAGAACAGATCATAACAATGAACATGTTTGGAAAATGGATTAAACATGGGCCATAAACCTTCCATTCTCTCCGCCATTGTTTTTGGAGCACATTTTCCTGCCGTTCCTGATAAACAACTCGCTGCCACCACATCATATATTATTGAATAGGTCAGTGGACCTCAAACATTTTCAGACCACTTTAACAGTAAAACAAAGCTGGTTTTGAGGTAGCTAGTCACTAGAAGTTTTTAAGTAGTGCACACATTATCCATAAAGTATAGCTTTACCAATACATTCTTTTGCCAGACTGTTATTTTGTTCTTAGTTTTAGCTAATGTACCTAAATGAGCAAACAATTCAAGGTTTAACTGCTAATAAGTTGCACTGAACACTTAAGTACAATGACATCTGACTGTCAGTTCCATTATTGAAGACAACTGAAACACTAGCACAAATTGATATCAACAAAATCAGTTGTTGATAAATCCACAGATTAATTAAATATTGGTTTCGGTCAATTATTTTAAATTATAATTACTTAAAAGTAGTTGTTTTCCTAATTTAGGATTAGGTAAAAAAAAAAAAAAAAGTTAAAAAATGTTTTCAAAATCCACAAAGGATCAATTATATATTCTTATATAAACTCATAAATATATATTCTTGTTTAAACTCATAAATACAGTTATGATATCTAGAGGTATTAAACCTAAACAAATTAGGATATGCATAATTTTAAAGGTGCTCTAAGTGATGTCAGGCCAAAATATTTTTTGTCACATACAGCAAACATCTCCTCACTATCCGCTAGCTGCCTGTCCCCTGAACACACTGTAAAAAAAACGTGGTCTCTGTAGACACCACAGGCTCCACAAACGGCAACAAAAACAAACTGCGGCGACCCGCTCCACGAAACATAACAAACAGTGTTCCAGCCAATCACTGGCAAGAAGTATTTGAGGGTGGGTCTGGGGGGTTAGTGCGCGTGCACATGAAGGGGGTGTGTGAAGGAGAGAGAAGCATCAAGAGAAAAGTTTGAATAATGGCCGACACACGACCAAAGAGACGACGTTCCGATGATCAACTTATAAAGAAGAGGAAAAAGGATAAAGAACGCGCGAAGTACCGAATTTACATCTGTAAAGCATCGAAAGATGGCGAGAACTCCGCCGGCAGAAGGGCTTCCAGTCCGGCATTCAGGTAGGAAGGGAAGGGAGGGGGAGGAGACGAGATGCGGAGGAGGGAGGGTCTAGCTAGCCTCCGTTTTGTTTGACAATAGTTCGAACGTCAACAAAAAGTGACGTCACCCAGGATCGCTTAGAGCACCTTTAAATGGAAATCCATTGTTTAAATTGACTAAAACCAACAAAAACTTAAGAGTGCACTCAAAAAAATGATCTGCCTTAAAGTGTCCCTATTAATCTATTTATAAAGGTTCCTAATTTTGTTTTGGAGGTCTCCTACAAAAGGTTTACATACATCCAAGGAGATACGACCGTAAGGGACATGTGTTTGGTTTGGGGTGTGTTCCTTTTGTTCCTTTTCTCTCTGAGTGGCAGCAGGTGTGCCTAATCAACACTCAGTGCCTGGAGGATAAGGAGGCTTGGTTTTCACACGGCAGAAAGAGAACACCCGTGAGCAGACCGCTGCCAACCAGTTAGCCCAGCAGAACAGAGACAGCCCAGTCAACCAGTGGGTTGAACACCGACTTAGATCTTTCGTGAGTCAGGAACAGTGTCTGGTTTTTAACCTCCTCAGTGGAGAGAGGACTTTAGCCTAGTTGTTCATTTAGCCTTGAACCTTGCTCCTTCAGTTACTATTGTTCCCTTACTTTGTTTGCTCGCTGTCTCCTTCTGAGAGAGTAGTTTTGTGTTGGTTTTTCTTTGCCAATATTGTAATAAATTCACTTTTCAGTTTACACATTAATCTGACTTCCTGACTTTTTTTGCCCTTGTTTATTTCAAATATTGTTGCTCCTCCTCCCCCTGGACTTACCATCCAGAAGAATGTAACAAGGTAAAAAAAATATATACATTATAGTATATAATATACATTACAGCATCACCTTTTTTCTCAGTATTTGAATTGAAATGGTTCAATAAAGGATTCAGTTTCTCTAAACCCTCCTTTCCGAGAGCCTACTCTGCTCTGATTGGTCAGATGGCCTAGTCTGTTGTGATTGGTGTACCGCTTACAGCGTGTATCTGTATTGGAAATGAAACGCCATTTCCATATCGGGATTTCAGCTCTGGAGCCTTACTCAGCACTTGTAACTCAGTTTTACAAACAGTAACTTTGACTTTGGTTTACAGAATCAGTTAGAGTCTGAGTCCTCATCCTTTGGAAGTGCATGCAAAGTGGATTTGCTTTCGCAGTGCAGAAAACAGTGTCTTCTCAACATGTCAACAACACAACCAAACTCTTTCAGGTCTCAGCTACAACCACAGTGTTTGAGGGTGGGTCAAAGTAGACATAGGCTTTCAATGTCATTATGCAAATTGGTTACAAACACACATATGGTGTGTGCAGGAAGTAGCCTAGCCGTGAGCGTGAGCGTGAGCAGCGCGACAGCGCAACTACAAACTTGATAGACTTGACGTTTGTTCAAAGCCCAAACTGAATAATTAAAAACAAAAAATTCAGTTTAATAGGTACATTTTCTATAAAATTTTTGAGTCTTCATTTTCATTTCTGACATACTGCAGTTATGACACAGTTATAACACACTAGACATGCAAATTCTGTGCATTTTGTCCATCAAAAGTGAGCTTTCACTTTAAATGAGCGTGAGCAGCGGAGCAAAGACGCGACGCTCCTGCTTGTGGTGTGAACGCACTCATTGATTAACATGCACACCGAAAAAAATACACGCTGCTTAAGCGCCGCTGACGCTGGCGGTGTGAAACGGCCATCTGGATTTGCGGTAAACTCATTTCAGGCAGTTTAGAATTTTCATTTTGGAGACAATAACTCCATTTATTGTGCACTTGTCTTTGACCTATTAAAACCATACCTGCAAACTCAGAAGGTCTGAAAAAGGTGACATTTTATACCCATGCAAACCCAATAAAGTTTATATAAAGTTTGTATAACAGCTCTTATCAGAGACAGTGCACTGATCCAGGCCAGAGTAGGGCTGCCAAATTCAATCAGTGCTCGAGGAATATCTGTTCAGATCATCTCTGTTTTCTCCTTCTACACAAAAAACACACTGAAATCAACAGAACGCACACATTCCAGAGGGGACTCTGGGACCAGACCGGCTTCAAAGACTTCCAGGGATTCACAGTCAGTTTGTAGAGATTCATGCGGCCAGAAGATCAAAACTGGGTTCTACAAAAATCTTTTGAAATCTTGATCTTTAACAGTGGCCCTTCAGACAAGTTCCCTTTTTCAGACCAAAGAACATCTAATAAACAAAAAGCCATCTGGACCATGAGCATTGTGAATCTAAAAGCAGCGGTTTCTTCTTTTTTTTTTACACATGCCCATTTTTTTGGGAACAGGCAAAGCGAACTGCTCCTATCACCCTTTTCACAACGCAATATGTGATATGCACTGTCCGTCACAGGACGTTCCTGTGGTTCTGCTCACCCTGTTCTAATCTTCAAGACTACTTCAATTCACTTAATACCAGAACAATGTAGCAATAGTGCGTCAACCTAAATACATATTACAATGCAGCTTTGTTGGACATTTCCTTGTAGTCTTACTGCCGAGACATCTGCACTTGAACGACCTGCACAACACGCAACAGTCCAGCTCATAGACATACAGCACTATAAAGTACACCAGTATTAAATTTTTTATTTATTTAAACAAGATTGGGATAAAGGCTAGATCATTTTAACTCCATGTTTACTTTACTTTTATGGGAATAGATTAAATAAATTACCATTAAAGGTACAATATGCGATTTTTTTCGCCGCTAGGGGTCGCTAACCTCTTACTATAACAAAGGCGTAGGTTTATGACGCAATGACGAGCTGAATGATTGGACTTGCTGTCAAACTGATGGATCTAATAATGTTCATGGATGAGTAAAAAAAAACATACAGTAGTAGGAAGCAGGTCACGATTGTTAATAGGAGACATATCACACACGAGTCCCGCAGATATAAAGAAATGAGGACGTTTCATTCTACCTAATACACGCAAGTGCTGAATTACTACTCAATGGCCAGTTTATTTGACGAATTAAACTTGTGAGGGAACGCAGCGCTGTTCCACTTGATCTAACGTTAAATGTTAGACTATACTAAACAGCATTATGATGTTATTCTATGTGTTAGTTTGTTTGCTATATGAAACTTGCAGTAAAGTTAATCTAGATCAACATACTGATCATATTCTATTCTAACATTTCATCATGTTGAGCTATATAACATTGATTTGTTTTATGCACATTTGCTCACCGGTCTAATAAAGCATGTGCAAGAGCAGTGTCGCTGTCAAGTCGTGACTCGTGAAGCTCTGTCAAGTCCAAGTTTGTCGCGGACGTGGAGCTCTCGGCATCTCGAAAGATGTTGATCTTCATTTTAGTCCTCTTTTTGTCTCAAAGTCTGCTTGCCATGGTCCATAATGTTTGACCAAAACAACAACAGCGTGAGCGTCCTGCTAGGCATAACCCAGTTGTCCACGTCTGTCGCCGTGGTTACTATGGCAGTACGAACGAAAACCACAGACGGCGGAAACCGAGGGTAACGTGGATATGACGCCATTGACTGGCGACTCCCAGCTCCCCCCTGCTCATACGCCCCGGTTCCTTGGTTAAAAATCGCAATTTTCTCACGATTTAAAAATAGTTGGAAACATTTGGAAAATTGTACGTTATCAACTTAAAAAAGTATATATCAGTGGCCTTGTGATTTTGGGATATTTTAATGCAAAAATGTTGCATATTGTGCCTTTAAGCAGCTCTACAGAAGACAATAGTGTCATTATTCAGCTCAAGTCAGTGAGTTCAATGTTGATTAAATTTAGTTCAATAACAGTGGCAATGTTGAAAAGTAAATTATTGCAGTTATATCCGAGATAACCGCAACAATTGTGCAGTTTGAATTTCAATCACATTTTGCCAAAGAATATTAAAAAAGCACAGTTGTAAAGTAGGTTTGTGTGTTAAATCAGACTGCATTATATTATACTACATTATAATATTATTGTATTCATTTTCACAGCATTAAAGTAAATCATATGGGCCTATTTTAATATAATTATTATTATCGTAAAAATGCACTAGGGTTACACTGGAACTGTAATGAACGAAACAGAAATAAACCTCTCTTCACAATTAACTGTATGACAACTAATTGTCGGCACAAAATTCATGATTGTGACAGGCCTTGTCAACATATCAATAATATTGTAATATTAATTGTCTTTTAATGATAATTCCATAAAGTAGTCAGGTATAGTCTTGCAGGATGTTTAGTTAAGACCACACTGTGTCTGTCCAAAGTAAGCAGAGAAGTCCCCTTGTGCTTTCTACTCAACTTCATGTTCTGCTTTGTCCACCCTGAAACAATCAGGCTGTTCAAGAGAAACCCAAACCCCCAAAACAAGTTCTACAGCTTCCCATTGGCAATAGCAGATGGAGGATGAACACTGCATGACGAACAGGAAGCATTACTGCTCAAAAATGTTCAGACTGTAATACAGATCAACTCTTTGCAATTCATGTCACTGTGAAGTCAAGATAAGCCTTTGATTCATACAGTAAACATAACAGGATGATCTTCAGATCAGCCTTACCGTGATGACAACCTTGCTGAGACAGACGGATCCTCTACAGCCGTATTCCTTCTCATCTGCTGACCTGTAGTAACTTAGAATATTGCCTTTCAGCGCAATCCAGCGGTCCTGCCATCCATGAATGTAGTTAGTCCACTGTAGACAAACAAAGAGTTTAACATACTTGATATCACATGGCTTATTGTTATCACCGCAAGACTCCACGACTCCACACTTGCAACATAAAGATTAAACCTCCATGAAGGTTCAAGGCTTCAAAGTTCAGGAGTTGACTTTCAGTGTTGGGAAAATTACTTTTGAATGCATTACAATATTGCTTAAAATAGTACCTAAATTGTGTTAGTTAGTAGCCTACTTTTTATGGAAAGTAATTCAACAGGGCTGGGCTTGCTTGTTTGTTTTTAAACTATTTTTGGCATAAAGACCCTTTAACACCCAAAGTGAAATGAACAAGCCTCAGGGAGAAGTAAATGCAAAGTCAAGCCTGTACAATAGTGTGCAGCTCAAACAAACCTTTCAGCTGCACTGCCATTCTAGATCACAGAAGAATAGGACACAGGAGAAGAAAGTTCAACACTCTTACTTCAGCAATAAATAAATAAATTAAACCACAAATATGAGTTTTATCTAAAGTACTTTTTGCTTATTCATGCGGTTGAATTGGATCCTCGATGGTCAGCAGCAAAGACATGCTTTAATAAAGTGAGATTAGGCTATACAAAGTCTATTTGTGTAATTTAAAACATTTAATTATTGCTGGTCTGTGTAATATTCCGAGTTTGCATTTGACTGGTTTTATTCATTTTGAGGAATTATTGTATTGCAGTAAACGCTTATGAATGGAATAAAAATGAATTATGTGCATTTAATCAAGACAATTATTCCGTTGTTTATGTTCCTATTATTATAAAAAAATTATTTATTTTTTTTACACTTTCTGCAGATTTGGTCCTCCATACACTGCAGGGAGTTGGACATGTCTGAAACAAGCGATGATTCCCGAGTTATTGGCTAAAAAACGGTTCGAAACGATTCAGTTCGTTTAAGAACGATTGTCACAAAACCAGCTCACCGGTTTCATTGAAAAGATTATTTTCAAAAGAACGTGTCGTTTCGGAATCGGACATAGTTTATGTTACTGAATGCGTTGGTAGGGTAGAAGAATGCGCAATAAAAAAAAATAAAAAAAACTATCCTGCAACGTTTCAGCGACATTACGTTAAACAAACGAAAGTAAGGTTAACTGCCTAACCTTAACGTCAACAACACCAAGTTAAACACTAATAAAAGTTGTAAAAACTGTAATGTTTTACAGTAATCTAGGTTACCTTGCTGAGCGTTCCGCCGAGCTCGTCAAGTAGCTCTGACTCCGGGTCCAAATCCTCTTCTGAACCCGACGAACTGCTGTCCGACATCAGGAAAGATTGTGAAAAAAGTCCGCGATCGTCCAGCTTTTAATTTGAACTAGACTGTGTTATAAATTAAAAGGAAAAAAAACCATCAATACTAGCTCTGAAATCGCTTAAGGTCTGATAAAAAGTGCCAGGTGTGAAAGCCCATCCTACTCCAGTCTCAAACATCTGATCAAACTAATGACGACATGCAGCGATGAGTTCAATATATCGCTGAGTTTGTGTCTTCACCCACACTTGATCCTTAGTCCAAGAGAATCACGTGACCAGTGTTGCAATAGAACTAAAGCATCAATACTGCACGTCTCCAGCAAAAATGCAGTTAGGGTCTCTATCTTCTGTCGCCTGTGTACACACACACGTTTTCGTTTGTCTTCTGGGTTTTAAAGTTTGGGCTTTTTAATATCACCCCCTATCGGTAGTACGAAGTATTACATAAACCATGTTTCATCTCTTCCACTTGTTTACTCCAGGGGTCTGTCAAAACTTAGCATAAAACACGTACAAAAACAAAAAAGTGTACCCAATTATTATGTTTTTGGGCATGGTACCATATTAATTTCTAAGCCAGCATGAAACAGAAGTTGATATAGTCTTTTCATCCCTAGTGTGTCAGTGAAACCAAAAGATTTTTAAACAATAAAAAATGTAGGGTGGGTCTTGATTTTGTCCACCAGGAACTGATTGGTTGTTGAGGTTTACTATTGCTGTGATCTCATGTGAGGGACAGGTTGTCCCGCCCTTGTCATCAGATAAGAGTTGTTGCTGCAAGAGGGAGGTTCATTTTGAATAAAGATTACATTCAATAATTTAGAATAAATACTGCAAAATTCCATATAAAAATAATTTTGTCCATTTTGATTTTCATGGTGACACCAAGATTTATTTATTTATTTTTTAAATCCCATCCCATCTAAAAACTACAAACTTTTTATGCATTTTGGCCGTTCATTTACGCAACAACAGGCTTTTAGGGTACCTGAAATCACAAACATTTGAAAACGGCTTTCAAGGTGCAAGTTTTTGAAAACTACACTGTTATCGTGTCTGTGTAAACAAACTACAAAATCACACATTTGTGAAAATGGTGATGTCATGCGTATCATATTACGTGTTCAGTCAGTCTATAGGAGGATAGGATTTCTTTACAAAATGAGATCGCCTACTACTGGCCTGGCATGAAAAATACAGCATTTTTAGTTGTCTTTGTGTTAACGGGGATCGTTTTGACAACGCTGTAGTCTGTATGCAAAAAAACGCATCGTTTTTAGTACATCGATGTGAACGTACCCTTATGCAGACCACATTGTTCTTTTGTTCCGAATAGAACCATGAATCATCTGTGCTGCTGATCATGGACAGTTATAAACCGAATGGTCAATCCAACCCTAATAGCCACTCTTCAATGTCTCTCTCATAGGACTTGGCATCTTTTTGCCAGTCAATATGCCATCGCAGGTTTGCTATGACCTGGGTGTAACTGTCCCCTAGACTTTTCTTCCATTCCAGAAACTGTTGCTTATTGTAGCGGCGAACAGTTTGGGAGACACTGGGGTAGTCCAAAATTGTGTGTAACAGCTTGTCCATGTCCTGACATACATCAAGAAAATGTGATGCAACATTTCTCAATTCTGATTCATCTTTGGACAAGTCTGTGGAAAAAAACAACAACATTAAAATCATTAACTTAAGACAGTTGTGACATTTAAGACATCGCATCCTTGTTGTGCAGAATACTATGGCAAAATAACGTATATCTGATTATCTTAAGCAGAACTGTCATGAGAAAATAACTCACTAAAAAGCTGTGGGGGAACGGTCAAGCCGTCTGCATATGTGATGTACTTCCACTCGCCGATCCTCAGCATATATGTGGAAGCGTTGGCATTGCAACCATGATATTCACTGAGCACCAAGCCGGGATGAGGCTCAGCTGACTGAACTCTAACCCCAGAAACCAGAGGAATCAGCGAGTGACCACTGAGACCCCCTGGCTGTGGGACACCAGCAAGATCTAACATAAACACACAGAGCGGATGGAAACCGATGAAAACTTTTACAGGTTATAATTCATCCCAAAATAAAAAATTCTGAAATTACAGAAAATTAAGCACTTTTTGCATTTCTTATTTATAATTTGTTATGTTTTATTTTATTACAATTGTTCTTTTATTTCTGAATCTTAAGAAGAAGAAAAAGGTTCATACTTCAGCTCAAACAAAATACATTTAAGGCCCAGTTTCACAGACAGGGCTTAAGTGTATTTTGTTTTGGGCTAAAGTATGAACCTTTTTCTTCTTCTCAAGATTCACCCAAATACCAAGCCATGCTTTATTTTAAGTAACTGTTAACAGCCACAAAGAACCTCGCCTATAACAAAACAACATATTACCGGTATATTAATACTAGTAGAGCTACCAGTTCCCAGCCTTACCAAGCACAGTGGGATAAATGTCCACTAGTGATACAGGTAGACTGATTTCAAAGCCAGACTTCACTCCTGGGCCCATTATAAGCAGAGGGACATGAGAGCTACCCTCAAACATGGACATCTTATAGAACTGCCTGTGTTCCATGGCCAGATCCCCATGATCCGAAGCGAAGAGCACGACTGTCCTGTTCAGTAAGCCAGAGTCTCTGAGAGCAGCTATCACCTCACCTAAAAAAACAGAATGACGTACATCAAATCAAGTGGCAAAACAGCACTTAAAAGTGCATCTGGCTGCTCACCTAACATGCTGTCTGTTTCAGCACACATTGCATAGTAAAAGGCTCTTATGTTTCTGATCTCTTCGTCCGTGAAGTGGCCACTGCAGTTTTTGGTGAAGGTGGAGTAGAAATCCACAGGGTGCATATCTTCAAACCGCAACCACTTCGGAACAGACACTTGATCGTAAGAAACCTTTGAGAGAAAACACAATCTGTCACGAAAGATAAACTTCCTGTGGGACTGACACTGCTATTACTGTACCACGCTGTGGATAAAATGATAATTATAATGAACCAAACTATACAAACATAATACTGTGTTTTTGTAATAGTGTTAATTTATTATCATTTGTATACTATTGTAGTGTTTATTACTAGTTTGAATGAGCTCTTATTTTGAAAATGTTAATGTTTTAATTTTAGTAATTTTATTTAGTCTTCATTTATTTTGATTTCCTTTTTAGTTTTAGTAATTCTATTTCAGTTAGTTGCCAAAGCAAAATTGTTAAAACTTTAAGTTTAGGTTTTTCTATCTAATATTTATATTTTATTATTTAAGATTTATTTAAATTACCGAGAACTATTTTTATAGTTTTAGTTAATGTTTTTGAGGTGTACCCAAATGCTATTATACACTTGAAATTGTTAAACCAGGGCCAGAGTTTTCCTGTTCACATTATTCATACAGTAGTTAACCCTGAGATGGTCATTTATATTGGGTTGACATGTTTTAAAATGTCACACTCTACATTTATAAGGCCTGGGTTGACATCATAATTGACTATATTAACACATTTACATTTTAATAACTGCTTGTCCATTTGTGGAAATGTCACATAAATCCACTCTGGATTGGAAATTTGAAAAATTACATTTTTTGTCATCATTTACAAACTTGTTCTAAACCTGTCCTGTATGTGTTTCTTTCTTATGTTGAACGCAAAAGAAAATATTTTTAAGAATGTGGGAGACCAAACGGTTGCTGGTACTCACTGACTTCCATAATATGAAAATAAAAATCCATACAGGTTTAGAACAACCTGAGGGTGAGTAAATGACGACAGAATTTTCATTTGTGGGTGAACTATCCCTTTAAGTATTCAGAAACATAAATTCACTGGACTCCTCAAGCAACCTGCCTTGTTTAGCCAATACAGGGAGGTGCGGAAGGTTGAACCCCCGGCTGTGGGTCCCAGGGAGTCTGTACGGTATGGGTGGGGAAGATTCAGCCCCAGGTACAGTGCAAATGGCTGGGCGAGAGATTCAGCAGTGTGCCGGATCCACTGGACCGCAGTGTCAGTGATGTTCCAGTCTTTAATCATCACCCTCTTTGTGGATGCATCACCCACCAGATCTGTCACCGGACGGCCCTCCTGTCTCAGCAGGAATGGGACGTCTCTGGTCCACGCCTCCACACGATTACTGAACAGAGAGGTGTTTACAGAAATCATTACTAACCGCATGTGTTAGTAGACAGTGTTAAAATACATTTTGCCTTCAATTTGAACAGTATATTTATTGTGTAATCATTTTTAAAGCATGCTAAAAATGTTTTGCTTGAAAAGTGTATTTTAGCTATCTTTCAGAAAAATAAATACCACTTGATTAGATATTTTATCAAAAGCATTGACAGTCTTACATTACAGGTTAAAAGTTTGGGGTCAGTAAGATTTTTTAAAGAAACAACTCAGCAAGGATGCATTAAATTTATTAAAGGTGCAGTAAAGACTTTAATAATGTTACAAATTATTTCTAGTTTAAATAAACTTTGTTCTTTGAACTTTCTATTCGTCACAGAATCCTTATAAAATATATCATGGTTTCCAGTCTTCCCACAAATTAAAATCAACATAGAATGATTTCTGAATTATCATGTGACACTGGAGACTGGAGTAATGATGCTGAAAATTCAGATTCACCATCACAGGAATAAATTAAATTTTAATTACAATAATATTTCACTATAGTACTGTAATTACTTTATTTTTTACTTAAAAAAATGCAACCGTGACTAGATTTCAAAGACATTGTAAAACCTGATCAACCCCAAACTTTGGAAGGATAGTTTAGTGTGCAGCTGTACCAAAACATTTTTGGGGCTACACAAAGTCACCTGACAGAGTGATCCCCTGACGTGTAGTCTAGTTTCCCCATGCTATGAGTGTGATATCCACTCTTTGCTAAGAGGTCCATCCATGTAGTGGCATTAGGATCAAGACATTTAAAGTTGTTCCAGGCCTGAGTCAAATGAACAAACTGTCCACTCCACATAGCTGCCAACACAAACGTACATTTAGAGACATCAAGATGTTTACCTTGTTTCTGTAATGTAGGTGCACTATCAATATACAGAGGCTGAGTAATACTCTACCTGCCCTTGAGGGACAACAGATGGGTGAATTAGTATACGCGTTGAGAAAAACAGCACCCATTTCCCTCATGTAGTTGATGTAAGGCATCTGTACAACTTTATTGCCTGGATGAAAAGTTAACCTGCCATCCTTGAGAAAACAAGTCAAACAACACCGGTTTTAAAACGCAGCGAATAAGCGTTTAACGTTAGGTTTTCTAAAGCCAGTATTTCTGCAAGGTTAAAATGACTGGAAAGTTAGTACATGTGCACAGTTGAGAAGTGATGTAATGTATTATAGAGTAAAATCAATAACTTACGAAGGCATCAGACATGAGTATAACTATGTTTGGTCTGTCATGTGATGTCCAGTTCTGATTCATGCAGTGAGCGTTCATTTGAACAACCAACACTAATAACACACGGAACATGAGCATGTTTCTACATTCAGACGCCCTCTTGAAAACGACTTTTAAAGACGACGAAGGTTTGAAAATAAGCTGGTTTTAAGGCCGTTTTAGTTTAGTTACTACGTTCCCTGTGTGTAATCTGTAACATGCAAGTTCGTTTTAAAAGAACTTGCTTCTTTTCCGTAAACAATCCCAAACCGCCCCCTACTGGACAACACATTTAATACTGCAGTAGGCAAAAATCACGAGTGCCCCCATGAAGGAAATGCATTAAATAATATATATAATATTTTGTTATTACACATTCTATGTATTAAAATAGAAACATTTTATTTTAAATTGTAAATACCCAAGAGAACAACAAATACGACATATGTTCTTTAATTTGCCAAAGCATAGCAACAAGTATTTGAGAGGGAATGTGTTAAACAGCCATGACGTCACAGTAAAAATAACTAAGTTCCTAAATTATGAAGAATTAGTCTTTAAGGTTTTACATTTCATGCAATACATTTTTTTCACCTATTGATTCTGAGGTAAAATTAAATGTTTTATTACATCGTTTTACATAATATGGTTGTCCATTTCTTTACAGAGCCACATTCACATATAAAATTGGGTCACTCATTGTATAACAGGAACCAATCATCTCGTTATTACTTAATTAAAATAATACAGAAGAACAATGTTTTTAAAAGGCAGATGCTGAGAATTTAATCGAAGCAATTTGAGCACATGAAATGTTACAAGTAAACACACAGGATATATCCAGATAAACATTTTTTTCCACAGAAACTACTGCCAGATCCTAGACAGACCATTTTTCTGTCCTTAGTTCCAATTTTTTGACGAGACCCTCCCCGATGATGCGGAAATCCTGCAGGATGGCCTCTATGTTTGGCATGGTGGTAGCCACATCTCCGCTCACCTCCACACAGCGGGCATTCATTAAAGATGTCTGAGAACAGAGAAAATCAGGAGAGTCAGGACGCACCAAAAATCTTAATCGTAAGCTGATTGACTTAAATTCTGCCAACCATAGTCAGGGTCATAGTAAATAAAAGCTAAAACCTTGAAGGGTTGCGGCTCAAAGGCAGTCGGCTTCCACAGCACTGCGATCACGGTTCCACCAAATGGGTCATAAAAAAACAGAGCCAGATCTCCAAATGCATCCTAAAAATCCCAAGAGAACTGGTATAAGATGGATCTGACATACCAAGGGTATTTAAAAATCTATCAGGGCATAATGGGAAAAGATTCAGTAAAAGTGAATTAAGAACTACACAAACCCTGAGTTCAGAGAGATACAGTCGGACCGGATCATAGTCTATGACTGGCAGAGCTCCTCCTGAGCCGGATGGCTCGCCTCTAAAGGTGCCTTTCTGGAAGGTGATGGCAGGAGGATCCACAGCTTTAGCTAACAGAGGAACCTGCTGTGGAACAAGGTGGATCAGAACATCATAATCCTCCAGAGGAGGTCGAAATGCCACCTAGAAACAAAGAAAGGAAAAAGTGAGGTTAAAGACAAAAAGATGACAGTTGCATACATTTGCAGAATAGGCTATATCTAGAGGAACTGACCCGGATGTCCTGCTTTTGACTGGAATCAATAAGATGAGTCTCTAAAACACGCAAACTCTCTGCTGCAAGCATGACAGCACGCTGAAGCATCTGCGTGGAGGAGACAGCACCAGTTATATTTACTCTACATATAACAAATCTATAGCATAATTGGTCAAATACGGTCATTTAGAACACTACTGCATTTACAAACCTGCACAGAAGGAGCCTTTTTAGTCCACACAGAGACTTTCTTGTCAGTGGGAGTGGCTATGAACATGGTGGGAAGAGATTCTCTAGAGGCCACAAAGTCATTCTTTATATCTGTGTGGTCAGCAGCTGAAACATAAAAATACTAATTTCAGTATCCACAAAAGTTTTAACGCATGAAAAGACAATTAGTCCTGCTAATGGTCAACGTGTTAGGTCTGTGTCGACTAGTTGAGGATCAAATGACTTCGGTTGTGCTTGTTCTACACGTCAACAGCAGAAAGAAAAATCCTTGGTTCTGTGTAGCTGCGAGACATTTGTGCAATAAATTATATTAAAATGGTAAAAACGGGAATGTTAATCATTTTACACTTCCGTTGAAAAGTTTAGGGTCATTTTTTTTTTTGTGGAAGAAATAAATACTTTTATTCAGCAAATGAAAATAAAATACATTTATGTTACAAAAGGGATGATTGATTATGGCAAAAATCATAATCACAATTATTTTGGGTCAATATTGAAATCACGATTATTTAACAATTATTTGTGGGATCGATAGGATTTAAGTCTTATTTCACAATACGAGCAATTTTATATATCAGTGAAATTTCACAATTATCGATACTGGGTTAACTAATATAAGAAAAAGTTCCTAAAAATAGTTACATAAGACAAGACAAATGGACAAATAAATACAACAGTATGAAAATGCTAATTAAATAAACAGCGTTTTAAGTTTTTTTTAGGAAAATGTACTAACAGTGGTATTCAGATAAGTAATAGCCTATAACAACACCAAAAATATCAAATGTACTGTACATATGAAATATAGATTAATCATTTATAAAACTACTTAAGTTATTCAGTCAAGATCAGTGAGTGATTTTCCTTTGTCATTTGTAATTGATTATAACTAATGACATACTGAAGCAGGTACTAGGGTGCTGTCACTTTAAGAGCTAATGTATGGATCCAGTATACTGATACACATGTGTTTCTTTCTCAACGGTGTATGTATACTTAATGAGATAACCCACAGTTTACGTGAGTACTCTACAAAAAGTGATTTTGACATTTTTATGTGTACACATTTAGGCACGTATCCAAAGCCCATTTGCTTATCCGTGTTTGGCTCCAAGTCAGTGCACGACTGCACGCACACAGAAAGCTGCCTGGGGAACAGTATCAAACACTTCCTGCAGTTTAGCAACAGTAGACTGCTTTTTACAACATGTATTTGGCTGATTTGGATGTTAAGTTTGGCCTTTTAGGGAAGAACACACTGCTGTGAAGGAAAGGAATCCTTTTACCATGATTATCTTGTTTTCATAATTGTTGGAAGCCAAAATTTAATCATTTCCTTAAAAAAAGTATCACGGTTTCCATAAAAATTAAGCAGCACAAATGATTTCAACACTGATACTAATAAGAAATATTTCTTGAGTACCAAATTTGAAACGTTTGAACTGTAGACTATATTAGCAAAAAAAGAAAAATATTCAAAGTGAGCCATGCCCTGCAATGAATCAAGTGTCAGACTGTCAAAGTCAGACTGAATCAAGCAAGTGGGATATGACTGTTTTTTTTTTTTGCGCCGTTCACGACAATAATCAGTAGACAGACATAAGCTCTTCTTTGTTCTTCACCCATGACTTGCCAGAAACAGTATTTATAGCAGAAACTGCAATTATATAAGGTGAACGCTGACCTGCTGACTAGTTAGGGCTGGGACAATATATCGATGCATCTTATATCAATTCTGAGCTTAGTTTTGAACAGAATATTGTGCTCTAGGCAAATATTTGTAAAAATGAGTAGTCATCATGCAATCCCTAAAATAAACCAATGGTGAAATACCCAAGATGAAGCTTACCTGTGAGTTTCCCATTGAGGTTGACTATCAGGGGATTGTTTTTCCAGTCAAAAGTGGAAAGCAAATGAAGGAAGCGAAGAAACCCCACCTGAGGAGAGCTGGAAAAAGTTTGTGGAGTCACTGTATATGTATGCAATAAATAATGAATTAATAAATAAGCCAGAGGGCCATTTTACCTTGGTGGAGTAAAGGGCGCAGGATGTAGGAAAAGTGAAGCCACCAAAAGGTCAGCTGCTTCCTCTCGGATATATTCCAAAAGGAACTGAGATGCCAGCCAGCGCTTAGCAAGGCGGCACACGACACCAAAACACCCAAGCTGCTGCTGGAGCCTAACATGTAACATGTCAAGTTATCTATTTATCTAAACAAGCCACTTGTCAAAAGATTGAATCAAACGAGTGTATCATGCATGTTTGTGTATGCGTGTTGTACCCATGCAAGGTGCTGGTTAGGAAAGGCTTGTGTTGGGTCTCCAGTTCCAGCGCCTGGGCCTCAGCGTTTTCCCTGTAGATCAGCATTCCCTCAGGGGTCAGGCTTTCCCTCAGGATCTGTGGTTCTCTGTGATATGCCACCTGGATTCGGAAGACTAGCCCATCCTGAACGGATACATGAATAAAGTATGTTGAAATGATGTCCAATAATGTGCTCATAACTCCATCGGGACAAATATTATTACTATCATAAATGTGAAAAACAACAGCAACGTGCACAAATGACCTTATACACATCCAGGTAGGCGGGTGTTGCATGACATTTGTAATTGTGGTGCTTGTAAAGCAGTTCTCCCAAGCTGATGTGAAAGGCTGCCTTGATGTGGCATATTGCCAGGTGCTCACTGGGCCATTTTCCACTTCCCTCCAAGTGAACAATGACTAAAGAAACAAATGACAAAAGGGGATGAAAGATAACAGCATGTATATTCATATACCAAAATAGAGTGCTGCAGGAATGAGTCCTAAAACATGGAAAACAAGTCTCAAAGTCAATGGGCCTGAAATAAGATCTGTGGTGAACACAAGCTCAAGATAGTTTCACATTTTATTCTACAACATAAACGCATCAGTAATACACCCTTGTGCTTTTTTTAAGCTTTTAAGTGTCTTGAAAAAGGTGGTAGCTAATAACTGGCTGAATAGGACTAGAGAGGTTTGCGATATTAAACAACTTCATGCCAAAAAAGTAAAACTCATCTACTCACTAGTCTACATTGTGTTTATACTTGCAAACTCAAACTTTCCAAATTTCAAATAAAAATTAGCAGAAGCATTTTAGAGTGATAATTCATCACAAAAAAACTCACTCTCATGTCATTCAAGACTTTTTTCTTACGTGAAATAAGAAAGGTGAACAGCTAAAGTATATCCTAGCTAGCCACTCTATTTCATATAATGAAAGTGAATGAGGGCCAGTCTGGTTTGGAACAACATGAGAATTATGCAAAACTTGATACAGTCTGCAACACAGTACCTTTGATAGGGGTGATGTAAAAAGGGCAAGGTTTTTCCTTCCGTGGCACTAATCCGAGCTGGTTCTTTCTGTCAAAAAACGAATAGAGCAGCTTCACAGGAACTGGGGGGAGAACCTGCAGAGGACAAATGAGGAAAAACAGAAAATTAAGAGCTCTACTTGAGTACATTACACAACTGAATCTAGCGAGGAGGTGTCTGACCTGTGTGTATCTCAAGGCCTGGTGGGCTCCCTGCACTGATGTTATAGACAGTGGCAGCCCCTCCAACTGCCAGAGCTTCCTGCTCAGATCATCATAAGACTGAACCACCTTCAGACTCTCCTCCTCTCCTGTAGTGCACATCTTGGGCGACAAAAAGAAATCAATGCGAGCTTGTGCAGATGAAGCAACCCGTTTACCAATTTTCACATTAATAGGACAATCACTTTTATGAAGTACCTCTTTGCTAATTTTGATGACATCATCCAGCAGTCCACCAACAAGTCTCACACATGATTCAGGGATATCGGCATGACTAAAATTAAAGAAAGTTACAAATAACATGAGAATGTCATTTATGCAAAAACATGTCAAGAAAAAGCTTATAAAAACAAATAGATTCATGCTAAATATTATGCTAACAATAAAAATAAACTTAATGTTACACAGCACCACCTTGACATAAATATTCAATTAGGTCCTGATTTAGATCTCAATTAAATTTTACTCCAGTTTGATTAGACTACAATTCATTTGCGTGTATTTCAGTAATAATATCCGTTTTGCTTATATAAGTGGTATTTTAGTAACATTTTATTTTTACTAAAACAGATGTCGCTGGTAGTGCGAATGCACTTTTAGAGAGTGTATTTAAGTGGAGTACTATAAAGGCTAGAATAGAGACGTACAGCTGTAGTAGGTGAGTGATGATCTCCAGCAGAATTAATCTCCTCTGACAGGTGGAGTTCCCTGACCACAGCACTGCCTCAGTGATGGATCCGTCCTGGAAGCGCCGCAGCTCCGAGCGAGAGCCCCACAGCTGCCTAAACTCATCTGCCTTGAAACACCAACAACAGAGAGGGTGTTTGGACACTGCTACAGAACCATAAGACACAGACATCACTGGAAATGTGGGCTAGTTTACCTTGGGGTTATCTGCTGGCGGTCCTTTCTCAAGAACAGAGAGAGCTTGCTCAAGGTTCAGCATCAAACCAATGTTCAAAGGCGGCTGGTCCTTATGCTTAGGTGGTGCACTGTCCACCGGCCACTGCAAAAATCATTTACACACATTAAAACAATGTATACAGACCGTTTAGGAATGCTTTGATTGGTAAAATAGCCAATCTGATCATTAAAAGATGCATGCAGGTGCGTGTTTTGACCAATGTTAATGGTAATGAATCTACCTCAGGGTCTTGAGGGAGTGAGTGTGCCAGAAGGTAGATCCTTTCTCCAAGCCCTCGCTGCAAGAGGGACAAAATAAAAGGAAGTGCACTGAGGACATAGTTCCCGCTGTGGTCCATGAGCTCATTGAGGAGTGAAAGCTTCTTACAAGAGGCCTGCAAATTCACCAGCTCACTCAGTCTGAGAAGGAGAGCGAGAAAGTTTTCAGAAAAACATGAATACAATAACACATGAATAGCAGGTTTGTGTTTAAGGACACTTACTGAAAGACGTTGTCATATGTTCTGATCATGGCTTTGGAGGTCATTAGCAGAGCCTGGAAGCTGTCTACTGTCGGATCATCCCAGAACTTCAGCGAGAGTGTTGCCTCATGCTGGATCTGACAGACAAATTAGAAACATTTGGATTATGGCTGCCTGTCAACCGATTAAACTTTTAAAATTCATTCAATTAAATTCATGCATCAAATCAATTAAATATATGAGAAAGCGGTGTTATTTTAGTATTATCATTATACTTCAAGTATTTATTCATTTCAATTTAATTTTTGTTTTAGCAATTTTGTTTATTTTTAGAAATAGTTCAATTAACAGAAATTTTTTTCTTTTTATTATTTTAGTTAACCTTAATAACACTGCCCCAATATATTTTAAAGGCATAACATTATTTTGGCAGACAAGTAAATCTTTGACTACAATACAGAACTACTGGTTATAGTTTTTATGTACAGGTCAAGGGGCCTTTTAATAAATGTGTTTTAAATTTATAATTACACTAAAATAACATGTTAAATTTACTTTAAATGCTAATTCTAGAAGCTGTATAGTAAGAGAATATCACATTATCACTGAGCTAATTTGACACTACATCAGAGCTCACCTGTTTGTAGGTAAAAGCTGTCATGTCTGCAAGCAGATTGAGATGCCCAGACGGATCCACAAAGACCACGGAGAAAGCTGCCTGGAAGTCCTGCAGTGAGGGCTGAAGTAGGAGAAAAGAGAAAGGCATGGTGATGCAACCAAGACAAAACAGGTTAAAAAAAAACAGTACAGTACATGTATGAGTCACTCCTGCTAACCGCTTTTGAGTCTGGGTTTCTAGCCAAGGTGATACCGCTCGCTGTCAGATCTGTGGAAGCTGAAAATGTGAAAGGATAAAGCAGATGATTAAACTGATTAATACACTCCCATAACTACCACAAATTATAAACAGTTATACTATGACCTTTCTTACCCAAGAAGTGCAGTGCATTCCTGAACAGCTGGTAGGCATTCATGGTTTTGCCCACTTTGTGTGTGGACAGAAGATAAGACATTAACATTGATGCATGGAAGCCGCAAAAACAACCTGCACCCTAAAGAAGTGACAGAAAAAAGAATTTGTTAAACAGAATTTGTGATCGGTATATTATTTTTAATTGACTGCACAAAAAAATACATTGTATCTTAAAAACATCTCTTAGAACAAGTTATTGTTTAACTATAATGGGGGGGAAAAACACATACACTGGACAAAATATGTATGTACAAGTATGCTATATAAAGATGCAATTATGCAAGAGATGGAATAAGAAAGAGATAGTGCATGATGAATAAATTAATGTATAAACAGTAAAGCATAATGTACATGCACTTCTATTATGAACATCAATTATGATTTTCGTTAAATAAAAGTTCTATTTCGTTAAATAAAAGTTTCTATTCACGTCACTACTGTTATTTCAATGTGGGTAATAAATAACATGCACACACAGAAATACTGTGGTCTTACCTGGTCCAGTTCTCTCTGTCTCATCCACACTTTGAGTAGGGCGACACCATCTCCAAAAGCAGGACACTGTGCGCTGATTGCTGACAGGAACTGAAGATGTGACAGTGGGAGATGATCTCCAAGAACTGTGCTGTTATAATGAGGAGTAGCGGGTCCACTGCTCTCTGCATGATAAAAACGACAGAAAAATATTATGACGTGTCAGTGCGAATGTGTGCTGCCTTAGTCATGAAATGGCTGATCTCGGAAAGTTCCTCAGTACCTTGCTGCTTATTGGCAACACCTGTAAACCACTCAGTCTTCATGTTGTTCTTCTGAGGATGAAAGCGGCTAGGTTTAAGGAAGTCCGGAGGAGGAATGGCATGAATCCGCAACGTGACCTTACTGCTGTCTTTACCTAAAGGTCAAAAACAAAGGATACATGATCATTTTAGTTTGACGCAATGATGAAAACCCTTATTAATGCATGCTCCTGAGCAAGACCAATTAATCAAAGTGTTTTTCACAGGGCCGCTTCTATTAGTGTAATCCAAGCACCAAAAAAAACATCTGCTAAACAGCAATTAACTTGAAAGCCAAAAATGTGAGCAGATAATAACAGTAGACATGGTGCGTGCACGTCCATGTAATTTGCTTTGGGATGAAAGCATTTGCAAGTAAATGTAGTGCAAACTTAGAACAAGCTAATACGTGTCACAAGATAGTGTTAATACAATTGTACCTGGGGGTTTGAGAAGTAGGACTGGGCGAAGCCGGTTGCCATGGAGACAAGAGTAGCACAGTGAACCCACAGACTCTGAGAAGCAGAGGTGCTGCGCCAGGCCAGCCAGATACAGCGCTCGCTTTCGTGGGTACCGCTGGTTAATGGCATCCATTGGGTGCAAAATAGACTTCAAAGAGAAGAAAGTAACAAATATTGTAACATATTGAATTGCACAAAACTTTAGACAAACAGACATATCCATGCATACACACACATGTATACACAGTGAAGAAAATAAGTATTTGAACACCCTGCTATTTTGCAAGTTCTCCCACTTAGAAATCATGGAGGGGTCTGAAATTGTCATCGTAGGTGCATGTCCACTGTGAGAGACATAATCTAAAAAAAAAAATCCAGAAATCACAATGTATGATTTTTTAACTATTTATTTGTAAGATACAGCTGCAAATAAGTATTTGAACACCTGTCTATCAGCTAGAATTCTGACCCTCAAAGACCTGTTAGTCTGCCTTTAAAATGTCCACCTCCACTCCATTTATCATCCTAAATTAGATGCCCCTGTTTGAGGTCGTTAGCTGCATAAAGACCCCAGTCCACTCCATACAATCAGTAAGAATCCAACTACTAACATGGCCAAGACCAAAGAGCTGTCCAAAGACACTAGAGACAAAATTGTACACCTCCACAAGGCTGGAAAGGGCTACGGGGAAATTGCCAAGCAGCTTGGTGAAAAAAGGTCCACTGTTGGAGCAATCATTAGAAAATGGAAGAAGCTAAACATGACTGTCAATCTCCCTCGGACTGGGGCTCATGGGGTCTCAATGATCCTAATAAAGATGAGAAATCAGCCCAGAACTACACGGGAGGAGCTGGTCAATGACCTGAAAAGAGCTGGGACCACCGTTTCCAAGGTTACTGTTGGTAATACACTAAGACGTCATGGTTTGAAATCATGCATGGCACGGAAGGTTCCCCTGCTTAAACCAGTGCATGTCAAGGCCCGTCTTAAGTTTGCCAATGACCATTTGGATGATCCAGAGGAGTCATGGGAGAAAGTCATGTGGTCAGATGAGACCAAAATAGAACTTTTTGGTCATAATTCCACTAACCGTGTTTGGAGGAAGAAGAATGATGAGCACCATCCCAAGAACACCATCCCTACTGTGAAGCATGGGGGCGGTAGCATCATGCTTTGGGGGTGTTTTTCTGCACATGGGACAGGGCGACTGCACTGTATTAAGGAGAGGATGACCGGGGCCATGTATTGCGAGATTTTGGGGAACAATCTCCTTCCCTCAGTTAGAGCATTGAAGATGGGTCGAGGCTGGGTCTTCCAACATGACAATGACCCGAAGCACACAGCCAGGATAACCAAGGAGTGGCTCTGTAAGAAGCATATCAAGGTTCTGGCGTGGCCTGGCCAGTCTCCAGACCTAAACCCAATAGAGAATCTTTGGAGGGAGCTCAAACTCCGTGTTTCTCAGCGACAGCCCAGAAACCTGACTGATCTAGAGATCTGTGTGGAGGAGTGGGCCAAAATCCCTCCTGCAGTGTGTGCAAACCTGGTGAAAAACTACAGGAAACGTTTGACCTCTGTAATTGCAAACAAAGGCTACTGTACCAAATATTAACATTGATTTTCTCAGGTGTTCAAATACTTATTTGCAGCTGTATCTTACAAATAAATAGTTATAAAATCATACATTGTGATTTCTGGATTTTTTTTTTTAGATTATGTCTCTCACAGTGGACATGCACCTACAATGACAATTTCAGACCCCTCCATGATGTCTAAGTGGGAGAACTTGCAAAATAGCAGGGTGTTCAAATACTTATTTTCTTCACTGTATATATATATATATATATATATATATATATATATATATATATATATATATATATATATATACACACACACAGATAGCTAGCTAGACAGATAGATGGATACACACACACATTTATTAGCACTGCCAAGCAATTCAATTGATTGATTAATTAATTGCACATCAAATTTGGCTGAGAAATTAGCCCCAAAATATAAAGTCATTATTGTATGAAAAAAGTATGAAATAAAGATTACAAAAAAATCACTTAAGAAAGGAATATTTTATTTGATTCAACATAGAATTATAAATAAACGTTTAGGCTACAACAGCCATTTTTGTTTTCAGATGCTGATCTGACTTTGTATTTAGATACATCTACAGATACATCTAAAAGACTTTGTTTGCCAACATTCTTCAAAAGATCTTCTTTTATGTTCCGCAAAAGAAAAGTCCTACAGGTTTGAAATGACATGAGGATGAGCAAATGTAAATAAAAATATTATATATATTTTAAAATAATTATTATAAAAATAAATCTATTTTTTTAATTAAAGGTTTTATCAGTGACTTCAGGCCCAAAAATAAATGATCATTGAGTCGATTCATTCATTCGATCCGTTTAAATGGCTGAAACTTTCAGGGATGAAGTAAATGGCTCTCTTTATAAATGGGCCATTTAATCATCATCGGTTCACTTGATTGATTACACGGAATCATTCAGAAACGAATTACCGCCGTGTGTTGCTTGGAGCGCACAAGAGTTCTGCTGTGGCTTTACAGTTAATATTTTTGTTGGCAAAATTTAAACAACAACAAAACAGACAATATTGTATTGTAATATTGTATCTGAAATACAATATTGTTGTATAAAATCAATATCACATTTGCACTCTTGCTATTCGGGACAAAAACAGATTTCTGTTAAAAAAAATAATTCTAACTATTCTATAGGCTACATCACGCAGTCAGTGAGTTGTTGCCCTGCTTCATGTTTGTCACGTTTGTCAAATACATTGCAGATATGCTCACTGAAAATAAACCCAACAGATCACTCAGATCATTAGGATCACGTCAGCTAGAAATACCAAGGGTTCACTCTAAGCATGGTGAGTCCGCTTTTAGCTACTATGCCAGCCGCAGCTGGAACCAGCTTCCAGAGGAGATCAGAAGTGCTCCTACAGTAGTCACATTCAAATCCAGACTCAACACACATCTGTTTAGCTGTGCATTTACTGAATGAGCACTCTACCACTGTTCGTCCGACTGTTTGTACTGTATTTTATTTTATTTTTTATTCTAAACTGTTTTAATCTTTTGATTATTTTATTTATTTTATGTAAAGCACTTTGAATTACCATTGTGTATGAAATGTGCAATATAAATAAACTTGCCTTGCCTTGTCACCAATCAACTGTATGAAATGTATGATGACTAAGTTAGGGCAGGTGGGTTAAATAATTTTATTTGCATTATATTTCCATAACTAATTCAATTAACACGTTAAACACGTTCATATACAGTAGTCAACAAGTGGATCAAAACATTTAATCAAAGTCATACATGAATTTTGAACAATACCCGTTCTCGTCTTAGGACAACTTTGATTGACTTTATGATCCACTTCAAATGTTGACTACTAACACATACATATATATGTAGCATATACAGACAGATGCTAGATGGATTGATATATAGATGGATAGACATATAGATGGATAGACACACAGAGAGAGAAATATGTTGCATAAATAGCGCCATTGTTTTGGAGGTTATAACTTACAGCTGGAATAGTGACAGCCAAGTCCACAATGACTCTGGGTTTGATACAGGTCCCCAGTGGATAACTGCCTACCACGTCGATTGATGCAGGAGGCTCCATGTGAAATTTGCCTTTTGAGGCCAGCGAGATGAGGAGGAATGGGACTTCCACGCCTGGCAACCATGAAAGATCATCCAACTAGAGAGAAAGAAAAGGCTAATAAGAAAATTATGTTGACAGCTACCATTGAGATCAGTAAAAATAAGTGCTGATGCTACTCTGCTGATGATAATGTAAATGCTTCACAAATTTCTGACCTCCACAACTTCAGATTCAGGTACAGACTGCAGGGAATCTGTAACCTCCTGCACAAAAGAGTCCACCAGCTTCTTCCTGTGCTCACTAAGGGCCACTTCTTTCAGCAGTTCCTCCATCTGAACATCAACCATATGAATCAGTGATAAATAAAGCTGAATATATTGTTATAATGCACATATTGTCATACATTGATAAATGATTCACAGTTCACACCCATGTCATGCAGTGAGCAGCTCATTGAGCAATCAGTGAGCATACCATAGATCACAATACAAAAATGTATGCAGCTATGGTAACATAAAATGACAGTAAAACATGCGTGTGATTTCTGACCTGCATTTTCAATATGCTGCAGTGGAAGAGATTTTCTGCTTCTTTCAGCTGGTTGAGCTCTTCCACTGTGGGGGCTTTGAATAGCTCCTTTTTGGACAGTTTGAGAGGCCGTAAGACCCCACCATCCGAGACTGTGTCATGTGTCTTTCGCTTGGGATCCTTAGACTGTTTTTCACTCTTGTTCTCCATTCCTTCTTTACTCTTAATGTTATCTGGTTCTTCCATCTGTTGAAGAGATGTTACGGTTCGGTTGTTATTACTCTTCAATAAAGTTAATACACTTTCTTAATATGCATTTACAAAACAAACAAAAAAAACAATGAAAGGAAAGGTTTAAATATTTTGTAAAACAATTAGCAAAAGTGGTGTATTTTGGATTTTGCCAATACAGCTTTTCTAAGTAATATAATAAAAAGAAATGCGTGACACCAAACCTCATGAACCTTTTCTTCAGTTAATGACGACTCCTTCCTCTTTTTCTTAATTTGCACAGAAATTACAGTAAGCTTTTAGAAGGGTAAACACAAATAATTCATTAATTTACAGTTTCTTCTGATTCAACGAGTCGCTCACATGGGTAACACATGGGACATACTAATGCAGGACCATATCGTGAGTTCACTGATTGGTTCGTGTGAAGTTAATCCTTTAAGTGATTGGCTGCTGAGAGCTTTGGTTCCGCCTCCAAACATGGTCAAGGTTGGTAGAGATTACACTTGACGCCTCTCTGGGAACATTAAATGTATTCGAATCTTTTCTGATATTTTATATTATAAATATTAAACAAACACTACGTATGGACATGACTACATTATTATTTTTTTTAGTTGTGGAAAAATAAATACAATGTTTGTCGCGGTACAATGACGTAACGTTAAGCATCACGACACGCATGCGCAATTTAATGCTTGCTGAATGGAAACAAACCAAGTTCTGCCGTACGTACATTTCTTACAATAACATTCTAGAAATACACAAATTTCCTTTGAAAATAAGTGTGGTAATATGGTAATGTAGTTATGTCTACATGTCAGCAAGGCAACATAACATGCATGACTGTAAACAATAACATCCTTTACTACTGCTTATGTTTCGTTAACATTTATCTCTGTCACATTATTTAAGAAAATGTCCAGCAAAGAAGTGAAAGCTGAGCTGAAAAGTGCAAGAGAAGCCATTAAAAATAAAGAGTTTAAAGAAGCTTTGAAACATTGTAAGGTAAGTGTTTACTTCCACTTGTCAGCATACAGTAAATAACTTTCATCTCATACTTTTCTCTTGATTGACTGTATTTGAGTGGGTAAGCAAGGTAAACATTTCACTCTCAAGTTAAACCATATTTCTGTACTCCAGGCTGTTCTCAAGCTTGAGAAGAATAACTATAATGCCTGGGTGTTCATTGGAGTGGCAGCCACAGAGCTGCAGCAGCCGGATCAGGCACATATCGCCTATAGAAAGGCTGCTGAACTGGAGCCAGAGCAACTGCTGGCCTGGCAGGTGGGTTGTAGTTTATGCACTTTAATGAAGGGTCCATAAAATGTAGTGTTTGTTTATGGACAGTTTGTTAACCATTTGGCAAGTCGTGGCTGCGAGTCAGATTGGTAAACCTAAGGTTGCAGGTTTGATTCTCAATACCGACAGGAAAAGATTGAGTTGCCCTTGAGCAAGGCACTTAACCCCCAATCGCTCCCCTGGCGCCACAGCAAAAATGGCTGGTCACTGTTCTGGGTGTGTGTCCACGGTTTGCAGTCAGTGCTCCTAATGTGTGTGCACTAACCTGGATGGGTTAAATGCATAGGAATAATTCAGAGTATGGGTTACCATCATACTTGGCCTTCACATGTCACTTTCACTTGTTAATATGGTCTTTAATGATATTGTGCACTGCTGATCGAACAATGTGAATTTATTTTACAGGGTTTAGCAAATTTGTACGAAAAAGGTGACCAGGCAGATTTCAAAGCCGAGCTGCCAAAGATTTACCAGAAACTTATTACATTGTATGAAACGTAAGTAAAGTGGTGGTCTTTTCTCCTTGGATGATTTTTAAATGGAAAAAGTCTGATTCAAAATGAAAGGATAGGTTATAATAGCTTTAAACATTTAGATTGTGCCCCCACCTCCTTTTTCTTTTCCTTTTTGCATGGTCGAAATTTACCAGAATTTCTTAGGTTTTGGAATTGTCCCCTACACACCTTTTTAAATTTGACTTCATAATAAATGTTAAAGAATATTAAAATCAGTGAAATACTTTGAACGTGAATTCTATAATCATGCCAATCATTTTATTGAACAAATAAGTTGAATTGTCTACAAAACTTTTATTGGTTATTATCACAGAAAGTGACAGGAGCGCATCTCTTCCAGGGCAGCAGAATAAAAGTTGAAGATTGATAAATCCTTTAACCAGAATAAAATAGAGTAAAAATGTTTTTAATATGGTCAAAAGAGCCTTATTTAAAAAGGAGTACCATGCTACATGATTGTTTAAACTGCCACAGTTTAAACAATTTGCTTGATCCATGTATGTTTTTCTGCATTTGCAGCTCAGACAAAGCAAAATGTTTCGAAGTGAGCAAGAAGTTGGTGGAAATCTCTCAGTCGGAGAAGAACTATTTACAGGTATGATCTTTAAATATGATAAGCAGGACTTGATGTTACAACAGGGGATTTCAGAGGATAGAACTGCACTGGTCTGTTACCTTCACAAATCTACACATTATTTTTAAAATCACCATCAGGTTTGATTCACCATATGTTTGCTACTTTGCCACAGGTGGCCAGAGTGTGGCGGAGGTTAATCCAGATGAAGGAGGGAGAGGAAGGGGTGGAGGATTCAGAGCTGCTGGAGCTGTGGAAGGAGATGATTAGACTCCTGCAAGACACTATTGAGGATCAGGACAATGAGACTCAGCAGCACGTCAGTCTGATTTACCTGGTTTAGTTCTCAAATGCTCTTTTTCTTTGTACATACCCCCAGGTTAACGTAAATGCATAAATATTTTAGTTTTACAAAGCTTACAGTGTTTTTTTTTTCTCAACAGCTGATATCAGCATTTGAAAGAGCTTTGCAAATGACAGTAGATGTGCCCAGTGAAGCCCACAGGAGCCTCTCACAGGATTACATTAAATGTCTTTCTAAGGTTGGCAATCTCTGTATGCCACAATTAGAATAATTATACACAATAATAATTATGACTGAACTAAAGCTAAAGTTTCATATTCTGTATACCCTTCAGCTTCCTCATGAGGTGGCCAAGCTAAAAGAGTTTTGTGATGCCACACTGTCCTGCTATCCGACACAATCCTACCCTTTAGAGGCCCTCAGTGAGCACTACATCAAAACAGGTAAACGTATTACCCTGGAAATAAGTGAGAAACAAAACAACAAATTTATACTAGTGCTGTCAAAATTTAACGCAGTTAACACAGCATCCCTTTTTTCCCATTATCCTTTGGATCACACGCTCTTATTCATGCAAATGCTTTTAAACCAAGATGCTTTTTTAACCTACAAAAATACATAATCACTACAGTGCTATATGACTGCTGAAAATGCAGCTTTGCCATCACAGGAATAAATTACATTAGAAATTTTTTAAAAATATTTGCAATAATATTTCACGGTATTTCTGTTTTTACTGTATTTTACCCCAAACTTTTAAACACTAAAGTTAGTACAAAAATAATCCTGTCTCTGCTTGGAGAAAACATAAACCTCATGTCTGATATTTCAATATTAACACCGCTTTCAGATAAACGTTCTTGTCTCTAATGATCCTGGTAGGTGACTGCACTGAGGAAGCTGTCCGTTGTTTCCACCGTCTCTCAGAACTGGATCCTAACAACTCACACGCTCACTTTGGTCTTGGCATAAAAGCTTGTCAGGATAAGAAATACGAGGATGCCATCAAAAGTATTGGTCTGGGTGAGTTCATAAATATCATACAGAATTCACTGCTGTTTAGGTTTTCAATACAGACCGGAGGTCATATATAGTATAAGAAATGCATTATATCAAATCCTTCAAATACATTTTGATCATTAATAGTGTATTTCAAGAACTCCTTGATTTATATTCATGTTCAGCTATGCAACATTAATTAAGCTCCTATTACCTACACTATATAATGTAAATTACAAACAGGATGTTTAAATCTTTAGTTGTGTTTTTCCTGCAGGACTGAAGCGTATGCGTTCTTCCATCATTGGGTGGTATAATCTTGCTCTGGCTCAACTAAAAATGCATAAATACTCTGACAGTGCCACATCTTCCAGCCAAGGTACTGTATCATTAAAAACAACTGCAGATATGAAACACAGCTAACAGGACAACTACTCGTCAACTTCTCTAACAGAGTGAAAAGGGCTGTTGTCTCTTGTGTGTTCAGGGCTGAAGTCGAGTGTGGGGAATTCTGATGATTGGACTCAGAAGCTGCAGAGGTTGAGATTAGATGCTCTGGTGAGGACAGGAAGAGACGGGGATGCCGATGAAGCTCTGCAGATACTTACTCAGGTAAAGTTTTAAATCAAAGACTGACACAGTGCTGCAGTCTATCAACAGAAACAAACACTACCGTTTTCAAATTTTGGGGTTGAAATGATTTTAAAAGAAGTGTCTTATACTCACCAAAGCTATTTATTTGATCAAAATACAGTAAAAACAGTAATATTGTGAATGTTATTACAATTTAAAATAGCTGTTTTCTATTTTAATATATTTTAAAATGTAATTTAATCTTGTGATGGCAAAGTTGAATTTTCAGCATCCATTATTCCAGTCTTCAATGTCAAACATTTCTTACTATCAATGTTGAAAATAATTGTTTTCCGGATTCTCTGATGAATAAAAAAAAAAGCATTTATTTGTAATAAAAACATATTTTGTAACATTATAAACATTAGCTGAATAAAAGTATTAATATCTTAAAAAAAAAATCATACTCACCACAAGCTTTTGAAAATTTGATTTGAATGTATTTTAACATACATTTAATTGATATAATACTGATAATGTCTCCTTTTAGATTTCAGATGCCAAAAATAACCCAGTGCTTTTAGCGTTGAAAGGAAGAGCTCACTTGCAAAAAGGCCAAACTGATGAAGCATTTCAGGTGAATTGTTTTCTTTTGACAGAAACATAGCTAATGAATTTTAGTCTTTAAATAGGTTCTTTTACCAACTTATATCTAATATCTATCATGCTTAGTATATCAAATCATGTTTGAATGAAATGATTCTTACAGGTTTTTACTGAGCTGCTAAACTCTCACCCAGGATCTGTGGAGGGTCTCACTCTGAAGGGGCTGACGCATGTTGCTAAAGAACAGCTCAAACAAGCTGAGGAGAGGTGTGAAGCCCTCCTACACAATATCACAAACCAACACATAGCTGTAAACACCAAACACTGATCCTCTTGTCTTCTTTCTCTGTCTCAGCTTTCTGGAGGCTTTATCCAGAAGCCCAGATAATGGGGAGTTATACTTTTTGTTGGGACGCCTGTACTGGAACATGGGAGAGGAAATACAAAGGGACCGTAGCAAAGCCCATTTGCTCAAGGTGAGGCCTCCAACATCAGAACTTACACTCCTTATCTTTTTATGTAGAGACCACTCTTTTGTCTTGGGATAAAAATAAATAATGATTAGTTTTCTGTTGTTTTAAGGCCGCTAAACTGGACCCGCATCTTGGTTCAGTGTTTCGTTTCCTGGGTCATTACTACAGAGAGGTGGCAAAGGATCAGGGCAGAGCCAGAGGCTGCTATAAGAGAGCATTTGAGCTGGATTCCTCTGATGCAGAGGCTGGAGCGGCTACTGTAGATCTCAGCATGGAGCAGGGAGACATGGTGAGTGCAGACAAGTCTAGTTAATTAAGTCAAGTCTATTTAGTTTTTCTTGCCAAAATCTAATTTCAAAAAGACGCAAGGAACTTTTCTCTCTATACATGCTGTAGAAGACTAACTTTGATGTGTTCTATCTGTTTAGGACTCAGCTCTGACTGTTCTGCAGTCTGTGACAGAGAGAGCCACTCCTGGCTCTGCTAAATGGGCCTGGATGAGGAGAGGTCTCTACCACCTCAAGATTGGCCAGCACCAACAGGCCATTGCAGAGTAAGTGGATCATTTTCAGCTATATGGCACAAGTAATACGAGTTGTTTAACAGGCCCTGGATGGTGTGATTAGCAGATATTTTAAAGATCTTATTTCATTGATCAAAATTAAAGTTGGCAGTTATAATGATGCCAGACATTAACATGGCTTTTTCCAAAATTGTTATTAGTAGGCCTATATTACAGAATTTTTGTGCCATTTAGAATTGAAATGAGAAATTGGCTTTTTATTTCCAATTCAATTCTGGAATTTGAAATGAGTAGCGAACATGTTTCAAAAGTGTAATTCAAATTTAGAAATGGAAGAAATGGAAGAAATTTTTTTTATTATTGTTTTCAGTTATAATTATTCAAATGCCACCAATGAAATTTTTATTTGACTTATATTAGTCTAATTATAAAAAAAATTGCCTTCTATTAGCCTTCATTTTATATACCATATCGGCAGAAGAGCTAATTTCCCAGAATCCCACAATTAACTTAGCCCCAACTTTTCAAGGTCCACTTTCCTGTCTCCAGAGATGACTCCAGCAGATCAAATGTTAAATGTGGGATATATATATATATATATATATTTGTTCTCACCAAAATCGAGTCATATGGCTCTTCATCAGACAATGTGCAATGATTATTGATTTGATTTGATTTGATTTGAAAGTTACCCATGATTCTGCTGTGGTCTCAGTCTGCAGGCGGCGTTGAGGGCTGATCCTCAGGACTGGGTGTGCTGGGAATGTTTAGGTGAAGCTTACCTGAACCGCAGAAGTTTCACAGCTGCTCTGAAAGCCTTTGATAAAGCACATCTTCTTCAGCCCACCTCAATCTATAGCCTCTATCAGACAGCCGCCATTAAACAGATCCTGGGCCGGTTTAAAGAGGCTGCCTCAGAGTACAGGCAGATCTTAGAGCAGGAGGAATATGTGCCGGCACTGAAAGGTTGGTTTGATTTCTGCATTAATGTTTTAATCTCTCAGGTTAATAACTATTTCCTCCAGTATTCAAACCTGCAGTGCGTCTTCACTGTGTTTTGATTCTCAGGTCTGGGTGAATGCTTGTTAGCTTTGGCTAAAAGTGCACTGGATGACTATCTTGATGGAAGAGCTGTAGATTTGATACAGAATGCCATCCATTACCTCTTTAGGTAAAGTGTATCATGAATACAGGGTTTTTCTGAGTAAAGAGAATATTTGTGCATCATTCTTTAAAGTGGTGTCTAACTATATCAGGTGAGTTTGATGGGTGTCATTGAGTGGATATTGATGTAATCTCTCTCTGTGTCAATGTTCTCAGTGCTGTAAAGCAAAGGCCAGACCTGTCATGCCTGTGGAAGTTACTAGGTGATGTCTGCACCACCTGCAGAACTGTGTCCACAAACCGAGCCAAAGTGCTGGTACCCGGTGCTCTGTGTGGGATGGATCCACCCATTCAGAGCCATACACTGGACCAGAGACAGCTCCTCACTCTAGGAGAAAGGTAAGAGAGACACTAGGGCTGGTCCGAATACCATTTGTTGGGCTTCGAAGCTTCAGTAGTAATCAGTGTTGGGCAAGTTACTTTTAAAAAGTAATTAGTTATAGTTACTAGTTACTTCTGACAAAAAGTAACTGAGTTACATTATTACAAAAGAAACTAATTACCTGGGAAAGTAACTATTGCATTCCTTTAAAAAAAAATTAGAAAAAAAATAAATAGAAAAAAATATTATTATAAAACATTGTACACTAATCTACACTATTTTAATGTTGCTGTGGGACAATGTGAGAGACACCTATTAAGTTAGATATTAAAATAGTATCATTACTATAGTGGAACAACTAAACACAATAGATGGTTTAGAACTTTTAATATTATTGCACACCACAACTGGCCAACAAATAAGTCTAAAAATAAATTATGCTTAAGAAATTTACCAAAAAAAAAAAAAGGAATAAAAAATATACATACACATAAACTCTTTGTAGTGCAAATTAAAATTATAAAACTCACACACCTTTACAACTGGAGGACATACTGTATAGCCTATTGTATTAAGTATTTTCTTCCTCACAAAAGTAAAGAGTTTAACAAAAAGTGCTCTCAATATAATACTGAACAATGTACCAACATAAATAATAATAATAAAATATAATATTTTGGGGTTTTATTTTTATAACCTACAGAGAACGTCATCATTAGAGGTTATTTAAGCCAAATTCTAGTCGTGTCTGCCGCACGTGTTCACATTCACAACCGGTCAAACACAGATGTTTTCTGAGAACGTTCCCTGCAGGTTATTCTTGTGTTTTATTTTATAACCATGCAAACAAATTAAAACGTTGCAGATGACCAATATGCTACAGATATTATTCTAATGCTGAAATGTGTAGCCTACTTTATTTATAAACAATTAAGCTCAGACACACCCGGTCTCTCTCGCGCACTATCGAGCGCGCTCTCGGACACGGTCTCTCTCGTGCACTATCAAGCGCGCTCGCTTTAGTCCAGTCCGGCGCCTCACAAACACACGCACACCACCAGAGAAAAAACGTTGCAGGTCCAATTGTGGAGAGAGAGCCTACTCGGATGAAAACCGCTTCAGTGATCTCAATTATAGTAACGGCATATTTTATTGTCAGTAACGGTAACGGCGTTGTAACGGAGGAAACAGTAATTAGTTTGATTACTCGTTACTGAAAAAAATAACGCCGTTAGTAACGCCGTTATTCCCATCACTGGTAGTAATCAACATCAAATATTCTAAGCTTCTGAGGGAAATAAAACATAATGATAAACGAGGCTCAAACATCCATTTCATAACAGACATGCGTGTTTATTTGAGCACTTCCGTCAATGAAACAATACATTAATGCCTCTAAAGCATTGAAATAAAGACCAGTGAATAATGCTTACTTAAAGGGGCATTAAGGAAGAATTACTCCCATCTAGCGGTGAAATTGTATTTTGCATTCAAACGAATTGTGCTCTCCAGCGCCTCGCGTTTTCAAATGCGTGTTGCATCTACGGTAGCCGTTATGTACACCGCTCTACAGTAATTTGAAAGTGATTGCAGTACCAGTTTTGGCCATAATCTTACATACGGCTCCTTTAAATTGGTCACAATTGACATTACATGATTATAATAAAGTACATTTTAAAATATATTAACGTTTATTGAGTACTTTTATTCAGCAAGGATGCATTAAATTGGTAAAAATTTACATTACATACATTTATGATGTTACAAAAGATTTCAATTTCAAATAAATGCTGTTCTTTTGAACTTTCTAGGATCCTGAATTTTTTTTATCACAGGAATAAAGTACATTTTTAAATATATTAACGTTTATTATAAACTGTAATAGCATTTCAGAATATTGCTGATTTTTATTTACTTATTTTAATCAAATAAATGCAGCCTTATTTCAGTCACTAGTTGAATGTTTAAGTTATATTAATGTATAAACCATATTTTGAGTTGGTCTACATAAATCTCTCCAAAAATGCCTGCTTATGATTAGTTGAACTGATACAGAAACATATTAAACTAAAGGATGGATGGATGGATAGATGGATACTAGATATGATTATTATTCTGTAATGAAACGTTGTCATCTGTAATCTGTAATGTTTTATCAGGTGTTTTGGTCATGCACTGAAACTCATGCCGGAGGCCCCCAGTCTGTGGTGTGACCTCGGCATGAACTACTACCACCAATCCAGACTGCTCAGCTGTCTGTATCCTGAGGAGGATCCCCAGCCTCTGCTGGAGAAAGCCCTGCAGGTACGTGACCTGACCTGAGATCAGTTGTTCAGAATGCTTGCATGAAGAGGTGTTTTAACAGGCTGTTTTGGATTGGCTCTGTTTTGGCAGTGTGTGAAGAAGGCGATAATGCTGGACAGTGCTAATCACAAATACTGGAACGCCCTCGGGGTCGTCGCCATGGCAAAAGGTAGATACGCATGATGTACATTATTGCATTGGTCTGTATTACATGACTGTTTTGTGATGGACTATTCTTGTGTTAATATTATATTCTGCTTTTATATTTTAGGAATAGAGAACTTTGCACTTGCACAACACAGTTTCATCAAATCAGTAAAAGCTGAGCCAAATGTAAGTAATGCAAGAAAAATAAACTGTTTTCTCACTTTTTTTAATATTTGTGTTGATGCAAGTATCTTCTGGTTATTTTTCAGAATGTGGTTGCATGGACTAACCTTGGTGCTTTGTATCTGAAGAAGGGAAACATAGAGGTAATGTGATTTTGTCAAGTGATAAGCTTTACTTTACTCTTATTGAGAGCCATGCTGATTTCAACATTATTATTTTTTTAGCTCTCTCATGAAGCTTTCAAGATTGCTCAGTCGCTAGAGCCCCTCTATGTGAACTGCTGGATCGGACAGGTGCACTTCAGATTACACCTTGAGTTCATATCTTTTGTCCATTACTTTACGCAGCACATCTAACTTCTTTCTCATCATACAGGCCCTCATTGCTGAGACTGTTGGCAGTTATGACACCATGGACCTTTTTAGACACACCACAGAACTGAGCACTCATGTATGTCTAGTCATTTCTAAACACACACTACCTTTCAAAAGTTTGGGGTTTGTAATGTTTTTCTTTTCTTTTTTTCTCTTATGAAAAGAGAAGCTCTCCAAGCTCACCAAGACTGCATCTATTTGTTCAAAAATACAGTAATGTTGTGAAATATTATTATTTTCTATTTTAGTATTTTTTAAATGTAATTTATTCTTGTGATCAAGGCTGAATTTTCAGCATCATAACTCCAGTCTTCAGTGTCACATGATCCTTCAGAAATCATTCTAATTTGCTGCTCAAGAAACATTTTTTATCATCAATCTAGAAAACAGTTGTGCTCCTTAATTTTTTTGTGGAAACCGTTTGTTAAACCGTTATTTGAAATAGATTTCTTGCCGAATAGAAGTATACTATTTCTTTTTAAAAAAAATTTACCGACCCCAAACTTTTTGAAATGTTTTTCTTTAGGTTCAGACTGTATGTTCTTCTTGCTGTAACATGTTTGTTTGATGTTAGACTGAGGGAGTGAAGGGTTACGCGTACTGGGTTTGCTCCACACTGCTGGACAGGAGCAACAGAGACTCAGAGCTCTACCTCTACAACATAGTTCAGATGAACGCCGTCTCTGCTGCCCAGGTGGCTCTGAGCAAGTACACTGGTATGAGAACACAAACACACACTAGTATACTGTATTAAAAGGTTAATTCATCCAACATTTTTATTTCTGTCATTATTCACCCTCATGTCTTTCCAAACCCATAAAAGCCAAGAAGATAATGATCTGCAACGTTTTTACCACTTTCAAGGCCCAGAAAGGTAGTAAAGACATCTTTAAAATAGCCCATGTGACTACAGAGGTTCAACCTTTTTAGTCTTTTGTTAGTATTTTGGCGTAAATCGATGCGTACGTCGTTATTTTAGTCGATAAAGTTTTAAATATTAATATTTTTCTTACGCGAACGGATCGTTTCACATCAGAAGGCCTTTATTAACCTCCGGTGACGTATGGATTACTTTTATCATGAGTACATGCGCTTTGATGGGCTTCCAAAGGCAAACAGCCATTCACTGCCATTATCAAGCTTGGAAGAGCCAGGACATTTTTTTTATATAACTCTGATTGTATTTGTCTGAAAGAAGAATGTCATATACAGATACACATAGGATGGGTTCAGGGTGAGTAAATCATGGGCTAATTTTCATTTTTGGGTGAATTATCCCTTTAATACAGAAGCCCTGAACCGCAACATGAAAAATAAAAATCATAATAATTCTACCACTTCGAGATTAAAGTCGAAATAGGCTATTTCGAGAATAAAGTCAAAATATTTCGAGAATAAAGTCGTAATATTTAGAGAATAAAGTCAAAATTACGAGAATACAGTCTTCCGTAGAAGTTCTTATTTATTGATTTTTTTGTAAAGAAATGCGCTCGTGAAGTCAAACTGCTTTTAACATGGATCTAAATATAATAGCAGCTTACTTTTATCTGGGCTTTCAACAAAAGGAAATTATACAGGTGCTAATTTAACAACATGGCATTAGCATTTGTTTTAGGACATCACAAAATGTATACTGTGCCAGAATAGACTTCACTGGTGAAAACACTTTTCAGACTGAGTTATCCAGCTTTAAATTTTGTTTAGATCCATGTCCGAGGCAGTTCAACTTCACGAGCCCATTACTTTACACAAACACACACAAAAAAAACTTATACGGAAGACTTCTCGTAATTTTGACTTTATTCTCGGAATGTTTCGACTTTAATCTCAGATTTTTTTTTTTACAGAATATTTTTTCTTCTTTCATTGCGGTTCAGGGCTTCCGTACTTTAACGTTATGAAGTGACAAGAATATTTTTGTGCGCAAAAACCCCACAAAAAAAACGACTTTATTCAACATCTTCTTCTCTTCTTTGTCAGTCTCTGACACTGTTCACGTGAGCACCACAACACATGCATGTGATACTGATGCAGGAACTGGCCAATACTGAGCCCGCATTCCGATATAGAACCCGGAAGCTCTGCACTGTGTTTACAACGTGAACAGCATCAGAGACTGACACAGAAGAGAAGAAATTGTTAAATGAACTCGTTTTTTTGCTCGCAAAACATATTCTCGATATTTAAGGGTGAGTATGACATAATTTTCATTTTTGGGTGGACTAACCCTTTAAGATATTGCTAGGTTACAGTATTTAAGGGTCTGCCATTTGTTGTCTGATCTCAAACCAATTTTTGACAAAAGAAAATACAGTACCAAAGCTCTATAACGCATAACCATTATAAAGTATGTAAATGCATAATTTGCATGTTTTAATAGGCCATGCTAAAAATGTAACACTCAATTACAATATGGGTTTCTGCTCCATCTCTTTGTATTACAAAGGCCCTTTAGCCTGACAGTTAAACACCCCTGATCTATTGAATGATTTCACCAGCAATGCAGGTGGAATGTCTAGACACATTTGTGAAAAATGTGTTTCTATGTTAGGAAATGACCCATGTGACAGTGACAAATTATTTAAAGATGGAGAGAGGTAATGAAGCTTGGTGTACTTGCTCTTTTTCACACCAGAGAGGATTCAAACCGACCCTGATGCCTTCATCATGCTCGGATACCTGAACACACACCTGCAGCTGAAGAAACAGGCCACGGAGGCATATCGCAGGTTTGCCACCTCTAGCTATTTTTACATTTGGAAATCCTGGCCAGTTGGACATTAATGACACAATTTTAGTTAATCTGAAGCAGGAATTACCAAAAGTTAATTTTAATGATTTTTTTTTTAACATCATATTGTTTATGTTATATTTCAGGCCCAGTTGCATTATCACATTCATTATGAACTATTGTTCATTTAATTAATTAATTAATCAATACATTTATTCATATTAATTCATTAATTTATTCATATATATATATATATATATATATATATAAATATATATATATATGTGTGTGTGTGTGAGTGAATTTTAAACAAGTTATTTGAATGAATGTATTTAAATAATTTACATAAAGCTAGATGTGTTTTAAAAATATGATATAAAAACATGTATGCTGCCAAAAGTTTCTGACACTGATGTAGTAAATACTTGTATTAAATCGTATTTGGATATTTTCCATTCTCCACAGAGCTGTCGAGTTGCTTCAGGCGTCCCCTCACACAGACAAGCTCAGCTTTGCTCTGAGGGGTTACGGACGTGCCCTCAGGTAAAAATCACTATGCCATCAGTCATTTCATCTATAATAATGTCATCAGAGTTATCAGTACAAAATAATGTTTATTTTATAATGTCACTGTCAGTGATGATGGGCATTTGGAAGAAGCAGTTCGTATTTATTCCTCCACACCATTAGAGGAGCTCCATGATCTCATCGGGCTGGCGCTCACATGTTTCAAAATCAGTCGCCTGCCAGAGAGCATTCAGGGTGAGCTGTCATTGCTGTTTTACTTTTGGTTACTGGTAACATTGTAAATTGAAATAGTCCCTACCGTGCCTTATGAAACGACTCAAGCTTGTGATTGTGTGTTTCCGAGGGGCATGTATGTACACTTGTCTGTGTGCGCTCATTTCCAGCCTATGAGAAAGCCCTGGCAGTTGCCTCTAGTGAGAAAGAAAAGGCCTGTATACTCACTGCACTGGCCCTGATACAGCACACGCTGGGCAGCATGGATCATGCCAAAACACTTCTCTTCAAGTGGTGAGGAAACTCTTCAACTGTCTCTGAGAAACACATTCTCTGCTTCAGTAGTGAAAAGCAAAACCTGTCTCCTCTTGTTTATATTTGTATGTGTAGCTCCATGCTTAAAGAGCCCATTCCAGAGAGCCTGCAGTGTCTCTGTGCTCTGGGTTTGGTTCATGGGGACGTGAATCTGGCAAGTGCTACGCTCACCGAGCTGCTGAAACTGGGGGAACCTGTAGGAGGCGCTGTGGAGGAGTACTGTCTGCTCACTTGCACCCTGCTGGCTCTGCAGGGCAACTTTAGCGGTGTACATAGGGAGGCTTCTAGGGCTATACACAGGTACTGTGTAATATTTTAAGATATTGTGTCTCCTAATTAGATACAACTTGATTAGGCAACAATCTAAAACAAAATATGACAATGTTTCTCTGCTCACTATAAAATTTCAGTGGTCATTATGTAGTATATTAGTATTTGAAGACAAATTAAAGTGCCTACTATATTACATATAAAGCATATTAAAGGAGAACTCCGGTCAATTTTAACATTGAGCTAATTTTTTTGTAAATTTGGAGTGCTGTCAGTACAGAGAACAACGACAAAAATCGGTGTTGCCTACACCGTGTTATTTTCTTTTTAAAATTTGCACCCTGTTGACTTCAATGGGGCAAGTTTTA
This sequence comes from Semotilus atromaculatus, assembly GCA_031834385.1. Classification (NCBI taxonomy): domain Eukaryota; kingdom Metazoa; phylum Chordata; class Actinopteri; order Cypriniformes; family Leuciscidae; genus Semotilus; species Semotilus atromaculatus. The sequence goes on from JAULUF010000035.1 coordinate 146,229, forward strand.
AACCTGATTTTAGCCTCTTAACATCCTTGATATTTCATTACAAGTGCACAGCCATGTGAGTGGTGTTATTAAGAGTGAACACGGTCAATCTGACTGCAGTAGATGTGAAAGATATTAATAAAAACTATGTTAATTCAGCCAGCTCACATACCTGTATTTTCTTCCTGTTTTCGGTCGAAGTCCAAAGTAGCGAGTTCGCGCGCGCGACTAGGCTGTATGAGATCCCATTCTCCCAACTCGATAATCGACTACTTTGGACTTCGAACGAAAACAGAAAGAAAATACAGGTATGTGAGCTGGCTGAATTAACATCGTTTTTATTAATATCTTTCACATCTACTGCAGTCAGATTGACCATGTTCACTCTTAATAACATCAGGCACATGGCTGTGCACTTGTAATGAAATATCAAGGATGTTAAGAGGCTAAAAGCAGGTTTAAAACTTGCCCCATTGAAGTCAACAGGCTGCAAATTTAAAAAAGAAGATAACACGGTGTAGGCAACACCGATTTTTGTCGTTGTTCTCTGTACTGACAGCACTCCAAATTTACACAAAAATAAGCTCAATGTTAAAATTGACCGGAGTTCTCCTTTAAGACATCAGATATGTCCTGATTCATTTATTTTGTCACACACCATCTTTCTGCATGATTTCCACCTAAAAATATTAAGGAAATTTTAAAATTGTGATTTCCAGGCTTAACTGAATTTTATAGTATATTAAAGGCTGTCAAAATTAACGATTAATTCTTTCAGTTTAACGCGTTAGAATTAGTTAACACAAATAACGCAGCATCCGTTTTTTCCCGTCATACTTTGGCTAGCGTTACATTATATGTTCATGCTCTTATTCATACAAATGCTTTTAAACCATTAACGTGTGACAAGACACAAAAGAGAATGCAGTGCGGTACTGGCTCACATCTGTGAGTCTCCTGTCTGTGTGACACACACAACTCGTGCTCACAGAAAGCCACACTGCTCTTGAATGAATAACATTTGTAGCTTTATTAAGGATTCATCTATATTTAATTTATGCAGTAAAAACTGTGGTGTTTTATAATTTTATTTAATTTCGGAATATGTCCTTTTAGACCTATCTAAAAATAATTAAAGCACTGTTTACAAGGTCATATGGTTCAAAAACAATAACTTTTTGTGTATTTTGACATCGCAGGTAAATCTGGTTTGACTGGGCCAATAGATTTTTTTTTTTTGCTCTGATATATTGAAGGGCACAGGCAAATGTGACATTTATTACAATGAGTTTATGTGAAGATTTTTTTTCTTAACTTAAAAGTTTATATTTTTAAAGCCTAATAAATGTTAAAATGTATAGACATCAGTAGCAGTATTAGGTATTGGTGATACTGGCCTTCTTTCATAAAAAGATGCCATTAAACAAATATTTAAAATATAGGCTTCTGTCTTTGTTGTTTCTACATTCATTTGGAGATTAAATGTGAAATTATTGCACTATAAAAACATGTTAACTTTAATCTATAGTGTGATTAATCAAGATTAATTACAGAAAAATGTCTGAATAATTAGGGTTTTTTTTAATCGATTGACAGCACAAATTATATTATACATTCATTTTATTTTTAAATTACAATTTTAAATGAACTTTTATTCAACAAGGACACATTCACGATCATGATAATAATATTTGATCAAAGGTGAAGGTAAAGTCATTTATAATGTTACAAAATATTTATTTCTATTTATCAAATAATCCTAAATAAAATACCACAGTTTCTTCAAAAATATTAAGTAGCACAATTGTTTTCAACATTGATAATAAGAAATGAAGAATGATTTCTGAAGGATCATGTGACACTGAAGAGTAATGATGCTGAAAATTCAGCTTTACCATCACAGGAATAAATGACCTTTTAAGATATATTAAAATAGAAAACAGTTATTTTAATTTGCAATATTTTTTATCAAACAAATGTAGCATTGGTGAGCATAAGATACTTCTTTAAAAAAACATAATAAATCTTACCAACTCCAAACTTTGAAATGTCATTTATATATTATATTACATTACATTATATTATATTTATAAAATGGTTAAATGTTGCAGGAAAGTCAACCTGGAGCCAGGCTCGGATCAAAACAGACAAACTTCAGTTGTTGCTATTCAGCTGAAGCCCGGACACTTAAATGATTGAATATTTGTCCGGCCCCATTATGTCTTGTTGAGTGGGGAATTGAGGACTTTGATTAAATAAATGCACTTCTTTATTTGTCCAATAGCAAGTGACCTTTTAATGTCCTCCTTTAATCTGCATCATACAAAGACATGAAAACACTCAAATGCTATTAAAGGGAAGGCTCTTTCATCTAATTAACCTCAGGTATGAATCATTGCATTAGGTTAATTAACCCAAATGCCAATGAGGTACCAGAACCACTAGAATTGTTCTTTCCTTTGTCAGCCGTTTTTTAATTATAAAAAAAAATTTTAAATTTTTTTTTTAAATATTTTTCATTATAAGTGTATGACAACTTTTATGTTGTAGGAACCCAGGTAATCCATCTCTCTGGGCTCTTCTCTCCAGACTGGTCCCACAGTACTGCCCCAACAAAGCCAGTGTGAGTATTCTCACAATATTTTAGGAGAACCAACATGCTTAAAGGAATAGTTCACCTGTTATAGAAATATTGACCATAAAAAAATGTGTGTTCATGTAGTTTTCATATTTCCATCAGGGAGGAGCTGTGGCCGGCAGTGTGGCATGTCATGCCAGCTTGACACTTGGAAAGGTAACTTGACATTTGTGGATGAAATCCTATGCCAAGATCTGTGTCCATTAAATAGTTCCACTTTTTCTATCTGTAGAGGGCGTTGCTGTACAGTGGAGTGAATCAGTTGGCCTCAGGCCGTCACTCTGGTGAGGACAGAAGATGCAACGCTCTGAAAACAATCCAGAGAGCTGTGCTGCTGTGCCCAGGTAAGGTTCCATCCAGTCAGGTAGTGTTACTAATGTTGCATTAGCCTAATTGTGTAGCATTAAAACTCCAAATCATCATTATATCACCATTGCGCTTTTGACTAGAAAGCTTCAGGTTGTTCAGATATCCGAGCAAAAACTGTCCTCACGATTAAAGGCACTCTGGACCATTTCTCAGGTTTTCTTAGCCTGGCTATCGTCAGACCTGGTCTGGGAACCACATGTTCATTTTCTCGTATTTGAGGCGTGGTTTACGAATGCCCAGGGCCGTTTATTGGGTGCTACGAATGTCTATCAAATACGCCTGTACGTAGCTCATAGCCAATCGTTTCAATTATACCAGATGACATATGTAGAGCGACAGAAATTAGACGAGGAATCTAAAATTAGAATAATATCTAAGGCTGCATCGAAAGGTAACTTCGCGTCTGCTGCCATGTTGGATCCATAGATATAAACAAACTGCTTCGGTGTGTCGCATAGATGTCGTCATCGTCTTGCTGCTCCCTCCCCGTTCTGTGATTGGTCCCATCGCTGAGGCGAAAATCTGGTCCATGGAATCCAGGCTGAATAAAATCCAAAATGAATAAAATCGTGCAAGGCAGCATTTATCTGCTAAATGGCAAGTCAATAACTTAAAGATTCAAAAAACTTTCCATGACCCGAACTTGTAATTCCCTAACCCAGACTAATAGCAGACTACGAGACCAAGACAGACTAAACCCATCATAAACACATCAGCCTAAGACACAGAACAAAGTCCCTTTTCGCGCATACAAAACCAACTCATATCTGTTTGAATGGGGAAATATCAAAATCTCTGCTTGCCAAAGTCATTTAAATAACATATTACTCAAATCAACAACAAAATCTGACACGAACTGTTAAAAAAGCATGTTGGTCCTGCCAGTGTGTATGTGTGCAGTCTCAGGACACTGATTGTTTGGGAACCGGAGCCTCTAACTACAGCTGCAATGATACATTGACTTTACTAATTGGCGAAATAATTGCTGTTGCAAGCTGACATCATCAGATTTTGGATATTTTTGAAAATCATAATCCACGCTTGACTGGAAGGATCATGGAAATTCATTAGTCTTAAAGTCGGCATGAAGCAGAAAGTGAAAGAGTGAAACTTCTTCTTGAATGAGAAAAAAAAAATAGGGTGGGACTTGATTAGAACAAACCAGTGTTTATGTCAAATTGCTGTAATGAGCTTTGACTTTTTGTTTAAGAACATTGTTAATGTAGTATTGGACAGAACACACTCTTCTTTAACCCTAAAATGATGAAAATGTTCCTTTTGGATACTGAGAACCTTGCATTAAACGTGTCAGCAGGAGCAAGTGCCAAGTGTAATGCAGAGCCTGGTCTATGTTCAAAGTTTGAGAGGACAGAAGAGACTCTGAGACATCAATATATCAGTCAGATGAAATATTTGTCTACACTAGGTAGGATGACTGTGATTCAGTGTTGGATCGATGCGTCCTCTGTCTTTCTGTTTGACAAACGCAGATGATCCCGCTGGTTGGGCGGGGCTAATGGCCGCCTGTCACACAGAGAACACTGCATGCTTACTCGCAGGCTCCGCCCCTCGCAGAGAAGATCTGGAGAGGGCTCACATGACTCTGGTGTCTGAAAAAGGTCAGTGAAACTTGTGATGCGAGTATGTGAATATGCTAACAGGTCAAAAGTGTGTAGTAATTACGTTTTTTTTTTTAAATGTTTTTTGAATAATTATTTTTTCGCTCACAATGGCTGAATTTATTCAATTAAAAAAACAGGGGAAAAAAGTAATATTGTGAAATATAATTACAATTTAAAAGAGCTGTTTTCTATTTTAGTATATTTTAAAATGGAATTCATTCCTGTGAATCAAAGCTGAATTTTTAAATAAATGCTGTTCTTTTGAACAGACTATTCATCAAATAATTCTGAAAAAGAAAAATGTTTCACGGTTTCCACAGAAATAGCAGCAATGTTTTCAACATTGATAATAATAGGAACCATTATTAATAATTGAGCACCAAATCAACACATAATGATTTCTGAATGGTCATGTGACACTAAAGACTAGGCATTTTAAACTATAATATTTCACAATAATAGTTTTTACTGTATTTTTGAGCCATCTTTGGTGAGTATAATACTTTCAAAAACATAAAATCAAAATAATTCCAAACTTTTTACTGGTAGTGTATATGCGGACGGTGAACATGGCTTTAAGACTGTGCGTTGTGTGTCTGTTCTCAGTGAAGGGCCTGCAGGGAGAGGACGGGCTCTTGGCTCAGGCTCTGGAGGGCTGGGTGTTGCAGCAGGCTGTGACTGGACTCAAACAGAGTGGTCAATATGACCAGGCAGAGACTCTTTGCTCCCAGGTACACACACACATGTTTCAGTGTCACACTGTCCCCTATTGATTCGTCTCTCATCAGCTCTCGGGCGCAGGTGCAGACACAGACAGATTCAAGGGCTTCAGAGCAGAACAGTGTGCCCGTTTCACAGCACCATCTGTCTAGTATCTATCTATGGCTCTCTATCAGCTCAAAACACTAGAGCTGATCTGCTTGGGGGGGGGTGTCTGTAGTGCAGGGGTGTCCAATCCTGCTCCTGAAGGACCAACGTTGTGTAGAGTTGCTCCCACTTGCTACACAACACCTGGCTGGATGTTTCTAGTAATCCTAAAGGCCGTGATTATCTGGTTCAGGTGTGTTTAGTTGGGGCTGGAGCTGAGCTCTGCACAACAGTGGCCCTTCAGGAGAACGATAACCCCTGCTGTAGTCAACTCTCTCAATATAGATTTATTTATAAATCAGATTTAAAACAACTAAGTTGACCAAAGTGCTTCACAACTGGCATCATAAAAAGATAGAGAAAGGGAATGAATAAAACGCATAATTTCAACAACAATAACCATCCTATAATTTCTATGACTTGAAGGCCATTTTAAAAAAGTAAGTTTTAAGACATGACTTAAAAAGACTGGCGTATTTGAGGAAGTTTGTCTTTGTTTTATAATTTTAGGACAGCAATTTAAAATGTCAGATCATCATTAGAATTTGATCTAGACTGAGGTTCAGCCAGCAGTATAATCTAGCTGTTTTTCCACACAACCAATACAATCTTCATATCTATACACAATTATATTTGGAAAGATGCCAGATTTACTTTTGCATGCCCAAAGTAAGGATATAGTGCTAATTTAAAACAATTTGTTAACCCAGCTAGTTTAGTGACAATGAAAATGCATGATGCTTCATTTAAAATCTGACCGAAATAGTAATATGTAAATAATATGATTTATGCACTAATGCAGGAAAGTAGGCAGATTTTGAAATGCTCATGACAGATGTCACTACTTTTACCTCACACTGCCTGCATAATTGATCATTTCTCCAGAGTTAGATGCTTTCGGTAGCTCTCAATGCTTTCTTTGTCCTACCTAGCGTGTAGCTCAGCTCTCATAGAAATTAATTTCCAACTTCCACTCTGCTTCCCTCACTGGTTGACTCGTACTGTAACACCTTAAAATGGGTATATCAGACAAAGTAGATATTCAATATGTGCAGTGTTGGCTCAGAACCACTGATTAACCTATTTTAATTTCCAAATATTATTAAATGTTTGACTGCATTAGATTACACCATTGAAAGTGATTTTTAAGAGTTAGATCCAAGAACAAATAGATTTTGTACTGTGTTGTTGTCATGCTAGAAATTTTGAGAACCCTATTGTGAAATTTTGAGACTTTGAGATTGGTTCTTCTGAGCATGACACATTAATATATGCATAACTGAATAAGTATTTTAAAAGTAATTTTGGTAATTAAAGTTTTGGACATAAAGTATAGACAAATGCGTTTAAAATTTTGTACACTCATATGACTCCAGTCATATTAGTGACCCTGAAAAGCTCTTCTACATAAGAATACGATCCCTGTGTTTGAATACTCCTGCTCTCCTACTATATAGTACTATATATACTATATAACCTCCACTCCAAAGATGTGCCCTCCAAAATCACGCCTGAAGTAGTAGGTCATCCAGGAACTTTTCGCCTACTGTTTAGTGAATACTGTGAATTCGGACATACTACTCTTTTCACATACTGTTTTTTGCCTGCTATATGTAGTAGAGAAGTATGATTTCAGATGCTGCCTGTGAGTGCATTAAAGGGTTAGTTCACCCAAAAATAACAATTCTGTCATTAATTACTCACCCTCGTGATGTTCCAAACCTGTAAGACTTTCGTTCATCTTTGGAACACAAATAAAGATCTTTTTGATGAAATCGGAGTGATTTCTCTCCCTCCGGTGACAGCTATGCTGCTACCACTTTGACGTTTCAAAAAGAGATCGTAAAACTAAACCATAAAAATGTTGTGTAATTTTCTGAAGAGACACGATCACTTTATAGGATGAACAGATTTAATCTAGGCTTTTATTCACATATAAACATTCATCAACTCACACATCAGTTAACATCCGGAAACTCTGATGTGCGAGAAGAACCAATGAGGTTCATTCTCATGTTATGCAGCACATTTGAGCTTCCTTAAGAACCAATGAGGTTTGTTCATGTTCGTCAAACAGGTTTGGCCGAGTTTCTTTTTCTGTTTGCTGATCAATGTTTAAATGTGAATAAAAGCCTATATTAAATCAGCTAATCATATGAAATGATTCAGTCTCTTCAGAAAATTTGGACTAAATCGCTCAATTCATATGGATTAGTTTTATGATCTCTTCATGAACTTTTTGAAGTGTCAAAGTGGTAGTTGCTTGGCTGTCAATGGAGAGGACAAAAAGCTCTCAGATTTCATCAAAAAGATCTTCATTTGTGTTCCAAAGATGAACGGGTTTGGAATGACATGAGGGTGAGTAATTAATGAGCTATTTTAAATTTTTGGGCGAACTATCCCTTTAAATCTGGTGGCGAGCAAAGAAGCTAATGCTGTCGTACCGGTTAGGAAGGTAAAGAACAAGTGAAACTTAAACATGTAATTACTCTGTGCACCTTTAACTGGTTTTTATACATCCTTCTTCCCATCTCAGGTTCTGAGTGTATCTCCAGAGCATCCTGTGGTGTTCCTGATGTTGAGGCAGGTTCAGTGTGAGCGCCTCCTGCTGTCTGAGGCCGGTAACTGTGTTCCTCAAGCGGTGCTGGATCAGCTCAGTGCTGCTGTCATGGCCAACCTCACTTCTGTGTCCGCCTGGCACGTACGTACACTCACTGAAGAGAGCTTGGAGTCCATAGTTGATTTTCAGTCAATATGAATCTTGCTGTATGTACTGTAGACATATGTCTTTCCTTGTAGATATTGGCATTTTGTTACTCTGCGGTCAGAACTGAATGTTCACACACCAATACCCTAGGACTTTTGTCCTTTGAATGGATTTGAGGAGTTTTATGGTTGAAATTTTAAAAAGTAACAAATCCTTCCCTTGCGGGTCAATTTGACCCCCTTAGGAATGAATGGAATGCGAGGAATGTTTCAGTATACATAGAAAAACTAAAAATGCTCAAAATTCAACCTAAAAAAATGCTAAAACTTGACCAAAAAGCTATTTTATAATACTACAGTACATATGTATCTGAATGCATATGGAAAAACTGACTTTAGGACCCAGCGGAGCAGCTCATTTGCGCGATATATAGAGCTATAATGCCACCCAGTGGCAAGAGTCATGAAATGTCATGTTATATAATTTTTTCCCATACAAAAAGTTGGCAAAGACACCCAATGTAAGATATTTTGAGCTGAATTAAAAGGGTTATGCATGACATTTTGAATATTTTTAATTTAAGTTGAATGTGAGGAATGTGCCTAAATGAATATTTATTTATTATTTATTGATCAAATCTAGTAATTAAAAGGTAAATAAAATAACAAAAAATCTCCAAAAACATTGCATTAAAAAATAGAAAACATATTATCAAAATGAAATAAAATAAGCTTTCTGGACAAGAAAAAAATGAAGTATCATTTTAGGGCTTCGGGTCATTTTGACCCACGAGGGAAAGATACGTTACAAAGTGCGAGGGAAGGATGAAGGTTAAATCATGCAGAAGATTTCGATGAAAATGTTTGTGTACTGTGCATAGGAAGGAGGTTTAACAAGGTTTACATGTGGCACTAGAGCGTTGTTGATTCGATGTCACTGTCTCTCAGTGGTTGGCAGAAGTGTACCGCTCTCAGGGTCTGCTGGCTCAGGCCTCTGTGGCTTATAGACAGAGTCTTCAGCTGGCGTCTCAGCTGGGTGATCACGGCGGGAAGACGAGCAGCCTGCTCCGACTAGCCCTGCTGGCACTCACGCTATGTTTGGTGAGTACCAGATTCTTCTTGTACAGGGATCTTGGTGGAGATTTTTCAGACACTTTTTACAATATACAGTGCAGACCAAATGACTGAGACCTTTTTTTCCCTATTAACACAGAAGCAAACATCAAAATTTAAATAATATAAAAAAATTATTAAAGGTGGGGTATCTGATTCTCTTTTTTGTCCATTTTTTCAAAATCACTTGAAATCCTATTCATAACCCACTGAGTTAGAAGCACTTAAATGAAAATTAAGCAATTTAATCATCTGTGGAACGGGCAGGACTCGAAAAACTCCAGCCAATCATTTCCAAGACCACCTAGAATCATTGGACAGTAAGTCCGTCAATCAAACGGTTGTACCATACCCCCCTCCCCCTCCCCCTCGAGCGAATCAGGGCCAGCGCTGGAGGAAAGAAGGTAGGACCATTTGAGTTGTGTATTTTCACAATCTGCCGGCCGTTTTGCAAATCACATACCCCACCTTTAAATAATATAATTTGTAGTTTTTTCTTATGAAATTTTATATATATAATAATAATAATAATAATATGCTGATTTTCTTCTTATTATCAGTGTTGAAAACAATTGTGCTGCTTAATATTTTTGTGGAAACCGTGATACTTTTTTCAGTTTCATCATTTTGACGAACAGCATTTATTTCAAATAGAAAGCTTTTGTTACAGTTGAACACTTTTGATCAATTTACTCCTGCTAAGTAAATGTATTTCAATTTTTTTAATTTATATAGAATGATTTTTTTTGTATTTTTAATAAATTTGGATACATTGTAAAATATATTCCTGCTGTTTTCCTTGGAACATTTTAAAATAGCTGCAAGTGTCTGTGTGACTGACCGCTAATGAAAAAGGACATTATTATTTTGGGCTAAGCCTCTTGCAGCGCCTTCAGGCGTCTTTCTTGCACATTTTTCCTCTTTCCTTCTGCTTCCTCTCTCTCCCTCTCTCATTGGCTTTTTGTCTATCCCCCTCCCCTCCATCTCTAACTGTCAGCTTATTGCCTTCATTTTAGCTGACTGCAGCTTTGCCTGTTAAATTGAATTAGACACTTTGTGGCCGGCCTTTCATTACTTTTAATTAAAGTGTGTCAGCCTTCAGCGTATCCCAACTCCAGTCATATATTATTAGTCTGAACTTTGCCAGCTAAAATGCATCTAAAATCCTTGTTTTTAATTACCAGTTTTATTCCAGTATGTTTATTGACCAAAACATTTTACAGTGCAAGTAAATACTACAGTACGTAAAGATATCTAATTGTTCTTCTGACTACAGGCTGGCGTCTGTGTCTCCGATTGGAAGGATCTGGTGTTGGAAGCCAGTGCTGAAGTCTTAAAAATGGGCAACTCGCCAATAGCTTTGCTCTTCCAAGCCTTACTGCAGTTCTCCATAAAAATGGCCTCCAGGTAAGGCCTTACATAAAGTTTTTGTGTGGACAAATAAATGTGATGTCACCCTATATTCAATCAACATGTCAGATCAGTCTGACCTGTTCTGTATTCCTTTGTATTCCATTGTTTGCCTCATCTTGGCATTGCATTCTTATGTAGTCTATTTTAATATGAAACCTATCTCCTTTATTCATGATATAAGAGTTTAAATTGGATCAGGTTTAAACTGATCACGGTTGGTTATTCCGCAGGGAAACCCGTCGCCTGTTGGAGAGGATTGTTTATGGTTCAGCCTCGGGCAGCTCTGAAACTATAGCGTCGGTGGCATGTTGGTTCCTCCTGCGTCACCTGCACGCCAAAGATGACCTGGAGCTGATTGATGTGAGCGGTTACATCCACTCGCTCTACTTGAAAACAAATGAGTTGCTCTGGCTGTGTTTCCTTAATCAGAGTCAATTGTAATCTAATCAAGCTTGCTGAAAATTCAGTTTTGAATATCTATTTAACCTAATATAATTGTTCATTATCCATTTATTCAATTATAATTTGTAATTGCTACAACGGTTATTGTAATTGTTTAAACGGTATCCTTCGCCCATTTAATTCAGTTAATGAGATGAATGAAAGAGCTTTGTGTTTAAGAACGGCATTGAATCTTTCTTTGTGTTTCGGCCTTGTAGACCCTGTTGTTGAAGGCTACAGCAGCAGGAGACAGCAGACTGGTGGATTTCCACAGACGCCTTTACCCATCCAGCTGAGACAAGAAACCATCCTCAGATTCCTCAGGAGACTTACACTTCGCCATCGAACCGTCAATAGCAGAGCCAGTTCTCCTTATATCCTACACACTCAGCAGTTTACTCACTGATCAATGTGTTTACAAATCTCAGTCTTTACATCACCAAGGACATTTTATTATGGATTCATATCACTGCTACTTTAAATTGTGTGTTAATGAATATAAAAAGACACTTAATCTATATGAATGGCTCTTGAATTAGCTGTTTATGGTGTAACTGAATTATCCTATGCTCATTGGATCACATTCAAATGGGTGTTGACACTTGAAAAATGGCATTTATGATTCATTATTATTTTTCTGTGCCTTCCTTCCAGCGACTGACTTTCTACATAATTATCATTGCCACAAGCCTCGGCTGACTAAAATATTATCGCCATTATGTAACTTAAAAGCACTTCTATCATGGTTCATCTCTGCAGGAGCCTGAAAATGGCCATTGCTTATTGTAGGCACATTTGAAAATGCAGCAGTCGGATGTCTGCTCCTCAAATTATGTTTATGGTCAGAGAAATAAAAACTTCAAATAAATTGCTTTTTATCTGTCTAAGTTATCCTTGCCCTACAGAAGCACTGGCAGAAATAGTGGACCTCTGTTTCCCCCACTGTCATTTCCATCTATGCAGAACTGACCTACAAAAAGCCATTGTGTCTCTAAAATATGAAGCATAAACATGAAGAGGGGAATAATAAAAATGGTCAATTGTGTTGGGTATATTAATGCTTTGCAAGTATGTATTGCTGGCTTGTAAAATTTAAATGAAAACAAAGAGATCTTGTTTATTCCAGCATCCGTTACAATCAATACTGGCCAGCGGACGTGCAGACAAACACGGAACAGGTCATCTTCCTAATCTTTCAGTATTGAGCCACATGAGTATTGCGCATCTAATCTCTGATTCACCATAATTGTACCTTGTTCGAGTTTCATCAACCATGGTTGTTCAATCAGAATCTGAATGTAAAGTCTGGTCTAAAGAGATTTACAGGAAATGACCTCATGGAGACCGGCTAAATCCGTTTTTTTTGTTTGCTTTTTCAATCTAGGAAACAAACGTACAGCTTATTTGATCGTATTGTCCATCTGCCCACATTCTGCTGAATCATACTTCGTGATCTCACACACAGGTTATATACTCCAGCATAAATGTTAAAAAAAATCTAGTCAGAGCTCCTTTAGCTCCACCATGTTTCTCTGGATCTGTTTTATGTCTCTTTGCAGCTCTCCTTTGTCCAGCTTGGCTTTGGTGTCACCGATGTGTCTCAGAGATGCAATGGCATCATGAACCGCCTGGAACCCTGGCAAATTAAATAAAAGAGATCACCTTCACTTGTGGGAGATGTGTCATCTATAATGCAATTTGAGAGCGCAAGTCATGTACTGTACCTTTTAAGGCTTTTCTTTGCTGGGTTTGTTTATTGAGGTTACTTTGGTCTTTTGTACAGAATGCCTGGAAATAGTCGACATAGTCTGTCGATCGGTAACATTTTGAAATTGGGTAGTTGGAAGGAAATATAGATAAACTAAATATCAAATATGCTAGGGTGAAATATACCCTGCAGGCTCAATTTAGCAGACTTGACTGTACATTAAGCTACGAGGAATACCAAAAGACTGATTCAGTCTGCATTTGAGTCATGCTTTCTTGTTTTTGACTTTGATTTCTCAAGCAAACAGCCAAAGGAGAGATACATTGAGCCACTTGTTTTGGCTGGTATTGCATGTCAGGCAGATAGAACACAATTTTTTCAGTCTGTTGTTGAGAAATGACAATAACAGCTAATGTTCTAGTTTACTGGTCAGATTTTGGCTTGGTCTGGATAGAGAGGCACCAAACATGATGGAGTAAAAATGCCTATATTGTACTTTAGCTTTCCATATACACTAATTGGTAGTTCGGGGTCATTACATTTTTTTAAGGAGCTAAACAGCATATTAGGATTATTCCTGAAGGATCATGTGATACTGAAGACTGGAGTAATGATGCTGAAAATTCAGCTTCGCTATCACAGGAATAAGTTATATTTTAAAATATAATGAAATAGAAAACAAGTTGGTAACACTTTATTTGAAGGGGTGTGCATAAGACTGACATGACACTGTCATAAACATGACATAACACCTGTCATGAACATGAAGGAGTCTTTATGAATGTTTATGACTGTTGTCATTAAGTGTCATTCGGTAAATTATGACACTTTTAATGCAAAGTTGACATTGTTTAAAATGTCTTTGTTATGACAACTTGACATTAACAAAGACAAAAATGTCTTTATTATGACAACTTGACATTAACAAAGACAAAAAAAAATTCTTTGTTATGACAACTTGACATTACCCAAGACAAAAATGTCTTGATTGTGACAACTTGACATTAACAAAGACAGAAATGTCTTTGTTATGACAACTTGACATTAACCAAGAAATCATAACCTAATTATCAAACTTAAAGCATTTGACAGTGTAATAACCCTTAATGACATCTTTATAACTAGTACAATGTGTTCCACTTTACTTGAGGACAAGTAATATTCATGACACAGTTATAATGGTGTCATGACGGCCAAAGTTGTGACAGGTTGACAGGTTATGATTTCTTGGTTAATGTCAAGTTGTCATAACAAAGACATTTCTGTCTTTGTTAATGTCAAGTTGTCATAATCAAGACATTTTTGTCTTTGTTAATGTCAAGTTGTCATAACAAAGACATTTTAAACAATGTCAACTTTGCATTAAAAGTGTCATAATTTACCGAATGACACTTAATGACAACAGTCATAAACATTCATAAAGGCTCCTTCATGTTCATGACAGGTGTTATGTCATGTTTATGACAGTGTCATGTCAGTCTTATGCACACCCCTTCAAATAAAGTGTTACCAACAAGTTCTTAAGTTACAAGTTAAATTGTAATCATATTTCACAATATTACTGTTTTTATTGTATTTTTGTTTAAAATTATAATTGACTTTTTAAAAGTTTTCTATATGAATTAGCCAGTTCCAGAATATGATATCATAATATTACAGGTGAAACTCGAAAAATTTGAATATCGTGCAAGCGTTTGTGTATTTCAGTAATTCAAATTAAAATGGTGAAAATAATATATTTTGTATATATAACTATATACAATTGCATGATTATACTTTTCAGAGGGCTGACATTTCTGTAAAATCCTTTTTTTATTTTTATTATTGATTTCATGTAAGATTTTGAATTTGGGGTTTTCATAAGCTGTAAGCATAATCATCAAAATTATAACTTTTGCATGATATTCAAATTTTTCGAGTTTCACCTCATTAGAATCTGAAGTGTGCGTCAGACTATCGTTGTTTTGGAATACAGTTTTTTCCCTAGCAAGAGATATGGAATTTCTGAGCAGACCAGAAGTTTTTTTTTTGTTTTTTTTCTCTGTTTCATAATAGACTTCTTTCAAAAACACTACCAAATCTTAATGACTCCTAACTTTTGAACAGCAGTGTAGGATACAGATGGATGTAGAAAGAGTTCATTGTATATGTTTATTTCATCCTCGTGTGTGAGACTCACCTGACTGATACTCCCTCCTCATCTGCTCTAGCTCTTCTCTGAAGCTCTTCTCCAAAGTGTTGATCATGCCGTCGAGTTTGCTCTCTGAATGCGTGGTCCTGTGAGCTGAACGCACCTTCTCCAGTCGTGCCTCCAACCTTTCCAGATGCTCAGACAGAAGAATCATTTTCTCCTTTAGCCTGCGTTCCACTTCAAGCTAAGAACATATTTTGCACATATATCATATACTGTACAGTATATATATATATATATACAGTGATGTGAATAAGTTTGGACACCCACGCTAAAGTTGCCTAAAAAGAGGAATAAAAAATCATTTTTTGGAAATTGATCTTAATGGCTTAATTATAAAAAATTAGGACAAATCCAACCTTTACGGACACCAATTTTCTTTGTGAATGAATAATGTATCATAAATAAATAAATGTTCTTCCTTAAAATACAGGGTGCATAAGTCAGGACACCTCTATGTTAAATTCCCATAGAGGCAGGCAGATTTTTATTTTTAAAGCCCAGTTATTTATACCCTAGAGATCTGCATGGGGTACTTTCCATAAGATCATCTCTCAATGCAAATCAAACCAGCTATTAGGCTAACTGAAATAAATCCATGCAGATCTCTAGGTATGGAGAATGGTGTGTGATGATGTGGATCTATTTTAATTCCAAAGGCCAAGGGAACTTTGTCAGGATAGTATCCTGGATCCATGAAGTAACTGGGCTTTAAAAATAAAAATATACCTGCCTCTATGGGAATTTAACATAGGGGTGTCCTATGACTTATGCACCATGTATTTTGAGGAAGAACATTTATTTATGTATGATACATTATTCATTCACAAAGAAAATTGGTGTCCTTAAAGGTTGGATTTTTCCTCATTTTTTTAATTAAGGCATTAAGATCAATTACCAAAAGATGATTTTTTTATTCCTCTTTTTAGGCAACTTTAGCATGGGTGTCCAAACCTATTCACATCACTGTATATATAATAAGGCCATTCATTTTGAGTTTGAGACCCATTCACATGTTTACCACTCTGTCCTGCAGCTGTGTGTGCAGCTGGCAACTCTGTGTGTGTGATTGAACTGTGGTTTTCATCTGCTCCTCCATCTCCATCAGACCACTAGAGGTTCTGCATAAACATACACACATGCATGCTACATTACATACTACAGTTACAATATTCTACCATTTTAGTAAAGGTATTCTCATCATTTTATAGTAAAGAGGCCATTATGCCCTTTTACAAAGTCTTGATTTTGTTTTTGGGCTTTACTAGAATAGGTTTTCACGCTTTAATTTTCAAGAACATTATTTTTCACAAATTTTACATAGTTACAGCACCTCTCTTCCCAGTCTGTAAGTAATGCTCTGATTAGGCTACTTCCTGTCTGTGTGAAGCTCCTCGTTCCGAAAACCACAATATGCTCTGATTGATCGGATGGATAATTGTGTTGTGATTGGTTAACCGCTTTGAACATGTTTCCTAAATGTCACACCTCTTAACAAAACCACGAGTTTCAACCGATTTCAACACAACGCTACTCAACCAGGCATTACCCGCCTTTTTTTTTTTTTGCGTATGCCTTGGGTAGGAATTATTTAAATGAGAAATATTGTGACATGTATATATACCTGGAAGAAAACTCAAAACTACAATCAAGCGCTTTACCCACATTGTGGTTTGGAAAATGGATGGATGAATGATTCAGCTGCAATCGCAATCTTCTGGCCAGACACGGGAATTAATTTAGCACCCTCACAGTGCATTATGGGTATTCTCATAATTGCAGCTAACAATTTATGGTTCCCAGAAAGTTTGGGGAAAGTTCGTTTTTGGTTGCGGGAACATTCCCTTAAGTTTTTTTTTTTTAGGTTTTGATTCCCATGGAAAGTTTTCTTAACGTTGAGGGAACGTTCCCTAGACGTTAGTTTTTGGTTTGGTTCAAACTAACCTTTAGAGAACCCTAAACTAACGTTCCCTAAACGTTCTGTGTTAGTGGGGAAATATATCAACAGGGAATCTTGCTTTATTTTTTTATTATTTATTATTTATTAATAAAAATAAGCTTTCCATCGATTCCTCCATCCTCATTTCCTTTACTTGCAGCCGCCCTTCGCATACTGGGGGGCGAAGCTGAGTCGTGAGGAAAGGAAACGAGGATGCACGAATAAGAAATGAGAAGCACCCTGGTCCTATACTTTTTATTCCGGTGCATTATGGGATTGAATGAGTGCACTCCATAATGTCCACTATGGTTTTGGACAGCACTAAAATGGCTGTCTCCTCAATTAGTGCCCTATTTAAGGGTATAGATGGCGATTTCAGACACAGCCAAGGCGTTTTAGAGAATTCAGAGACAGTGCTGCTTACTGATACAGAATAACTCATTTTAGAGTGCACTCAAGACTCAAGCCTTGCATCTTTGCTTTGTATCATTGATTACCATTTATCTTATCCAAAACAATAGTTTGTGTTTACTTAGCTGGGCCTTTAAATGGCCTATATATTAAATAGCCTACATATTTGTTGTGGTGGATGTTTTTGTTGTTGGTTTTAAATAGCATGCCATATCTTCAAAAAGGTATTTGTGTCATTGTGTCTAATAGACATCACATTTGGGCTCGTGCTATAGTTCCCATCTTTCTCATTGTGTTTATTTTTCTTTGGCCCATATGCTTCTCTTCATGATTCACTGTAAGCTATCTTGACTCACCACTATTACATAACAGCCCAGGCATAGGCAGCCAATTGCTTTGATTCTGTCACACCATGTGCATCATGGGCAAGGCTCCATTTCAGCTGCCATCTGTGCTCCACACTGCAGACAGGAGCTAATATTGTCAAAGAAATGGAGAGCATCACTGTGCACATGCCATGATGCTCATGTGGCAGCACATAGATTGGCATTGGCATTATTTGGAGGCGTATCTGGTGAGTCACTGGTGCATATAGTTCCCTATTTACATCAATCTCAACAGAACAAAACCACCTGACAGCAAATTCGATAAAGTGGGCCGGTGGTAAAGCATTGCAATAACTGGTGTCAGGGCTGTCAATACCTTCACGAGTGCCCTTCACATTTTATTAAAAGAAACTATAGGGGCCTAAAATTTAATGGATTTCTGCAACAGGTCTAATTACTTGTTTCTTTAATCAATTAAATCTTTGCACTCCAGAAGCCCAAACCACAATGAAAACCTATCTGCCAAGCAAAAAAAAAAAAAAAAAAACACACAAATAAATTAAATTCATACTTCAGCATATTCCAACTTGGCATATCACATTCGGTTAAGAGACATGCAAGAATCAATGGTGTTTGACCTATTTCTCTTCTCTTCTCTTTTTCCCATTTTTATTTGATTGAATCTTTTTTCTTTTATAACTGAATTAAAAAAAAAAAAACATTCCCATTGAAGTATATAATGTATTTACAGTTTGTAAAGATATACTTCAAAAACTATATTTAATTTCAATCAAAAACATTTTTGTATAGTATGTATGCAATAAATAAAAATAAATGAACAATTGTTTCCTTGTCATTTTACAAAAGTGACAAGGTTAATCAATGTTTAATTCAGAATGCTCTGGCACATGTTTTACAGCCAGGATATATTCTATGTAGGGCTATTATTTTAGTTTGAAACTTGCTTTGATATAGAATTTATCTACTGTCATCCAGACATTCCGCCAATTTAAATCTCCAAACACTGAACACACACACAAAAACAATGTAATCTTGTTTTTGATGTAAATAATTAGAATTTTGTACACTGTGCATTCATTGTCAATAGCGTTTGACATTACTGACAATGGTTGAGTGAATGATTCAATGACTTGTGTAAAGACAAAAAGTGTAATATATATACTATATATATATCCTTTAAATATTTTATTATAGTTATTTAATAATTAGGCAATATTTTTATATAGTATCATTTATAGATAAGTATATAATTTTAATTTATATTTTAGCAGGAACTCTTAAAATAAACTGTCGGAGTATTGAGAAGTGACTTTATTTGGTCTTACTTTACATCCAGTTGTTGTATCTCCTTGTGTAAATCTCCAATGGCGTTTCTCTGAGAGATGAACTTTTCTGACATTGACATCTGTAGTTTTCCTACATCATGAGACAGCTAGAAAATGACAAGACATTGTAAAGCTATATAATATATAAATTATACTTCACATAGTTTTCATTGTCCTTCTAATGGTCCAAACTGTATCAAACTGAGCGGAATCAATAACCTTGGGCAAATTATCCCCAAATGCAGTATTTCTAAACCAGCTATCAAATAAAAAAAACAAATGTAATGTTTCCAACAAATGTAAATTAGTTGACAAAGAATGTGTATTGGCATGTTTGACATCAGCACACATAGCAAGCTGGTGTTCCTATGTATTTTTCATGGCTGTCCTCCTAACCTTACATTTTCAATTACCTTTATGGTGTTTGGTGACCACTACCTAGAGCTAATGCACTGCAATCACTGAGATTTACGGTTATCACACAGTTGCCATGCAGGGACAGTTAATATGGATGACAACGCTGCATTTCCCCCAGTGTAAGAGGTGTGGGCCAAAGTTGATGCAATTTCACATCTAATGCACATACTGGCTTGGTCACAACATTTATTTATACCTTGTAAGTTGAGGAAAACAAAAGTAGACATGCCAAATATAAGAACCATCCCAGCTAACAAAAATATGTTCTAAGAATGTTATGCTAATGTTATATCTG
This sequence comes from Semotilus atromaculatus, assembly GCA_031834385.1. NCBI lineage: Eukaryota > Metazoa > Chordata > Actinopteri > Cypriniformes > Leuciscidae > Semotilus > Semotilus atromaculatus. The sequence goes on from JAULUF010000035.1 coordinate 166,010, forward strand.
AATGTTCTCTGAATGTCAAAACACCCAGTTTAAAAAAATATAATAATTTGTGAAGGTTAAGGGAACATTTCACGTTTATCATTTTGCAAACATTATTGATACTACAAGTAGTAACATTTAAAAAATGGAAATCTCCCCTCAAAAAGAAAAAAAGAACATAATTTAAGACCAGAAAACTCTGAATGAACATTCTATTAGTTCTATTAACTGAAAGAAGTTCATAACATTGAGAGAACCTTGTTAGAAGGTTAGCCAAAGATTTGAGAACGTGTTTAGTGGGATGGTATTACCATATATGTTTTTGAATATATTTATCATGGTGATACAGTACAACGTAATATGGTATCATTGAAGGAGCATTAAAAATGCACTTGAAAATGACACAGGGAACACAGTCCAATTCTGTAATAAAGATAGGCTACTTTAGAAACAGTGTTTTGTTTTTGTTTTGCAGAATGTAGATGTTAAAACGAATGCCTTTGAGTGAATACATTTTGGCATTTCAGTCTAAGGTATCACATGCTCTTTAATGGCCTCGTCATTAACGTCTCACCTTGAGCTCTATGTCTCTCAGCTTCAGCTCCAGCACAGAACGGAACTCACTCACTTCCTGTTGGAGTTTCAGAATGTCCCGCCCTCCAGTGACAACATCAGATGACAGTTTAGCAATGCTAGCATCACATCTTAGGCAAAAGGAAATTCAGACAACAATAAGTATTTCACCTGTTCCTGAGGATTGGTTTTTACTGATACCCTCACCGGCCACTTTATTAGGTACACCTGGGTTAGACTCCCTTTTGCCTTCAGAACTGCCTTAATTCTTTGTTGCTTAGATTCAGCAAGCTACTGGAAACATTCCTCAGAGTTTTTTTGAGTTACCGTTGCCTTTCTGTCAGCTCGAACCATTCTGGCCTCTGACCTCTGTCATCAACAAGGCATTTTCGCCCAAAGAACTGTCTATCCAAAATCAGTTTCGTAAGGTATCTTCGTGTGCAAACAAAGTCATTGCATGATAGGGCAGCGAGGCAACAAGTAAGCTTAGCTAAGCCCATGCCTACACTGTAAAAATGAATTTTGATGATTTGTTATCACAACTTTTTATATTTTGTCAAATCAACTTAGATAATTAATGTAGTTCAGATAACATAATATTTTGAGTTTCTATTTATTAAACCAATCTCCTTTGGTGTATTAACTCAAATTTTTAATTTCAATGAACTAAAAATTTTAAGGCAACCAGGTAACTTACTTTTTTAAGTTAATCCAACTTTTTTTTTTTTTTACAGTGTACATGCTTGCCGTGTGATTGGCTGATTAGATATTTTCGTTAACAAACAAAATTCCATCAATTTCTAATAAAAAGGTCGGTGAGTGTTTATCAGAACAACATTCTATAATTTTGCCAGCATTTTCATATGAAACTTAAAATTAACTTTCAAAAAAGAATTACTATTGGCTGCTATGCTATTTTTAATGTAGAATTGCTCTTAATTAAAAGTGGGAACCAGTGGGACCAGCACTGACCATTCTTATGGTTTAGTTGATTTTCAAGATAAAGAAAAATGCTGAAATATTTTTTTCATGGATTTTCAAATAACAGTCAAAGGTTGTTTCCTCATTAAACATGACCTATCGATCTAAAAATTGTATATTGTGGGGAAATTTTATTTTCTGCTTTTTCACTTTTTTCAACTCTACTTTGATCTCTGCTGCATTATGAAGCAATAACATCCTTAGTTTCATACTCTTAAGAGAGTTCATTCTCAAAAATAAATTATTTATACATTCTAATTACTAAAAGTTTTTTTTTTTTTGTAGACTAATTTTGAGGTTTTAAAACTAATGAGACTTACTACTAAGGAATTATGAAAGTAATATACATTTTTCCAATCAAATCTTTTCCCATATAAATACAATAAAATAATGTAGCAATTATGGAACTATGTAGATTGTAGTTTTACTCTTTGTTATAAAAAAAATATATAAAATAAAATATAATAATTCATATTTTATCTTTTGCCTTCTAAAAGTGATGACATCATCTGCCACTGCAACAATGACTCAGAAGATGGCAAATGAGGAAATAATCTGATTGGCCACAAATCTTGTTTGTGCACTGCAGGCGAGAGTAATTTAGATGTCTTTCATTCCACAATGATGAACTAATGAATACATAATGTGTGAAGGGTTGTATGGCTTATATGAGAGGAATCATAGGTCGTGCAGTCAGCAAACATCTCATCAAGCTCAGTCTACTGTGACTATGCCATAAGGCACCACTGACCCTCTGCACTCTTTCTATTTCCACATTCTTAGACATAGACTTTTTCGAATACACAAATGCATTTGTCTAATAGGTCCACTAAGCTGGATGTTTGGAAATATGCGTTCTCTTACACAAGTGAACATTCTCAATCTCATGCATTCAAATGTCATTGGCAACACAATCACAATCATTCATGAATTACACAGATAGTGCAGTGAAATAGTAGCTTTTGTAGACTCTGAGTTAATGCTCATATTTATAATGAACTTCAGGGAAAATAAAAAGGAGAAATATACCAAGAAATTATGAAATTCATATTGATTTTTAAAAATAAAATAAAATTTTCACTACTGATCTAACATATTTGGAGCTCTTTAAATATGAATAAAATGCTGGTGTAATTTGTGACCTTGCCACTCTGCCTCTGAGATCTCCAATACCCATCATGTTCTTGTGATCCAAGCTCTTCACTGCAAAAGTCGTCCCTGCTGCAAGGTTGTCTCTCTCAATAATCTGTGTTTCCAGCACCTGGGGAGACAGAAGATTGTTCTGTCCTTGCGGTCATACAACAGTTGCAGTGTGATTGCTCATATCAGCAGTCACTCACCGCTATCACAGTTTGACAGACTTTTTTCAATAGTTTCTGAATTGGAAAATATACCTCGAGTGTATTCACTTTTTGTAATTTTAGAGGGAAAGCCAGAAGTGGTTTAGCCTACATCATTAGGCCCAGAGATTCCTAATGTCTTTCTGTTGCTAATCAAGCCTGGTTACATCATCACTCTTCAGGGACAAAAAAAAAAAAAAATCCCTCATTCTGGATGTAGTGACTGATGGGCTTTGATTTATTTGATTGATTCATTTTTTATGCACATATTCTGCATAATACATCCCATCAGGTAATGGCTCTGCTGGCATCTGAAACTGTACCTCACTCATCAAGCACTGTTAAATTTTTGCTTTCACATTAAAAATAAATGTAAAACGTTGAGATGCATTGATCATATGTTATTGATCTAACAATCCAGCAAGTGTGATTATTCTGGACCTTTCTGAGAAAGAGAAGAAATCTCAGGGGACTTAAAATAGACTGATGGACATTGATTCACTCATACATGATTAATTCCCATTGTATGTATAGTATAATATAATATAATGTCACTGTAAAACTTAATTTTCGTACCTGGATGTCTGTGCTGAGCTGTTTGACAATATGAGTTATGATCTCAATGTGGTTCTCCAGTAGTTTTCCAGCAGATGACTCCATCAGGACTGAACCCTGAGCTGCACGTGTACCATCGTCCCTGATCTTCACGGCCTCTTCTAGTAGAGTTCTTAAAGTGCGTTCCTGATCGGTCATGCGGCTCTCCATATGTCTGTCTCAAAACACAATTCAATAACTAGAACTCTTTTGACAGAGCCTCATCTTTTTTTTAAATTGCCTTTGAACATTACCAGTCAAACCATTATAGCAATAACCAGTCCTTATTAAAGTAAAGTAATCTGGCAAAAGGCACAAGTTTGTCTATAACTTATTTTTGAAAAGACTAACTCTTCATCAAAGGCAAACAGGCTGTGACAGCCCATTACAATAGAATGTGAACTTATTTGATGTAACTTAATATTAAAATACAGTAATTAGTGAATATCCATCCATCCCTCATTCACCAAACTGCTTTATCCTCTGCTGGGGATGCTGGGGCCTGCAGCTTTTCAGGACATCCTGTACAGACTACCAGTCCATCACAGGTAATTAGTAAATAGAATCTGAGAATGCTTTACTTTGTAAAAGAAACGACAGGACAGAACCATAATTGTCTAAATGAAGCTGAATCAAATGCCTTTGAAGCACTAGAAGAATTCAGAGGTATCTCCTTGTGGATTTCTCCTATACGTTGCATTATAGTGAGCATAACTCAAGGGCTCCAGGAAACTACATCACCTATTGATTATCTGCCTCTGAGCACTGATTCACCTTGATGAATGAATGATGAATTTACCTTCATTCATTTAACTAAGATGAATCCCTTTGATTGAGCACTTAGTTTTAATAGGCATTCATAGCCACAATGACCACAGGAAGAAAGAGGTGATACTTTATTGCAGTTAAAATGTGTGTGTGTGTGTGTGTGTCTGTGTGTGTGTGTGTGTGTGTGTATGGGTGTGTGAGTTACACAAAATAATATATATTGCAAAGTAAAGTTGGGATCTTTACTTACCTGCTGTGAAGTGTTTCCCTGTAGTCTGCGGTATGTTTGTTGGTTTGTTTAGTCTGATCTCTTAGCTACCAAATGGCATGTTCTGACAGGGGTGTATCATTGTGTACTTGGCAAGATAATGCAGACAATTTGCAAAATACAGTATTTTATTAACTTAGTACTTATCTAAATATAATGGTATACTGTGAAGGATAACAGCTTTAGGATGATGGGCTTAAAATGGTTTATCATACTATAATTTGACAAGAAGCAATTCATAATTAAGTATTGAGATATTGGCCAGATATCTCAGTCTACTCATTAATTCCCGTGAGATTTTCTGACCAGTAACGATTTCCATTCTGTGATTTGAAACACATCTATAGTAGTAAATGTACTCAGCACCCTTCAAAGCTAAGTGGTGATGGTCTCATTAGGGGAATTTTTTAAGTTTATAAATTAATACACAGGTAACACACACACACGCACGCACGCACGCACGCACGCACGCACACACACACACACACACACACACACACACACACACACACACACACACACACACACACACACACGCACGCACACACACACACACACACACACACACACACACACACACACACACACACACACAGCTGTGGTTTATGTGATATATGAGGACATTCCATAGGCGTAATGGTTTTTATACTGAACAAACTGTATATTCTATCCCCCTACACTGCCCCTATCCCTAAACCTACCCATCACAGGAGACATGCTGCATTTTTAAAAAAATTTTAAAAAAAATTGTTTTTTATGTTTTTTAAGCTATTTGAATATGAGGACTCATGCAATGTCCTCATATTTCACGTGTAAGTTGTAATACCAGTGTAATATGCATGTCATTATACACATTTGTGTCCTCGTATATCACAAAAAACAAGAGCACACACACACACACACACACACACACACACACACACACACACACACACACACACACACACACACACACACACACACACACACACAGCCTTTGTTTACAGCAACTACAACCTTCCTATAATTAAATATTCATATTCAAATTCTACAATATTTGACACATGAGTGGGTTTTACTGTGGGTGGTATTATCTTGGCTTTGCCTTCACTTTTAAATCGATAGCATGGCTCTTTACACTGCATAGATGTTAGTAATTTTAACAATAATCTAAACAGGCCTACCACAGTTAAAACCTGTTAACTAATTAACTAAAGTCATCATGCTTTCTTTAGTGTGCACCTGGATTATTATCAGCACGTTTTACAGTAACAAACACAATTCAAATAGCTCAAATATCTTGTTAACATCATATGTAGCATAATTACATGATGTGCAGTAAAATATACACTCACCAAATCCGTATAATTACGGACATTCACCAGAGGGAGGCGTATCTTTCTATTCTGCAATTATGTATTCGTGTGTACTGGATTTTTCATAGGTTACTGTCAGATCATTAAGCCATTAAAGAGTGAATCAGATGCATTGCACACTCACGTTTATTTCACAGGTAACCCTTGTTGGGCAACCCTTCCTTGTTCAGATTTGAACTTGTTTTCTCCTATTGGGCTTTTTTATTTTATTTTTTTATAGGTTTTAGTTTAGACTTCAATGTTAAGGTGCTGTGAAAGACCCCCTGAATAATGTCACAACAAGTAGAATATTGACCAGATAAAGTGAATGTGTTGTAAGTGCCTTCCTGAGTGTCATTTACTGTACGATCAAGAGCACGCGCTGCTGCGCGCTCGCCCGCGCGCTTCAGTGTCACTGGCGCTCCGCGCGCTGAAAGCCTGCTGCTGCTGCTTCAGCTGCTGCTGGACGGGGACTATGGAGGAGAAACACACGGATGAGAGCGACAAAGACCCGCAATCAGCGTCTTACCAAAGAAGGATGTGGAGGAATTTCCAAGAGAAGACCAAACCGTTTTTAAGCCCCAAACTGGGGTCCGAACGACGCAGCGGGGATAGTAAAAAAGAAAGCGGGTTATGGATGTTTAAAAGAAAGAAAAAACAGGTCCTGGACCGGGTCTTCTCGTCCTCGCAGCCCAATCTGTCCTCAACTCCACCGTCTTTAGTGGGCGACAGTACCCTGTGTGAGCAGCCGGACTCCACCGCCAGTAAAGGTCTCGGGATATCACCGCTGGCCGTAGCTGATGGAGCATCAGTCATTAAACCGGAGATTTCCGTATCCGCGCACGGGAGCCCGAAGCTGCTGGTGGCTCATCTGGCGATGTCCCAGCAGAAGAGCTCGTCCTTGGGCTCGACGTGCTTCGAGAAGCTGGTGGTGGATTCGGCAGCATCCAGTGAGGATGAGCTTGCTAAAAACGCCAGTGACCTGGTAAGAGTGAGAGTGATTACTAACCAGAATATTGACCAAAGTGACCTGAGTATGTTTTTTGCATCGTAAGATTTTTTTTTATCTTTACATTAATTCTTCCTATTTTTCCACTTTTATCACACATTTATCCGGACTGTCTCCTCATTAACTGACCTGAAAATTGAATAGCTAATTTTTGTTATTTCCCCATGTGGGGTAGACAACAAAAAGCATTTAGACTGATCTGCCATTGTGTGGTGCTGCTGATTCCCCACTTGTGTACTCTCTTGTTTACACTAACTTTATTCAAAATATCTAAATGTTTGTCCCAAATATTTGAACACTTAAGCCACACTTCAGTGTCTCTGTCTTAGATAAGATAACATAAACCAATGGCATCTGCAAACAAACAATGCTAGAGTTTTACTCAAAATTATCTTCACTTATCTCAGCCATTTTTGCAATGACTTTTTAACTGTTGTCAATGTGATGTGTGGTGAGGCTGCATGCATGAAGTAATTTCCTCTCAAGTTCACTCAGAGTGACCACAGGTGAATTCGTTAGGATTCCCACAATATTTTTCCATGACTGTTCCTTGATTTTGCGAGTTGTTCCTTATAAATATTGGATAAGGGGTTTTAAAGATTGTTTGATAAATATGTTCCTGCCTTAAATCAACTTGGAAATTTAAGTCGTTTCAAATTAAATTGCATTAAACTGACTTAAAAAAGTTTGTATACAAACTTGTATAACAAAAAAGTTTACATTTTCTTAACTTATTTTGATGAGTTAAAGCAATGTAAAAACATATGTTGTTCTAACTTATTGATCATATACTTTTTCACAATCACAATTTCTAGCTAATTAAATACATTTAGAGCTGAGCATGATGTACACACATGACATGAATTTTCCTTTGCAAACAGGTTACTTAATGTAATCTTAATTTTGACAGCATATCTGTTTTTTTTTTTGTTAATTGCTTTGTTTTAAAAGTCTGTTTGTGCTGTCTTTCTTTAAAATAAATGTCACTTGGGTGATATTTTTCTAATGCAATGTCATGCACACATTTTTAGGTGTGACTTTTAGGTGTGTCCCAAACGTTGCTGTGGGGGCCCTGTATATCATACATGCAGAAATTATTTTACATCATGCATTCTCTCTGTAACATATTAATGCACTAATGCAACAATGATTTTCATAAAATGCAGTTATGACATCTTATGATATCTGTCCTACAAGAAGGTTTTTCATAGTCACAAAGTTTTTCATTGTCTAAGTTGCCCTTAACTGGTGACAAGCAGCTCTGGTTATCACTCGTCCCAGTTGTCTGAAATGACACATAGGCTATTCCTTAATGAAGATGTTAATACAACAAAACGCTATCTGATAAGTCATGTGCAATTAGTGATAACAAGCTAAAACTGAAAGATTTTGAGTTAAAGCGGCTATATGCGTTTTTCTGACGCATTTTTTTGCATTTTGCGACTGACACCTGTGGCCAAAAAACAGAACTGCTCTTCCTTTCTGCTCGCTCTCGCAGCGCGCGCTCGATCTAACAGCATTTACAAGTGAACTGAAAACAACACAGTGCTATTTCAATGAACAGTTTTATCACGTGTTACCTTACCAAATCCATTGCACTGCTTGCGAGTGTAGGCTACTTGCTGACTAGTGGTGGTGGCAGAGTGATCTGAAACGTTTAACTTGAATGCGCTCGACGTCACATCCGCAGACACCGCGGGAAAAATCCGACCCGACAGAAAATAGGAAAAATAGGATACAGGCTTATAGGTGCACCCACTGTGAGCGGACAAGGTGTCAGTATGCTCAACAGGAGATGTTTGAGTCATAAATGGTCAAATAAAAAGGCTATTGTTACGTTTATTTTGGGGAAAAAGTTCCATATAGCCCCTTTAAAGGTATTGTAGGTAGAATTTTTATAAAGATCTTTTTTCCAGATTTGTTTAAACTTTCTATATATAGCAATGCATAATTAAAATGTAAGTACTCTGATAAAAAGAGTATAAAAATCGAGTGACTCTAGAACGTTTAATCTGCACTAAACACAGCTCATTATTTCCATTCGGGACGAAACAAAGGATTGGCTTAGGCGACTGTCACTCTCTCGCAACCATGGCAAGCACCCTTTTGCCACACATGACCTGCCCACTTGCGCGTACCCGTTTGATTTGAGTAATTCAAGAGGCACGGAACCTAGCAATAGCAAAACAATGGCAGAGAAAGACCAATCGAAATTCACATATGCAGTTCGCGAAGGCAAACCTCTACTTCCTCGGACCCTAGTTGCACGACCTCCTCTGCTTCGCCCTCGACCCCGGATCTGTCCTCGAGCTGACGATGCGGTACTTGTCTCTGGAGTGTAGTCCTCATCAGAGTCAACAATGCTTTCATCATGGAAACTCTTACATGCAGAACACCATATATGTTATGAATCTTACACGAAATTCATCTTCATCACAGTGTAAATGATGGCAATGGAAAAACGTGTATCATGCAACCTGTTTTTAGCTTTGCCTTATAGATAACTAGCTCGTTAGCGAATCAATAAATATATATTTTAAACTTTACCAATATCAATATGCTAGCCTGATAGTGAGTTCTAAAATACATCTTATTTGTTTATCTTCATAATGATAAAGTTAGATTTTTTTTTTTACATGTGATTCTGACATGATGTCACTACATGCACTGTGCTCCTTCCTCTCCGCTCGTCTGAGGTAAATAATGCGTCTTCAGCTCAGCGGTCGGAGTCGCGCGTTCATGTGTTTTGGGGGCGTGGCTTTGGAAGGAGCCCAGAAGGGAGGGGGTGGAGTGAATGGAAATAATGAGCTGTCTTTAAAACAGTCGTGAGAGGTCTACAGACACTCGATTTTTATACTTTCTTTTTCAGAGTACTTACATTTTAATTATGCATTGATATATACAGAAAGTTTTTAACAAATTTGGAAATAAGTTTTTTATAAAAATTCTACCTACAATACCTTTAAAACTGCTGCTTATTTTTTACAGAGAGAACTGTCCAAAGACACACTAAATATTTTAATCAGGAAGTATGAGCTCAATAGACCTTATTCAGACCAGCGCCATGACAGATATGAAAGTGAGGCTGTGAGGGATAGACTTACTGTGTTTTCAATGGGATCCGCTGTAAAACGCTGTATAAAGCTCCTAGATCACTTATAATTTTAAACAGATCATATTGTCTGGATTATTTGGTCTACTGGAGTTTCTCAGAAACATATTTTTGCATGGTTTCGTCAGCAGAACAATCCACAAACACATTTAATAGCAGTACAACCCACTGAAGAGATGGAGGTCTATCCCTCACAGCCTCGCTTTCATTCCTGTTAAAAATCAAAGATGGCGCTGCTGTGAATAAAGTCTATGGCCTAAACAGGACTTTTTAAAGATTCATCTATCAGACAATGAAAATGCAAGAAAGAAAATACTCCATTTCAGAGCAATTCTCTTATCAACAGTACCACTTGAAACATGTGTTGTGTTGAGCTATTTCAATTACTTTTGAATGATTTGTTCATTGCAGCTGAATTTGCAATGGGGTTTGAATAATTTTGATTTAGCATGTATACTCATGCTTACTGTAACTATTTCAGGGGCTAATATAGAGACCCAATTATTAGTGAGGTCAGTGATATCCATTTGGATCAAGGTTGATCAGGGATATATTTTAGTTACCATTGCTATACATCTTTCAGTTATAAACAGGAACGTTTCTAGGATTTCATCAGTACTAGGGCACAAAGCCCTCATCAAAAATTTTCCCATATATATACTATACTATAATACTATAATCTATATATTGACATAAATGGTATACATGGGATTTTCCTGCAGTAGAGAGTGATTTACAATTCAATAATGAATTATGTCATCACTGGTGAGCGAAAGGAGACATTTGCAAGTTTTGTTTCCTACAATGGACAGTTACAGTATATAAATACAGCCTAAATACAGCTATACACGTATACCCTAAATATCTATCTCATCCAGCACTCTTTTTTGTTTTCTGTTTTATAAAGTATGCATAACTATTTCGGTGTGTGAAACCACTACCAATAATTCAGTCCATGAGTGAATTGTAGGAATAAATCAAACTGAATCGCAAAAAAATCTGATCGGTTTGCAATCCTGTTTGACCTATAAAAACAAACTGATTAATTTATAAAACTGCAATCACTAGTTTTTGTTTATAAGCAACTGAGAGCAAACATACAAAACGATTGCTGAAGTATTATCAAGGAAAACTATTTTCAGGTCAGTATGTAATCTCCATCGCCAGACAAGGATTTATCAGTAATATTTCACTGGGGCTCTAGTGACCCCCCTGGTTACAAAGTTAGAATAATATTTCTAACTTATGCCATTTCCAATAGTTTTTTTTATATATGAAGACTCAGGTATTTATAGAAAGATCAAAATCTATGTATGAAATACTATACAGTATGTGGCTTTGAGAAGTTCAGTGACATTGAGAAGGCAAAGAAAGAATCAGTGACCCATTTAGCCTGATCCATAATTAAACCCTTTAACATATATTTCCCTCGCTTGCAATTATATAATACCTTACTGCCATACTGAGGTCCTTTTGCTCTGTGTTGCTCAGTTAGGAATTGTAACAGATACGGGGCTAATTTTTCCTGAATTACAGAGATTGCAGCATTTAGATCTATGTGATTTCTGTTTAGAGTAGAACAGATTATGTAAGGTCATGAAGAGTGTGTGTAACCGTTACTGCTCCTGAGTTGTGTCATCACGTTTTTATTACCTCACCATAGAGGTTTCTGTCACCAGCTGTTTGTGGAAGAAGCTTCTGGCAGTAAATGTACTTTCTGGCTCTCAGACAATAATACATTTAGCTAATATTTTTGTTTTAACAAAGTGTCAGGCCTGCATAGTCTTTAATTATCAAGCCTGTCCCTTCAATATAGTTATATAAAAACACACAAAAAAAACTAAATTAAATAATCTAGTCATGCCCTTTGACTTTATACAGGTTTTGGGACATTTCACTGTTTGTTTTGCTTCCAGACAGATTGTAAGTTTGCTGGGGATTTTATGCAGGTTATAACGTTACGCCTGTAGGGGGCAACAAGCGACTGTCTTTATGTGCGTTTCATTGGTTCATTAATTTAATATAATAAATAAATCTTAGTGAATAAAATATCCTCATGTGCTGAATACCTCTGAAACAAACTAACCCTGGAACAAAACCTGCTCCAGAGAGTTTAGAGAGTAAGTTGGAAACTAATTCCATGTTTCCTTATAATATTACCAAGTGGCAGCATATATATTGAGAATAATAGAGGGCCTAACACAGATCCCTGCGGCACTCCATAGTTTGCAGAAGTTATGATCGATTTTTCTCCATTTAAATAGACAAAATGGTAGCGGTCAGATAAGTATGACCTGAACCAGCTTAATGCTTGTCCTTGAACACCAGTATAATTTTGTAGTCGATCTAAGAGTATTGTGTGATCTATAGTATCGAACGCAGCACTAAGATCAAGTAAAACTAGTATTGAGATACAGCCTTGGTCCGACGCTAAAATTAAATAATTTGTGATTCTAACAAGCGCAGTTTCAGTGCTATGATGTGGACTGAATCCAGACTGAAACTTTTCATAAATGTAATTTTCTTGCAAGAAAGAGCACAGTTGAGCGGACACAACTTTTTCTAGTATTTTTGACATAAATGGAAGATTTGAAATGGGTCTGTAATTTGCTAGGTTATTTGGATCTAATTGTGGTTTCTTAAAGGGGTCATGACATGAGAAACCAAATTTGCCTTGATCTTTTGGTATATAAGAGATCTATGTACTATTAAAACTTCTTGCAAGTTTCATAGCTTAAGACGTCCTCCCCATTATAAACAAAGCATTTATTTACCGTATTTTCCGCACTATAAGGCGCACTTAAAAGCCGTTCATTTTCTCAAAAAACGACAGTGCGCCTTATAATTCGGAGCGCCTTATATATGGATGTGAACACGCGTTCACCAAGACGGGGAGACAACGCCGGGTGACTTACGCCACTATCTGCCAATGGATCGTGGATGCCTGGGCTGATATATCAGTCTCAAATGTGATCCGAGCTTTCACGAAGGCAGGAATAATCTCTTTATTCAGCCACTTCCTGTTTTCGGTCGAAGTCCACAGTAGTTGATTGTCGAGTTCGCTCGCGCGATCAAACCTCCTCCGTGTGTTCAACATCTGATTAGGATGAACTATCTGTTGCTTAGTTACCAATGATCGCGTGCGCGCACTCGACAATCGCTTACTGTGGACTTCGACCGAAAACAGGAAGAAAATACAGGTATGTGAGCTGGCTGAATAAACATAATTTTTATTCATATATTTCACATCTACTGCAGACAGATTCACCGTGTTCACTCACATGGCTGTGCACTTGTAATGACACATTAAGGTTGTTAAGAGGCTAAAAGCAGGTTTAAAACTTGCCCCGTTTAAGTCAACAGGGTGCAAATTTTAAAAAGAGGATAACACGGTGTAGGCAACACCGGTTTTTGTCGTTGTTATCTGTACTGACAGCACTCCAAATTTACAAAAAAATTAGCTCAATGTTAAAATTGACCGGAGTTCTCCTTTAACGTTTGAACAACGTTACCATGGGAGTGAACGGAGTTGTCAGAACGCTTACTAAAGTTTGACTTTATCGGACTGTTTTGTTGACATTCCCTTTAGCACATCTAGTGGATGCATAACGCAAACCCAGTCAAACGTTTGACTGCAGTATCGTAAGCGCCTTATAATCCGGTGCGCCCTATATATGAAAAATGTTCTAAAATAGGTCATTCATTGAAGGTGCGCCTTATAATCCGGTGCGCCTTATAGTGCGGAAAATACGGTAATCAAGCTCTAAATACAGCTCGTTCTGGATCCATGGTAAGAAGTGACGTCATGGTGCGAAGTGACGCCTCCAGCTGGACCGCCTCCAGCGCAAGACAAGTACGCCTCATTTCGCATCGTTGTCGTGCGGCTCGAGCCCACATGTGTTCAGTCGACGACTCGACGTGCAGCGAGTGGGTCTGTTTACAAGAAGATTGCTATGCCACGCAGATGTGCTGTTCCTGTTTGAGTGTTTGAATACGCTGCCGAACGATCCAGACATCAGGGAAAGCAGTCGGATGCAGTTTATTTGCAGCATATGCAGCGCGCCAAAGCTTTATTTGAACGGTGAGTGAGATGAGTGTGACAGGGAATGTTACTGAAAGAACGAGCAGAGAGAGAGAGAGCCCCGGCTGCGCGCGCGCCTTCTAACTGTCTCTCTCTCTCTCTCTCTCTCTCCCTCCCTCCCTCGCGCATATGAATCAAAATCAATTGAGAATTGACACGATGGTAAAAGATTGGAAGACCGAAGTTTCACGTGGTGGAGCATTGTGTAGTCTACATGTGATACAAAATGATTAACGTTAATAATTTATGCATAAGCAGCACTGACGTTAGCCAATCATAACAGTGGGCGTTAACACTGAAGTCTTAAAGGGGAAACACCTCCAAAACAGACTGTTTGAATCAGAGGTGAGAAACAGGGTGGGAAAAGGTCATAAATCACTACATTTTTAAAGTTTTTTGTAAAAAAAACTATATTAATACTATAATTGCACCTATGGGAACATAATAAAACAAAACAAAAAACCATGTCATGACCCCTTTAAGCCAGGTTTCAGTAAGGCACAGTACATCGAAATTATTATCTGTGACCATTTCATTTACAATAACCGCCTTAGGTGTGAGCGATCTAATGTTTAGAAGACCTAGCTTTAGAAATTGTTTTTGTCCACTAATAGCGAGATTTTTTGTTTGAATAACAATTAGATTTTTTCTAGATCCCGCAGTAGTTATATTATTTGATCTCTGTAAACGAGGAATAGACAAAGTTTCTATGCAATGTTCTACACTAGTATTAATATCAATTAAATTGCTGAAAGCTTTAGTAGTCCAAATTGAATAAGCTTTAGTAGTCTAATTTAATTGAAACATACAAGTTTTAAACTACTTTGAGTAACCCTCCCACAGTCAGTCAGTTTCTTTTAGTGAGAAATTGAGTCACATTTCCTGAAAATACAATGGTAAACCACAATAGGTTGTGCTTGCCTGTGACTTGGTTACCAATGTGAATAGTGAATACTCCATACCATCACAGTTTGCTATCAACATCCTGCCCCCAGGGGTTCATAGGAAATGATCTGAAATGTGTAAACCACATAACATCAAATGTGCTCAAAGATCGCTTGGCTTAACTCTGTAGTGTTTCTCTTCCTGAGGCAGAAATGCCGGTGTAATATCCTCATGCCCTGCACAAATGGGATGGACGCACAAGCCGGAATGACTCAGGTGGTTTTCTAGATCTATAGACTTTGTAGGTTTGATATCTCGTATGTAGGTTTGTGATGAGATCGGGTTATAGGTAAGACATAATAGATAATAACAAGATGCTGGCACGAAAGCAGGTTTATCTCTCTTGTGAGCAATTCACCTTCAAGTCAAGTCCTATTGTATTGTATTGTAATGGGAGGAGTTATGTTTAGCGATAGGGTTACATCCAGAGAGGGGTAGCTGGTGGGCATTCCAGAAAGCAAGGTTAACTTAATGTCAAACATACCCTGAACTCTTGGTTGATTAACCCAAACCTTGCTTACTTGAGGTATGCTGGTTCCAAAAACGATTAATGGTTAAGTTCAATAGACGCTAAGAAATAGCGCGCCATACTACTTTCTTCTTTTGTTTAATGCCGATTTACTTACTTGGTGAATATCGCTATTTGGTGGTTGTGCAATCATTTTTTAAATATTTTAGTTTCATAATCTTTAATCATGGTGAAAATGAACTATTATTAGTTTCAAGCTAATTATATAATAAAAATAATAATTTTTTTATGTTTAGTCATTTTGCTTCCACATTTCTTGCAAAGTAAGATATATCATGTTTTTTTTATTATAGACATACATTATAGCAGAAAAAAAATTCCTGTGGTAACAAACAACAAACATCTGAATGCAGATCAATGATGTGTGAGATGCTTTTATATATATATATATATATATATATATATATATATATATATATATATATACAGTATATAGTAGAATAAAATAAACATTACCTTGTTTTAATAGTGCTTTATATATCGATATAACTATATATATATATATATATATATATATAATATTATGTGCAATCTGTCATGCCCACTGGAGCCTGCTTCGGAGCAGGTTATGTTCAGAGAGTAAGTTGCTGTTACCCTGAAAGTTACCTCTTTTTTTGGAACCTGAAGTTGAGGTTATCCGCTTACTTACCCTTAAAGGGGTGGTAAAACACCTTTTATCAGAGGCTTGGTTGTGTTTGTGGGGTGCACTGTAACATGTGTTCATGCTTTGTTTGTTTTTTTAAATTGCTTTATTTTTCACATATTTTACCTTTATTCTACACTGCTCTGTCCCTCCTTGTAAAAACGGTCTGATGATTTCCGGGTTCTACACTTGAAAAACTAGGTTCATTGGGGTTCTATATAGAACCTATAGGGTTCTTTACTCCAAAGAACCTTTTATGCTAAAAAGGTTCTAGAATGATTTTTTTTGGCACAAAGGTTCTTTATAGGCTATTATTCATTCATATATTACATTATTCTGCAACATTTTGTAGTTGTAATTAAATTACTGTTTATTAAACTGTTCTAGTAACTTAATATCACATTTTAATCATGCTGATTTTTGGAGGAGAAAAACTGAAATGGCACTCTTCGTGTGATATTGATTAACTACAGAAAATGATATAAGTATATACATTTTCTAACCCCCTGAATTTTGTGATCATTCACATGCATTCATATACATTCATAAATACACTTTAGGGCAGGTGTGCCCAATCCTGCTCCTGCCGATCGACTGTCCTGCACAGTTCATCTCCAACCCTGATCAAACACACCTGCCTTTAATTTTCCTGAAGTAATCCTGAAGACCTTAATTGGTTGTTGAGACCTTAATTGAAGAGCTTCAGGTGAGTTTGATTAGGGTTGGAGATGAACTGTGCAGGACAGTCGATCGGCAGGAGCAGGATTGGGCACACCTGCTTTAGGGTCTTGATGTTTGTCAATAATATGAAATATTTAATCCGGAAAGGACAAAACAAATGATAATGAATGAACCCCTAAAAGGTT
Source organism: Semotilus atromaculatus (assembly GCA_031834385.1). Lineage (NCBI taxonomy): Eukaryota > Metazoa > Chordata > Actinopteri > Cypriniformes > Leuciscidae > Semotilus > Semotilus atromaculatus. The sequence goes on from JAULUF010000035.1 coordinate 183,032, forward strand.
CCATATAGAAACTTTTAATTGAACCCTTAAAAAGGGTTCTGTATAGAACCTTTTAGGGGTTCCAAAATCGTAGCGCCGATAGAACCTTTTCAGGTTCTAAATAGAACCTTTTCTTCTTAGGCCCTGTTTACACGAGAACGATTCCGAGTGAAAACGTAAAAATATTTTATCGGATGTGCCTTTCGTTTACACGGTGACGCCGTTTTTATGGCTTAAAAACGCAAAAAAGTGAAACCACCCTCCAGAGTGGAAAACTTAAAAACGCTCCACCGTCGCGTTCCCGTGTAAAGGGTAAAAACCGGTAAAAACGCAAAACTGCCCTCGATCACGTGCGCGTTTACGTCACAGGCATTCGCCAGTACAGGAAAATAATAACTAACATGTCGGATTATTTCCATACGTCGGACCTTCAAGTTGCCACAGCAGCTCTGATAAACATACAAGAGTCTTTTCAGCAGTTGCACAAAATATTCTCAGATATTGGTGTTGTTGTGTGGCAGTGCTTCGTTGCCACCTAGCCGCCTGGAGTGCACACTACATCGAATTTCACACACTTTTGCGTCACCATATGCACGCAGATTTCCCCTTCATAACGCTCGTCTAAACGCAGAATAAAAAGTGAAAACGCAACGCCACTTTTGCGTTTTCTCTTCTGATCGTTTCCGTGTAAACATAGCCTAAGAGTGTATGAAGCCCCTCCCTCAAAAATATACGCAATGGGCTCAGATTGGTTAGCTGGCCCAGTGTGTTGTGATTCACTAACCGCCTAGTGCACGTTTTTTCGGAAACGTCATTATACCACAAAATATAAGCTTTATACACAAGAATTTCATATAATCGTTCTAACAAATTATACTGCAGTCCTCAAAGGGATTTTTTTGAGTAAATACTGTGGATCTATAGTGATCGCTACTGACTGTATGGCTGTCACGGATCCGGTCCATATATTTCCGGACACTCACCACCAGAGGTCACCCACTCACAAACTGGACTCTTGCACTTCACTACAATCCCCATCATGCATTGCATTGACGACTCACACAGCTGATTCCACTGATTGCACTCACACCTGCACCTCATTCACACACACTCATATAAGCCCCATTCACACACTCATTCAGTGCGAAGTCTTGATTCTGCCCGGCCATCATTTCTGAGCATTGTTTCCCCGAGTCTGATTCCTGTGTTTTATCTTGGATTGTTTATCGTTGCTGACCCTTCTCTGCCTGCCCTGACCCTGGACTGTTCACTGGACTCGGATCTTCTCTGCCTGCCTCGACCCTTTGCCTGTTTACCTGTTTTGTCTCAGCCTTGGCTTCTCTGTTCTGTTTGCCACTATTGGACCCTGTCTGTTTTGACTAATAAATGCTGCAAATGGATCCTCATGACTCTGCCTCATCACAACAATGGTACCATTACTTTAGAATTTTTAGAACGATTGTAGCCAAATATCTGTCGTCAGAACTATTAACGAACACTAAACATTGGCTTTACTACAGTAGCCAAATCAAACACAGAACCATGTTTAGCATGCCTGTAGACAAACAAACATGTAGATAAACAGTACATAAAAGTTCTAATCAAAGAATAATTTACACTAATCACATAAACGACAACATTCCAAGTTTGCTGTTGAGATTAAACAAAAGTTTGTAACATTAGGTGTTTGTCGGATAACGTTAAGTATGAATGAGCATTTATCAAACTGGTTTGCGGAGCCAAACAGCGTTGTCCTTTGTTTACTTGCTACAACGTACAATTAACAATACGAGCTATTACAGGAAACCACATCAACGAAAAATAAACCATACTCGCAGGTTGTGGCCTGTAAAAAACAGCTTCTGTTTTTAAAGTTGGAACTGCTCCATCTTTCAGGACAAGCCGTTGTGCGAATCCTGCATTGAACTCGGTTGAAGCTTTCCTCCGGAAAATGTGCAGCACAGAGAGCGACATTTGGGTAATAATTATGAGGGACCGAGTTCAAAATAAATTGTAACCATTGATCCCTAACTCCACCGTCCCTAGAAGGCTGAACAAAGTGGACCTGCAATCTGGGTGAAAATAACAGCGTTTTGACGGCATAGCGCAACGACACTCTACTACCAAAACAACTCTTCTCCAAAGTAATAAAATGGCCTCACCCCCTTTATTTCTTGTTCTCGGAGGAGGGGTTTATGTAAATATCGGGGTTAGTGATGTCACCAACCCTGGAAAAATCGTATTCAACCACCCCTTTTAACATTTCCAGGTATGTCACACAGCCTGCTTTCCGTCACCCGCCCAATGGCTCTGCAATGAACAGCCTCTCAGTAAATCACTCACACATGCGACCCAATTTCATGCAAGGCGACTACAAATGTATTTTATTAATCAACGGCTAGTAGATTGTACGATTTCACTCGACCTGTGATTGAGTTAAAACATAAGTTTAGTGTAGATATAATTGAATTGCCTGCTGAGCTTTACGCACCATCGCTTGACTGAGAGCGTCCTCTGTCACTTTCTCTCACACATGCACTCAACGTGATAGAAAGAGAGAGGCTTACACATGCCACGTAAAGAGAGTTGACTTGCTAGTTCTAAATGCAGGGCTCAATAAGGACGGCCCAATTGCCAAGAGTTGAAGGAACGGTCACTGTCCTGATCAGGTCAGTGCTGCATCGTCATGAAAGTTTATCACTTGTTTTTAAGCCTTGTCAATTCATTCAAATGCAAGAAGAGATGAAAGAGGCAAGAGCTCAATTCGGTACTCGCCCAGAAGCCACAACTGACAACTCGCGAATACTGAGTTCTCTTTCACAACGTCTTTTGCTTGAATGGACAATTTCACACAAAATTATTTCAAAACTCCCATCTTGGCGTGTGAAGTATAATTTTAGATGTAAGTTTATAGTAATGTATAGTATAACTTATTTTTAGATGCTCTTAAAAGCGTGAAATGGACTTGACGTCACCGCTCAAGAATCGGACACATTGTCCGAATGTCCATAAAAACAGGGCCAAATGTACTGTGATAATATTAAGGAATTTTCCATATGGCCTATTGATTTTTCACATGTGTTTTACCCATATTTTGAATTACACATTGCATTGTATTTTAGGGTTAAAGGAAATGTCCATAAATGATCAGAGAATGTGCTGGCACTTTTTTGTTTTTCTACAGATTCTTAGTGTAATCACTAGTGAAGGGTTTGGCATTGTGCACATTCTGGTGGTGCCATCAGCCAATCAGCATTGCCATGACATCATCTTTCTGTGGCTCATTATTAGTCACGAACATTTACGTCTTGTGTCAGCCAAGGAAATACCATTGAGATGAATGGGAACAGCCTTGAACATTAAACTTTTATTTCTCAGTACCATTCAATTTCATTAATTTAATCAGGAATGAGATGTACAATATTTAGTAATATAATGTAATATAATATAATATAATAATTGTATTATAATTATATTATATAATAATTAATTATCAAAAATCATGAAGGAAAAAAACAATATATGGTTTCTTCTCATTTTTTTAAATTATGACAGATATTTAATAAATATTAAATGATTTTATCATTTTTTTATTTGTAATTCTTAAACCTGTGCTTTTTGACATGCAATTGGTTTAATACTAAGTAATTGTAAATTATGTCTTTAATTATTTATTTATAAATCAGAAGGTAAACTGCTCTTTGTTAAAAACAAACATGTGTGTCTTGTTTTCTGGGTAATGTATGTTTATTAGACTTCATGGGCTCCTCTTCTGTCGACCTGTTGAAAGCGCCTGCTTTATAAAACAAATTTGTCTTCCTTGCTTTCATTTTTATCAAACAGTGGCTAACAAATTACAGGATGAAAGGCCTTCATGGAGTTATTTTATATGGAAAAAAAAATGTAATTTAACCCTACACATCACTAGTTTGTTTTCTGGCGTGTGTAAACAGGCAACGTTTTTAGAAAGGAACAGGTGGACTGTAAATATTTACAAGATAAAGGTGCGCCTTTATAACATGGTAATTCAGCAAAACATTTGCAGTTCAATGGCAGTTATCAAGAAAAGAGGGTCTAAATGCACTTGCAAATGAAGCTGTATGAAAACAAATCTCTACTTCTCATGTGAATAGGTTTGTGTGTTTTAAAAGGACTAATGAATGTGCATGAGCCGTATGCTATAAAGGGTAGAAGTGTGTGTAGTTGGGTTCAGTGAGTGTTGTGAAGACCCACTGGGTGAAATGTTTTTTTGGATTTCTACCCTTGTCATCAGAACAACTGTGGTGTGCCGTGCTGAAGTAGGACGTTTTGATCCAGTATGGAGTGTGTAAGTGTTTAAGCCATTGTGTGTGTGTGTGTGTGTGTGTGTGTGTGTGTTGTAGTGGAGGTCAGGATCCGCTCACTGTTATAAGCTAAGACCTTCAGACAGGGTTCTCTGCAGAAAATAAGAACATTTAGATTCTGATTTTGAAAAAGTTGCTGGTAAGTGAAAGTTAAGTGGACACACGGGGCAATTCATTACAACAGACATCCATTAAAATTTGCACACGAGAAGTCACGGTTATGTAATAATGTTTATATGGGAAGAAATCATATGAACATTTTTTAGTGAAGGAAATCTTTGGAAATATTACTTTAATTAGTTGCAGTGCCGTTAATATTTGCTTTGTGTTTTATAGGCAATGGAATCAATCCCTTGCGCAAAATGTTCTTTATAGTGGAAAAAGGTACTTCAGTATTAAAATGACCTTCACACTAACAACATAATGGTTCTTTGGGGAACCCAAAATGGTTCAGTGGCATCATTGCAAAATCTTGTTTAATCATTGATCCCCCCTCACAAATGTAATTGCTTATCGTTCATTAAAAGGAAATATATATTTTTTAGATATAGTTTTTAGATAATCAAACACTTTTGTACCTGAGAATTGTATTGTATTGTTTGGTAACTTTTGGATATTTGATTGTTCATTCTCATTTCCTCTATTTTTACATTTAGATTACCTTTGCCATCATAACATGTAATCTTTTGAAAACCTTTCTAAAGGTTTTATCCCCTTTGTGACCTAAGTACTTTTATCCCTCGCTTGAAGCCTTGCTTCATTCTTGTCAAATTAAATATGGTCGATTGTGAGCAGGACATAGCAGCTGTGGCAACATGAATTCAATCTGTAGTTTTATTGATAATGGCCGCACAGATATAGTGTTGCAGTGATGCAATGTTAGGGTTAAGTTTGTAGAGGTGTTTATCTGTTTGCTTCTTCCTATAAAGTAGCAATCCATCCCTCACTTCCTCAAAATTGTGCTGCGCACTCCTTCACAGCACTTAAAGAATTCCTCAAACATCCATTTGCATCCATAAACATATAAAGATTAAAAAGTAAGGCAATGATGGAGTAGTAGTCTTCTTGAAGCTAGTAGATAAACTGTCTAAGTATAATTAAATGCTGGCTGCGAGCAGGCCGGTTCACCACTGTGTGAAATCTAATTTGCATAGGGCTGAGTCTCGCACATGGATGTTTGCATGGATGCAAATGCGATTCACATGAACTCTTCAGGCAGACTGGACATCAGTTAGCAGTTGTGTGGATGGATTCTCCACTCCACTTGGCTTCATATTGCATTGTTTGTTTGTGTAACACAAGCAACAGCACACCCAGGCTTTTTTAGGTGATGTTGTTTGTTTGTTTAACCTGAGAGAAAACACTTACAAAAAAAAAAAAAAAGCTTAAAAATTAGCTGTATATATATATAAACCATGCATGAACTTGATACATCTTGTATGTGTTTTCATGTTTCAGACTTAAAATGGTGACAAGTTTGATGTTAAAGATTAGTTTTAAGAGAATATTTTCTGGCTCATCTGTCCGCAAAAAGTCTGGCTCATCTGTCATTTGTTTGTGTGTCTGTAAGAGCCGGAGAGAGAAAAGGTAAATTGCTTGTGTGTGTTTTAAGCTCATAAGTGGGTCAACTCTGTGCTCATATTGATGTGTTGGGGTCTTTGTGATCTTTTAAAAAACATTATATTGTTTTTGTGTTGATGCTAGTTTACAATTTGGCATTAGTTAAATTAATATAACCATGCTTATAGCTTACCAATGCATACCAGATGGTCTCTGTTCTTACAAGACATCAAAGTTTGCTAACAGGCCCGTTTCATGTGACATTGTTTTGACAGACTGAGGCAAAACTTCTAGAGAAATGGAAGTGCCATTCAGATTCTTGTCCTAGAAGGACCTCAGCACAGAAGTCTACTTTAAATTTGACTGGAGGTCCACCACATTATTTGAAGTCAAAGTTGCAGAGTGTCTGGTCCTTTTGCTTCTAATTCCTACTCAACCTCATCCAATCCATATTAGTGGGCACGTCATATTACTGCTAATTTGTAGTTTTTGAGTATTTTGCTAAAAAGTTATCTGTAGTTGAGTATTTGCATGTTTCCAGTCAAACCAGAAATGTGATATGACAGATGTACAAACAATAACATCATGACTAGAATATAGCTGCAAGCTTTTCCAAAAAAGTGGTAGGGTCAAAACCGTTGGTAAATGTGGTCGGGACGTGTCCCATCCATCCACCTGTAAATTAGGTTGTAAATTGGTTGTCACTCAAATCACCAGAAATCAGAAACTCTCCAGGAAATTTAAATTTCGGTTCCTTTGTCGAGATGAATCGCAATGTGAATGCATCTTTATTTTAATAGTTCTCTCCACCATTCCATAATTGGGGTATACGGTGGGCTGGGGTGAAGGAGTGGTAGGAATGTGTTGGAAACCTCGAAAACCATCGAAATATTTCACAATTCTTTATTTTTGCAATTCATTTACTACCTAGTAAATGGTAAACAGAAGCTGTACTGTACTTGTGTGACACGTGAGGACAAACCTTATTGGTTCTTGCACATCCAGCTGGCACATATCTTTATTTTATTTTTTGTTGTTGTTGCTTTTTTGAAGATGAACAAAAGTCTTTTGGGTTTGGAATGAAATGAGGTTGAGTAAATGATAACATAATTTTCATAATTGGGTGAACTAACCCTTTATCAGGAAATTATATTTATCTTGTCGTGCTCACTTACATTGGAAACAATATGTAATACATTTTTTTTACGAGTACTAATAATAGCGTTTAAAGGGATAGATCACCAAAAAATGAAAATTCTGTGATCATTTACTCACCCCCAAGTTGTACCAACCCTGCATGAATTTCATTCTTGTGCTGAACACAAAATAAGATATTTTGAAGAATATGGGTAACCAGACATATTGCTGTTGCTTTTGGCCAGTTCTCAAACATAATCACCAACATAAATATAAATTATCAGCTTTGCAATCAAACCACAGCAGAAAATAAACTCAATGCATTCACACCAATAGGTGTGAAAGTCTTTTGAAGCTTATGGGATGAATAAGAAGCAACTAAATGCAACCTTTAAAGTGACAATGCATAGTTTAGGTAATTTATTATCTAAAATCAATATTTTTATTCATAAATATGTCCTCAATGTGTCACGGTGTGGTGTTGGAGGAAGACAAGGCAGGCAGAAGATCCAATATAAACTTCTTTACTTAAGTGAATATTTCAGGATACAGACAGGCAGGTGACACTCACAACAACATAATCATACATTGACGAGAACCGACAAGGACAGACTGAAACAGAGAGAACTAAATACAGATACAAACGAACACTAACGAGGTGAGGACAGGTGACAGATGATGATGACGATGAACTATGATTGAGGGAGTGAGTTCAGGTGTGGAGACAAGAGGGATTCTGGGAAGTGTAGTGAAGATGACGAAGACAGACTGGTGCAGACAAGGACTGTGACACAATGGTGTACAAATACCTCTGCCAATTATCTGACTTATCCTTGTAAACAAAGAATTTATTATCTTTATATACATGGGACGAGTAGGTCCCATAGACAGTAAAAGAAATGGACACAGCGACCCCATAGATTTCAACGGAGAAAAGTGAAGCCAATTAGAAGGACTCACTTCCTGATGGCTGAGCGTGCTGCGCAGGCTCAAACTGAGCTGGACGACATAGATGTCACGTGAGCAACCTGTCTGTCTTCTAGTAGCTGTGAAGAGAGAAATCTGAATAGCAGGATCGACTTTATGAGACTCTATGGGCTTCTCCCTTTACTTTATCGGACTTTATGCCTCCAAATCCCCCCGATTGCCTGTGAGCTTCTCCGCCCGTCTTTACGGTAATTTCTCTACTGTGCGACAGAGAGTCGCGTGGTTATGATGCAATCGTTAGCCTATTTTTACAAAAACTGCTTCTACGGGGCCATAACGTAAGATACAAGGTAATGGAGCTTTTTACACATTGTCGTGTTTCTTTAGAAATAAATAATGGACAAATTGAGTCTTTAACCACCTCAGATGTAAAGTTATTTGCTGTCAAAGTGACGCCAAAATGAATGGGAGTCAATGGAATGCTAACAGCAGGTGATAGTCTGCTACCATGGCGGCCCCCAGGGAGGCTTCAGTTTCCGGCTGATGGTTTACCCCCTTGGTAGGTTCATGAAGGCTTCCATGTAGTTCCGCCATCTTGAAAAACTATAATAGCAGAGAGGAACAAAAAGTACTAGGCCAACGCGTTTCCACAACGCGTTTTCGCTCAGAGCCAGCATCACATGACTGAAAGCAGCAGAAACAGATGAGCAGAGCAGTGAGAGGCGCTTGTCACTGCCCCGGCAAGTTTAAAAGGCTGCATTGCTCTGTTATTTTTGATGGCGGACCATACATATGCCGAGCCACAGGAGAATAAATCCTCGTCGCCTAAGAAGTCCAAAATTGAACGTAAAAGGAAACATGACCGGAGATTACAAAAAACAAGAGTCAATGTCGGGATAGCTTTTTCCAGGTGGAAAGACCTTTTTTTCATTGCTTGGTTGTGAACTTTATTATATAGACAGTAGAACATTTATAGTTAAAAGTTAAACAGGCTCTTTGATGAATAGCAGCTATTGAGTAAAGTAGATAAGGCGCTAAAAACAAGGTTTGTAAGTTTACTTTATGTAACCTAGAAAATCGATAAGAATATATTTTAATAAAGCATATGATTGTTCTTGCATTGTTTGCACACCTATTAGAAGACATCCTGTCATAGCTTTTTGGTACATAACGGCTATCGTAGATGCAATACGCATTTGAAAAAGCGAGGCGCTGGAGAGCACAATTCGTTTGAATGTAAATACAATTTCACCACTAGATGGGAGAAAATTCCTACACAATGTCCCTTTAAGGCCCAGTCACAAATCACAAAAGGGCCAGATTTTCAGATGTTATCTTTAATGTTTCCTAGAGTGTTATGCTTTAGCAACAAAAAACAAAACAAAAAAAAACCTCTTAGATTATCTATACAGTAAAAGTCTAATCTGATGTTTCTTCTATTCTTCAGCCTACAGTCTAACAAACCACTAAAGTGACGTCCCACACACAGGTCTCAGATTACACTCTGACTCGGCTTTACTCTGATAACCTGTAATTAGAGCTGCCCTGAGTAAAAGATGTGAAGCACAATTGTAATGAAAGTCAAACTTGCTTCTGTAAGGGTTTAATTAAACAGTGTTTTAAAGGCCTCAGGAGAGGTTTATGGGTTTTTGGCCATGTCTGTCTAAATAATCTGTGTACTATAGTAGAGGGTTTCCCAAACTGACCATTAACTGACAACAGAAAAACAGAAACATGCAAATGTGTTGTTAAATTATAAAACATATTAAAGGGCTCCTATCATGGATTTTTGAAAATGACCTTTCATGTAGTGTGTATAGCTCTAAGTGAATGAAAACATCCTGCAAAGTTTTAAAAATGAAAGTGCACCGTATGTAAAGTTATCGTCTTTCAAAAGTAAGAGTCGACTGAGTCAATGAAATGAATTGTTTTTCAAATGAGCCATAAGCCGCTTCGTAGTGACGTCAAGACGAAACATTAGCCCGCCCACTTATTGCACTCGTACCGGGAAACTTAAAGGTTGTATCAGTGATTTCAGGCCCAAAAATAAATGATCACATTCATCTAATCTTTCCTAATGATCCGCTAGCTGCCCACCCCATAAGCATGCCATCAAAAAAACGTGTCTCTGTAGGCAGCCTAGGCTCTGAGATCTGCCAAAATAAACAGTGTCCCAACCAATCACCGACAGGGGCGGGTGTTGTGAGGTTTTGAGCTTGTGCACGGCTGGACAGAGCAACACCCGCCCCTGTCGGTGATTGGTTGGAACACTGTTTATTTTGGTTTTGAGTGGTGGTGTACCCATTTGTTTTTGTGTGCAGATTTCAGAGCCTAGGCTGCCTACAGAGACGCGTTTTTTTGACGGCATGCTTATGGGGCGGGCAGCTAGTGGATCGTTAGGAAAGATTAGATGAATGTGATCATTTATTTTTGGGCCTGTGGTTAAAATGAATCTTTACCATGATACTACAGCACAGCAGTATAATCCTAAACCTTTCCTGTTAACGTTACCTTTATTTCTCTGACGACTGCTTCTCAAATATCGGAGTCAGCTAATCAGCTGTGGGCCACTATAAAACTGTCTATTAATGCAGATTGTCTGCAGATTGTTTGACCAATGTTTATTTTACATCAGTCATTTACGCTAGAGCTCGGCTAATGTATTCATTGTAGGGCTGTCAAATGATTAATCATGATTAATCGCATCCAAAATAAAAGTTTGTGTTTACATAATAAATGTGTGTGTACTATGTATAATTATTTTATATATATAAATACATACACATGCTTGTATATATTTAAGAAATATTTGCATGTATATACTATATATATATTTATATATTATATTTTATATTAGATTTATATTATATTTAAATTCATGTAAAAAATAAATAAATGATGAAAAAATAATGAAAAAATGTCACAAATACAAAAAAACCTTTGTCCTGCCAAAACTTCTAGTATAGCCTACCCCATAATGAAAACCTTGCTCGTAAAGTGTTTTTCTGTCGTATTTGTCAGCATTGCTGTTTCATTTCTTTCTCAGACATGAATTGTAGGTGTAATTTGCTTAGAAGTAAATTTGTAAAATCTGAATATGATCAGGTTTAAGGGTTTTTGTGAGCCATATAAATGTTATATATGTTATATAATGTTTCCTCAAAATTCAAATCTTTCTGGCATGCACAATTAAAGTCTCCCGGAATAGGAGAGTTAAGGAGTACAATTCACTCGGCTGTTAAATATTCATGATGCCGTATCACATCCTGTGAGCATGTATACATTTACTGTGTCGTGTACGTCTGTCTTCCTCTTTAATGCAGCTCTAGTTTCATCATGGGGAGTTAGTTTTGGGACTGGAAGAGAGAGAAATCTCTATGTGAATAGATCTGGCTCCACCTTCTGGCTCTCATATTAACTGCATCTTATCATCCTCAGGAGTCGAGGAGTCTTTTTGGGATTAAAGGGATAGGTCACGCAAAAATTTAATTTCTGTCTTTGTAACTTACTGTGAAACTTTAAAAAAAAAGAGAAAAAAAAAGAGAATGGAGACAAAGAGAATGGAATGAGAATGGAGACAAAAACAGCACAATATAAGTACTCTGTAAAAATAACTTTTTGAAGATGTAAATAAAACAAAGATAGAGTATGTTTCACAAAAAAATACAATTTCAGTCTTTTTTACTGAAGAATTTCAAGTTTAATTCAGTGTCACTTGCCTTTACTGTGTAATTAATAGTGAAATTTACTAGCAATTTCCAAGTGAAAATTGTTTCTATAGATTTTTTTTTTTAATCATAAAAATGGTCCATATGTGACTCACTCACGCACTGTAAGATGTCTTGGGTGAGTAAATTACGTTTTTGGCTGAACTGTTGGCTTGTGTTTCAATAAGTCTGACAGACTGATATGATCAAGAAAGATGCATGTTCTGGAAAAAAAGAAAAATCTGTAACACTTTATTTTACAGTGTCCTTATTACACATTACATGCACTTACTGAGTAATAACAGTAAATTATACATAATTACAAGCAACTAACCCTAAACCAAACCCTAATCCTAAACCTACCCTATAGTAAGTATGTTGTTAATTGATATTACTCAGTATGTATAATTACACTGTAACAAGGACACATGAAAATGAAGTGTTACCGAAAAATCTTTTCTGTGCGCTTTTTTTTTCTCTCTCATTCTCTCTGTAGTGCAAAAGTGCATTTTTTCAGCAGGATGTTCATGTGTTCTTTAGCAGATCTAATTTCCTTGGCCTCTAAATTCTCCATCTGGACACCTTCCACAATCTTCCAAGAGCATGTTTTCTCATTTAGAGCTGAAGCAGGCTTCTACTGTAAATGGCTGCCAGGTTGTGCATGGAAACACCATCTTATCCAAGGACACATGTGTGCTGTGTCTGTGTGTTAATTCAAAGTGCTGACAACATGCAGGGCAAATTATAATTGACAGAACCGTATGTTAAACAGTTGGAATGGTATGCTCATGTGAGATCAAAATATGTGAAAAATAGCATTGGATGGGTCATCGATTTTTCATTAATTTATCATTAATTATACAGCAATAAGGAAAATGCTGCTAGACTTTTCAGTGAGTATCTCACATGTTATTAGTAAAAATGTAAATATTGCTCTGCCTATTGTCATGATTATTCAGATATTTTGATCTTAGTTTCATTTTCATGGACTTTTAGTTTGTTATTTTCAGTCACATGTGTTCCTTTGTTCAGTTTCCCGCCACTCTTTAGTTGTCTTGGTTACTGATATGATTAGCTATCAGTTCAGCTGTGTATCATTCAATACCCTGTCTACCTGTGTGTTTAAGTTTCTGTGTTTTCAGTTCTGTTGGTCGGTTGTCGTTAATGTTTGAGTTAAGTTTGGTGTACATTCAGTTTTGTCATTAAAGTATTTGCATTTTATTCCTGTCCGTCCTGTCTTCAAGTCACACCACGCTAACCTACCGTAACACATATTGTCTGGTGTTCTGTACTCAAAGCCTGATAATGATTATTAATGAGCTTTTCGACTGACAAAAGTGGACTTTTCTGAGCTTTCGGTTTCCCACGAAAAGACAAATGATGTTACCTTATCACTTATTTTGAACAGAGAGAGCTGTGATATGCAGAAACTATTTTTATTTTCTGAAACTGCTGTTAATTTTTGAAGAGATTTTTTGCTGTTTTTGCTTACATTGGAAATGATCATAACAGCTTGTGATCCTTTCATGATTCAAACCAAGCGTAACTGCGCTGCTTGTGAGAGAACACTGCCTATGAGGCTAGTGCTGAAGTTCGAAGGCATCCGTTCCATGAGAAATCAAAATAATTTTGTTCACCCAAAAAGGAAAATTTTGTCATCATTTACTCACCCTCATGTTGTTCCAAACCTGTATGAATTTATCGCTTCAGTTGAACACAAAAGAAGATATTTTAAAGAATGTTGGTAACCAGATATTTGACGGTAGCCATTGATTTAGCCATAGTATTTTTTCCTACTTCGGAAGTCAATGGCTACCATCTAAGTTCAGCTGTCTCTGAACTGAGCTTTTTATTGTTTTGAAAAGTGACTGCTGTACCACTGGTTGTGTGCTGGACTCTGGCCTTTGCTTTAAAAGGGGACAGATCAAGAGATTAACCTGTAATGTGAAAGGTCTCTGAGCAGAGATTAAACCTTATTGGAATAGTGTTGTGTGTGTGCGTGCGTGTGTGCGCACACACGCGTGTGTGTGTGTGTGTGTGTGTGTGTGTGTGCGCGTGTGTTTGAGAGTTATAAATCACACAGTTCACAGTTGACTGGCATATCCATTACTTTCTTGAGCACATGAGAAAAGCTTTTTCTTCCTCTTTTGACACACGCACACACACACACGCACACACACACACACACACACACACACACACACACACACACACACACACACACACACAGTCTGTTTTTTTGTCTGTTACGATAGTCACTGTGTCAGATTACGCAATTTTGACTCCTAAAATCTTGTCGTGTCGTGGACAAGAAACATGTCAGACTACACGTTGCTTCCTGACCAGTTATCGCGTGCCGTCTTTAACGACGCGCGTGATGTAATGGGGAAGGCGAAACTAGCGAGTGACTTCCGGAAACGAACGTAAACAAACAATGGATGAAGCGGTGAGTGTTGTATTGGCTGTCCTGTGTTCAGAAAAACGTAAAAAAAGAAAGAAAACCCGACTATGGACACGTTCCTGGATTGCTCGAACAGGACAGTATGGGCTGTCAATCCTCCAAAGAGAACTTGAGGTAAAATATTGTTTTCTTATATATTTGTACTTTTAGCCAGTAGTACAAGTAAAATAATGTTGCTAGCTTGCCACAACGATAACATATTACAAAAACAGACTGTTAAAACCTCATACATGTGACGGGACCCGTCGTGGACGACCGTTAAAAAAATTAAACATGCTAGTCTTTTTGTCGTGATCAAATCCCGTTTACGAATCCCCACGACACCCTACGTCAAACGGATCGTGCCAAAATCGGGCTAAAATCGTGTAATCTGAACCAGGCATTAGGTGCACTAAGAAGCAAGCATCCTAGACCCTGCAGTGGAGTCTAGATCAAAGTCATACCATTCGCTAACCAACCAGCCTTGACTACCAACTTGCTCATCCTCTACTTGGATGCAGGGTACCGGATGACCAGCAACAGACAACCTGATGGTTGATATAAGAGACTACTGATGTGTTGTCCGTGCGGACAAGCAAATGGTGACCTCTCATGTCTGGCAGGAAGTGTTTGAGAGCTCGAAACACCAGCATCATTTCTAGCCGATTTATGTGGCAAGAAAATAGATGGTCCTGCCACAGAACTTTCTCCGAGTGACCACTCATGATCGCCCCCCAACCTCTGAGGGAAGCATCCGTTGTTAGCATTAAGCGGCGACAAGAAGCCCCCAGCAATGGGCCTTGGGCAAGGAACCAAGGTTTCTTCCACATGACATCGGCATCGCTGCGTGACCTTGATCATGGAAAATGAATTTCCCCTCGGAGAAACCGCTTGGTCCTGAGCCACCACTGCAGGGGTCTCATGTACAGGAGGCCAAAAGTTACTACGTTGGACGCAGCTGCCATGAGACCCGACAGTCTCTGAAACTTTTTCACAGTGAGTGAATCGCCTTGTTTTACCCCATTTATGGCTAAGAGAATCGAAGTAATACGTGCAGGTGACAATTGTGCCCGCATCGTTGTCGAATCCTATTTCACACCTAGAAAAGTGGTCATCTGAGATGGGAGGAGCACACTCTTCTTGGTGTTGAGCCTCAACCCCAGCATCTTTATGTGGGACAGAATGACATCTCGATGCCGAACTGCCATCTGCTTGGAATGAGCTAAAATCAACCAATCATCGATGTAATTCTACACGCAGATGCCCTGAAATCTCAAGGGAGCCAGAGCTGCATTCAAGCATTTCTTGAAAGTGCGGGGTGATAAATCTAGGCCGAACGGAAGAAACCGATATTGGTGCGTTGAGTTTCTGAACCCTGCGGTTTAGTTGGTGCAGATCTAGAGTAGGACGCAACCCCCCATCCTTCTTTGGAACAATGAAGGTAAAACAATGTTGTAAAACCCTGACTGTCTGCAGGGAGGAGGAACCCTTTCTATAGCCCCCTTTCGTAGAAGAGTCAGTACTTCCTACTCAATAACAAGAGTCTGCTCGTGGTCCACCAACGTAGTGAGGAAACCTAGAAATCTGTGTGGACGAGAACCGAACTGAATTCTGTAACCCTCTTCTATTGAATGCAGGACCCAAATGAGATATATATGGCACTAGCTTTCACGCTGCTAAATCTACTAAGGGAACCAGTCTCTCGAGACTGGCCTCTGGATTTGGTCGAACAGTCACTTCAGTGCCCTGTAACAGCGAACCCGCAGGGAATAACCAAACTGACTGCTTTACGAACCTCATCGAGGATCGTTGAGTTGTGCTGGCACCTCGATGCCCTGAAACGGCGAACCGGTAGGGAACAACCGAACTGGCAGTACTGCGACCCTCCTCGGAGAGTCGCCCCCCAGAGGGTGCAGAGGAGAAACGGGCCCCCGTCTCTCCCCGGAGGGGACCACCCTCAGAAGTCTGATGGCCTTGGCATCAGGACTTCTTTATCTAAGCTTTTTTAGAGACAATGACAGTCCTCAGATCTTGCATGCCCCTAACCGACTGCGACCACCACCCCGGCCCCCTTGATTGTGGAGGAGCCTTAGTGGCGATGCTTTGTTTCTGTTGCATTCTGTGCTGCGAGGAGCTCGTAGACGGCCGAGACTGCTCCAGCCCAGCAGATCGGCGGGGAAGAAACTTCTGGAGCGCCACTGATTGTTTCTTCGCCTTCTGAAATCTATCGACGACCGTAATTACAG
This sequence comes from Semotilus atromaculatus, assembly GCA_031834385.1. NCBI lineage: Eukaryota > Metazoa > Chordata > Actinopteri > Cypriniformes > Leuciscidae > Semotilus > Semotilus atromaculatus. The sequence continues at coordinate 199,371 of JAULUF010000035.1, forward strand.
CGTCACCGAATATAACTGATGGCGAAAGCGGAGTGTCCAAAAGAACAGATTTGTCTCTATCCTTCATATCAGCTAAATTCAACCATAAATGACGTTTCGTGGCCACCAGGGCTGCCATAGTTTTTTCACTGATTTGGCCATCTCCTTGGTGGCAAATCTGTTTTGCAACACAATTCTCGAATTGCGTCAGTTCTGACTTCCTCACAATTATCCATGTCCCTAAGCAGATCAGCCTGACCCGCTGCCGAATACGCTTTTCCCACCAGCGCTGAAGTGGACTTGAACCCTTTTGCACGTACGATCATACCGATGTAATCAGTCTTGGCTGGTCCCTGGAGTGTACGATCACACCGGTGTGATTGGAACGGTCAGCGCATCATGTGATCAACTGCTCAATTCAAACGTGCTTTCACACGTTGGCAGAGACGGATGCGCTCAGTGCTTACATATATCACAACTATTCAGTGTTTTCAACCACATAATGTTTATTTTAGGTTTCAGATATTTAAATACACATAAGTACTAGCAAAACAATGATTTTGAGTTTGTAAAATACACACTAATGTCTATGGAAGCGGCAATAATAATCCTTTCCATTATAATAAGTCGACGCGTTTTATTCATGTTAGATACACATTGTGTAAGTAGCTTTACATTTTGCCCTATTCTTCTCCCAGTTCACCAGCCACTTACTTTCAAGTATTTCGTGATTAGTGGAGAAATTGACTTGTTGTAAATCCAACAGATCCGATTCTTTGAACTGTGGCACAAACCAACATGGCACCGCCCATCGCGCAACGCGCATACAGCTCAACTAACGCGATCGTTATAAAGGTGTTTAAACAACAAACACATGTTATAGCTAACACATAGCTAACACATTTGTGAATATTTTGAATAAAAAAAGGAAAAATGACATACATCATTCATTCAGCGCTGTGTTGTGGTTGCGCGTGACAAGCAATGACGCATCACCATGGAAACATTAAAGTGATAGCTCATGCTGGGGGGTCAGTTAGAATGTTTTAAACTTACGTGTGAAAGGGTTAATGGCATGGTGGGTAATGTCAGGGATTTTGATGACGATGCTGACTCGGGAGAGAGATTGTTTGCGAGCGTCTCTTCAGCCCGAGGCATCGTAACGTAACCTTCATCTTTAATACCCATAACATTGCTATAGTTAGATGTTTGTGGATTAAAAACACGATATGATATCGGTTTCTTCCACCATGACCTCGACACCTCAGTGTAGAGGTTGGGAAAAAACGGCAAACCCAGACGTGGAGGCCGTGACCTAGATGGTAAATATCTTTCCTCTAGCAAACTTTTCTTTTTATATTCATCATCTTTCTCGGCTGGCCAATCTATATTTAATTTAGCCACAACACGAGTCGACCAAATCCAGAGGCCAGCCTCGAGAGACTGGTTCCCTTAGAGAATTTTCAGGCTGCGTGGAAGCTACTGTGATCAGAGTGGATCAATCGGTTCACTGCAGTAAATTCTGCTCCATCTCTGCAAGTACTATGAGTTTGAGTCACTAAAAGCAACATGTGTCAAACATCTTTCCAAACTTGTAATGAGAAGACTTTACAAACCTATTGTCCAACAAAAGAGAACATTTAATGACATATTTTTACTCCAAACTTACTTCATACTGTCAGAGTCATGTGTTTGAAATAACTTCAACAGTAAATTCTTGTGCAGTTTTAGAAACAAGCACAACAAACCTATTCCTACGCAGTTGCCTCTATGCCATTTCCTCAACTAGTCAAGCGAGTTAGATGATGACAAGAAAATGAAGCTGTATTTTCAAGTGCTCAACCTAAATGGATGGATGTTTGGATTGAGATTATTGTTATTAGGCTATATAAACAAAATGTACGTAATGTTAAGCAAGCAGTGGTATGTTCCTGCAGTCTGCCATTTTTGGCAAATAAAGAAATTGTTTGTCTGAAACAATTTCTTGTTAAGGTTTGTATTTTGTGTGCCCTGTATGGAACATTAATATCCTTGGTCAGTCACATGCCTGTTTAAGTGATAAACTGCACAACTTGTGATTGTTTGCAGAGATGGTAACAGACGTTTTATACTAGTGCTACAATAGTGTAGCGTGTAGTCTGTGCTACAAAACTTTCAACCTGAAAAAAAACACTGAAAATAAAAATCCACTTGATATCTGCTCTTTTCCAATGGATAAATTAGTGCCACCTTGTTTTTGTAGGATTTTTTTTTTCATGTCATTGTCCACTACATTGGACACCAGGACTGAAGCAGCACAAAACTAATAATATTTGAACTATACAACAACTGTACAATAATGTATTTTCATTTAGCCATTGAAAGCAATCATGAAATGGGTTGCTCTGGTGAATTGATGCAATGTCAATAATGATGTAATGACTCTAGTCTAGATTCTAGCAAACTTAAAGTAAAATATATTCTCATTTTGCATGAGTATTGTAATTTAGCTTACATATCCTCATATCCTGTTTTCATTTCATTAAATCATAGTGTGTGAATGTGTGTGTTGGTGGGTGTGTTCGAGAAACTGGACAGGTTAGAGGTGTTGGTTTAGTCACCTCTGATGACTTCTGTCATAAACATATTCATGAATCAGAAGTAAATGTCTCACATTAAAACAATGTGTAGATTTGAGGAATCCCATTAATTGTTACAAGCTAATGGTAGATTACTGTTATTGAATTTATACTGTACAACAAAACTGAATTTTTCCACTGTACTGAAATTTCAGTGTTATATCAATTTTCCCAGAATAGATGAATGAATCAAAACCGGTCTAAATGTGTGATGGCAAAATTACACAGGAAAAATGCAGTCATGTCAATAGGAAATCAATGCGATTGGGAATTTCACATGTGGGACACATGATGGGAAAATTTCCTCACGTTGAGTATACATGGGATTTTAGTTTATGGAACTTTTAACATGCAAATTTGCCAGGTTTATCAATATAAATCTGTTTGGTTTAGAAGAGAGTCAAGTGAGCACATGGTTGGACACATAGGCTTGGCGGCTCATGTGGGTGGGTTCTAGTCCTGCTTGTCACGTTCTAGAACCTTGCTTTCATAATTTTCCTTTCTTTCATGTATTATCACTGTCCATTAAAATGTTGAAAAGGCCCAAAATATACACCTCAAATACAAATTCATGAGGGACGCCATTTCAGCATTCACGTGTCATCCACTCTGTAAATGTCTTGTGTCTGTAACTGCTGTCATTGATTGCAGACACTTTTAATTCTGTATTTGTGTGTGTTGCTTTTTGTTAAGCGTGAGTGAAGAAATCAGGGCCCGGTTCCCCAAAACATTCTTATCGCTAAGTAGTTCTTAACCTATTCCTTAACCTCTCTCTTAACCTTATGGCACGATTCCCGACACGTTCGTACGCTAAGTATATCTTCTGTAAGTCACACTTTCGTAAGGTTGGTCTGGACCATTCGTAAGCTCTCTCTTAGCGTTGTTTGAGCTCAAGACGCTAGTCGCCGCCACTGTGCAGCAGTCTTTAGACATCAGCACAGTGCAGTACAAGTCAAACTATGGTATGTTGACAATGTTGTGTCTCAACAATGATTTTATGTTATGGACATTTTAAGACTAATAATAAAATATGTTCGCAATGGATACAGGCCTATTTATGAAGTTGACTTTATTTGGTATCAGAACTAATATGGTGGTAATTAGCCTAGGCTATTTCGTAATGTCATTAAAGTGTTTAAATTGGCAATCACTTTTGATAGACTAATTAAAATCTATCAAACAATTTGGCACTAAATGGCTAAGATCTTTAAATGGGTAAGCATGGTGGTGTCCAGTAAGCGACCAACTGTCACCTTTTTTCAAAACTCTTCACACAATTCCCAAAACTTCACACACAAAATGCAAAATGCCTCACATCTCCTTCAAAAATGTAACACTGTATTCAAAATGCCATAAACATGTCAGAATGAAGCATTTGCATCAAATGGCATAATAGTGCATTTTTGGATATACCATGTTAACATTGTTTTTCTAAATCTAAAGCTTGTTGGTCTTTCATACGCTTATATCTACATTTCAATACAATGTTCTACAGTGAAAGTAATCTTCTGAGAGGGGTAACAAGTACACTGTAATCACCCATGCAATGTAGAAACAGAAAATATTTATTAGGCCAAACATTACTGTTGTATACAGTAGTATGTAACGAATCAGCTCTTTGGAATATTAATAATCAATAATAACTTGTTATTATTAATTATGAATATTTGGGTCAGTTAATTGTATTAACTTGATGTGGCTGAATTAATATTACAATCAATTAATCAGTTCGTCCAACGAACTCTTTGATTATTCCTTTATTCTAAGAAAAAGGTACCTTCCCTGGCCACAGAAGAATAATTATTTCTTAGCTTGTAATTGTACAGCGCTTTGAGCATGTAGCTAAATCAAAATCGTAAAGGTACTCCGTATTGCAGCAAATCAGAACCAAATACATATTATGTACAAGTTTTATTAACTAAATCATAAATACATATAAACTAAACAACGTACACACATAAATAAAATAAATAGGTGAGTGATAGGATGGAAACGAAACTATTGAGCAGTTCCATGTAACTATGAGAAGAAACATCAGCATTTCATTTTCAAAGCATCAAATCAAAAGTATACTTGCATGCCTGGGTAGCGTACACTATTATCAAAGTTGTTGAAAATTGAAGTTGTTGATGATTCTGCGAGTGTCGAATGTTGAAGTCTCAATCATTTTCTTCTTCGTTGGATGAAGAAGATATGATGAACTTGCATGGTTGGTTTGACTCTGTTCTCATGGCTGGAGTGCAGACTGTGGCCTGCCAGCCCTGGTCCGGGGAGGACATGCAGAGTAAAGGGTGTGAGTTGCGACGGACTTCTTCTGCCTTAGGAGAAGTCTTGTGCCAACACTCCGGAGGTTCTCCTTTTCAGTTGGTAAGGTTGCAGTTTCTGGATTGAAGAAAAGACAGTCTGACTCCCTTTTGGGAGCATGAAAGCATGACCGATGGTGCTCACGGCCTGCTGGGCCTAGGGGCCCCAGTGAAGGGAGGGGTCCCCCCCCCCCCCTTTTCCAGTTTCAGCAGAAGCAGTGTTGTGTCCAGATGCGAAAAACCAAGAGAGGGCGGTCACTGTGGACTGTCTCTAAATAAAGCCCGAGAAAGATCCCTGCCCTAAGGATTGACTCGACCAATAAGAAAGGTGAAATGTCAGAGCGGGAAAATTGCTCTGGTTGATTTACAACTCTTTGGTCGTACCTTTTGTTCAGACCTCTGCCTTAGGCTTTTCCTGTTCATTAATACTCAGATACTGTAGATATAACAAATCCACACTGCATTCTAAGAGAAGATGATGTACATCAAAGTGTGAGTCATTAAATGAGGATTAATTAGGTAGGAGGCATGACATAGGTGAGGTTACATCGACCGTTAGTTGGTTGTATAATACAATACATACTATAGTAGCTATATACATAATAGTCATAATAATAGTTTCAAAAGACATTATACAAGACAGTAACTTATCACAGACAATGTCCGGAGATGCATGTTATTTTATAGAGAAGTTCATCCATAAATGAGTGCAGCAAAGTCTGTTTTAAAGTCTGTCTCTGTCTTCCCTTTGTCTCTCTCTTGCGCATTCCTACAGGTCATAAAAGTCTGTTGTCAGTCTTAAGGTGCTCTGTAACAGGACACCCGACCGACATAGTAACTTCATTTGTGATGTTAGTTTTGGGGGAGTTTCATAGACCTTTATATTCAGTAAATATAATGAATATGAATAATTAGTGTGTGTCTGATTGGTCCAGACCCTACAGTATGCAACAAAACCATAAACATTTGTAAAGCAAAAGAATATTCTTTAGAATACAGTAAAGAACACAATTGAGTGTGGGGGGTCTCTGTCCATTGTTGGCATCCATTGTTCAAAACAGGTAATCTGACCTTTGACCTATTATAGGTTTATACTACAGTAAAGCAGTGATTGGTTAGTGATCAGTAAAGCAATTAGTGTTTGCACATATGAGGAGTGTGTGTGTGTGACCTCGTGAATAAGTGTAGCATTTAGATTGGTTGTGTTTGGAAAAGAAAAGCAAGTAAATTCCTGCAAGATTTTTGTGTTTTAGGTAGAGAATTGTGTGTAGTGTTTGAATTGTGTGTAGTGTTTTGAAAAAAAGTGTTTTATGCAATTGAAAACTGAGTCAAAGGCTGAGAAATAGCTTATGGTTTTGTAGATTTGGTGTGTAGGTTTGCACTTTGAGTGAGAGGTTTCAGGGCCGGAGTGGGACTCATTTTCAGCCCTGGAGTTTCATGCCTTAGACCGGCCCACTTTAGTTCCCGACTGTCTATATTAAAATAATGTAATTAAAACCTCAGTATATAAGTCTGCAATAGTGCACTCTTCTGTACAGCATTGTAATTCATTGTTTTTCAAAAATATAATTTTCTATTCAGTGCAAAAGTCGTACACAGGGTTTTATAAATACAGAGGTCCCAAAAGTGATCTTGCTAGGGGGTTCGGGGGCATATTATTTTTCCACTGTAATTGTCAAAGAACTTAGGCTTTGTATATCTGTGTTAAATAGGAATCCATGGCAATAAAGTTATTCTCATTCTGGGCACAGTATGCAATAGGCTATTGCTTTACCTGCTCTCCTCTCTTATCTCCATCTCCTTCTCTCGTTCTTCATCTCTCAGTCTCTTTATCTTTACCTGTAAAGCTCCCCTTCCCGAAGCTGAGCTTTGATTGATTCAGTCTTTGCAAACTGATTATTTGTGTCGGTTGTTTAAAACTTCTATCGTAAAACAGCTGTTTAGTTTTGCCACTTGCATCTTATCTCATGAAGCGTCGCGCTTTGATCGGTCATCTCAAACATTTTGACATATCACATTTGAAAATTTAATTAATAGTCTATATTTTACTGATAACTTAAACTATGTTAAAATAAATGTTACTGGAATAATTTGAGGAATGTTTCATTTGCATAGAACGTGTTGTCTTTCTTAACGCCGCAATGCACCTTCGCGTGAAGTGCAAAATCAATTCCTGAGCAATCGATGCCAACTAATTCAGCACCTCCACTTGGGACAGCGCCTTTGTAACGTCGAACGTAAGAGGAGCGTGTTAAGAAGCTTCCTAAGGGACACTTCGGGGAACACACTTAGGAACATAAACAACTTCGGTAAGATATATATATATCTTTTTGAGTCTTCTTAACGCGCTAAGAGTGAGCGTTATCGGGGAACCAGGCCCAGGTCTGTGCACTCATTTCCTGACTCAGCACGTCTTTGCCATCTGTTCTTCTCTCCCTTATTCTCCTCTTGTACATTTCCCCAGACTTATAAGGGGATAAGGGTAATGCTGCATTTTCACATTTTTCAAGTCTGAACGAAAGAGTCGTAGCAGAGCATAAAAACTTCCACAGCCATAGGATTTCTAGTCATTTTAACCACCTTATATTGTTCATGCTACTTTAAAACTGAATTGCCTTAAAGGGATATTTCACCCAAAAATGAAAACAGTGATCATCTACTATCTTTTGAATCCTGGATGACTTTCTTTGTTCTGTGCGTCTTCAAATGTGTTATTTATAGCAGAATGTCCAATCTGCTCTATACAGTGAAAGTGAATGGTGACCAAAGCTGTCAAAGCAAAATTTTCAAGCCAGGATGTTAATTGAAATTATGACTTAACTTTCTCTCTGTTTCTCACACAAACCTGTCATATGGCTTCAGAAGACTATACATATAAAGCGCAAGGCATGTGAACTATTTTTTTGTTGACAGGCCCTGGTCCACATGTAGTCTTATGGGATATTGGGGATATTCAAATTAATTAACCAATCATTAATACCATTGATCAGCCCTTACCAACCGTGGATGTCTTTTTTTTTTCACTAAGAAACGAACATTGTTATGTTGTTTTGATTGATACTGTGAAGCTGCTTTGATACAATCTGTATTGGGAAAAGCGCTATATAAATATACTTGACTTGACTTGACTTGACTTATGGAAAATAACAGGTCAGATGTTCTAAAACCAAATATATGCTTCAGTTTTTCATTGAACATGGCCTGTGTTTAAGGTGTTCAGTGCATGCCATCTGCTCTTGTACCTGAATTTTACTGCACTAACACTAGATGGGAACAGTTGATACATTGCTTTAACATCTTCTTGAAGAAGCAGATAACAAAAGCTGTAGGCTGTATCCAAAATCGCATAATCTCTGAGTAGGTACTGTTTTTTTTTAAAGGCCTCACTTTGAAAGGCTAGGAATCAATGCTAATGGCAGGTGGAAAAACAAAGCATACCTCAGGTCTAAATCTTTAGTGTTTAAATTATGTTTCATTTAACAAAGTTCAGGAGGAGCACGTTCAAATAATCAATCCAATCAACTTGTCATCGACAATTACCATGTCTATCCTCATGACATGGTATCATGAGGAATCATATATATTCACTCAGTCGACTTACCTACATTCCTCTAGAGTTTTTCAGCATCCCTCCACAACCCCGACTCCTCACTCTTGGCTTGTTCCTTCCACAGCCAGGAATACGGGGGGGAAGTACTCTGGGTTCGAGCCAAAAACCGAGCCCGGAGCCCTCTCGACGGGCAGCACGCCAAATATGCATACCATTTATTCTAACTGACTTATTTGTAAGTGTGAACTCATGAAAAGAAAGTCAAGTTGTTTCAAGAAATTTGTTGAGTAAATGAAGCTTGGGAAACCATTTTGAAACCAATGCTTGTTTTTGCAATTCCAATAAGTGCCTCTAATGGTACTGAAACTATACACTTTGACCCTTAAATGTAAACCCCGGGTAAACTTCATTCACCAACCTCGTTCTCATTCATTTTTTTAAAGTTAAACATCAGCCTTCTTAGTATTCCTCAATCAATTAATTATAAACAATATTATATATAACAATACAATAAAAAATAAATTTTTTGGTCGGGAAGTTCGGTCTGGACTCGATCCATTGAGGAGTAATTATGATCAGTTCAGAAATGGTCGAGCCAATCAAATTGCAAGGACGGGCTTTATACGATGATGGACAGATGATCTGCAGTTACGTAATCATCACGTCATCAAAGAGCGCTTGGTTTGAACTGGTTTACAACAAAGATGACTGCAGCTGGAGAAATGAGATGTATAGATTCCGCTATTGGAATCTATGTAGAAGAAATCGTCAGCGCATTATTTTTAAAAGATGAACAGAGAACTGCAATCAAGGCATTTGTCGATCGTCAAGATGTGTTTTCCGTCCTTCCTACAGGATTCGATACAACTATGACCGCTCAACATACGTCACTTACTGCGTTGCGCTGATTGGTTGTAGGTCTATCCAATTGAGTGCAGAGTTTTTTTTTTTTCCTGGTTCGGTTAAGACACGCCTCATAATCAAAGCCCTATGGAGCAGTATCAGACTCACATTCTGAATAGAATATGAGTATGACGAAGTCAGGCTATATATACACAGTATAATAATAATTCGCTACATTTAAATAGCACTTTTCTCAGCACACAAAGCACTTTTTACATTGAAGAGGGAATCTCCTTAACCACCACCAATGTGCAACATCCACCTGGATGATGCGACGGCAGCCATATTGCACCAGAACGCCCACCACACACCATCTTATTGGTGGAGAGGAGACCAATGAGTGATGATGCCCATCCGTTTATAGCCCCTTTTCCACCGAAGCATTTTGAGAGCCGGTTCGGAGCCGGTGCCTGCGCGCGAACCAGTTCTTTGTGTTTCGACAGCCAAAGAACCGGTTCTCGGCCAGGAAAACTGGTTCCAAAGCGGCACCAACTCTTTGCTGGACTAGAACCGTTCTTTTACCACGTCATGCTTACGTCAGGGGCTGGGGGCGGGTTTAGATGTGTTCTAAACATCTTTTCTGGCCATAATATAGGATTGCAAAGCCAGGAGAAACATTTGCAGAAACACGATGTAGTCCGCCGTTGTAATTGTTATGCTTGAAGTTGACGCAAGCGTTTCTATTTTTTTTTTATTGAAAACATTATGTAAGCAAAGAAGAAAACAGTCACAATATAGAACAAATAAATGGAAAGAAAAAAAAGACACAAGACATGGGTACATAACATATAAAAGATTAAATACCAAAGGAAAAGATTAAAAGACTTACATATTTCAATTGTTTTTAAAGTCTTCTTGTACACGAGTTAGAGATAATCCCAAAGTAATGTTGTACTTGCAAGCGTTTCTAGCTAAGACGTATGGCGACGTACACAGTGACATAACGACGTCGTTCGCTGGGCGCTCTAGTCAGTGGAAAAACAAACAGGTTCTGAGAAGGTTCGCAAGTTGAACCAACTCCGAACCAACTTTGAACCAGAACCAGTTCCGAACCAGTTCTTTTTAGGTGGAAAAGGGGTATATGAGGATAATTAGGAGGCCATGATGGACAGAGGCCAATGGGAAAATTTGTCCAGGATGGTGCGGTTACACCCCTACTCTTTTCCGAAGGACATCCTGGGATTTTTAATGATCAAAGAGAGTCAGGGCCTCAGTTTAACATCAGGACAGTGCTTTTTGACGGTATAGTGGAACAGGCTTGTATAAGACATATAAAGAAAAAGTCTTGAGTTGGAGAACAAATGATTTTCAATAGAGAATCTTTCTTTTTTTTCTTTCTTTTTTTTTAGTAATTTGACTTTAACTCTTCTTGAAAAACTGACCCTGACAGTCTGATTTACATCTGTTTATCCATAAAATGGCTTAGACAATGGCTCAGACCTGTTCTGAAGAAAATGCTGGAGTCAAATGCCGCTCAGATCTATAAATACTGGCCTATTATGTGGTCGTGACTGCTGAGAGAGGGAGGGATGCTATGATTAGGCTTGTTAAGGTGGTGTTTTAGTCCGTGGCTCAATCATCTCCTCTGTATGACTAATGGAAGTGAGGAAACTTTCTTCATGAAGCTGATCATACACTAATAAGGGGGCGAAACACTTTTTCTTGGAGGCACTTACTAACTTTGCAAAGAGTAAAATGAGACTGAATAATTTTAAGCGCTTAAAGTTATAAAGGAAGTCATTGTGTTTTCATTGTGGGGTGTTTAAATGTCTGTGCTATAGCACAGACATTTAAACACCCCACAATGAAAACACAACTATAGTAACGAGGTTGAAGCCCTGCAAGGGAGCAAGGGATGGGGGAATTGTCCCTTGAAAAATAGTTTTGTTAGCCACTTTGAAAACTGTCTTACTTGCATTACGGTATCACTTTTAATTTATCCTAAAAAGCACATTGGTTTTTTTCCCTATTGAAAGCAGTAAACATGCCTTACTTGTGTACTATGTGCTTCCGTTTCCAGCCAAAAACGCAACAAGGCAGTTTGCCATGTTTGCACTCACACTCAGTCTTGCATTCTCCTTTGTGGGCAGCACAAGTATAAAGCCCAGATAGAAACAAACAGCATGTGTCTCAGGCAGCGTAGGTTTGGTTTTACGACATTAAATCAATCAAACTATAGATGTATTTGCCCGTTATATCATCAATTGTTAAAATTAAGTTTGTCAGTTGTTTACAATGATTACAACATTTTTTGGTAACACTTTAGAATACTGTATCTTACTTACTGCATAACTAATAAGGAATTACTGAATAACTAATAGGTAATTCTTTATTAACACTTAAGTCACTACTGTTAACTACTAAGTAAGATGTGTTAACTAATCAGTATGTAATATAATTTTATGATTGTGTTAAGTATCAGTTAGTTAATCAATAGCTAATGAATTCTGTCATACCTCCTGAAGAACTACTATTAATTATCTATTAATTAAGGTTCAAGAAAAATAACTATGTACACTGTAAAAAAAAAAAAGTTGGATTAACTTAAAAAAGTAAGTTACCTGGTTGCCTTAAAATTTTGAGTTCATTGAAATTAAAAATTTGAGTTAATACAACAAAGGAGATTGGTTTAATAAATAGAAACTCAAAATATTATGTTATCTGAACTACATTAATTATCTAAGTTGATTTGACAAAATATAAAAAGTTGTGATAACAAATCATCAAAATTCATTTTTACAGTGTAGTAACTACTAATGAACAGTCATACACAGTAGTCAGTTTGTCATTCTTCAGCACTAATAAGAAAGATAAGTGCAAACGTTTACCTATAGGCTATGATCTGCAAATAAGCTAACTTTTTTTTTTCATTAGAAAAAATTATCATAATATTACACCTTAATATTATACTTCGTTCTTATACATTTTAAACTTCTTTTGCACCATTCAAGTTCCTGCAATATCGCGGTAGCCATTTTACAGTGATTTGGTGATGCAAGAGCGCGGGCATTTGCATCCTCTGGAGAGTTCTCAGCGTGGCCGATTTGGTGCATTTCTTTGGCGAAATACAGATTTGTGTAGGCCTACGTTTTATTTAATCCATAAAATCCTTACTGTGCTGTAAATCATTTTATTTTATGCAAGACAACATACAAGGACGCAATTGTCAGTTAGCCTATAGGTGGTTGGTCTTTTTTGTGTGATGGAAACGCCTGATAAAACAAATTATTTTATTTATTAAGATACTAAATCTATTTACATCAGATGTTAAAATCTGTTCTCAGAGCTGTGCACTGTTAGGGCAGGTTATGGAGTCAAGTCAAGTATTTTTTGATTCTAAAATGTTTGTTAAACGAGTTTAAATGTAGGTAGTATTGTACATGTTAAAACGAAATAACATTTTTGCTGTATTAAAAAATGTTATCATGGAAGATATCATGTAAACAAGGCATTTTCGTGTATTTTACAAAGGTTTAGATGATTACGTTAATATATATATCTATATATTACAATAAGTTTGATTTGAGTCAGAAGTATGTGGTAATTCTTTATTAATTACTAATGGGTTCCCTATATTGTCACTTTAGAAGACTGTTTCAGGGTCTAAGTAATTCCTGAAGGGCTATCTAATAATTATTTATTAATTACTAATAAGTTCCTTATATTTTCACTTTAGAAGACTGTTTCGGGTTATAAGTAGCCTAATTCCTGGATACTTATTTGATAATTATGTATTAATTACTAATGGGTTCCCTATATTTTCACTTTAGAATACTGTTCCAGGTTCTAAGTAATTCCTGTAGAATTATTTGATAATTATTTATTAATTAGCTATAAGTTCCCTATATTTTCAGTTTCCCTCAGTCGTTGCCTCAAATACATGAATTTACTCAATGGCATGCTGAGGAAAACCGACACACACAGTACTGTTCTATATAAAATATAAAAGTAATATGAGGTTAGTTTTGTATGACTGTTCAGTAGCCTAGTTACTACTTAGTTATTTTTCTTGAACCTTAATTAGTAGATAATTAATAGTAGTTCTTCAGGAGGTATGACATAATTAATTAGTTATTGATTAACTAACTGATACTTAACACAATCATAAAATTATATTACATACTGATTAGTTAACACATCTTACTTAGCAGTTAACAGTAGTGAAGAAGTGGTAAATGAAGAATCACCTATTAGTTCGTCAATAATTCCTTATTAATTATGCAGTAAGTAAGATACAGTATTATAAAGTGTTACCCTTTTTTTTATATAACTAATGCACTTAAAAAACTTCCATTTTATACTATGATTATTGTTGGCTCTGTGACAAATTGCTTATTTTACTTTATTGTGAGTTGATTTGGATAACTACATCAATAATATAAATTAAAAGTTAGTAGTTTACAGTATATGGAAGGGTTTGTCTTCTAGATGGAAGTCTTGGAATACAATAGATTTGATTGTATTCCAAGTTGTAATACAGTTCTTGCTTATTTCGGTGAGAAATAAAATATGAATTTAAAAGTACATTTTAAACATGGGATCTTATTTATCTTAAATAAAAACATCTTAAGGCTATATTAGACTCAGGTAAAGATTTATTTAAAAATGTTTTTAATAGAAGTCAGAAATAAAGTAAAAATACTAATATTGTGAAATATTTTAATTTAAATATCTTTTCTATTTGAATATATTTATGTAATTTGTGTATTTCTATGATGGCAAAGCTGAATTTTCAGCATCATTACTCCAGTCTAGAAATCATTCTAATATGCTGATTTGGTGCTCAAGAAATTTCTCATTATTATCAGTGATTAAAACTGAAACGTAGAAAGTAGAAAGTTCCTTTGAGGTAGAAATCTTTGGCAGCAATAAATGTTGTTTTGGCACTCTTTAATATGGCGTGACAGATCACTGTAGTGCCTCAGTTAAAGCTGCTGTAAGTTCATGTGAACCGATCATCTCCTCTCCTCTATTCCATCAGACTCACCATCACTCATGGCATTTAGTGCCTCTAATACCTGTTTGGCATCCATAAATCGACTTTTATCCATGTGACTAAAACTGATTACCTCTATCTTAGTGGGTAAAAATGGGTACATTTGACCCCGTGGCAGTTCTAGTGTTAAAGTCCCCCTGTGGTGAAAATCAAGCTTTTAATGTTGTTTATATGTCTATTTATATGTCTTTATATTATGTTTATATTTAATTTATATGTTTAAGACAAACCATGTGCAAATGCATAAGTCAAAACTATTGCTGAATATTTTCTCCTTAAACTGCAGTGAACCAATGACAGTCTCAAAAACACAGTTTGAAATCACTGGTGTTGTGACACCACAAACTACCTTGTAACTAATCACTTCAACGTGTGAACGTAAACGAGTGGATCTCTGAGCTGGTGTGAGTGAGTGGAGGCGGGGCTAATTTATATTCACAGAACCCCGTATGTAGAGGCAAGTGTGTAGAGTTACATTCACGCTATTGTGAGGCAAGCTATTCAATAGCTTACACATAGCAGGTTATTTGCCACTAGTCCAGATATGAATCGGTAGGAACACATTTCTTGTTTGATGCTGATGAACTTAAGCCTTGATGTAACTAAGAGGGTACGTGAGACAGAAAAGATTGTGAAGCAGGTCTATGGAGAGTCTGTGCTGAGTCTAATGCAACTGCAAATTATCTTTGTGTTCATGCTGATATTTACAGCTGGAGATGAGAGCTGCACTGTGATCCTCTCAGGGTATTGTTTGCAGAAGTGGAGGTTGCACAGAAGACAGATGATACTTGTTTTGCCACTTTCATTAGTATAACCTAGAGAGAGAGAGAGAGTGCAGGCGCAGTCATTTGAATGCTCACTCACTGCCCACTAAAGAAAGACACACACACACACACACACACACACACACACACACACACACACACACACACACACACACACACACACACACACACACACACACACAGATATCTGATGCTTCACTCAGCCAGACGCTCTCTTGTTCCTCCACTTATCTCATTTAAGCCTGGGGGCAGCTAAGGTTGTCAAAGACTGTATTTTCCAATCTGTAACTAAATGTTTTTAAAAACTGACATATAAGTAGACAAGCTTAAGAGCTTTTGACCCCTTACTGGATCGATTGTGTCATATCTAATTCATGATGGATGTTAATTCAGAATTGCATCTGGCAAATTTAGAGAGCAGTGGGGAAACCCCTCTATAATATCTTTATTATTCTCAGAATTGGAGCAGACTTCTGTCCCACAACCAAAAAACACATTTAAAAGCATTTACTGTAAGTATCCAAATCTTAGATGTTTACTAAGATCCTACTATTAGCTATTGAATCCAACAATAATATTTAAAATATCAGTAAGCTTATAAAATCATAATTTATTGAGTACTTTCATTTGAGAGGTGGCGGTCCCAAACCCGTAAATTTCAAATTGTAAAAATGATATTGAAATCATTTTAGCAATTTTTTCCATTGTTGTTTTTAAACATATACATATATATATATTTTATAGTGAAGTTCGAAAATAAAACATTTATTTTGTATTTTCTTTGTAAATCATGAAACTATGTAAAAATAATCCAAATTAGTTTTTATTAATATTTTAGTAGTGTTTTTGTATGTTTGATAAAATTCTGTAACCATGTTTTATTTATTTATTTATTTAGAAAAGGGACAGTCTACATTAATTAACATTAACGAATGTAAATGTACCCAAATTAGCCCGAAGGCTAGTTTTCATTGGTAGTCCCATTTGCCAGATGTTATTAGGCCTAACTAGAGAAAAAGGTAAAACATTACAACAATAATAAAACTAATACTTGTAAACAACTCTGTAAAATACAATTACACATATACAAAAAGACGATATACACAGTAAAAAGGAAGGATAAAAAATACATTGTTATGAGTTAAATAGGTTACACTTTATTTCGATAGTCAATTTAGACGTTCTACTATTTATAAGTAACTTTTCAACTTGTCAACTAACTCTCATTAGAGTATTAGTATATTAGTACACTGTCGGTAGACTGTTAGGTTATGGTCAGGTGTTAGGGTTCAGGTTAGGAGAATAAGTTGACTTGTAGTCGCCAAGTTACTTATAGTCAGTTGAATGTCTGTTGGGGGACCAACAAAATAAAGTATTAGCAGATATTAAGCTGACAGTCTACTAATACTCTAATGACAGTTAGTTGACATGTAGTTGAAAAGTTAATTATATAGACAATTTATAATAAAAAGTGCAATATTGCATAAAAAATAAGAATAGGCAATATTGATTTCATTGTGACTTTAAAAAAAATGATAAAAGAGCAGCCCTTTTTTAGCATTATATCTGATTAAGATCCATCAGATCAGCAGGTAAAGGATTTTTGGCTCTGAGAACATGGTGTGCATGATCTGCCAGTTCTCTGTGCCTCATCCACAGTGAATGAAACAGCCGTTATCTCCGAGCACTCTGATATCATCATGTACCTGCAGGAGGTGGACCACAGGACGTGCTATTGCATTAGGTCTTTGTAGGAAACTAAAAACTGCTACTAGTCTCAGGCTATGTTTACACGGAAACGATCAGAAGAGAAAACGCAAAAGTGGCGTTGCGTTATTGCTTTTTATTCTGCGTTTAGACGAGCGTTATGAGGGGCAAATCTGCGTGCATATGGTGACGCAAAAGTGTGTGAAATTCGATGTAGTATGCACTCCAGGCGGCTAGGTGGCAATGTGAGGCACTGCCACACAACACCACCAATATCTGAGAATATTTTGTACAACTGCTGAAAAGACTCTTGTATGTTTATCAGAGCTTCTAGGGCAACTTGAAGGTCTGACGTATGGAAATAATCCGACATGTTGGTTGTTATTTTCCTGTGCTGGCGAATGCCTGTGACGTAAACGTGCACGCGTCGAGAGCAACCGTGCGTTTTTACTGTTTAGACGGGAACGCGACGGTGGAGCGTTTTTAATATTTCCACTCTGGAGGGTGGTTTCACTTTTTTGCGTTTTTAAGCCCCAAAAACGCCGTCGCCATGTAAACGAGAGGGACATCCGATAAAATATTTTTACGTTTTCACTCGGAATCGTTCTCGTGTAAACAGGGCCTCAGTGTTGTAACATGTTTCCAAAGAGTAGCCTACTCATAAAGGCGAAATAAGAAGAGAACAGTCTTTTTAATCCAAATAACTCAGGGAGAAACAGGCTTTCAACACATCACCAACAGGACATTCAGACAAGACAAAGAACTCAGGAAACATGGGACTGTAAATGCTAAACCAAATGAGGACTTATGAACTAATTAACAAGGGACAGGTGAATGAGATGAATCAAAGCAACACATGGGAAAACTGGGTCAACTGAAAATGAGCCGACAGAAGGTGAACACAAAGACAAAACAACACTCAGGTTGTCGTTAAGTTTTTTGTTGTTGTTATAAGTGCTAGAAATGTTTAACATTGTTCTCAATAAGATTATGATGAGCTCTGATGCTAAACTAGAGACAGTTAATATAACTTTTATATATATAATATATCAGTTAATATAATAGAAAAAGTATTTGCAGCAAGTGGGAAAATGTTGTTCAAAAACATACTTTTACTCACAAAAATGTTCCACCAAAGCAACTTTAAAATGCCATATTTACTTTTTTTAGCTGAATGAAACGCACAGCATTGCGGAATATCAAAGGGAGCAAAGGATACAAGCCTTTAAAAATCGATCAAACGAAGGTATCCAAGAAGAAAGGAAGTGAAGCTAAGTTAACATTGGATTTGGACGTGCCTTATAAGCCTTCCTACCTGGAAATGCATTCCCCAGGCATAGTTTTAAGCTTTCGGATTGAGCCATTGTGTAAGTTTGTTTTAATGGGTTTTTGTTTTTTTGTTGCAGTTATTTACTTGAACTGATTTGCTAGCCTGGTTGCCAGCTGAACGTAGCCCCGCCCACAACATTGAGGATGGGAAGTTCGGTCTGAACTTGATCCATTGTGAAGCTAGTATGCCCGAACCAAAGCTGTTCGTAATAATCAAATTGTTATACGATGATGGACAGATGATCAACAATAACGTAATCATCCACGTCACCAAAGAGCACTTGGGTCGAATTAATTTACAAAAAAGAATGACTGCTGCTGGAGAATTGAGATGTGTAGATTCAGCCATCGCATCTGTTATAGATCTGTTATATATTCTTATAGAAGATGTAGACAGCGCATTCATATTAAAAAAGGAACAGAGAACCGCGATCAAGTCATATGCGTCGCTCAACATACGTAATTTACTCCGTTGCCCTGATTGGTTGTAGGTCTATCCAATTGAGTGCAGAGGCATTTTCTTTCCTGGTTTGGTTGAAACACGCCCCATAATCACAGCCCAATGGAGCGCTAACTAGAATCTTAGTGTGACCATGTCAGGCTACAGATTTGCACAAATACACTGGTTTTGTAGAAGAATTGTGCACTCCTACCTGCTGTAAAAATTCCAGACAAGAACTGACTGATGTGTTGGTGTGGCCGTGGGTGTGCATATGAATGTCTTAGACATTTCTGCTCATATAGAAGTAGGATGTTCTACTTGTGTGTGCTTGTATGTGCTGCAGTACACTGTTCACATAATGTATACACCATGTTAAAGGAATATTCTGGGTTAAATAGAGCTTAAGCTCAATTGACATCATCTGTGGCATTCTGTCGATTACCACAGAAAAAATATTTCAGTTCATCCATCTGTTTCGTCATGTATGGTAATGCACTTACATTGGGAGTCTATGGGGTGAATGTATAGGACTGTTAGACGTAAATTAAAGCCTAAAGTCTAAATCATGTATGTTCATCTCCTAGTATACATTATGAACATTTAGTTATTTTTTATCTAACTGTGAATATTCCTATGGTACCATTTTTATTTTATTCTAGACAAACCTCAATATACATTTTTTTTTATTATATACATCTTTATACCTTATGTGTCTCTGAAAAATGTCATACGAAACTGAAGGAACTGACAAGATGTCACGCTGCATCAATGAAAATAAATCTAATTTCATTCCCTATAAAATAAATGTGTATTTTATATACTGTAGCAGCAGATTCAACGAAACCTGTCCCCAGAATTCTCCAAATAAAAATCATCACAATAAGAAGTATGACCTAGAATTTCATGACATCCTCTCTTTTGTCTCTTTGACCTTCTGTCTATCTCTCTCTTTCAATCATTGCACAGTTTCCTTGTTTCATTGGTTGTGCTCCCAGGCAGCAGTTATGGCCTGTGCCTTTGGACTTTCTACATTTACATTTCATTTCAAATGTCGTGACCAGTCTCAGCTAGACCAGTGCAGCACATGTAACAAGTTTAATATATATATAATAGATATAGTATTGTAAGTGTTAGTATTATTGAGTCAAATGTTGGCGAAAGAGATACATCTTTAAAGGGTAACCCGACTAGTGTGGCATGTTGGCCTTATAAGATTAACGTGGGCGTCAGCTATAAAAAGGTGATACAAAAACACTCCAAATGTTTTTGATTTTATTAAAAAAAGACGAAAATCCGTTCACTCGTAGGCCGCCATTGTTATTTACGTCTCAATGCATTCTGGGTAGTGACGTGTAAAGGTTGTAACTAGCCAAGTTTTGACAGTAGCGAGATGAACACGTCTGCCGTTCAGCCTTTTCAG
This sequence comes from Semotilus atromaculatus, assembly GCA_031834385.1. Taxonomy (NCBI): domain Eukaryota; kingdom Metazoa; phylum Chordata; class Actinopteri; order Cypriniformes; family Leuciscidae; genus Semotilus; species Semotilus atromaculatus. The sequence continues at coordinate 219,403 of JAULUF010000035.1, forward strand.
TTTGAACCCAAGTGCACCGTAGGCTTAAATCAAGAGAATAACGCGGATAACGATAGGCCTACTCAAGAGTTACATGAAAATGAAGATTATCAGAGAGTTGAAGAAGCGAGAGTGGGGCAAAATAGATGGTGTCTGCGGCAGTTTGCCAATGCCAAGCGAGAACGAGAGCGTTTGCTGTAAAGAGCTCCACTTTTTGTCAGCAGCTGTCCTGGGTAGGCTATAGATCAGACGATCGTACTATCGGTATAAATAATTTAATAAGTCATCTACCGCCGTCGTTTGCTTTATTTTCCCTAAGCTGTCACTATGTAGTTGAACGCATAGAAATACCCTCTCGGATCTTGTTCAAAATCCTGCCGCGCCACAGAGCACCATTTACATAGTTTTATATTAAATTTACATTTATTTGTCTCAAATCGTTGTTAATGTATATACTGACTTCACCCTGCGCAGCAATATACATTTAGTTTTACATTCATTTACAGAAATCGGCTGGTTGAATGAAAATTGCTGATGTTACCGGATTTTGAGCAAGTTAACAGACGCTCTGAGGCAAAGTGAATTCAGACTGCAACGATTGTATTTAATTGTACAGTACAATCATAACATAGTACAGACATATCTTATTTCCATAATGTCATTAAATATAACAATATTGCTGCCCATAAACTGACAAAGTGCGCGTCCGGTGTGCGATACCTCGAGTTGTCAGAGACGCGGCGCGGCGCTTCTCGTCCGGACCGGTGTGCAACCCCCTTTTACACTGAACAAAGTCAACACTATTCTGCTCATCTACCTCATGTACATTTTCAATCTTACAATTACAATATTAATAATTACCATTGCACTAAATTGCCGTGCACTACATATTTAAAATCTGAAATCTCAGACTATACTGACTATACTGAGCTCTTTACAGCAAACGCGGTCGTTCTCGCTTGGCATTGGCAAGCAGTTGCCGCACAGACACCGCGTTATTCTCCTGATTTAAGCCTACGGTGCGCTCGGGTTCAAACTGAAAAGGCTGAACGGCAGATGTGTTCATCTCACTACTGTCAAAACTTAGCTAGCTATCCGGTACGTTGGAAAAACAATAAACGAAGCGGCTACAGCGGCTAGGCTCAACCAACTACAACCTTTACACGTCACTACCCAGAATGCATTGAGACGTAAATAACAATGGCGGCCTACGAGTGAACGGATTTTCGGCTTTTTTTAATAAAACTAAAAACATCTGGAGTGTTTTTGTATCACCTTTTTATAGCTGACGCCCACGTTAATCTTATAAGGCCAACATGCCACACTAGTCGGGGTACCCTTTAATAGATTCTTGAAGATGGCTAAAGGCTCAGCAGCTCAGGTTGAGATAGACATGACTAGATGATACCACCAGCTTGGAACAGTCAAGGTAAATGTAACGAATCAATTCACTGGAGGTAAGTTAAAAAGAACCCAAGTGCAACTTTAATTCAAAAACATATTCAAACATAAAGCAAAGGCATGACTAGGCATGAAAACTCGGAACTAAAACACGAACATAGACTAGACTCAACTAGGACATGAAACAATCACAACGTTACTGGATACTCGACAAAGACTTGACTAATGACAAGACAAGGGACACCTGTGAATAATTAAAACAATGACCCAATGACAACATGACACAACAGACAAGGGAACACATGGCAGGATCACATGACTAGAACAGGGGATCACATGACAGACAAGAACAAGGAAGAAGAAACAAAACCCACAACGTGACAGTAAAGGTCCATGGAAGTAATTTTGTGCCTCTTTGGGATGATACCACAAGATGCCGTTCACTTGCACGGTTTTCTTTGTCCCACATAAGGTGCTACAAGGACAAGTGTGTGCCTTAATGTTTCAGCGAAACATTCAGTACACCCTACAGACTGATCTACCAGCTTTTAGGATACATTTAGTGCATGGGCATTCAATTAAAGCTCCAAGAGGTCCCAGGGGATCTGCAGCTTCGACTTTTTCTTCCCAACAAAGTCTGTACAATCCTAGACAGGTCTGTTCCTTTGTCACTTGCGTCCACAGTGGGTTTCCATTGTCATGGCAAGTGGTGTGCCTCTTGATTTCTGTCTCAAATATGTGTGTTTATTATAACTACATTTGTGTATGTAATTGGTGACCTTTGGAGTGTTAGTTGAGCGCTTACTGACCAAGATGCATAACAGCCAGTAATTTAGCCCTCATGGAAATAAGTTTACTTAATAAGTTTACTTAATAAGTAACATTTTACAATAAGTTCCCATTGGTTAACATTAGTTAATCAATTAACTAACAATGAGCATTAAATAAGAGTATTACAGTTACAGTATTTATTATTTTGTTAATTTTAGTATAATTCAGTAGCTACATTAGCTAAATTCATTAGTACATTAAATAATATTAACCTCTTGATTTTAATAATGTAGTACTTGTAGTAAACTGATGTTAACAAAGGGAACCTTATTTACCTAATTTATTGTTTTAATTTTTTTCAACTGATATTAAATGGTCTAAACCATCCTGTTGGGGTTTGCAGAGGTGTGTCAGTGTTTGTCTAATGAAGACTTTCCTTATAACATACACATGGAAATGTTTCATTAGTATTTAAACGAGCCATTCATGAAAGGTAGATGGTTCAAACAACAATAACACAGAGGAATCATGTTACCTGTTTTTCAAGCTGGGTTTTGAAGCACATCAAACAGTGAGCTGGCGGTGAGTGATGTCTTAAGAACATTGCCAAAGTTTCCTGTGTTCCTCATTACAGGATGTTTCCTTCTGTTCTTCCTGACTTAATGAGCTGCCACGTGGTGGATGTGGAACAGCTCTACAAATGGTCTGTCCTTCAGAAAGGTCTATGAAATTGTACATCTCTCTATTTGACTCTAAAAGCATCTGCTGCTTGTTATAACAGAGGAGAGCAGCACTGACATTTGGAGATTCAGAGAGGACACTTGAGTTCCACATGATGAAAATTTGATTACTTTATGTAAGAGTACTTGAGTGGAGATGGGCTCTCTGAGAATCTCTATTCTTGTGATGGTCAGAGGGGATACTCAGTCAAGCGACGGAAGAAGCTCCATTTGAACTATACCAGACCTTGCACCACTAGCTTGCTGTAAATATCGCTACTTAACAAGCAAAAGCTATACTGATTAGTCATTTTAGTAATGACTGATGGCCATTTAAAAGACTAAAACACTATGTGTTCTGAATTTCTGAATTATACATCATTTAGAGCTGTATTTGCACCCATTCTCACGTAAATACGTGTCTATAGTACATAGTGTGTTTATCGTTTTATTTATACGCGAAAATTAGTTTTTACGTGCATATGATACGCAGTTTTCGCGTGCATTTGATACGCACTTCATTGCGTGTAATACACACGCACCCAACACCACTAATTCTACCCAAACGTACAATACACACGTACCCCACACCACTCCTAAACCTACCCTTAACAACCCATGCGTATCATATGCACGTAAAAACTCATTTTCACGTATAAATAACACGATAAACACACTACGTGCTATAGACACGCATTTAGTGTGATCGGGTTGGATGTCTCATTGATTCATTATAAATAATATTACTTTTTGGTTTACATCCATCAAGTTAAAGTCATATGAGGTACTTCAAAGAATACCATGGTACTACTTACATAATTGCCATATATTCATTTGTGTTGGAGTTTGTTGAATGCCATGATTTGTCAGTGGAATACATTTGACCTAAAATATCTTGAGACGTCCAACTATGTCTGTTCACTGACACTATTTACCTTACCACCTATTTACCATACCACCCCAACTGCACTTACCATCAAAGTGCAGTTGCTCTATTTCTCTCTCATCCCATCCTCTGCAGCCAATGAGAGTCATAGGTGTGGGTTTTTCCATACACCAGGGCTGACCCATTTTCATGTTGTGGGAGACCCACACTCTCTCTGTGGAGGCATTTCTACAGGAATCCATTTGCTCAAGAACACCTGGGCAGAGGATCAGAAAGATTAATTGTGATTAATGGCCTCTTACAGATCCTGCACATATTCACAGCCCATAAAAGTTGTAATTATGGTGGCATTAGTTTAGTGAGGCTTCAATGAGAAACTGCAGATAGTGGGATTAGCAATATTGATCAGGTCTTTAAATAGCTGTAATTATATACATTTCAAGCTAAATAGTTAGCTAAAAAACCAAAGTGCCATTTAATATAGATATTTTTTATATGTTTAGGTATGTGTGGTGGGAACTCAAAAGAATACCTGTCAGATTAATACATTTATAAAAGCCAGTGACATGTAGGGCCATAAGGTTTATTTATAGTTCATTGTGTAACCTGCTGAAATCATCCCAGTCCCAATAAATTATAAATGAGAAATAACTCCTAATAAGACATAAAAGAAAGTTGCATTGGAAATTATGTTCAATTCAATAAACCCTAAATCAGCAATTACCAAATTAAATCTCCCATTTTAAACTGCATCACTGATCAAATGAAAACTTAAGGAAAAGGAAAACGTGTCAATATTTTTGGAAAAAACAGAAACCTAACCATGTGATATTATAATGTATCCTTAAATATTAGGAGCATGTTTGATTTCCAAATATTGGACAGGATGTTAGTTTCAATGTATGTTTTTTTTGTTTATTGTCTTAAAGTTGACATGATAAATCTATCTACAAAGATCCATTATCTTTGTAGTAGCTGTTAGCTTAGTGTCATACAGTAGCTATATGGAGCAATAGAAGCTAACACCATGTTTGTGTATAATGTTTCACAAACGTGAAATGATGGTATGTAAACAGTCAACAGTTGTGGACCTAGGACAGAACTTTGAGGGACACCATAAAATCATCATACTGTTCTGTTTAATTTTGTACATTTTTAACTGACTCATGCTTTATCTGAATGAAACTGAATTCATCTTTCACTGAATTGAACAATTAAATTCTCAGAACAGCATCTATCTTTCTGAAAAGGTACAAACTGCAGCTCTAACACTTATGCAGATAGAAGCGATAACAGTCTGCCTGCATGGTTCAGCTTGAATTATTTTCAGTGGAAACTCAATTAACCATTTTGGCTCAGTTTTGGTACTTCGAGCCAGTCATTATGCACCTGCATAGAGCACATTAGTCATTTCCACAAATAGTATGTATGGGATAATTCATTTTGGTGGTGTTTTGGTGAAGGAAAGAACAAGAGCAGAGAGCATATTACTGGATAAAATATTATGTTGTGGAGTGTAATGTTAGTCTAAGTGAGTAATGGGGAGTGCGAGTGAGTACAATTGGACTAGAAATGGGTCTAGGACTAGTAAAAAGCCTTGGTGAATTCTGCCCTACAAAGGCAAAGTGCAGTAACTACATATTTGGTCAAAATTGAGTTTAGACTGAAAATGGGCTTCATAACACCTCCTTTGTCTTGTGACAAAAGCTCTTGGTCCAACTGAGTCCCGTTTTAGAGAAATCACTATGTCAAATTTGCAGTAACTACTAATTTGAAAACTTTAGAGGCATTTTTCTCAGTTTCAATGGTGGCGTAGTTACTGCACTTAGCCTTTGTAGGGCAGAATTGTTCTCCCCAAAAAAAAAAAATTCTGCCATTTACTCACTCTCATGTCTATCTAAATCTACATAACTTTCTTCTGCAGAACAAATGAGAACAAAAATAATGTTGGTAATCAAATTTGGTTACCAATAAATTCCATTGAACTGAAAAAAAAAGAAATTTCTCCAAATATTTTATGTACCACAGAAGAAAGAATGTCATACTGGTTTGGAAAGACATGGCATGAGTAAATGATGACAGAATTTTTAGGTGAACTATCCTTTTAAAGGAAGGAAAGAGCAGGAGATTAGAGGAATAGCTCACCCCAAATCGGAAATTCTGTTATTTTTTTATATTTTTTTTACAGTGTTTAGTGTAACAGTGTATATATTTTTTCAAATGTGCATGCTGTTTTTTCCTGGGAACACTAAAGAGAATCTTTAAAAAGAGTTTTGCTACATCTATGTGATAGATTTGTGGATTTTCTGGATATAAGGCTGATATTTTTCTCCTCAGCTAAAGTGCTCAAATCTTACATGTGTACACCTTCAGATGCAAAGATGGTTTTGATGTTATTTGATGTCATGATATGAATGAGTATAACATGCCTGTTTAAAATTGTTTAATGAATGATGAAAATTAAGAGCTGCAGCAAATATATTAATAACAACATGGACTGTTCCAAAAATGCTTGAAGACTTGGAATATGGAGCCATTCTCTGGTTGTCTTTATTGGTAAAAAAAAAAAAAATAAAAAAATTCATACAGATTTGGAAAGACATGAGAGTGGGTAAATATTGACGGAATTGTCAAATTTGGGTGAACTATCCCTTCAAAAGAGAAGAAGAGATAATGTCTGGTGAAAATGTGCTGTTTTAAGAGATGAAGAAACAATGTACTGTACAAGGAGGTGATCAATGAAAAGAAAGAGTGATAATGGCTGAGAGAGGACAGGAGTGGTAAAATGGTGACAGTTGTCCTCTGAGACACTGCGGAGTGGCTTTCTGACCCTTAAATGCTCTACAGCAGCTCATTAAACTTCATCCCTAGAGCCCTGAAAAACGCCACTTTACACTTTGTGTGTGCGCTTGAGAATTTACAATATCCTGAAGTCCGTATTTTTCTATATCAAAACCAGCAGCTCATGAGATAATGTGAGTGTGTGTACCTCGCCATTGAGAGATATTTGAGAAGTTCAGCAGAAAACCTCCCTGTCTCTTCTGACAGCTAGTTGCTACGTGCACTGGATGCATATGTGTGTGTGTGTGCGTGTGTGAGGCGGGTTCCCGCTCATATAGGGCACCAAATCAGAGGCAGACTCAGCAGTGGCAGCAGTGAGAGGGCTGAGTGTGTCGACACTTCATCTCTGTGACTGGATGTTAGCACTCTCTCTTACCTCGGTGGGACAAAGACTGTCTGTATGTATCCTCTCTTAGATCCTTTCTTGTAGCTTTCCTTTCAGCTTTGCCTCTAATGAATGTACTGCAGATGGAGTCCTCTGTGGCACATGTGTGGCAAGGAGCCTGTGTGAACGGGGACCTTAATCTCCTTTTAAAGTTGGTGTGTTCAGCTGCGTGATGGGATCGAAAAGTCAGGCTCAGGTAAAAGAGCTGCTCTGTCATATTTGTTTTCCATTTGAAACATTTTTGATAGATGTGATTCGGTTGTGAAAATGTATCAATGTGTTGATTGCTCTAGGAACTGTGTTTATTTTTGGGACAGTGTTTGGTTTCTAAGAACGTCTTCTGGGAACTTGAGAGGGATGTTATGGATGGCACAAAAGGAGTGCTGGAAGGGAAGAGAGAAAAGAGGGATGAGGTGTGGAGAAGGAGAGAAAGAAATGGCAGGGAGACCAGGGGGGTTTCCTGCTGTTTGTTTTTTCTCTTTCTTTCGCAAAGACAGCTGTCGCGTTTTTCTTTTCACCCTGACAGCTGATTGCTGGAGGACAACAGCAGTATCAGGCTGCAGGCTGTGAAGATCCCATAGAGAAGTGTTTCCACGAGTCTACAGAGTGTGATGTAAATGATAGTGGAGGAAACACCCCAATCTGCAGGATGTGTTCCGTGTTTGATGATGAATGTCTATGTGTTCTGATGAAAATCCTACCTGATGTGGTTTTCATTTCATTTCACTGGGCTGTTTCTGATCGTTTCTCCACAAACCATAAGCAAATAAGCACATGAAAGTGTACATGAAAATATGCAAAGATGTGAGATACTGAAAAATTGTTCCACTGCTAAAGTGCAGTAGGAGTCATATTTCATATTGCATGTTGTGGAAAGTTTGAGTTTAAATAATTTATTGGCTTTGCAAACAAATCAGGAATATGCACAACAGGAACAAAGTGTTTTATGCAATATGGAGAACAGGCATAAATGTACTATTTATTGTTTTTTGCTAGATCTATCTATCTATCCATCCATCCATCCATCCATCCATCCATCTGTCTGTCTGCAATCCAATATGGTCCCTATTTTAACGATCTAAGCGCATGGTCTAAAGCGCACGGCGCAAGTGCACTTAGGTCGTGTCCGAATCCACTTTTGCTCGGCGTGGTCTAAAAGGGTTATCCCTATTCTCTTACAGTTTCTTTCAGTCGCTTTGGTACATTTCTCAGATCTGAATTGAAATTCTCAAAACTACCTGTTCAATCTTCACATCATTGTGTCACTTGTGCACATCAAAAAAGCAGTTTCTCACTTCTTTGAACAAGTTGCAAATGCTTTGGTACATCCATGCAAACGATAATTTACAATTCTCTGCTGTTTCCTACATTATCAATTGCTTATGTCATATTGATCAAAATGTATTATAATGGATCTCTGTTGAATATAGTCTCAACCCCCACAACATTTAGGCATTAGTTCATAGCATAAGTCTTTACATGCAAAATGGTTGAACAAGTTGTCATAATATGTCACGCATATTTCTATACATTTCCATTAGACTTTTTTTCTAAATCTGTCCTGTTCACATTTCTACTTTTGTTTTTTTCTTCTTTGTGCTTTGCAGTGCTGTCTTTTCCTTTGTGTCCTGCAATGACATGGTCTGTCAACAAATTACAGTACAAACAGTAAAAGCGTAATGTGAATCTTGTCCAGTCTCTTGCAATCAAACTCCCACATACACTAAGGTGTAACTTTAAGGCAAAACTTTAGCCATAGTTTACATCAGAACATCCCTCCAGAGTACATAGTATATTGACAACATGACTAAGCAATTTGACAATCCGTACACAATGACACAAGGACTTGTCATTCTGATGGCACTGACATGTTCATTGACGCACATATTATTTACTTTTGAGGAATGAACTAAGGATTTTGAGTAATCCATGGTGTTTTGCTATTTGTACGAATTGTTTTGAGAAATGCACCTACTGTTTTGCCAATGGCGAGGATGATTCTAGAAATGTACCAAAGCGACTTTAAAAACTATAATGATAAATGTTGTGTTTTGGGCGTAACGTGTAATAAACAAGTCATTGTCTCATCTCCCATTCCCTTTAAAAGCCAGTTGCACTTGCGCCATGGCGGATTCGCTATTTACATGGCGGAATTTGCAAGCGGAAAAACTGAACACCGCGAGGTTAAGCTACGCGAGCCGCATATTACTAACGCGCTCTTTAAATAATCCCAAACAATATTGCCTTTAGACCAGTTAGACTTCAGTTGCCTCAAAATAGCGACGCGCCAACAATGCACCTGAACACACCTTGTTTTCAGACCAGCACGCCCATGGGCGCACAAATGGGTGCGTTTGCTATTCAAACAATGTGGTGAAGGAAGTGAAAATAATAACTGCATCGGGGTGAAACTAGGAAAAAACACTTGAGTTTCGGCTGACGCCATATTGCACCGGATATATGATATGATAGGGCCCACAGAAACATATTTGTTCATTGTGCAAAAGTACATAAAATTGTCCTTAAATGAAATTATTGGCATTCATTATTATTATCTGTCTAATTTGACTAGCTTCTATCAAGTGCCAGAAGGCTGCCGCAAAATACATTAGAGATTTAGACTCATGGCATTTGTCATTGCAAAGGAAAAGGAAGGCATTTTATCCTCCCTTTTAAAAGTTTATTAGTGTATTTATTTTGCAATCCTAACTATGCATAATTTGTTGCACTGTATTATTTGCGTTTTAACAATGTTTTATCCTTGCTGTCTGCAACACAATCAGAACAGATCCACTAGTTCAGAACCACTGACCTATTTAATGTAGAAATACTGACATTTGCAAAACAATCTTAATCACCAGAAAGAAAGTCTCTGGTGAATTGAAAATCCAGTTTGTCATTTCTACAGTATTTATTAAGCATGATTGATTATGCTGTATGAAGAGGGGTACAAATTGGCAGAGATGGCAAAAGCATATAGTGGAAGACAGAAAAGAATGCTAATGTGAGTGCGATACTCTCATGAATTTTCTATATTAATCTCTGTCTCATAGAGAATGAGTCTGATAACTAGATTTGGCATTGAAATGATTAATTCATGTGTTTGATATACAGATACTCAGCAGGTGAATTGGCCCTATCTCACCTCCCTCACAGTTTCTCTCTTTGTCCGTCTGTCTTTTCCTCAGATCTTCTTCTTATATACACAGAAAAGCTTCATTCTAACAATTAGTTTTTAGTTTGTACCTGCTATGATCAACATATTATTCTGAAGACATATTATTGTGCGATTAGTCCACTAATTTGATTGGTGGAGCGGCATTCCAAAAGTTCCAACGGCACTGGAACATGTTCCAGTTCAACGGTTTGCAGCTTTGTAACTGAACTTTTTTGCTGCAGCAGCAAAAATAAACAAGATATCTGACAATAATGTTTCTAAAAGGTCAGTTACTTGATAATAACTTCTTGTTTTTGGAACTGCGGTATAAAAACAATACCACACTTGAGTGATAATAACATTTATTGAGGTCAAACCCTGAAGTCTTTGTAATGGCTTCTTGCGTTTATTTTGTGTGGCAAGATGGAAGCGCAGTGTGAAAAGACAGGAGAGCAGTGAAAAAGTTGTAATGATTTTTCTCACGTAGAGCAGCATGCAGCAGCCAATCAGACGAGAGTCTGCTGTGATTACTGTGAGAGTTTTGCCATTGGCCAACAGACTTCAGCTGACTATAGTGTATCCCATAGGAATGAAAATAATCACTAATGAGATCTCTTTAAAGGGATTCTCAATCCAAGAATGAAAAGATTGTCATTTACTTATCCTTGTGCTGTCCCAGATGAAGGCTATTTGACTTTTTTTCTTCAGATGAACACAAACAAAGATTTTTAGAAAAGGTAATCCTTCTGAGTCCTTGTAATGCAAGTGAGACCTCCAAAGTTGACACTTCAATAACCACACAAAGTCAAACACAATGGTAATCCATATGACCCCAGTTCAATCACAAACGTTCAAATGATCTATCCAATCCGCATGAGAGGAGGCCTATATATGTATGACTCACCTACGTTATTCGACAGTTTTCTGTATCCCTCCGCCACCCTAACTCCTCACTTTTGGCTGGTTCATATCCCAGCAAGGGATATGGGAGAAGTAATCTGGGTTCGGGCCAAAATTCTCTGAGCCCTCTCGGACAGCACGCCATCTGACAAATCTGATTATTTGTATGTGTGAACTTGTGAATCAATGTTGATGACCAGAATGTTATTCTCTTCACATTTTTAGATTGTTTTTCATAATTTTCTCTATACTTATTGTTTGTCTGCAATGATTCTTAAATTAAACATACTTGAAAAACCCTATACGCCTCCTCAGAAATAAAAGCATCCTTTTCCTCTGGAATATCCTGGTGAGATAATGCAGATGATCATCCGCTTATGGGTGACACTTTGTTTTAGGAGTCTACAGAGCACTGTGCAATTTTTTAAACCCTGCATGAACACTGCATTGGAACTCAAGTTTGGTCCGTTGCGATTATTGAATGATTATTGATTATTGAATTGTTGATCTAATAAAAAAAAAATTCAGATAACCATAATTGTGCAGTTTCAATTTTAATCACCTTTTGTTAATCAAATAAGTGAAATTTAAGCATGCAAATTAGTGTCATTAAATGCATGCTGTCGTGTTTTATTTTCCTATGTGAAAGGAGAAGCAGAAGATCTGGTGGGAAGTCAGATTTTGACACCATATCAGTCCATTATTTAAGCACTTCAAATGATCCCAGTCAGTGTCAGTGACAGGTAGGGTGGGAAATTTTGGAGAGGCTAGCAATAGCAAACTAGCGTTGAAAGCATAAGATCCCACCCTCCCGTCAGAGCACTCTAAATTAGAGACAGCGTTAAATTACCCCATGTCTCCAAGCACATAACATTACATTACATTACATGAATGTAAACAACTTACAGAGCTCAGAACTGTTAGCCTGGCTGCGCCCTCCTACGCACTTCCGCTCAATTTAATTTTCCTTCAGTACTATGTCTGGGATTCTGCTGTAGACTTTGGTTTTCTCCAATAAATTTTTTGTCAACCAATCAGTGAACAGAGGGAGTGGCTGAGAACGATGACGTCATGAGTTCTTTTGAGTTGTAGTTCAGTAATGGCAGCGGAGAAAGATGCGAGCGAAGCCACGGTCCGTTGTAGCAACGCTGCCGAATATCAAGAAGTTAAAGCCGGAGCAAGAACAATCTTTGCTTAGTTTTGTTTTGGCCATGAAGTTGTGGCCCTCCTCCCCAAGGGGTTCAACATCCGTCACGAGCAAACGTTAGCGATTGGTGGCAGATCCAGTGTGACTCTGGGCAGATCCAATAGTTTTAGACTTCAATAGAGTACCCGCCTACAAGGAAGTTAACGATTGTCAATGCAGCGGTGCCAGACTCTCTGTACAAATGAAATGTACGAGAGTCTGGTAGAACCAGGCTACAGAACTGTAGCACCTGCTACAGATTAATTTCGCTATTGATAATGTTGACACAGCGTGAACACAGCATAAGCTTGTTGTTTTGGTTCAGGGGGAACTTAAAAGGTGGCTGATTGTTTGTGGTGCTCTGTGACTGTCTGTCTACAACTCTGCATAGCCTCATGCAACGCTCTAATGACGTGTGGTACCTCCAGGGTGCACTAAGTTATGGAAATACATATGTTGACAGTCAGGTAGGACATCATTTAGCAATGATTGGACGAACATTTTTTGGTCTTGAGACTTCCACAGAAGATGTACCATGTTTTAATATTTAGATATCCGGATCTGAAGAGAGTTTCAACCAGTATAATAGAAAGTGTTTATTAAAAAATTGCCTACCCTACCTTTTAAAGAGTTATTTCACCCAAAAGTTTAAATTCTGTCATACACTCACCCTTGTGTCGTTCCAAACCTGGAGTGGTTTCTTGCATTTAGGATTGTCATTGCATTCAGTATTTCAACATGTATTAATTTAGCAAATGTCCAAAGCATTAAATCTTATTAGAACCAATCAGCTGTTGACTAGGTGCAACCCAATGTATGACCACTGACCAGTATCTGTAAATGTGTGTGCTGTGTCATACATGAAGGTGTCTAAAAATTCTAGTCGCTCTCACACTGGAAGCCCTGTCTCTCTCTTTCTGTCTATCTGTTCTTATCTCTTCTACCTCCCTCTCTCTCTTCACCTGCCTTGGTTATACACTTCACCTGTCACTCTGAAAGCCTTTGTCCCTTGTTACATCTGTCCTTCTATCTCTCATATATTCCTGCCTCACCTGTCAAAATATAATTTAGCCAGGTTACTATTTCTGTTCACTATTTTGACGGTGACCTTTACCTTTTCTGTGATATTTTATCTGACACCCATGGATTTAAACAATCATGTCACTTTTGCATATGATATTCCAGCACAAAATCCTAAACTGTGAGTATTCAGTACACATATTTTCTTGATCTTCCACACATCCCCCTCTCTAACACATTTCCTTTCTTACACCTTTCTTTATAATGCTCTCTCTGTGTATTCATGTGCACAATGTGTGTCAGACACCAGGCGTGTTTCTCCCGTGGAGCTGTGTTGGCCTGTGGGATGGATTATAGCCTGTCATGGTGCTTCCCTGCTGCTCTGCTTTATTCCGGGTCACTGCGACCTTTCATACCTGTAGTTTCCTTCTCAGACTCAGCATCCTGATCTGATTGCTTTTAATGCTCGGATGTTGTGTTACGTGAATCTGGCTTCTTTACAGAGTGCACTAACTAAAACTACCTTTAAACACATAGGGCCTATCTTGCACCCGGCGCAAATGACTTTGTACACTGACGCATGTATCATTCGTATTTTGCACCCGCGCAAAGCGGGCTTTTCCCTCCACAGACGCACGTCGGTAAACTAGAGAATGAACTTGCGCTCCCTGGGCGGTTCAGCGCAAAAAAGGAGGCGTGTTCCGGCGCAAACAATCCCTGGTGCTATTTTGCAGTTCCAGAAAACAATTGTGCCACTGACCAAAAAAAACCTAGTCTAAAGTCAGTGGCACGTTGATCGTACATTCAGATGCTATTTTAAGCGCGCGTGCTTGGTCATAATACAGAGTGTGAACAACGCGCATACACTGTAGATCTACACTCTCATCTACACAGATGCATTTTCCTTTTAGCAAATGATACATTATTATAAGGAAAAATATTAAAACACGAGGGAAATCATTGTTGTCAAGTCAAGTCAAGTCAAGTAGCCTATATTTATATAGCGCTATTCACAATACAGATTTTATCAAAGCAGCTTCACAGTATCAATATGTTGTGTCCATGATGATGGGAAAATAGGCATAAAGCTTACATATTTACCCAAATTATTATATGCATGTATAACCGAAGCTAATTTGGGTGGGTTTGTCCCATCCCCAATGTCACTTCTCTTTCTTTTACGGCCCTGACGAGAACATCGATCTCCTCGGATGTGAACCGATTCTGAAGCGCGCCTGGTAAATGCGCCGTTATAATAGTATTGCGCCATGGAACAAGCGCACCTCGTTCATCATGCTCTTAAAGGGAATGTGATATGACGCTCTGATTGGTTTATTTCACGTTACGCCCAAACCACACCTATGAATAATGAAGCTACTTCAGACCAACCCCTTTTAAACTTGCGTCGGGCGCAAGAGTCTTTTATCCCGCCGGTAAAATAGCATCAGCGCCCAAGACCCGCCCACAAAGTTGACCCGCCCACTTGATACTTGCGTTTCAGATCGTTAAAATAGGGCCCTCAGTCTAGAGAGCTGCATTTGATTTCTTTTGGAAATGAATGCATTAACCTGCCAGACAAACCTGAATAGTCGTATCTAGGATTTTTTTTATTAGCATTTTAGCAGACGTGTTTATCCAAAGTGGTTTAAAATTAAAAATATAAGTGTAATATAAGTATTTCGCTATTGTGCCGTGGCTCGCTATGTTTTGGTGTCTCACAGCACTTTTAAGACACTGTGTCACATTCAATAGTAGAGGCAGGTTGACTGTAGCAGTTTTTTTTTTTATGAACCCATTGTGCAGCATTAAAGTTGGCATGAAACGCAAGTTGTAATGTTTATCCGAGTGAAACTGCTTCTTGAATGACAGGAAATGTAGGGCGGAACTTTTTTTTTTCATTGGGAATTGATTGGATCATTAGATCATTGTCATTTGCTAATAGCTCTGGTCTCATGTGAGTGACAAGATGCTGAAACCCCTTGAACCAACGCATATGTAATCAGAGAAGAGATGGAGGGGGAGGGAAGTCAATGGTTTTCGTTAAAGATTACAAAGGCACATGAATAAAAAATAATGTGCATGGATAAATCACTTATAAAAAATTCTGCAATAATCCGTAAAAAAATAAGATGCCGACATTCATGGCAACTTTAAAGACTGTCACATGATGCAATGCAAACATCACTGGTGTCATTTTATTTATTTATTTTATTTCATATTAATATAACATGCTATCCTGATGAATTGTGGTTCTTAAATATATATTTATGATATATATTTCTTATTATACTGTATATATTTATATATAAAAAACTTGATTTTAGTTGATAGGTAAGTGATTTCTGACTTATCTGCAACCATGTGTGTTTTATGTTGCAGTGCAGTGTAAGAGTCAGATTCTGCCTGAGCAAAGATTTCTTACCCGCTATCCCAGTTTTCCCAGCAGAGATGAATTGGCTGGCAAATTAGGAGAAGGCTTGGGTGGAATACAGTATTTAGATACAGAATACAATGTTTGTTTAAGCATCAAATTGCTTTCAAAAGGTTATTACATTTTTTTCCATAGACATCAGTTTTTAGACATGTACTTGTACTTTTTAAGGTATTATGGTTATGTTTCCTACTCAGATATGACAAATGCTTTTTCTACAGCAACAGCGACAACATGTCATCAAACAACATTGAGTTTAAATTTTGGTTGTTGTACTGATTTATGCCAAATAATGTTGTCTAGACATATGCAGCACTTAGCTTGACTCCTGATTCTCACTGCCTCACCCTCCTCTCATGCGTTTTCCTCTCTCAGTTTCATCCGCTTTCTCTCCTCGCCACTCATCGGAAATGGTTTCATTGTCTGACTATATGATTATCAGCTCAAAAGAGCTACACCCTCTTTAGCTCCATTATGTCCTTCATATTGCAAGACAACCAAAGCATGGCACGATAAGCTCGTCCCTTTGCACTGGATCTACACATGCCCAGATCAAACACATACTAACCCCAGTCTGTCCATCTGGAGCCTGGATTCGCCAGACCAGTCCTCTCACCCTGGTACCACTTGCGGGCCCTCCTCACCACAGCTGGTTCTGGTAGGGTGAATGTGGGTTAGGCATGTGCTCTGAGCCTCTGGGTCAGGGGTGGATACAGCAGGATTGGAGGGGGTTAATGGAGGTTTATAATAGTCACAGTAGCCAGAGGCAGGAGTCTATTAAAGGTGGCTGCTCCCTCAGGTCCCGCTCGTTCATCCACATAACTACAATATTAGGGCAGAAATGAATAGAAACGGAAATATGGAACATGATCAACTCAGAATGTTGGGTTACACATCTATTTCAGGAAATTGTTTCACTCTCTTAACAAGTCATATATTACAAGTACAGCTTTGAAATCGGAAATCAAAGCAGCTTTATTGTACTCTCATTAATTCACTGTCCTAGATATTTCAATACAAGATAGTTATTGTTGACAATAAAACGCCACTTGAGATTGCCATAGTGAAAGAAAACGGCTCCAGAAATTGTGTAAGATTACATAAGAGTTTTACATACGAGTCAATATTTGATGGGTTGAAGGTGGACACAGAGTTTCAGATCTTCAGACAATCTGTGCAGAGAGATTCACTCACTATGGAAAGTCACTCAGGGCTAACAACTGAAAGGGTCACATGTGAAGTAATAACATAGAAGTGGATTTGATAGTTCTATTACTGAACACCAGAAGACAATTTGATGTGATTCCACTTGGTATATAGCTAATAATGTGCTGCTGTAAGAAAGATGTGGGAGACGTTCTCAAACTTTGCCAAGAGGCTGTTATTTAAGTAAGAACCACAGCTTTTTTTATCTACTAAATACTGCTTATGTGTTGTTCTACTTTTGAGGTGACATTTATTTCTCATTCTTATCTACAACGTAACACTCAAGTATCCTTCCATTGCTGTTTTCCTGCTATAATGAATTTTATTTTATTTTAAATGTATATAAAGTTTGTCCAGAGTTCTGTTAAAGGCTATTGATGCTGGTTTAGTTTCCAGCTCTCCTTATCTCATATTAGTACCTTGGAGGGATTGGAGTCCCTCAATAGTATTGAGAACTATAGAAGTGCCAGAGGTTAAATGGTGGCTAAATACTTTTCTCAAAGCAACCACGTATGGCCAAGAGTTTGTTGACTAATGTGGATGTTTAAATTAATTAACCATGTAGGATTAGTGGAGTAGTGGCTGCTGTTATGTTTCACAGTGTTGTCCTGGTGTCATTAAGTTTTATACAGTCTCCAGTAAGTGCTTGTTACATATTTTATTGTTTAAATGAATTGCTATGCTCAAGATGGTTGAGGGTGATGCCCAAATTGCTTATTGATTAAAGTGAGTGAATAGCAGTTTGGGAAGTGGCATATTCTCCAGAGATGGAGTTAACTGGCATTGTGTTGTCTCTGCTCACTTTGATTATAAACGTAATCATCCGGTCATTTAGATGAACTTTGTGCCATAAAAACAGCCCGCAATTAACTGGTTTTAATGTAATTTAGAAAATCCAATTAGTTGTGGGCTTTCATTTGAGGCGATGCTGATTTTTTCCCTGGTTCTTAATTGTTTGTACTACAGAATAGTTGCCTGTATTGATTTTAAACTTTGATCGCATCAGACAGCTCCTCACAGTTCATACTGAATTACATATGACAATGACATTTGAAGCAGAGCAGCCGTTTTCAATGTATGATTGTGGCATCTGTTGTCCAACTGAACTAAATGTTTTTTATTTTGTTTGCATAAAAAAGCTAAACGACAAGGGTGGTACTGCAAGGGACAAGCAATGTAATCAGTGTATGGCCGAGGACAGTGTAACACTGTTAACACAATCTCTAAAGCGCAAGCTCTCTGCACTCTAAAAACTGCCGTTATAATAATAAAAATCCGCCTTAATTGTAGAATGAATCTCTTATTTACGTTGTGTTTAAAGCAGTGTTGAATGGTGTTAGGCGGAACGAACTTGCAGACTAGCTCCTCTGATAGGACATTCCTTTCACAGATATGATTGTGATTGGCTACAGTGTTCAACACTTGTAAAAACATGCTGTAAATAGAAACCCTTGATGCTCAGAGAGAACTCAAACGGGTACCGCATAGCTTACTCCATACTAATATGTTTGACAACCCTAGTTTGTTATATTTATTTGCTTAGTGTCTTTGTGGGTTTTGGTTCTTTTGCTTATAGGCTGTAAGAACCTTTGTAATAACTTAAATAATTTGGCGAAGTGATATGGAACTGTAGTCAAGACCTGTCTGGAACTACTTTAGCTATGCGTTTAATGGAAAATAATTGTACACCTTAGACCGTTCATCAACCATTCAGAATCGAGCATTAAACAGCCCCGTAGTAAAAATATATGTATAATAGGCTATGTAAATCAAATGCCTATTCCTCTCATAGTTGTGACATTTGGTTACTATTAACTCTGTTCCAAGACTTTTGTTTGCAAAATCAAGCATGCGTACAGCTTGTTATCCCGATCACTGATTGTAGATAATGGTATGTTTCCCACAGTGCTAAACAAGGCCACGGTCTTGACCGTCCTTTGAAGCACCAAAACATTCTAATTGCAACCAGACCTCAAACAACTGATCACAATCCTGTTGAGGATGTATTCAGCAGAGCATGTTGGCATATTTTGGGCATGTTACCATACTTACCATGCCCAGCAGCCATATCACCCTGTAGCCCAATACTGGTTGCCCACTGAAGCTAAACAGGGTTGAGCCTGGTTACCTGGATGGGAAAACCAGGTTGCTGCTGGAAGAGGTGTTAGTAATGCCAGCAGGGGTGTTCACCCTGTGGTCTGTGTGGCTCCAGTATAGTGACGGGGACACTCATGGGCGTAGATTACGGGGGGGACGCGGGGGACGTGTCCCCCCCACTTTTTATAAAATGTAAATTCGTCCCCCCCCACTTTTTATAAAATGTAAATTCGTCCCCCGCACTTTTTCATAGGGCAAGTGTGTCTACGACAAACTGAGGTTTTCGCGAGATTTAAAATCCAAAGAGTCAAGGATAGTCTATTTACATGACTTTCACGTTTCCATGGTAATCAGTCACGCATCACGACACGCCCATGCTCGCACCCGCGCCGAATCTATCAGTTTCAAAGAGGTCGCAATGATTTCAAAACGGCAAAAAAAACTCTCTTCACTCCTTTTTCGCGAAAAAGTCAAGCACTGTAAGTAAGTTGTCATGTATCCGAATTGTGTTGCACAGTGATGAATAACTCTGCCTATTTCTCTTGTTGAATAATTAACAAGTTTTGTTGTAGGCTAAATTAAAAATATTCACTACCCGCACAAACGAAACGTGCACTTATTTTCAATCTTGTTTTACTCGTAATGTCTTTTATTTTCACAGATATGTTATCAAAGCCCTTCAAATTAGAATAAACATGGAGATTGTTAATGCTGAATGTGTATTTTCATGCATCAACCGTCACGATCTGCTTGAATCAGGCAGCGTTGGAACATGTGTACGTGATGTTTACCATAATTCGGTAACACAATTAGCCTAGATAAAAAAGTTTATAGACAAACTTTAAGTTCTCTTGAAAATACCTAACTAGAAAGTTTGAAGTAGTTTTAAAAGCTTGAAGTTTGAAGGTTTTCAATTGGAAAGTTTTAATTTAGTAAGACTGTTTAGGCTATTGAGGAATATAATTTTGCCAAAAGAAGAACTTTTATTTTAAGTAAATGTTATTTTTAAATCAGCTTCAGTGTGATATTTAACCATATTATCATGCTTAACACTGATAATTTGAATAATTGTAATGCGATGATCAGATATCTAAATCAGAAAATATCTATGGTTGGCGGGTGGATTATTTATTTTTAACAGTGTATTTGGGGGACTCAAAGTGCACCAGATTAATGAATTTATCTTTAAAATGTACAAAATTTTCTTCCGGGGGGGCATGACCCCGGACCCCCCTAGAACTACCGAGATCCACATAGAAAAATACTGTGGGTAACACAGTAGGGCAGGCTATAATGTTATACGAAAAATGCATTTTTTATTATCTTATTAAAAAACATGATCAGGGTTTTACCACCTCCACCTCGTTTTAAGTCAGAAAAAACCCTGCATGTGCAAAACAAAGTACTGAACATCTGCATTTCTTTCTTTCTGTTTTATTGCTTTAAAAATAAATAACATATTAAGCCAATTAAGCAAAAACCTGTCAACAAAAGTATAAAAAAAAAAAAAACTGATGTTACACTTGACGTTCTGTCCCCCTCACTTTTGAAATGACGGCTACGCCCCTGGGGACACTATACTGTCAAAGAGCACCGTCCTTCGGATGAGACGTAAAAAAACGAGGTCCTGACTCTCTGTGGTCATTAAGAATCCCTAGGCATTTCTCGTAAAGAGTAGGGGTGTCCTGGTCACATTTCCCCCATTGGCCCTTGCCAATCATGGCCTCCTAATAATCCCCATCCACTGAATTGGCTCTATCACTTTCTCTCCTCTCTCCGCCTGTAGCTGGTGTGTGGTGAGCGCAATGGCACCGTTGTACTGTGGCTGCCGTCGCATCATCCAAGTGGATGCTGCACACTGGTGTTGGTTGAGGAGAGATTCCCTGATATGATTGTAAAGCGCTTCGGGTGTACAGTAGTACATATGAAAGCGCTATATAAATGTCTCATTCCATTCTACTTCAGGCAGCTGTATCTAGACTTCAGATACAAAAAGGCAATACATGCTGTGTCCAAAATTATACCTGCAACCTCCCAAACCATTCTTCTGTCATTTAAAATGGGAATGTGTTCAGTCACATCTTCCACTCATTTATTTTTGTCAGTGAACCTGACTCCATGTTGCTTTCACATTCACGTGAACCGTGGCATGGTTCGGGAGCAACCAAACTTAGGGTGCTTTCACACCTGCCTCATTTAGTTCGGTTGAATCGCTCTAGAGTTCGTTTTGCCCCTTGGTGCGGTTCGTTTGGGCAGGTGTGAATGCAGCAATCGTACTCGGGTGCACACTAAAAGCGGACCAAACAAGCGTACAGAGACCTCCTTGAAGAGGTGGTCTCAGTACGCTTTCAAACGAACTCTGGAGCGGTTCGTTTGTGGTGAGAACGTGATCCGACCTCGAACAGACCCAACTGCCAAAGAATTGCGCTTTTTTGGACTAAACCAGCTGCCATAGTCAGCTTGCTGTGCATTATGTCACTGTTTAGCAATATTAATGCACGTGTCGCCTCCTCCTGAAGTGACTCTTCATAAAACATTGCATAAAACATTATTTTCAAGCCGCATCCTCGCTTCATTCTCAAATGTTATTGTTTGCCTAAAGTGGTGTAGACAAATATAAACTATGACAGGATACAATCAGCCTACGCAGCCGTCTCTCCATAGTAAAAAGCGGCGTGTTGTCTGCCGGATTTTCCTCCTCTTTGTTTAATTCCGGGAGTTCTGTTGGAAATTTCCCGCACGTTAATTCTGACAATCGAAGTGCAGTTATGAAAATATGTTCAAGACCCATCTGGCTAACGAGTGATGTGGATGTTGTTGTCACATGACTGCATTTTGGTTCATTTCATCAACTGATTCGGACCAGAGGAATCAGTGTGGTGTGAAAAGGAACCAAAACGCCTGAAAAATGCTACAAAGTATAATTTTTCACCCTTGGTCCGGACCAAATGAACCGAACTACAGATGTGAAAGCTCAGACCACCTCCTTCAGGTCTTGGGTTTGGTACCCCAGTGCGTACCCGGGTCCACATGACAGCGTTCACACTAGCGATTTTTCATGCGAACCGTGCCCGGTTCCGAACTAAACTGCCAGTGTGAAAGCCTAAGAGTCACCAGCATGTGAATTTCTTAGATTCCTTTGCTTTGACTAAGCATATTTTTTTGGACTGACCTGTTTTTAAAGCTAATAATCTATGGTTTTATTCAGAAAGTTCTTTGGATGTTGTTAAAAAGGTTTCACCAGGAATTTAGCAAACATTATGACAATCTTTTGTTTTAAATTGCTTTGATCTTGTTCTGAAAGCGACAATGACATAGCCTACACATAATTTCCTTTCATGCGCCTGTTCCTAGGTTTTGTGATTTTTATCTTAATCACACGCCAGAAAGATAACCCAGTTGATCACATGCTATATAGAGCCACAGGATAATTAGCACAAGTCTAGGTTGCTCTGTGAGCTCCGTGAATGGAGCTAAATTTGTGAGATAATTTTTTTTCACAGTTAATTAGGAGTCATAGAATGTCCTTTTTCTGTCCAGGGTCATTAGTGAAGGTCTAACTCTCTCCTCAACTCCATTAACAGATCTGTCTCATCCGTTAACTTACCACATTAGCATCTGGCTCCAAAGCGTCAAGTGTGTTTCTTTGGTTTCAACCAGTGACATTCTCTGTTGGAACTCTGTTTAAACCCAAGTGGGTTTCGTACTGTATCCTTGTGATATCCGTGCAGAACAAACAAAAAAAAAAACATGAACTTCTTTAATACAGCAATTAAATTCAAGGTTTGAAATCTGAAAGAAAGATTATTTGTGATTTGTGCATTATCTTATTAATGATAGCTATAGTAATCTTAATAATCTTAATAATACATTTAATAGTCTTTTTAATTCTATGATGAATCACTGTTTGGCCATCTGAGATTTCACTATGGAGATAAAAGTTAGGATTGTAAAAAAAAAAAATATATATATATATATATATATACTTTTGGCATCTGATGGACCCAGACCCAGAAACAGTGATGTGTGATGTCAGACAGAAACTGCAGATTTTCAACATGCTTTGTATTGTTACAATGTTGCTACTCTGTAGTATATGTAAATGAGCAGTATTTACCATGTTACCTGGACCAAGAAATTCTCGTTTATTTGTCAGCAAAAGTTTTGAGTCATCTGGCGGACTTTTGAGAACTCAGGGCTTTCATGAAAATGTGATAAGTTTAGATCTGGGGCTACGGAAAAAACTTTCCCAAAAGTCAGGTGGTTGTTTACTGTTGCCAAGCATTGTAACAACTTGGGTCTACAATTATAGGCTATTTTACTTTGGTTTTGAGCACAAAACATTAAGACATTCAGGATCATTCAGTCAATCTTGCAGGAAGATGTAACTTATGATATGACTATAATGCATGTCAATTAAAGACTACCAGTCAAAAGTTTGTAATAATTAATATGTATTTAATATTGTTGAACAGTCTCTCATGCTCACAAAGGCTGCATTTATTTGATCAAAAATACAGTAAAAATAGTATAAATGTGAAATATTACCATTTAAAATAACTGTTTTCTATTTTGATTTATTTTAACATGTTATTTATTCCTGTGGTGGCAAAGCTGTATTTCAGCATCATTACTCCAGTCTGCAGTGTCACATAATTCTTCTGATAGCATTCTAATATCACGTCTTTGTGTAATTTTCAAGAACATATGGGAATGTTTCAGGCAGCACTGGAGCGAGATCCAGTCCAACGCCTACCAAGAGTTCTGAGCTACAGGAAGATCTAATCCACCCTCGGCCCACTCAGCCTTAACCCAACGGTGAGCTTGTTCCATCAGATGCTATTTCTGTCAGAGCCTTGCAAGCAGAGACAGGTTGGGCTGAAGCAGAGGCACTGTGGGATTTTTATACCTCGTACAGCATAAACGAATCCACAGGGCCCTTTATCATGCTGCTTACGTAACGCTTCGGCTTGCCAACAGAGAAGTGCTACAATTACAGAGCGGATAATCAAAGTGGCACCCAGCATGGTGGTGGATGACCGAAATTTCACGCAAATGATGTGAAGTGATAACTGGAGAGTGGATCCTGAAATTAACCCACTGAAAATGTCTCACGGAAATTGAGTGAATCAGATTCTGTCAAATAGTTTGATGACGTGGTTGATATTAAACCCGCATGCACTTGAGAACAATATTGCTCTCATTAATGTACTGGTGCCATAACATCTGATAACTAAAAGACAACACATAATTTCCTACCATGTTTAATTTACCTTTTCCATGATCTCTGTGGCAAAAAGGAAATGTTTTTGTGATAAAATCTGAGTCATGTTCTGAATGAATCTGTTTGATCATTGTTTTCTCTTAGAAGTTTTGGCTCTGTTAAGTCATGATCTCTCTTCCCTTCATAACAATCTCACTACCTGTTCTGACTGTCAGTTATACACCAAAAACAGATAAATCATATTTAAGTTTTTGTTTTGAATCAAGACTCTGATCTTAAGGTTAGAATACACTATACTTTTGTCCAAATTTGTATCCCAATTTGCAGTGTGTGGATGAGTCAATACTAGTAACTGCCAGTTTGCAGATCTTGTCACAGAAAATCCAACGGTATGATGGGCAAATACATGTTTTTAGTAGTTTTCCACTATAATATTAACACTGGCACATGTGAAATGGACTGCCAAAAACAAGGGTTCTCTAAAGGGATATGAGCCAGTTAAATCTGAAACTGTAAAAGAAGACATACACACTATAAAAAGTAAAAAAAAATTCTCTATTCATACTGTGAAAATAGTTTACGATTTATTACCGTAAACATGAAATACAGTATAATTCTGAATTTTTTTTCAAATTTACAGTAAAATAGTGGCAGCAGAGTCGGCAGTATTCTACTTTAATTCTACAGTATTCATGCTGTGAATTATTTAGCAGCTTTTTTCTGTAAAATTTAAATTTACTACATCATTATAGTTACTTTAAATTCTCTCTTTTTGTATAAAGGCATACAATAATGGGTTGAAATAATTAGATTGAAGATTTATTATTTTATTTTATTATGTTATTTTTTTAGATTTATTATATATAATTTTTTTTTAAAAAAAGATAAATTAAATAAGTAACGAATCTTAAATCCAGTTAACAGAATAACATTATTGTTCTGACCGTGGGCTACATACATCGACTTTAAATACATTATATTGAATGATATATAAAACAAGCAAACACTTTAGAAAGGATCTAAATAAAAATACAGTTTTATTTAAAAGAACAGTCAACACTTAACAAGGATTTTAAACCAAATATAGATGACCCAAGTAAAAAAAAAAAAAAACACAGAGAAGACAAATAAAATAACAAATAAAAACAATGGCAAAAAATAAATAAAACAAATAAATAAATAAAAAATTGCGGAAGTATAATCTGTAGTTTTTCATTGTTATATATAGGGGGCACTATTATGCATATTCTGAAAGAGTAAAGAATCAGAACACAGAAGAAAAAGAAGCAGAAACAAGCGATAGAAGCATTGTTTATGCACGTTATATATTTCATATATTTCATTTCACAAAATATTTGGGGGACCATGACAATTTACAACAAATAAATAAATACTGCCAGTGGAAGGCAACCTTTAAAAAAACAAAAAAAAACAAAAAAAAACAAAAAAAACACTGGCAGGGAAAGAGTTAAAGCAGTAAAAGCATTTTTTTTTAATGGCTATAGTTAATTTGTTCATTTATCCAATCAATAGCAGTATCTTTTCTTTATCTTGTCACTATTGCTGTTAATATTTCATATTTTCTTGTTATATGTCTGTGTAAATTAATTTAGTAAATTATTTTAGCTCCTTTTTTGCTTTGGCCCAATAATGCAAAGCAGCAATAATTTAATTCAGACTAGCTCTAGAATAAATAGTTTTATGAGTAATTGGAAAACGTCGATTTCAAGTTTCAAACAAATAGCTTATGCTAAAATGCACCAGCCTATTGTGGGCACATTTATCAGAATGTTCAGTGAATCAATTAAATGAGATCATTTATGGTCACAATATATCTCATTGGCTCTGGGTCAAGCCACAGTCCTTAAGACCTATTATGGCTTTGGTATGGTTTTGTGGATTTGGCTAATGAACTGGTTTTGTCAGCCAAAAGTAAATATGATTTATACATTTAAAATTTATACATTTATAAATGTTGATAGGCCTATATAATGGTATATTAAATATTGATGGTAAGCCTTTTGTGTGGGTTTTAATATTAATGTTTTCATTCAGTGTATGCATTCTTAAGTATTCACAATATATATATATATTTTTGTCCTAAGATTTTTTTCTTATACAAATTTCACATACTTTCATCATTAGCTTAACCTGGTCAGGTTTGTGCAATCCTTATTCTAATTATAGCTAACCATAACATTCGTTTTTCTATACTACTTCATGTTAAAAATGTGTTGTGCATACTTTTAGTGGCTGCTAAGATGCTCAGTACCTTAAATTAATCTTTATTCTTTAGTGGTTGTTTATTCTTTCATATCCAGATGCCTCTGGAGCTACTAAACACGCTGTTCATTTTTAGCTTTGAATAACATGTAACACAATAAACAGTGCCGACTATGTTGCATTCTGTTATTGGTTTACTTGCTGCCCTTAAGAAGAGGTGATTTCAGAGCCAGTGGCAGGGGGAAAAGACATTCAGCTAAATGGATGGATCACTCATTGGATAGTAACAAACAAAATGTCTATGTGTATGTGCAAGGCATTTGCATTTGTGTGCGTGTGTGGACGGAGTTATCCTGCAAATGATGAATGACTTCTTTCTCCGTGCTGAATTAGTGTGAAACAAATACAGTGGCTTTCAATGTGATGGAGAGCAAAGCTTCAAAATGAAACCATAAACATGTGAATAATGTAGTTCATAAACTAGGGCAAATTGAAAGAGTTCTGAAAGTCGTCTGGCTTCAGCGCTGCTTAGATTTATCCTCACTGGTTTGATGCTTTTTTTTTTTTTTTTTTACCATAGAAGCTTTTAAATTGCTCAACCTTGAATTGCCTAATAAATATACAATACTTTATGAGCATGTGCGACACTCTCTCATATGTAAACATCATTCTAGCAAACTTTATCCTGCATAACCAATATATTCGAACAACACTGAAATACCACTCTGGTGCCATTTTGAAAACGTTAAATATTTTACCTAATACTAAACTAATGTTGGTCACTTTTATTGTTCTTTTTTTTTTTTTTTTTTTTTGCATGTGACTTAAAAAAAAAAGACATCTTAAATTTAGACATTTGTGACCCTGGACCACAAAAGCAGTCTTATGTGTCCATTTTTTTAAAATTGAGATTTATACACCACATGAAGGCTGAATAAATAATCTTTCCATTGATGGATTGTTAGGATAGGACAATATTTGGCCGAGATACGACTATTTGAAATCGGGAATCTGAGGGTTAAAAAAAATCTAAATATTGAGAAAATCGCCTTTAAAGGTTTCCATTTCTGTTGGTGATTGTGCTGCATCCACTTACAAAAATAAAATTGATATATTTAAGGTAGGAAATTTACTAAATATCTTCATGGATCATGATCTTTACTTAATATCCTAATGATTTTTGGCATAAAAGAAAAATCGATAATTTTAACCCATACAGTGTTTTGTTGGCTATTGCCACAAATATACCCGTGCGACTTAAGACTGGTTTTGTGATCCAGGGTCACATTTACATCTTAAATAATTTTCACTGAGCATATCAGAAAACCATACTTGTGTATTCATTAAGAGCGTCATCATGCCCACTGATGGAAACAGTCTGTCTCGATCAGTGACAGGTCTCACCAGCTTTTAGAATCCATTAACCGAGGTGACATTGCATTGCTTTGAGATTTTTATCTACCTCTGCAAAGTGAAAAGATTATTGCAACCCATTCAAGGGAGCACTTGGAGTCACTTTGCACTTGGTCCCAGAGACAGGCATTGAATGGAATCAGTGGTTTAGACTATTGCTTTTTTTCGGATAACGTCTTTCTTCCTGCTGAAAATGGTTTCAGTTATGGTTTCAAATATCTGTTCATTCATAGGTGCTTTAAAAACAGTTGAAAGGGCTGCTTCTTTGGAAACAGATTAAAACAGAAACAGATATTTTTCAAATATTTTAGTATTTCAAATATTTAATAATTGCAGTTTTTTTGAGAGAAGATGCATACAAACATTTGGTGATGTAATCCTGCTGAGGGAATCCTCTACTGAAAGTATTTGTCAGAGTAAAACACTACATTATCGCTCTTGACTGAACCCTGTGATTTTCAGTTATTGTTCAAGTCTTTGAGATATAATTTAATTTTGGCTGATATATTTCCCATGTACTTATTACATTTTAATGATAATGAAATAAAGCCTATGCATAATGGTCTGAGAAATTTGACTGTCTGTAATGAGCAGTGAAGATAATAGGAAAGATCGTGTAATGTCAGATCGTGTAATTTTTTTTATGATAGGTTGTATATTCATGTAATTCTAATGGCCAGTAGGCTGCCACAGGTTTGTGTGGTAGCAGTGCACGTTGAAGACAAATGAGACAATGATAGCATTCTTTATTAAACTTACCCAAACCCTGGAAAACCACTAGAATAAACTCAGGAACAATAATGAACAAATTAATGAGAACCTACCAGGAATAACTTAAGGGGCCGTTTACACGACACCGTTTTCAACTATAAATGGAAGATCTTTTTATGCATTTTGGCCATGCATTTACACGACAACAGCATTTTGGTGGCCTGAAAATGCAAACTTTTGAAAACGGGTTTCAAAGTGAACGTTTTTGAAAAACGACACCCTTATCCTTGTAGTGTAAACTACAAAAAAAGGTGAATCTGTGAAAACGGTGATGCCATGCACATGCATAGGCTATTACGTGTTTAGTCTATAGGCTTTTTTTTGCAAATGAAAGGATACAAATATTAACAGTAAGAAATAATGGCGTCATACGGACATCATCACAAGTGGTTATAAAAATTATGCAAATCAACACAATATAACATTTTGTCATCATGAAAAATGAAAGGTTCCTTAAGTTGTTCCTTAATCACAATTGTGATTACAGTGAATGTTTCTGGCTTTGTAAAGATGCAATTTACCCAGAAGACAAAGTAATAATACAGTGTTATCAAGATTAACATCCTTAGAATGAAAATAGTTCTAATAGAAAACAGCACATAGTTGTGCTCAGTTCTACACGGATGCCATGTGTTGTTCACATAACTTCATGAATGAACTCTGTGACATTATTCTGAAGTTTTCTCCTCTCCAAATCGCTAAACTCTGTCAACACAACTCGCTGCGCAGTCTCTGCTCCGTATCTTCATCCAGATGACACGATGTATGTAAAATGTATTTTGAATTTGATGCGAGTATATTAAAACAATCATGCATACTTTATGCCTATCTGAGTGTGGCATAACCATACTTATTAACGAATAATCAGAATAATGAAAATTGCATGTAAACTGGAGTGAAGAGTTTGTCATCTAAACATCTTACTGCGATTAAGACTCTGATTATTAGAAATAATTGCATTATTGGTGCATGTAAATGTCACTGTTTGCATGTAAAATAGCTAGAAAATAGCTACAGTTTAAAATTTCTTGATATCAGAGCCAACTGAACTTATGAGACAACTAAACATAGAATAGTTATTTGGTCACTCAATTTAATTTGCATGTTGTACAATATGTGTCGCTCAGCGTGAGCATGCTGTGGTGTTATTCGAAACACATTTTTTGCAACATGTTACAGCGACAACCAATCAGAGAAACATAATGGTCTTTAAATTAACGATGGTGGATATGGTAGCAAACAAGGCAGGCAAAACAAGGGAAACAGGAACTGATTACAGGAAGTGAACATAGAAACAATAGTAAAGGATATTTCAACTTAAAAGTTCAAAACACTTAACAGGGGAACGACACTGTGATCATGACACCCCGACTAATGACTCGTTTATTGAAGCGTTTCATGTCAAATGAGATGTACGCAAGCAGTTTCAGTTCGAGTTCCACTTTGAATAAGTTTGTTATACTCTGGGCATTTAAAATACATGTTGTTTGTAATGAATGGCACTATAATTATAAATTATAAATATTTATTTATTTATTTCTGTTCTAAAAAGGCATCCAATTGAACTGATTTAGCCTAAGGGGAAGTAAAATACGTTTACAGTGTTTCGAGTTTGTTAACATTTAGTTTTATTTACCAGTATTTTACATGATTTCTGAATCTAATAATAAAATGTGACTTACACCAATGCCTACAAAGTTGGCCTACAATTACAATTGGTACCGTTTGCACTAATATATCAAGCATATTGCTTTGGGTTTAATCGTTTAATTAATTATGAGGGGGTCCTTGGAAAATGTTCTACCCTATAAGGGGTCCCTGACTCCAAAAATATTTTGAGTACAGCATGTGTGAATACCATGATATACGAATGATTCAGTACTGTGGCATATGTCAAAATACTATTGTATTGGCATCTTTGTTTATTTCCCTTATAAATCAAATACATCAGTGATTGATTACATTGTTTTACTCTATGGCAACTATTTATTACTGTAATGCCCACAACACATTTGTTGTTATCCAAAGCTCTTAGCCAGATGGCTGCCTGTCACTCTAATAGAGATGTTGATTACATTTCTGTCACATTTGTCAATCATGGAAGTCAAATTGAATTACTGAGACACTATTGGAGACAGTCCAGACATGTCCACTGTTAGATATGTTATGCAGTTATTGATTGTTCTCCACACAGTGGAAAGGGAAAGTGTACACTGTTAGATCTACGTTGTTGCTTTTATTGAGTTGTTTTTAAAAAAACATGAACTTTATATAAAGGCATTATCGAGAGTTTGATGTGTGAATAGTGTCACAGAGTAAAGGGATAGTTGAAAAATGAACCCCAAAATGAACCTTCAGACTTATTTTACTCATGCTCATGACTTTTTTCTTCTTCCATGCAACATATAAGGAGATGTTTAATGTGATGTTCATGCTGGTCTTTTCCATATGAAGGTGTGATCAGGGTTGAGTAAAACATACCATATATATATATATATATATATATATAGCGCATGAAAGTGCTCCAAACGACTTATGCACTTTATTTGTCTAGAGTAATTGGATATAGCTTTGTGCAATTTGCCTTGTCATGATCTGTAGCGGGACAAATACGAACCAGTGACGTTTAACTTTACTGACGTCAAACCTGAAGTGACAAAGCTTGATTTGTCATATTTGGATAGATAATCATTTTAGAGCTTTATTGATTATCAGTAAATAATGTCTTATTTTTAGGTATGTTCACACAAAGTTATTGTATGGCTTTGGCAAACCTTGGAATATAGCACATTTGATCCATTTTGGAGCTTAACAGCTGTGGTAACCACTCATTTTCACTGAATGCAGGCTTTTCCTTTTTTGTTCTGATGAGGAGGAAACAAAATCATGCAGGTTTGGAACAAAATGACTGCGTAAATAATGACAGAATTTTTATTTTGAGTGACCTATCCCTTTATGTTAATGCAGGTCTCTGTAGGCTACACCTCCATTAGCATGACCTACATCTGAACCTCTTCTGGCTAACCTTAAAAAAAAAGACACCAATGCAAATGCAATTTATCTCTTGCCACCTGCAGTGTGTGGAAATAAACAAATCTATCCTCTTTAGCCAAATAAGAGCACATCGATTATTTCATGCTGCTCCATACACAATCTATGTGTCTAACACCATGCGATGGAAAATACCTCTGTGATGAAGCTCCCCTAAATTCATATATTTCACATCAATCATCAGTCATTAAACTTTTACCAGTAAACCATTGAAACGTGGTTGTGAGAGAACCATCACAAAGACATTTTGTAAACTGAGCTGGCAGTGTCATATAAACAGAACAGTCGGCTCAGACATGTAGAAGTGATATCTCACTTTGGATGTGATTAGTTAGTTACTCTATTCTTCAGGTGAAGCATGTCTAAGTGCCATTTGTTTTATTATTTTTTAAGACTTTTTACCTTTATTCTGATAGGAGAGTAAAAAAATGACACTAGCTTTGTTTCCATCCAAAGTTACGATTTAAACTTAAAACATTTGATAATAAAGCACTGTTTGCATCCCATGTGTTCAAGATAATGAAATTGACACAAATATCTGTAATATAAATGGAGTTTGTGGTAATTGGGGAAGCCACTGTGGCTCTTTTTTTCATACGTCATAAATGACTTGCGTTTCGGACCACATAGATGAAATGCAATAAATGCTGTCATGTTATTTTGCGTTCGGAGGTGTATACAGTGTTTGGGAACACAATCACTTGGGAATCAATTCTGGGATTTAATTATACCAAACCAGTTTGATGACAGACTTTGGCTCAGGCATTTCAGAATGACCAAACCAAAATTTGAGATGCTGTGCAATGAAATTGTTCAATTCTTTTCATTAACTCGTTAGTCCAGTTATCCAATCAGATCCTCTGTTGAGGTGAAGCCGCTTGGGTTTTTTTTTTTTTTTTTGCGAATGGAGGGATTTATTCAGTAAATGTTTTGCCATTATAGTTTATGCGCATGACTTCTTATCAGAGAAAAAATATCTCTGCCTCAAATGAGTGGGAACCTTTTTTTAATGTGCATTTTTTAGATTTTATGTGCATCTTGGCATTTCCATCCATCAATTTTGGTAAAACTTTGTTTTAAGGTGACGTTGCTGTACAGGTGAAACTCGAAAAATTTGAATATCGTGCAAAAGTTCATGTATTTCAGTAATTCAAATTAAAAGGTGAAACTAATATATTTAGTATATATATAACTATATAATGCATGATTATACTTTTCAGAGGGCCGACATTTCTGTATTTAAAATCCTTTTTTTATTGATATCATGTAATATTCAAATTTTCTGAGATTTAGAATTTGGGGTTTTCATAAGCTGTGAGCCATAATCATCAAAATTATTACTTTTGCACAATATTCTAATTTTTCGAGTTTCACATGCAGTTACATGTTACTACATGTAATTACTATAGTAATAGCAGTAAATTATGCACAATTACAAGTACATAACCATAACCATAAGGCCTGCATGTACAGTTAATATTACTCAGTACTTATTGAAGTAAATACAATGTAACTATCACCTTAAAGGGGTGGTGCAGGATTTTGGACATCAGACCTCAATTCCAAGTTAGCCTGGGTGTTATTTATCAGTGGAGACAGTTTTCAACATTTTTCATCCCGTTTTTCCAGTTGCATAGTTCGCCGGTGCTAGGCTAGCGCAAGTCAACGGTATCTGCTAGCCTGCCATTAAAAACAGTTTTACCCACTCCACAGTACATCAAAAGCAAATCAATTATAACGCAAGACTATGGATGTAAATGTCTGTTGAGAGAATAATGTTAGAAATCAAACTACCCTTTCATATTAATAATAGTTAAATTAAAGTTGAGATGGGCTGGATTTTTCTGTGTGCACAATACATTGTGTGTAAGTTAGCCTAAATTTACATTACTAGGTATTGTTGTACAGCATTTATTAATCATAGGGAATTAGATTGTTCATTCTAATTCGTTGATTAATTAGTTAACTTTTTCATTTGTTATTTTGTGTTCCCTTATGCAGAATAAATGCTTCTTATATTTCTCTAAATACTTACTTAGCCAATAAAACATAATTTTTCATGTCATATAGCACTCCAAAATAAATAGGCCTACTGACATCAGAGTTGGAGTCCGTTTCTTATAGATGTATATATGGATTACCACAGTTATACATACAGAGTGTAATTCTCAAATGCTGTGTCCTTTTACATCATACTGTAATGACACTTCTGTCCCGTCTCTTACCTGTCCATACCTGTGGAGTGGGATATTCTACATCCCGGTCATTATAAGCTTTTTAGTGTATGTTAGACTCCAGAGGCTGAAACTTCATCACCATCATTTTTTATTCATGAGAGACGCTTATTATGCAAAGCTCTGATCAGTTCCGCTAAATGCTTTTTGACCCTGGAGAGACATAAGAGAAAGGTAAGAGAAGGAGCTTTTATTTATCTTTATGAGTCGTCATATATAGTACATGTTTATTTCGTAGCTGCTCTTGCCAATTATTGACTCGCTTGAGTAATGTGTTTTATGCACATAACAAACAATAGATCCAACAGAATCTATTTACTGCCTCTCAAACTGCAACAATAGTTTAATAGTAAATCGTGATAAACTGTGGTTTTAATAGCCTCACTTTATTTCATAGACATTGTTTCAGCTGATTTTTGCCAAGCTTGATTATTGTCAAGTCAGGTTACTCTAAAATACGAAAAAGAAGCTCAATAGCTCTTACAAATAGAAACAGCTGTGTCACCTGATGTTTGCATTTGGGATAGAGCAATATGTTAATGTAT
Organism: Semotilus atromaculatus; assembly: GCA_031834385.1. Lineage (NCBI taxonomy): Eukaryota > Metazoa > Chordata > Actinopteri > Cypriniformes > Leuciscidae > Semotilus > Semotilus atromaculatus. The sequence goes on from JAULUF010000035.1 coordinate 253,843, forward strand.
TTCAGGGCAGAATCTACAGAGAGGAGATGAATAGATGTATATAAGTAGCAAAACATTTGAAAGTGTTTATAGCAGAATGTAGTTTGAAGCGGTTGATAAAAAAAAGGAATCTGTATTATTCAGAGAGATGCAGCACAGAGGTGTGACTTATAAGGACAGTATCATCCAAAGGTTAAACTGAGTGTCTCTATTAAATGATGCGCTCAACAGAAACCCACAGGTGTGTCAGCTAATAATGAAGACTGACCTAGGAATAAGTGGATGGAATTATATGATCAGCTGAAATGTATATGCCGGTGTCTACATTAAACTGCCAAACACTTCTACCAGGACTAAATGTATAGAGTTCAAAATTGTATTTAAACCTGGCAATACATGTTTCTGCTTAAATAATTTAAAACACAGAAATGCCGATTATGTAAAATGAATAAGATGTATTTAAAGGTACACTATGTAATTTTTTTTCTTCTTCAAAATTAACTACATTTAAATAATGAGTCGATACATCGTCAATCATTGTGAGATTTTAAAAATAAAAAGGAGATTACACAATTTCTGAAACTACAAAGCTTGGAGAATATTCTTTGACTCACTGTTAGCAGATTAAATGCAGCCCTCGGGGATCTCTTCGATTCACTCAGGATTTACATTTCAGAGGAGATCAGTCTGTTTTGAAATATTCATAATTATCTCTTTGCACTATATTGTGAACATTTATGAAATATTTCCTAACCATAGCATAATTTTAGTAGTCTCAGTGCCATTATACACTATATTAACATGATGTGACTGTGAAACTGTTGTGAGCCCACATGTCCAATTGCAGTGGATGATACTTGACTCATTTACTATATCATCCAGTTATGTTCTCCTTTATAACATTACATAAATAATCTAAAAATAGTTTTGAGGCCTGCCAGTTTCTAATGCTTAATAATAGAGTGTGACTCAAAAAATATGATTGAAACTTCCTGATGTGAAACTTTTAATGATGCCCATTTCAGCTAATTTCCCTATGCTCATAATGCCAGCTATGAGACACCAGAAATCTGTCATAATGAGCAAATTGAAACGGAAATTAAATTCTCAAACACAACAATAAGAAGGACCTGAGGGCACAATTACATTCCAAACCTCTTTTCATTCTTTAAGACTGAATAATAAGCAGTGTTTGTTGAGTGTGTCAGGGTGCTGTTTTATTCTGGATGAACTAGATGGCGAAAAAAATGAAAATGATCTTCTCTTGGCAGTGAGGAGACAAATCTGTTTGTTTGTGCACTGTTTTAGTTTAAATATTTTGTAGGATCTGGCGAATATGACACTTTCTGTCTCTTCCTTTCTATTTTGCTTTGTCTTGTGTTCCTGTGTTACGATGAAAGGTTTTGTAAACATACTTGACTAATTAAACCAGCTGTTCATTGGCTAATTAATCACAATAGATGGAGACTGGGGGATTTTACTCTCTCCACACACACACACACACACACACACACACACACACACACACACACACACACACACACACACACACACACACACACACACACACACACACACACACACACACACACACACACACACACACACACACACACACACACACACACACACACACACAGTGTACAGTGTATTGGTATTTGGAAGCACAAGTGTGTATGGGTGTTGTTAGTTGCTTTATGAATTTCCGACAAGTCACCACAAACTGTCCCTCATAGCAGTTACAAAGCAGGAAAGCACTTTGTGTACTAATATCTCCTTGAGTCTCATAAAGATTACTAGCATGAACCGCACAGTACACTATGCATAGCATATTTCTTATTACAAGAAACTGGTGACAGCACTTTAATGGAAGTTTGCAGAGTAATTGTTCTTTTAATAAAAAGGTGCAAGATAGTGCAGGATAAAAACATAGTAAAGACGAATAGAGGCAGAGACTCAGTGGTAAATACTGTAAGTTCTTGCTAAGTAACAAACTAGCTCTATTTTTTAATAATTAAAAACACAGTGTTATCAAAGAGTCACCGCTAATGGTTAGCCCGGCACTCATCTGGAAATTACCATTCAATCTTCGGTTGCAGTATAATCAGGTTTCAATGTTTCTCTTTCTCAATGTTTGATGACCTGCCTAGAGGGTAACTGTTAAATTGTCTTCTAACGACAACACAAGCAGAGGATTAACATTTCAAGACCTTCACAGAACTATAGCCTGAAGTTTCCCAGAAGGGAAGGCAAGCGAGGACTGTGGCTCTTTTGAACATCTTAAGGTTGTGAGGTCTGGATTTTGTGATTGTAGAGGCTGAATGATTATGTAACTGTGAGGGCAAAGTGAAATGCAAACGTCCTTTCTTCTCTCTGCTGCTGGATATTACAGTTAAGAGAAGGAGCCTTGAAGCAAAGCTATTTCTGTTCTCTTGAGCTGCTCAACAGTATATTCCTTGGAGAAGCTGATGTACCAACACTTCGTGGTCGGAGTCTTCATAACATTAAACATTAACATTATAGATTCCCTGAAGTGTGTGCTTGAGATTCTGGTGGGATGTGTACTTGTCTGACCTCTTCTCTGTTATCCTCTCCCCCTGTAGGGTATCAATATTGTGGAAGCAAGTAATGAAGAACTTCATCCCCCTTCAAAGCCAGGAATGTATCAACTGGACATTGTGTTGAAGAAGGGCAATAATCTGGCCATCAGGGATAGGGGAGGTATGTGCCCTTTTCACCACATTTATTTGACTTTTTTTTTTTGTCTCTACGTTTTCCCGATTTCTGTTGAGCTGCTTTTTGCTTTGTTGCATTTTGCCACTCAACATTCACTGTCAATAATGTGACATCATTAATTAACTGGTTTTAGAACATCCATAGGTTCAACAAAACTATATAACCAACTATAAAAATGTTAATGATTCAATCATGCTGGTGTGTGTAGCGTATGTGTGTTAATAAATAAATTAGTCTGATTGATGAATGGTAAAAAAAAAAAAAAAGAAGCATATTAAAATCAATGTTTGATTCATGATGTTGGTTAAAGGGATAGTTCACGCATCATTTATTCACCCTTGTGTCATTCTAATTCTGAATGCCTTACTTGTTTCTGTGGAACACAAAATAGGAAATTAAAAAAAATTTGGGTAACCAAACTGTGACAATAGACCTTATTCAGAACAGCGCGAGGCTGTGAAGGATGGTCTTACCGTGTTTTCAATAGCATCCGCTATAAAAAGCTGTATAAAGCTCTTTGATCACTTATAATTTTGATCACATATTATCTGGTTTTTTGCCTACTTACATTTCTTGTAAATATGTTTGCAGTGTTTAGTCAGCAGAACAATTCATTAAACCAACTTCCATTCCTTACTTTCATTCCCATTAAAAATCAAAGATGGCATTGCTGTGACTAAGGTCTATTGACCAGTTCTATTGTATGTATAAAAAAAAAAAACACTGAGACATAATATAAAATGTCATACATGGTTGAAATGACATGATGAGGACTAAACAATGACAGAATATTAATTTTGGGGTGAACAATCTCTTTAACTTTATATCTCGAGCAAAATCATTATGAATATTTATAGTTGAACCTCTAGCGCCCCCTTTTTGTTCTGCTAACATGATTTGTTTTCTGAGAGATAATCTTTGCAGAGTGAACAAACAGAAATAGTCAAGGCTAAATAGATCTTCTGCTGTGGTCACCTTGACTTGTTGTGTGTATCTATGCAGACAACGACTCTTACATTCCTGGCCATTACTCCAGACCTGCTCTGAGGTGCTGGTGTCATGTGAGAGAATGGGCATTAGTGCTTTTGAATGGCAGAGGGACAGGATGGAGCAGTAATGGCCTCATTAGGAGTGGATGGATGGTGCAGCAGATCTGTTCATACTCCCTCTGTCTCCCTCTCTTTTCGACTCACCCAAATAGACACACGCGCTAAAATAATGAGCAGAGACCCTGGCAGCTCACCTGCCCTGGAGACTCCAGCTTCTGTTGTGCGAGTGAGTCAGACAGTCAGTCAGTTGTGCTCTCCCTTGAGAGGAATCCTGAGACGAAAAATCCTCACGGTTTCCTCCAACGATAATAGAATACGAGATAAAAAATTATTCATCCGTGTGATGTAGTATAAAATTTGAATAGCTGGAATTTCCCTTTGCATACATTTAGCAAGTTTTACTTTCAAACACAAACATTGCTTTATGGCTTCTGCATAAATTAGCATACCAATGTTTATAATGATCTCTTAACTCAATAAATCCAGACACAAGAATGAAATTAGCATGTTTATTAACAACCTAACAGGCACTCTCTACAAGTCAGTGACCACTGCTGCTTCTCATTTCCACTGTTTATCCAGTCTAATCAAAAAGGATATAATTAACTGAAGGATTTTGTGTTATTTACAGTGCTTAGCTCAGCCCTGGGCCATAGAAGTGCATGTTGGTCAAGATCCCTGGTTATAATAATAATCATAATGATATAATTTATTCAAAATATGCTTTTCTCATACCCAATGTCCTGTGCGGTTAATTTACACAGATTAAATAGCTAATGTTACAATTTGACCCTAGCTGATAGCAGTAATATTAATATTTCTTAAGTTATTGTTGATTATGTATAATCAGATTATGTTACCACAGCTCACCAGTTGTTCATAAAAAAGACTTGAGTTAAACGTGCAGTGACAAGCATGGTAATGGTAACACTAGGTATAACTGTGGATATTAGTGACATTAGACATGAACAGTGAAAAATGATTAACAAAGATTAATGCAGTAAATAAATGTATTGCTCATTGTTAGTTCTGTAAGTATAGTTCTGGAAGTTATGTAATGCATAAACTAATGTTCATATATGAGACCTCATTGTAAAGTGTTAGTAAGGAAATATTAAATAGTAGTAAATACTTAAGTACTGGTGGTAGTAGTAACCAAAAAATTATAAACACTATACAGGGGTGCGTTTCCCAAAGCCAACTATGGTCGCAAGTTCCATCGTTACCAATAGAGTTCAATGGAAATTACGATCATAGTTGGCCAACAATGCTTTTGGGAAACGCACCCCAGGACGGTAAGTCCCCAAACGCTATGTTTTTTTAAAATGCTTTTGAAATAAGTAACGTCACCAAGGCTGCATTTATTTGTAATATTGTAAAATACTATTACACACAATCATTGTTTTTTATTTTAATATAGGCTATATTAAAATGTAATTTATTCCTGTGATGGCAAAGCTGAATTTTCAGCAGCCATCACTCCAGTTTTCAGTGTCACAGCAGGATCCTGCTTCCATGATCCTTTAGATCCCCAATTTCACTGTCAGAAAGAAATCAACATGCTCTGAGAACAGACAAAACAGTGATGATTGAGAGTGTTGAGTCTGTTCTTACTTTTGGGTTGCAGATTCTGTGTATTCTGCCTGTTTTAACCTTGAGTTATGGATGATTTGTGTGTGTTTGTTAGGTTGGTGTGGACAGCTTGGCAGGAGCTGATCCAGGATTATAACATCAGTTTTGGTGTTTCCTGTTGTCTTTCTTTGGCATTGAAATCTATCTGTCAGCATCTGTTAATGATCTGGTGTGTGTGCGTGTGTGTGTGCGTGTGTGTGTGTGTGTGTGCGTGTGGAGGAAGTGAACAGCATGCAAAACGTCTCTAGTTGGTTTTTACCATCCAACAGCTTAGTTATTGTGATATTATTAAATGTAATGTCAGAATAATCAGAAAATGACCACTTTTGCAGAATGATGGTCAAACTGGTGTGGCAGAATGTTTCACAGGCTTGAGACTCGGAAGTTACATCTGCGATGTTAGTGTATGTGTGTCGTGTTTGCAATATTACACTTAGTGTATTGATCCAATGAGAGAGGAGGGTTGTTTTTGTGAAACCACACTCACACTCCATCCTCTACAGTAATTGCTCATTTTACTGCAGTGTTTCGTGACATTACATTTGCATTTCTTGCTTTGGCGGTCTGCCTTCCTCTAAAAACACACACTCTATTTATCACTCATTAGTATGTAGATAATAACAAACAAACTCAAATCAGTTTGTCATTAATTTGCTATTCTAGACTAATTGTCAAATGGATGTTGATCACTTAGATATTATGTTTAGATATGAAGAGTTCAGATGCAAAAGCCTCTAAGTGCCATTTGAAATTTTCTTCTAGAATGATGATTTTTATCAAGCTTGTATATTTAAGTTCAGTAATTTCACTTACAGTGAAGAAAATAAGTATTTGAACACCCTGCTATTTTGCAAGTTCTCCCACTTAGAAATCATGGAGGGGTCTGAAATTGTCATCGTAGGTGCATGTCCACTGTGAGAGACATAATCTAAAAAAAAAATCCATAAATCACAATGTATGATTTTTTAACTATTTATTTGTAAGATACAGCTGCAAATAAGTATTTGAACACCTGAGAAAATCAATGTTAATATTTGGTACAGTAGCCTTTGTTTGCAATTACAGTGGTCAAACGTTTCCTGTAGTTTTTCACCAGGTTTGCACACACTGCAGGAGGGATTTTGGCCCACTCCTCCACACAGATCTTCTCTAGATCAGTCAGGTTTCTGGGCTGTCTCTGAGAAACACGGAGTTTGAGCTCCCTCCAAAGATTCTCTATTGGGTTTAGGTCTGGAGACTGGCTAGGCCATGCCAGAACCTTGATATGCTTCTTACAGAGCCACTCCTTGGTTATCCTGGCTGTGTGCTTCGGGTCATTGTCATGTTGGAAGACCCAGCCTCGACCCATCTTCAATGCTCTAACTGAGGGAAGGAGGTTGTTCCCCAAAATCTCGCAATACATGGCCCCGGTCATCCTCTCCTTAATACAGTGCAGTCGCCCTGTCCCATGTGCAGAAAAACACCCCCAAAGCATGATGCTACCACCCCCATGCTTCACAGTAGGGATGGTGGGATGGTACTCATCATTCTTCTTCCTCCAAACACGGTTAGTGGAATTATGACCAAAAAGTTCTATTTTGGTCTCATCTGACCACATGACTTTCTCCCATGACTCCTCTGGATCATCCAAATGGTCATTGGCAAACTTAAGACGGGCCTTGACATGCACTGGTTTAAGCAGGGGAACCTTCCGTGCCATGCATGATTTCAAACCATGACGTCTTAGTGTATTACCAACAGTAACCTTGGAAACGGTGGTCCCAGCTCTTTTCAGGTCATTGACCAACTCCTCCTGTGTAGTTCTGGGCTGATTTCTCACCTTTCTTAGGATCATTGAGACCCCACGAGGTGAGATCTTGCATGGAGCCCCAGTCCGAGGGAGATTGACAGTCATGTTTAGCATCTTCCATTTTCTAATGATTGCTCCAACAGTGGACCTTTTTCACCAAGCTACTTGGCAATTTCCCCGTAGCCCTTTCCAGCCTTGTGGAGGTGTACAATTTTGTCTCTAGTGTCTTTGGACAGCTCTTTGCTCTTGGCCATGTTAGTAGTTGGATTCTTACTGATTGTATGGGGTGGACAGGGGTCTTTATGCAGCTAACGACCTCAAACAGGAGCATCTAATTTAGGATAATAAATGGAGTGGAGGTGGACATTTTAAAGGCAGACTAACAGGTCTTTGAGGGTCAGAATTCTAGCTGATAGACAGGTGTTCAAATACTTATTTGCAGCTGTATCTTACAAATAAATAGTTAAAAAATCATACATTGTGATTGCTGGATTTTTTTTTTTAGATTATGTCTCTCACAGTGGACATGCACCTACGATGACAATTTCAGACCCCTCCATGATTTCTAAGAGGGAGAACTTGCAAAATAGCAGGGTGTTCAAATACTTATTTTCTTCACTGTAAATGACAATTAATAGGTAATCTTCATTGCCATTTAAGTGAAATTACTGAACTTAAATATACAAGCTTGATAAAAATCATCATTCTAGAAGAAAATTTCAAATGGCACTTAGAGGCTTTTGCATCTGAACTCTTCATATGTAAATTGCTTTGTTTTAATATGAGTACGTTTAATGTAATGGAGCAAAATATACCTACATAAGTTACAGGACTAGTTAAATTGACTGTATTATTGTAAAGGTGGTTTTCCAACAGTGGTTACCAATCAGCAGATTACAGCTTCCCACCGTAGGGGTGGGTAATATGACCAAAATCTTATATCACAAAATTAGTATTTTTATTTCACGATAACCATATATATATCACAATACATTTTTTTTTTTGCTTTAAATAAGGTTTTAATAATATCAAATTTTTTTAAACCATAGATATTTCATAATTCTTTCCACCGTTGTCATTGTCACAAAAAACGAATACTAGCCTACCAAAATAAAATAAAAACTCAAGTTTACTGAAAACATGTAAATACATGTCAGTGATAAGAACAAATAAACTAATTACAAGCAATATGTCAAAAAATACTTAAATAGCAAAGACACAACTAAAATAGGCCTATCTAAAAAAAATTGCTAAATAAGAAATGCTACATGATTTGTACTATAGAGTAATCAAATGTAAAAAAAAAAAAAAAAACACTTTGTGGTCTTCCCTGTGTGAATTAAATATAGGACTTTAAGAGCTGCCTGGATCCAATATACTGTTACACGTGTGTTTTCTTTCTCAACTGTTTACGTTCACTTAATAAATTACTGTATTTACTAGGATACTTGCAAAGACAGGCATTTTGTCACATAAATGTGCATCTCTCAGACAGCGCTCTCTGACAGTGTGCGCATATAGTGAAATTAGTTGCACTTCAATGGTTTAAAATAACTTGTTTTTAAACCACAATGCTTAAAAACGCATGCAAATATTACACTTTTGTGACATGCACTCAGCACAGCAACATCGCATAAGCATAACTGCGATAGAGGCGATAGTCCAAAATCTCTACCGGTTGACAAAGTTCTACCGGTTTATTGTGTATACCGGTATATTGCTCACCCTTACCCCACCATACTAAGGGTGTGACATTTATCAGACCCCGATGTACACACATCTTGGTCTACAAGCTTTGATCACTGTCAGTACCTCTATGCCTTTAAGAAGTCCAAATTGCCCTTGCAGGGGCTTGAAACAAAGCAAAAATCTTTGTTGATTTTCATACTTATGCTGTCAATAAAGGCTTATGTAGGCTATTGTTTCAAATGGATAGTTTTAACCAAAAATAAAAATAATTTAGTCACTCTTATGTTGTCTCGGACCGAATGATTTTTCTTTGTTCTCGAGCACAAAAAAAGATGTTTTGAGAAAAGTGCTGCATTTCTTTATAACAGAAAGCACACAGACCAGCCAAGCTCCAAATAGGAAAAAATATTACATTTTTTCTTTTCTTTTCTTCTCTCTGAAATTTTACTCATTTGTTCTCGCCTTCCAACCGTAGCCCAAATCACATGGTAATGCATTGACATGTTTGACATCAGTGACGCTATATGGCATTAGCTGTCATATTTGTCGTTACCAATTTTAAATACACTCACCGACCACTTTGTTAGGTACACCTGTTCAACTGCTTGTTAATGCAAATATCTAATCAGCCAATCACATGGCAGCAACTCAATGCATTTAGGCATGCAGACATGGTCTAGACAATCTGCTGAAGTTCAAACTGAGCATCAGAATGGGGAAGAAAGGTGATATAAGAGACTTTGAACGTGCCATGGTTGTTGGTGCCAGAGGGGCAGGTCTGAGTATTTCAGAAACTGTTGAACTACAGGGATTTTCACGCACAACCATCTCCAGGGTTTACAGGGAATGGTCCAAAAAATATCCAGTGAGCGGCAGTTCTGTAGGTGAAAACGCCTTGTTTATGTGAGAGGTTAGAGGAGAATGGCCAGACTGGTTCGAACTGATACAATAGAAAGGCAACAGCCACTCAAAAATACACTCATTAGGTCTCTCCATCAGAGAATGTCTAATAAGGGGAGAACTTCCATTCTCAGTAAACTTTCGGCTTCTGAACTGGACGAGTGCAGAATGAATGGAGGTCTATGGAATTTGAATGTTGTAATCGAAAGGCAGTGGCGGTTCTAGAGGGGGGCCAGGGGGGGCCAGTGCCCCCGTGTCAACAAGCTTGGCCACCCCTCTGGCCCCCCTAAATTTGCTCTTGATAATCACGCCAAACAACGTTGGGTGCAATGCGCAATTTATCCTGTGGGCGGCAGTAATGAGAAAATAATTTGTTGTGCCGTAACTTTTATGTCAAGAGGAAATTACTCAAAGCGAGATCGCGCACTTTAGTTGGAGCTTCAGTTCACATGTTCATCAGAGGCGAGCTATACCAACAAAAAGATACAAGTAACGAAAATATTTACTTTCAGTCATGTTCACGTAGATTTAAATAATATTAAACTATCCAAGTGCCCGCTGTTGCTTATATTTTATACTTTATAACTACATTCAAGTAATCACGAGTCATGATGACTATGCAATCTTAGCAAAGAGTCAGCAGCTTCCGAACAGATAACACATTAAAGAAATTTAGATTTCAATATTTAATTTATATCGTCTAGTTTTGCCCTACATTAATTTTTGCCTTTTTAGAAGGTGGTATGAAGCAGACTCGACTGTGCTAAGTCTTTTATTAATTACAAATGATTTGTTAATCACTCAATGATTGAGGTTTTATAAGTCCAGAATTTTTAAAGGAACCTTATCCAAATTGAAAATTCACTCAAATAATTTGAATGTTGAAGAATTTGTTGATGTGTTTGCAAGGAACCTCAAAAACCGCAGAATACAGATAAATACATGATGTAAGAGAAGATTATCATAAACACATTTTCAGATGACTGCCTTGATTTGTGGATATGTTTGTTTTTTGTTTTACGTATATGTCATAGTTTACAGAGGTAAAAAGTGCCTAGATGTGCTTGGATGCTAAAAATGTGTTATCATTATATCACACTACAATAAAAAATTACTTGTCAAATAAATGAAAGATTAATTATGAAACATTAATTTGAGTTTAAATTGTTTTATTAGCTTCTGTTTACACCTGGCCACTTCATGCGTTTTATCAGATCGGATAGCTATCTGATTGATCAAAACGATTCCATTTACACCTGGTCACATAAATGTGTTTTTGCAAAACGGAAATAAATCCGTTCTTCAATTCCCACGCTATATACAGATTTAAATGAGTTCACGTCACCGAAAGCAACAGATATGAGCTGCATTTTATTGATCATCAGCTAAAATTTCTGAATCAAAGACCGCAATAAGATAGAGCGGCAATAGCCCTGGTAAGATCATTTAGCTTCTTCACTTTTAATGAAGATGATTGTGTGTTAAGCGTCTGCGACTTAATTTCACTTTGATTTGCGATAGTTTGCGTTGGCTTGATGAACAGATGCTCATCTGCGGTAATGTGTGTTGCAGAAGCGTCATCATATCTGACTATAACATGACACATAGCCTATAAAATGCTCTCACACGTTTATCTTTTAGCATTTTTGGGAGGAGTAAAATTGACATACACTCACCTAAAGGATTATTAGGAACACCTGTTCAATTTCTCATTAATGCAATTATCTAATCAACCAATCACATGGCAGTTGCTTCAATGCATTTAGGGGTGTGGTCCTGGTCAAGACAATCTCCTGAACCTCAAACTGAATGTGAGAATGGAAAAGAAAGGTGATTTAAGCAATTTTGAGCGTGGCATGGTTGTTGGTGCCAGACGGGCCGGTCTGAGTATTTCACAATCTGCTCAGTTACTGGGATTTTCATGCACAACCATTTCTAAAGTTTACAAAGAATGGTGTGAAAAGGGAAAAACATCCAGTATTCGGCAGTCCTGTGGGCGAAAATGCCTTGTTGATGCTAGAGGTCAGAGGAGAATGGGCCGACTGATTCAAGCTGATAGAAGAGCAACTTTGACTGAAATAACCACTCGTTACAACCGAGGTATGCAGCAAAGCATTTGTGAAGCCACAACACACACAACCTTGAGGCGGATGGGCTACAACAGCAGAAGACCCCACCGGGTACCACTCATCTCCACTACAAATAGGAAAAAGAGGTTACAATTTGCAACAACTCACCAAAATTGGACAGTTGAACAATTGGACTGGAAAAATGTTGCCTGGTCTAATGAGTCTCGATTTCTGTTGAGACATTCAGATGGTAGAGTCAGAATTTGGCGTAAACAGAATGAGAACATGGATCCATCATGCCTTGTTACCACTGTGCAGGCTGGTGGTGGTGGTGTAATGGTGTGGGGGATGTTTTCTTGGCACACTTTAGGCCCCTTAGTGCCAATTGGGCATCGTTTAAATGCCACGGCCTACCTGAGCATTGTTTCTGACCATGTCCATCCCTTTATGGCCACCATGTACCCATCCTCTGATGGCTACTTCCAGCAGGATAATGCACCATGTCACAAAGCTCGAATCATTTCAAATTGGTTTCTTGAACATGACAATGAGTTCACTGTACTAAAATGGCCCCCACAGTCACCAGATCTCAACCCAATCGAGCATCTTTGGGATGTGGTGGAACGGGAGCTTCGTGCCCTGGATGTGCATCCCACAAATCTCCATCAACTGCAAGATTCTATCCTATCAATATGGGCCAACATTTCTAAAGAACGCTTTCAGCACCTTGTTGAATCAATGCCACGTAGAATTAAGGCAGGTCAAAAAGGTGAAAGGGGGTCAAACACAGTATTAGTATGGTGTTCCTAATAATCCTTTAGGTGAGTTTATATGGTTTCATCAACCAGATGCATACACTTGCGGTCCTGAAGTGGTTTGAGCGATCGAATTCATGCGAATGCGTTTCGGAGGGTATTTGCGCCTGGTCTTTTCACGATCAGATAGCTATCCGATCACAGAAAACGCATGAAGTGGCCAGGTGTAAACAGACTGCAGTGATGCACTTCATGGTGAAAAATTACTTGAATTAATACTGAAAATAGGTTAAAATGAATGTTAAAGGTGTGCCCCCTAGAAGCACACGTGGCCCCTGCCTGGCCCCCCCAGTTACTGTGGTCTAGAACCGCCACTGTCGAAAGGAGATGCAAAGAAATTACACATTGCTGGGTGTTAGATTTTTTAGAGTCACTTATTTGCTCTAAAGTGTTTTAAAGGAATGTTAAAGGTGTGCCCCCTAGAAGCACACGTGGCCCCTGCCTGGCCCCCCCAGTTACTGTGGTCTAGAACCGCCACTGTCGAAAGGAGATGCAAAGAAATTACACATTGCTGGGTGTTAGATTTTTTAGAGTCACTTATTTGCTCTAAAGTGTTTTAAAGGGGACATTTCATGCTAAATCCACTTTTTTAGCCCATAAATGCATTTTGTTGTATATTTGGAGTGTTTATAAGTACAGAAAAGTTGAAATTAGTCTCTTCAGGTGCTTCGTTGATATCTTTATATTCTGTTTTGGACATATTTTGCAACCTGTTCCGATTTTTCTGTTCTCTATGACGTTTTGTGAACTATTACGTCACAGTATTTGCAGCGGAACTGCCAAATAAGGACATCGACTTCCGGCCCAACACTTCGAGCAATCCGGCGTTTTTATTTCTCGCTGCAATTTTGTAGTCCAAGTTCAAGGATGCAGAAGTTACGAAAGGGTACGCCAAAATGTTCGGTTGTTGGATGTAGTAACCAACACGGTTCATTACACCGTCTCCCAGCATCAGAATCTCTTCGAAGTGCCTGGTTGAGTTTTATTTTTCACGGAAATGTACCCACATCTGTGGGTAAAGTCATTTTTGTGTGCGCGAAGCACTTGAAGGATAACTAACGTTACTTCAGCAACCTCCGCCAGTATAAAGAAGGATTTCCCGATAGACTTTGATTGAGGGGTCAATTACTTCTATCTTTGGAGACGACGAACAGAGCACTTCGGTAAGCTGTAAATAACGTTAATAAAATTAAAGTGCTGTACTTTCTTAAAACACACGGTGGTCATGGTTTAGCAGTACCTTTGTCTTTCTTTTCTTTTTAAGTACACGTCTGTAGCAGTATTACTGTTGTTGAGTTTCATCATGACAATGGTCATTTAGCTGCTGTGTTTTCTGATGCTTTACTAAACGTAGCATATTATCAATACAGATTTTTAGTGGTAAGATTAGTCATTTGTCTTATTAGTGTGCTTGTTTTAACAAGATAAATAATCGACTTTTCTTTAATTGTTTATAATATAACTTATATTTTGTTTTGTGAGTGTTAAATAGTCGTTGTAAAACATGCACTATTGTAGTAGTGGGCATGGATGGAGAAGTTACTGTAAATACAGTAACACCATTGCGATACATCCATATGAACACGTTGTTCTGCAGGTTCGTCATCTTTATTTTCATCTCGCTCCGACTCTGGCTCGAACATGTAAGGCTTGATGGACAAGTCTTACGTTGTTGACATTTTGTCAATAACGTGTGAATAAAAAGTTTCTGTGCCGCTAGATAATCGTATCTCTGCTATCAAACTACAAAAATGGCCGAACGGGGGGGGAGTTGAACCAAGTGTCACCTCTGCAACCTGGAGAGGGTGCGGGGTATGTAGTGTCTCATTTGCATTTAAAGAGACCGAAACGAGTTGCTCTCAGACGCACATCAGAAAAGGGGTAGAAAAGGGGCCTGTGGAGCTATAATAATGAGGAATTCAGACCCAAGCATTGCAGTTCCGCTTTATATAGACCACAAATGTATGATTTATATGTAAAAAGGAACGATTTAAAAGCATGATATGTCCCCTTTAAAATGTCAATGACGTCATACACATCATACAACCTTTATACTGCTTTACGGCAATCCTTCAGTCACTTTGGTGCTTTCGCGCTCTACACTTTATTTTCTCTCAAGGCATCAACACAGCTGACACAGGTAAATACACGTGCTGGAAGAGTTAAGTCCGCCTCAACATTCTGGTCCCGCTTCGGATGCCACGATGCCATTAAGCGGTATCTCTGGTCGTAATCGATCCTTCACTGACCAATCAGCGTTAATTAGCAGAATGCTAGCGTATTGTATGGGCAACAACAACTCAACCTGTTAGAAATCGAAAGGACATAAGTACTCGTTCATTCAACCTATAACCCATCTTGAACTTGCTAAACCTACTATCAAATCTGAGATTTCTCAACAGCAATCGGGTGAAAGAGACAAATTTAGCCGTCTAGCTCCATAGACTCCCATTCATTTTGCACTCTTGGGCGATCGCCCCCAGTGGAACTCTGTTGGAACTACAACCAAAATTCGGTACAATAGGACTTAATAGGGAGTGGCCAGGCTCTCCGTAGACGGGCTCTGATCACACACACTCAACATAACATATCACTGATTTACGGGAACGAAACAAACACTTTAGTCTCTCAAAATGTAGTATAGGCTACAACATAAAATTAAAACAGTACCTTGCCCTTACAGTAACAGCCCTTCATCAGCCAGGAGCTAAGAGGTAGAAAGAAACCTTTTTTAAAGCTATATTTTCACAGTTTGGAACTCTCATCTCACTTCTCTGGTAGCTTTAATCAGAATGACGCGTCACATAGAAAGTGCGGCGACATACACACAGCGCTCCACTGCACTTCCTTTCACGGACTTCAAAATAAAAGCATGTGAGGTAAGTGACAGACACTCTTGTAAAACAAAATAAAAATACAATGTTAGCATTATGTATTCAGCAAAAAACATTCATTAACCAAAACATAAATAAATAAAGAGTTTTGTTTTTTTTTTTTTAGCTCAGGTTTAACATTTGTCTCAGGTTTAGTAAGAGTCCGCTTTTGTGAAAACCTTTCTCAGGTTTTCTATGACCACACCGCCCTCTATGGCTGGAGGTAGAGGTGATGGCCCATTTCAGAGATAGGGAGATTTAATGGTCCTTTACAATGGATCCATCCTGTCTTGTATCAGTGGTTCAGGCTGCTGCTGGTGGTGTAATGGTGTGAGCGATATTTTCTTGGCACACTTTGGACCCTTTAGTACCAATTGACCATCATTAACGCCACAGCCTGGCTGAGCCTGCTGGTGAGTGTATGATGAATTGTGTGTGAAAAATGAGAGGTGCTGCACGGAGGAGAGACCGAAACTAGAAAAATTAAGTTTAGATTTTTAAATTATTAAATTTTATTTAGCAAGGACGCAATAAATTAAATGAGTCAAACGTGACAGTAAAGACAATATATCATTGTTTCCACAAAATAAATAAGCAGCACAACTGTTTTCAACATTGATAATAATAAGAAATATTGCTTGAGCACCAAATAAGCATATTACAGTAATTTCAGAAGGATCACTGTGACACAGAACTTTGCCATCACAAAAGTAAATAACATTTTAAAATATATTAAAATAGAAAACAGATATTTTAAATTTTAAAGGGCACCTATTATGGCATTTAAAATGTTCCTAATATTGTTTTGGGAGTCCCCAACAACAGTTTTACATGCATGCAATGACAAAAAACACTTTTGTTGTCTTATAATATGCATTTTATTTTTACCTGATTTGCTCACCAACTCCCAAATGATTAGTTTAACTACTCATTTTTCCAAACCCCTCCTTTGCGTGTCGCTAATCTGCGGTGATTGGTCAGATGACCCCGTAACTTACACAACACACACAAATACTTTTTGAGCATGCTACAAAACACATAAAAGCAACAATTATTAATAATACTTACAGGTTGTGATTCGGAGGAGGAAGCTGATCCAAATAAACTTGGCCTACTGAACCTTCCTTCAGTATCAACCAGATCACGAATCCACACTTGAAAGCATTTATGTTTGTAAAGCAATTGTCATTAAAATGACGCAAACACAGCACATATACTTGTGTGGTATAGTTGTAAATATAAACTCTAGCCACTGATTCTTCACATGCTCGTCCCTGGGCAGTGAAAAAAAGGTCGCTTTTGATTCGCACTTCAGAACACACCGTCTTGTTGTCGACATGACGTTTTCAAGTTTTTCCTGGTGAGTGGGCACGGCCAAATTTGATAATTTTTCATCTTGACGTCTCAAAGAAAAGGAAAATGACTCATTGGAGAAACGATTCATTAAATTAACTCAGAGTCGACTTTTGAGAGACAATAACTTTTTTTCCTGTGAACTTTCATATAGAAAACTATGTTTTAGGATGTTTTTGTTCACTTAGATCTATGTTGCACACTACATGAAAGGTAATTTTCTAAATTCCATAGGTGCCCTTCAATAATAGCCTATTTCCTATTATTACTATTTTACTGCATTTTTGATCAAATGAATGCAAGGATTTCTTTAAAAAAATCAACAAAAATCATACCCAAAAAACCTTACCCTCTTGAACGGTAGAGTATATTTATTTATTTAGCCTGTGTTGTCAAGTATAGGCTACTTGCTGCATTAGATCTCTATTAAAGCATGTGCATTCACAGCTGCATGCTGTACTATAGCTGAGTTCACATACTCACACATACATAGACTCTCAGCCAGAGGATCACTAGACTGAATTATAGAAACTGCTGCAGTCATCAATCCATTGGTGTCATGGGGCATGCTGGGTAATGGAGTGTGCTAACATCTCTCCACATCTCTCTTCTGTTTCTATGTGCTATTGAAAGGCTTCTATTCTCCAGCACTGTCTTAAATAGCCAGACGCCTGACAGCCAATCTGAACCCCGCCTGTGGGCCGTCTCATATCTCAGATAAAACCTCAAACAATTTTTTATTACATTTATTATGACAGAAGAGTTTTACATGTATATGTGCATGTCATATTAGGAGCGTCTTTGTGATAAAAGGCCCGACTAGAGTTAGAAAATATAGAAATTCTACTTATATCCTTACACAAACTATACTGTACATATGAAACTACACAGAGACAGGAGTTTGAAAATAATCTTTATAGACCTATTACTCTGCAGTATATGAATGAATTTACACATACATTTTATCTGTTAATTTCTTGAAAATTACCAGCCATTTTGAATGTAAAATAAATGTAAAACTAAAAATGAATGTAAAAGTAAATAAATGGCGTAAAAATTGTTCATTGTCATTTTATGAGAACTAATTCATAATCACTTAGGCTATGTTAACAAATGGAACCTTATTGTAAAGTTTTCCTTTTATGCTGAGCTTGCCACCTAGTGGTGTGAACGGCATCACACTACTATGCAATGGTGCAAATGTGCTATTCTACATCAGCCTTGATTTGTTTATTCTGCCAAAAAGTGTCTGATAATAGGGAAATTGGCAAAATAAAGTGTGTATTATCCACCTGATAAGTCATGTGATCTTATTATGTTTGCTCTCATGAGGCAAGCCGCTCCATGTAAAATAAAACTGCTTTTAGTGTACCTTTAGGGGCTGATTACACAACACCGTTTTGAACTAAAAACGTAAAACTTTTTATGCGTTTATGCAAAGTTTTGGGTGCCTGAAAACGCAAAGTGAACGTTTTTGAAAATGGTCTCTGTAAACAACAAAAATGAGAATCTCTGAAGAATACGTCATGCCTGTGTATTACGTGTTCAGATCCGTGTGTGAATGGGGATCATTTAGACAATGGTGTCGTCTGTACGTGAGCTTAGAATTATAAGGTTCTATCTCCACTTTTGGTCGAAATTGAGTTTTTTACATAATCTGATCCATTAGGTGTTTATTAATGCCTGTGTGGTGTTATTTTTGTAAAAAAAATATTTTGTTAGTAGTTATTAATAAAATAAAAAGGTTCCAACAGTTCTGCCAGCTGGGATGTAAAAACTTTGATGCTCAATATCTCAGAACTACCCTAAACGGAGATAGAACCTTATAATTCTAAGCTCACGTGTATGTGGAAACCTTAAAGGAAAAACTTCTCAGTTTTAAGCATATTGTTGTCGTGTAAACGTGGTCTCAAATGTATTAAATTGCTCTAACCCTAATCGAACACACCTAAACAAGCTAAACAAACTACTAAAATATAACTAAAAAGTTATAGGCAGGTGCTTTTGGTCAAGGTTTAAGCTAAACACCTGCAGGAAAGTTAGTACCAACAAAAAAGTGGTGCAGGGATGGACAACTAGTGAACCGGGTCATGGGTGCCCAAAACTCATTGATGCACATGTGGAGCGAAGGCTAGTCTGGTCCAATCACTGAAGAGTTACTGTAGCTCAAATTGCAGAACAACTTAATGCTGCCCAGGATAGAAAGATATCAGAACACACAGTACATTGCAATGTTATGCTCTAGTCAATGTTCTACTGGGGACCCTTGGCTCCTGGCATTCATGTGGATGTTACTTTGACACGTGCCACCTTACAGCAAGATAATGCACCCTGCCCACGTTGTTCAGGAATGGTTTGAGGAACATGACAGAGTTCAATGTGTTTCCCTGGCCTCCAAATTCTCAAGATGTCAAACTGATTGAGCATCTATGGGATGTGCTTGACCAACAAATCTGATCATGGCGGCTCCACTTCGCAAATTGCAGGACTTAAAAGATATGCTGCTAATGTCTTGGTCCCAGATCCCACAGGATGTGTTTAGAGGTCTTATGGAGTCCATGCCTTGACAAACATGACCTATTAGCCAGCAGGTGGTTTTAATGTTATGGCTGATCAGTGTAGTGGCCATCATGTTGAGATCACATGACCAGACAAGCAGGTCTCTTTAGGCTTTTTCGACTTCATGCAGCTCTGCGCAGACCGATCGGTGGCTGACTTGAAGCAGTGCAGGCCGGTTAGAAATTTTGTCCGAGTTGATACAGCGCCGACGCCACGTGACTGTGACGTACTGTATGCCATCAAAGTACCGCGAGAGTAGCTCAGCCAGCTCAGCTTCTGAAGAGCGGCTGCTCTGGGCTGCACGATCTCTGATGACGACACTGCAGATCCACGATTGGCCGGATTCACCGCATGACAACAATCACGTGTGTTTCGTGTTTATTCGAACACCTTTAGTTCCTCTACAGCTCACAAATCAGTTTTTTTATAACAGTAAACACACTTTTCATGTAGTCGCAATGTTATATTGTGTCATGTTTATTCAAATAAAACGGATTAAAAAATGTCGATTCCATTTAATTGATAGTAGCTGTAGGCTTATGGTGAACTTTATTCTTGTTCAAACAGACGCTGTATGAAGCAGAGCAGTACATAGTATAGTAGTACAAGTACAAGTACAAGTATTGAATGAAAATGTCTCTGAAACATCTGTGTATTTTGCAAATATTGCATTTATTTCACTTCAGCTGTTGTAAAGTATGCAAACACCACGGGAACCAGAAAGTGTCCGACTTCATGTCTCCGTTTGCAGCTCCTCCCCGCCGGCACGCGGCTACTCTCGCCGATCGCTTACATCCAGACGCAGCCGATGTCGAACACACCTTTTATTTCTTTGACCTGTTATCAGTGTTTTTTTTGTTTTTTTTTACATGGAGGGTAACACTTAAAAAGTACAGAATGGGTGTAGTGAGTGACAGGGCTGAAAGTCTGTGCCATCACAGGGCCCCAGAGGGCCTGGGATAAGTAGGTCTGCTGAAGGAGATGGAGCTGTCTCAGTGCCTGAGTGCAATTTCCAAATTTCCTGCCGATGACATCAATCAGTCAGAGCTCTGGGAAATCGCATTGAATAATTTAGCTTAATTATGACTCTGTGTGCATTATTCAATGACCTTTTTTTTAAACTCTCTTGGCCCGCTGTGATTTTTGGGAGGGTAATTATGAATATGTGGTGGAGAGGCCTTTTCTAATTAGATAATACAGCCTTTGATTGTTGTGTATGTAGAAAGTCAATGTCTCTCCTGTTGTTTGTCTCACTCCATCTACAGGACACAGGCATTTATTTTGGTGCTTTTTTAAGCCTTTAAAACTAGTTTGTTTTTTGTTGTTGTAGTTTTTTTTGTTGTTTTTTTTCCCCCCCACATTTTCTGAAGAAGATGCTGGTGGGGTTTTCCTATATATTTTCATGTTGCAATTTGTGTCTAGTGGTGCGTTATTTCGTATTTTACGTATATTAAGTTCGTATTTACGAGGTGGGAAGTCGTGTTTACGATGGCGATGGCGTGTTTCAAGTCACTTTCGTCGAAGAAAGTTTACTTTCTCTTAAATTATACAAAAATACAGCAAGGTTCTTCTAGTTGAAGAACAAATAAATGCGCATCAGGTGTGCTTTGATTTTTTGTGTTTTTAAAGCAGCACTATGCAGGATTTCCATTTTTGTCAAACAGTGACCCTTAGAGTCGCTGTGGAGTACTTGTACTGTCGTAAATAGCACTCACGCAGAGATGTCTCTGCACTCACGGCCTGATCCCCTCCCCCTGTATCAGTGGATGGAAGGTGTAACGAGTGGAAATAAGCTGTGGCCCCTTTAAGAGCTGCGCGCGCCCTGTTGAACTGTCAGCAGTCAGTATTGTATGTGCGCCTCGAACACCACATTTGATGCTCATTTTAGCAGATCTTTCTTGCCGTAAAGCAATTCCTTACATCGCGAGACCTGATATCACGCGACACTTCCTGATGCTGCGGCCGGCGGCCCGCCAGCCCAAAGTTGCAAGTGAGTTTTTTCCGCACACATGTGATAGGGGGGTGCGCCCACCATTCAACCCAAAAATAGTCATATAACTATTGCAATAACTCTGAAGCTGTTCTGTTAAGCTAAAAAAAAAACTGCATAGTGCTGCTTTAATTAATTTATGAATCCGCTGCAAAACGTTATCGTTACATATTGTTATTTTATAATGCCATATCATATTCTGTGTAAGCAATTGTCTAACTTCACTGTAAATATAAAATCTTGATAATATCACTGCTAAATACTTTTAAGTATTGTGGTTTCTCACTGACACACCCCCAACTCGTAAAGATAGGGGCTTAAAGAAAATCCTGAGCATTTTGGTGGCGTACCAAATACTCAACTCATAAATACGATCTTTACGAGATGACTTGAACATAGGATGTGATTGCTTTAGGTAGTCATTGATCATTCATTTTGTGGTCTTTCTGAGCGTCTCACTTCGAGTCATGTGTTTTAAAGGAGTAAGATTGGCAGGTTGGCAGAATGTGTTGAGATGTGACCTGTGAGATGAGAACGGCCCACATTAGCTCTGTTGATATATTGGAGTTTACTGGCTGCTGGTGAGTGTTTTTAATAGGCACTAAGAAAACGTAGGCACACACTGAGGCTGGAGGGACACAGTAGGTATGTGGGTGTATTTGAGATTGAAGACTTCAGGCCCACATTCACGCCATGCTTTACATTTTACACAAATTATTCCATCTCTGGATCCTAATGAACAGGATGAATTGCGTGTGTATTCATGACTTCCATCAAGATTTCACCAGTGTCTGGACTATGAGCTCATGAGAGGAAATTACTGCAGGATATTGTATCCTCACCTCAAATTACACCTTAATTCATCAGTAACACAGGAAAACTCCTGAAGAAAAAGATTTATAATAGAACATTTGCCCGAAAAAATCCTTGGCTCATTTAACCCTTATACAGGCAAGAGTGGAAAATGATAAGCAAAATATCATTTCATGTAATTTTTTATATCATCTGGACTTAAGTAAAACATATCCAAAATAATTTTGGATTTTATAAGTTGTAACTCCAAGTACAGGTTGCCTGATTAGGGCCATCATGATCGTCAGAAATGGATGATACTGTTTGTAAAGTCTGGAACACACTGACAAACTGTGATTTTAGGTTTTTTCCTTATTGAGTTTGATTATAGTAAAGGAAGTGTAGAGTTTAAACCATAGTGTTTTAGATTATGAATATAACTGTATAGCTTTTGTGCTATCAAAAATAAACGGAGCCAGGATTGCAGTGTCAGAACAACAAACTAAAAAAGTCAGTAAGTCTAAACTCAGAAAGATGTGCATTAACCCAACCCCTAAACTCTCATGCACACCTTCTTAAAGGGGACATGTCCCATATACATGCACATCGGTGATGTGTGAATTATGTCAGTAGATCAGTGATGTGTGAGCTTGTATCTGCCCCTACATTACTGTCATTATCACGTGACCTACCAGCATCAGTTGCATTGCTTCACTGCCACTCACAAATCCTCTCCTGTGGCCTCATGGGATAGTAAAGTGTCCATCTTGTGCACACTTTAGAATCTCGCGGGAAGAAGGTCATCTGGGTCCTTTTTGCTCACTCCATGAGTACTGTGAATTTGGACATGCTACTTTTGTCACATACTGTTTTTGCCTACTATATTGTAGGGACGTATGCAATTTTGGATGCGGTCAAAGACACACCATTCTTTTTTTCTTCCTTCTTTTGTTTAATGGCAGTTTATACATTTTCAGTGCATATCGCCACCTACTGTGTGTTTATGTTCTTATCTTTTAATCTTTCATCAGTTTATTACTGTAAGCAAGAATTGTATTCGTTTGATGCTAAACATATATATAAAAAAACAGTCTGTGCTTTCATAGGCAATATGGCTGCAAAAGTGAATCTTTTATGTTAAGCCATTTTTCTTCCAGATTGGTTGTAAGGTATGATGTCACATATGTATTTTTTATTATAGAAATATCATATAGAAAGTGTCCCTGTACAAAGAAAGAATAAGAATATATGTTGCTGTGTAGTCTGAAACATTCTTCAGATTTTGGAACAGAAAGTTGAAGTTGTCCTTTTACTTATTTTTAAACGTTTCCAGGCATGTTGCATAACTTGCTTTCTGGGAATACCCCCTCAGGTTAAAATGATTGTGTGCCAAAAGAACAAGATAGTGGAGATGGAGAGAATACATTGATCAACGTTACACTGCCCCTTGGTGGCTACATGTCATAAATTGCACTTCTAGAGTAAGATTCTGCTTAAGTTGTCCTGGTTAGTAGCCTATTTCATGATATGCTGTTATTGAAATGGCCCCAGTTTATTGGCCACTAAAACTGACATGAAAATTGTTTTTTGATCTATTGTAGAAAAGCACATCAGCTCAACTGAAATGGTTGCCTGGCTTCAGTACCAGTTTGTCAGTGTCGTCATTGCTGGCAAAGGCAGTTCCACTCTGATGCTGCTGTGTTATTTGTGACTCAGTGTGTTAAATGGCTGCACAATAAATTATTGAACACCATGGTCCAATATTATGAAGTGCGGGAATTTTAGTCAAAACGTATCACATGTTTGCCAGACTAATGTGACCCATCAATCCAACTGATAAAACAGTTGAGGTTCTGAATAGATTAAACATTTTAACCAAATTAATTACATTATTGTGGGTGTCTAAAAAGTATAGCATTGAATAGAAAAGTAAAAAAAATTGTTGCTTGAATAATGTATTTTGTTGTATTTCAATATCAGTTCAATATCAGACAGTAAAGACATTTATTTTACAAAATATTCCTACTGTATTTCAAATAAATGCTGTTCTTTTGAACTTTCTAGTCATCAAAGAATCCTGGAAAAAAATGAATGTTTGATGGTTTCCACAAAAAATATATTAAGCAGCGAAACTGTTTCCAACGTTGATAATAATAAGAAATGTTTCTTGAACAGCAAATCAGCATATTAATATGATTTCTGTAATGGTAGTCATAGCTGCTGAAAATTCAGCTTTACCATCACTCGAATACATTACATCTTAAAAAAACATTAAAATAGAAATGGTTATTTTAAATGAAAATATTGTTTCACAATATTACAGTTTTTACTGTATTTTTGATCAAATAAATGCAGCCTTGGTGAGCATAAGAGACTTCATATTTGAACAGCATTGTATATCTCTTTAGTTGAAAGGCACTGAAATGTTTAAACAGGGAAGCCTGGATCAGTTTTCTCCATTTACTAGGAGATTACAGAGCAATTCCAGTTGATCTGGATGTTTGTTTGAGAAGCGCACTAAGAAAGACACAAGAACAAACATCCAGAGAACTGATTTTGTGACCTCATGCACACTCACTCACACATAGATGAAATTGTAAATAACAATTAGGTCTATGCATCATTAGACATTTTAACAGGATCCAGAACAGACAGTTTACCCGACCCAGAGCAGTTCGTCTAAGACAAAAAGACGTAAAGCTTGTCCAGAAATTGAGAGGTGTGAAGACTGTGACTGTTTCTATCAGATGTTGTCATGGTCTCTCTGTACAGTCACACCATTTCTAAACATTGCCTTGTTGCAGTTTGTGTTTGATGCTGAGAGATACATAGTGCCACCACAGTGAAATGTGTTGAATTGCTTTTTATAGTGTGTTGACCTCTGAAGGGGAACTCTGCTGTCATTCAAGGAATGGGTTTTGCACACACAACAGTGCATACAATTATCTGGTGCCATGACCACAATAAAGCAGGAACATCAGTGTTGTCTCATAAATCTCAAAGCTGCGGGAAATCACACTGATAGTCAGACTGTAAACAGCAGTCACAATTACAACTGCACACACATTATGCATTTTGTATAAGTAAATAATGACAACAACAAGAACATTTATTTTTTATTGTCTGTGTAATTCTTTGAGCTTAATTCTGTGAATCTGTCTTCCTCTTCTTAGCACAGTGTTCACATCGGCCTTGTAACACAAATCTGTCAGTCGTAGAACACTTAATGACTCATCACTAATCATTTAATTATTTATTATATAAATGCCTTGTTTATATATTTATGATAACGCTGGTCTAATTTTTAGAAGTCGTCTGCTTCAGAGATAAAATGTGATATTTATTATGTATTTTTGATGTGCAAACAATTGATTGGCTACTGTTTCCAAGATATTTAAGTTTTTAAGATATTTAAGATATTTAAGTATATTGTGTAGAAGATGGCACCTGTCTTGTTTATGAAACCAGCAAAAAGGGTTATATAAATCAAATTTATTATGAAACAAAACCTGTCTTCTTCTTCTTCTTCTTCTGCCTCATCCTTTCTGGTTTTACTTGAGATCCCTTGCCTTTATTAGTCACTTATCCTCCACCATTCCAAGTCAAGGTTGTGTATAGTGACCAATAGTATATCTTGAAATCTAGAGCCAATCAACAATTGTAAGCATCATTCTCAGACCCAGAATTATAGATTTTAGAAGCATTTTGGCTGTAGACCAGTGTAATACAACTTAATTGAACCAACGCTCTCCACAAAGCACAGAATTAAGCCGCTGAATACATGTTTTATGAGAAGAGAAATATAAAAATAAGATTTGAGTTGTTCCGTTTTTATTGAAAAAACAGTGAAGGAAACAACAGGGAGAATCCTTATGGGGATAAACAGCTTAAACCAACAAAGGCAGCCTTAGGGTGGTTTAAGCTATATTTTAGAGCAGGGTTGAGGTCAAGAAATTATCTTAGCTGCTTATGAACTCAGGCCATTAGCAAACAAAAATACAATTACTTATACTGTTTCTTCTGGCCAAGATAATGGTTTCAATTTCAAGCTAGCTGGGCTTTTAGATTGAGAGTGGAACAACTTTTGTAGGTCCATAAAAGATGCCGTTTGAGAGCAAATGTGCAGGTGTTAATATATTGATGTGAGGGCAGAGAAGAAACCGCTCACCAATCAGCACACTATGACCCTGCAGTCACACACAGTGCCTCACTCAGTCAAACCATCTATTGATCCGTCTGTGAACGCATCTCTTAGTGCTCACTCATGTGTTGTGATGAGCAGTTTGATGAATGTGATAGGAAATGTACTCTAGGAAATTCCCTCATTCTGTGCATATTCAATTGTGGTGGACGAGAAATCATTCACAATCACAAATTTTGCCCATTTTATTCAGATTAATGACAAATATCTTTCAGTTCCCATAATGCGGAATGCTGTGCTTTAGGTAATGTCAAAGGCAGAGATGTGGCATACATCAGACCCACAGTTAATGTGTCAGCATTTTTCCCCCCCAAGCAGTTTTTTTCAACCACAGAACTTTCCGATACATTGTTCAGTGCTGCAGACAAGAATGCATCGCTCTCTCTCTTTTTTTTTTGTGTGCAATATTCTGTGCATTGTTACCTTTCCAGTCTAGATATAACACTATACAATAAGGTTTCATTTGTTTACATTAGTTAACATTGGTTACCATTAACAATATTTCTGCAGCATTTATTAATCTTAGTTAATCTTAATCTTCAAATATTGTTGTGCACAACAGAGTGGTTCAGGGATGATGTATTTTTGTAGACCAAAACCCAGAAACTAGATAACCTTTTAGCATTTCCTGTTTTTTTTGCAGGGGTTTTTGGTTAAATGCTTGAAAAAAGACCTGTGGTGAACACAAGTTTAAGATATTTTCACGTTTTATTCTACGATATAAAATACATCAGTAATGCCTTCTTGTGATTTTTTTTTTAAAGCTTTTACTTGTGTTGTCTTGACATTAAACGTCAGCCAAACAGGAAAACTCATCTATTCACTATAGTCCACTTTCACATTCTCGTTGTGTTTATAATCACGTTCTTGCAAACTATTCTAACCTGAACTTTCAATGTTTTTAAACAAAGGCTGAAAGAATTGTCATAAGTTTAGTGATGTTTCATCATGCTTTTGACTTCAGCCAATTGTATTCACACTTCAAAATTAATACAAGTTGTGCTCATTTGTGAAGATTATCACATTCATTAGAATCATAAGCTTTTGTTAGTCACAGACCTTATTTTCTGCAATAATCCAAAACATAATGGAAAAATCCTATTGGTTTTTTGTGTTCTTCACGTAGCCAGATCTTCATGTCTGACCGCAGAAGGTCTGGACTCCATGGCAGCTTTCATTGGCCAAGGGCCACCCAATAGGCCATCTGACTGTCATATAAAGCAACCAGTCATCAGTTTTGTTCAGCGTCATGTTTAGGGGAGTGGAAATGTAAAGTCGACATCCCTACAATAACAGACCGGTGTGTAAAACTCTTGGACGTAATTTAAAGAGTCTTTACAATGAACTTAACATACTTTTGACAGACCAGTGTTTAGGTTGTCCTGCTAATTAGCTTATTGTTACAGTTGTAAACACGGCGACTTTCTTCTTCCGTGAGGGGGTATGGCCGCACACTTCTCCGGGAAATCGTGTAGAATTCAGATGATGACTTTGAAACTCCTGAAATGTTTCCAATTTTTTGTACCATATGCATCAGACATTCAGCCAACAGTCCATGGGGCGTGACATCTGAGCCGATAATATCATTTAAAATTATTTAAGATTTTAATTGTGGTTTCAGTTGTTATGCTGTATTTATTATACTATGTGATGTGTTTATGTAATGTGAATTGTATATATTGAATGGTTTAAAGTGGATACACTGTTAAATATTCACTCCAGGTCTTCTTTGGTCTTTTCCTTTACCTTGAAATGGAGACAAACCGACTTCTTGCTGCTATCTCATGGTGCGCAAACATAATTCACAGCTGGGCATCAACATCCAGAGACAAACAGATTGCCTACAGAGTCATTATATTGAGTCACTGACTCCTCTTGAATTTGAATGCAGTTTATTGCATTATTTAGAGGAATGACTCAGTGGCTGCACGAACACTGATTGGCGTTATGGGTGGATGAATAGGGAAATAACATCTTGTGTTGGTGTTGTATATCTCCTGAATTGAAGGGATGGATTTCAGTGGTATAAAGACAGTGAAAAGTTTTTATATGTAAAGGCTGTGTAGATTTGCAGCCAGAGGTTTGCTGGAGTTTTGTTTTCATGTTTTTCTATACATTTTGTGTTTTTGATGCAAAAAACATTATCTCCCGGTTTTATAGACAAGGCTTAAGTTTAGTCCCAGACTAAAATGCATGTTTCAGCTGTTTTAACTAAAAGCAGCTTGCACTGACATATCTTTAAATATGTCTGTGCCATTGTTTTGTCTCAAGATGCACACCAGCTAAGGCATGTTTATAAAAGCTACTTAAATTTCCTAATTGAACTAAGGCCTAATCCGGGCTTAATCTAAGACCTGTTTGTAAACCAGGCCTATATGTTAAATTAAACAAAATAGGTCACACTTTATATAGTCTTTAACTACTATGTACTTCAGAAAAATTGTACAGTTCAACGCACTTATTGTGTTCATATTGTATTGAAAAAAACACTTTTGCTGCTATTGAGGTTGGAAACGGGTAAGGTTAGGGACAGCTTTGGTGGGATGGTTAGGTTTAAGGGTAGGTTAAGGTGTAAAGGAAGGGTCAACAGTGTAAATACAGCTGTAATTACTTGCTTATATATATATTTTTAAATATAAGTATAATGTAAAAAAAGTTATCTACGCAATAATTGCATTGTATCCAATTTATAATTAAAATTTTAGTACATAGTAGCTAAATGCATCTAATATAAAGTGGGATCAAATACTATATATACAATTGACAAAAAACAAAACAAAATCAAAACAAAACCCAGTGCCAGCGCAGTATGTTGTCCAGGTTTGATTATTGTACTAAATGTCTCAGTGCTGATTTAATGACATTACAGAGGCTTTCCTCAGAGGTTATGATGAGCACTGAGAGAAACACACTGCAGAGGTGTTGAATGGGGATTCCCTGCCCACAGCTGCTGTAATTTAAGTGATCGTATATGGAGCTGTCATCAGCCTACCCACACCAACACTTTTACTGTGTAACGTACACCAGTCTGCAGTTTTTGCAGATGAGTGATAGATACAAGGATAAATGCTACTTATTTTAAAAGGGATAGTTATCTGAAAAATATTGTCTATCATTTACCTGTGTGTGTACAATAAGAGTGAATAGTGACCAGGGGCTTTCGCGTTTCATAAATGACAGAAAGCATTATAAAACGCATTACTCATGCACTAAGTCTTCTGAAGTCATTCAATAGCTTTATGCGATGAACATAGACGTTATACACTGATAGTCTACATGGCTTCAGATCTCATTCTTGTTCACATTCAGTATATTCTAATGTGTCAGTGGTGCCAAATTTGAATATGCATGAGATTTGCAAGCTATTTAAACTTGAATTTGGTCTTTTCCTTAAAGCTATTATACTGATGCAGCGTACATTCCCTCTTATTGCTGGATAATGCATCTCTGAACAGGGACACACAGGTTTCTGCAGAGCGGAACGTGAGCTGAATTTAAACATTAGGAGGTTGATTGATTCCCTTTAAATCCAAGACTTTATATAGTCTTGTTATTATATAGAATAATATTGACCTATCTCTCAGCATTGATGTTTGTCAGAGTAATGAAATTAAAGGGATCACTTAAATCTAAGGGCTCCATTCAGGACATGTGTTTACTGACAGACTGTGTGATTGTCCAATTATTTGTTGCATTTTGTGCACAGTGTAACAGTTATGTTTAGTTTCAATTTCATGGACTTTTAGTTTGTTTATCTTCAGTTTCCTGTTTCCTTTGTTCTAGTTACCCGCCACTATCTGCTGTCATGGTGATTCATTTAATGAGCACAGCTGTCAGCATTCAGTTCATTCTCATTCTGTATTTAAGTCCCTCAGTTTGTTTCCTTCATTTTCCGGTATTGTTTGTGAAGACTGTTAAAGACTCTTGCTACTTAATCTTTCTTTGTTTTCCTTGCAAACTAAGCATGACAGAATTCCGGACAAAAAGAAGTAAAATGGATATCGCAGGCCAGTTTATCGATCTTGCTTGAGAGAACCTTGCTTTCTTAGAGTACACTGCCCGATTCTGTCAACTGGCTGTGAAAATGGACCTTAAAGATGAGACTCTAAGGTCTCTGTATTGGACTGGAGCCAACTGTTATTCCCTGTCGGTCGGTCCCTTGACCTACCTGACATGAGTGAAGGAACCTGGAGAGAGGCGATCCTCCATGTTTGCAGTGTGCCTACTCTCAGCTGATGCTAGCGTTAATGTCCACTGCAGAGCCAGAGAACTTGCCCACCGCAGGAAAAGAAGCCCAAGCCCACCACAGAGCTGGAGACCGCGCTGATGTCCGCCACAGACCCTGAGCCAACAGCAATGCCCACAACTGTGCCGGAGCGTGAGGCCACATCTTTCCGGGAGCTGGAAGTAGCTGCCCAGTCTGAGTGCCATCTTCTATCGGAAATGGAAAAGAGCTGGATGAGGATGACCGCCTCCCTCCTTTGATTCCACCCAGTCCAAAGCCAACATCGCCACTGGCCTTAACCAGCTCAGAGACTGTTATGCCATTGAAAATACATCCACCCTGCCTCCCTCTCCCACCTCCTCTGCCCAGGCTAGTCGGTCCCTTGGCCCCACTTTCGCTGGCGCCCTTCAGTTCCTCTGCTCCTCTATTGGCTTTTACCTTTTTGGATCCGCTGTGGACTTCTAGTTTGCCATCTCTGCCGACTCCGCCTTGGCTCCTCCCTTCATTGGCTCCACCCATGGCTGTCGTCCCATCGGCTCCACAGTGCATCCTTGTCCCACCGGCTCCACCTTGGTCGGGCGCAGACTTTCGAGCCTTCAGCTGCGCTTTAGCTCTCCACTCCTTTAGCTCCATCTAGCTCCACTTTCCCTGTGGCTGTCTGATCTGGCCGCGCCATCCCGGAAGGGATGTTTATGTTTACGACAGTTATGTTTAGTTAGCTCCATTTTCGTTAGCTGCATTCAGTTCATTATCATTGTGTATTTAAGTCTCTCAGTTTGGGTCGACATGCTGTTTAGCTTGCTATTACCTTTGGATCTACTTTGCTTTACTTTATCAAAGAATGTTGCTACTTAATCCTTCTTCATCTTCCTTGGAACTAAGCGTGACACACAGAATGTTACTTAAAATTGTTACAGCATAATTTAGACTTTAGATTTATAGATTTTATAGACAAATTTGATTGACGTACAGTATGACATTTTTTTTATTTTCAGGACAAATGCATTATTTATATACATATTTTACTTATTTATTTCTAAAATTCTTGATTGATCAGATTCGCATGGCAAGTGCTGTGATTTTACATCTCTGGTTGATATTAAGCGCTTCATGTCTCAGAGTGATGAAGTGTAGATCCTGATCCACTGCAGCAAAGTCAGAGCAGGTCAGGTGACACATGAGGATGCTGTGCAGCAGTGTGCACATTTAACACTGAACACACAGCGACATCTAGTGGCCTCTTATGAAAACTGCACTGTTGCAAACCAATTGAGTCGAATATCAAGATGTTGCTTTTGCAATTTTAGGGAACCAAGTAACTTAGACAAGTCTCTTAATGTATTAACATTGTGGAATTTCACATTCACACACAGTCAATGTTATTATGCTCTTTAGTTCTTTCTGTAATTTTCTCAGGGTATATAATGAGGCTCTGTCATGTTGATTTTTATTCCATGATGTATTTGAATTTGCACTCACTGTATTTAGACTGCCCTTGGCTCCACACAGCACACTTATCCACTCTGATTTTAGTGCTTGAGCCAATAAGGGTTGACAGTTAAGGTCATATGACCCAAATATTTCTGCCTCCACTCCCTCAGATCAATTTGCATACACAACTACTCCATGGGAAAGAAAGAGCCTTACAGCAAAAAAAGACATTTGTGCATATGAACATAATTGAACATGATAGATTTATCTTTCTCTTGCAGTATTTGGAAAGTGTTTCCAAAGTGCTATTTACAGTATTATTAACCAAGTTTGCCTATAACACCATGTTCTAGTTTTGTAGAAGAAAAAAAGGTTTTATGTATACTGTTTCTTTTTAATAACAATCAAATATATTGTGCGTTTTTACTGTTGTATTGACAGGGACCAGTGACCCATATG
This sequence comes from Semotilus atromaculatus, assembly GCA_031834385.1. Taxonomy (NCBI): domain Eukaryota; kingdom Metazoa; phylum Chordata; class Actinopteri; order Cypriniformes; family Leuciscidae; genus Semotilus; species Semotilus atromaculatus. The sequence goes on from JAULUF010000035.1 coordinate 286,384, forward strand.
TGAAGTTTAAGATCGCAGGGAAGGAGGTTTTTCGCAGCAAGACAATCCACAAGAACCTGAACCCAGTATGGGAAGAGAAAGTCAGTCTGCTGGTGGAGAGTTTGAGAGAGCCGCTCTACGTGAAGGTAAATGATACAGTTTGAGTGCTTCGCTTCAGTCATTAAATTGATTATGTAGAGCTTTTTATTTGCTGCTGAGGCATTAGTGCTTATTTATTGTGTTTGGTTTGATGCAACGAATGGAGATTATAAAGAAGTCAATGTGTATATTTATGCTTTAAACTGTACACCGGTCTTACAGTCACACAACTTCTGTTCTTTGTCGTGTGAAATGACATGCCTTACTGTCGTGTGTTTTCTATCCTCTGCAGGTCTTCGACTATGACTTTGGGCTGCAGGATGACTTTATGGGCTCTGCATATCTCTATTTAGAGTCCCTGGAGCACCAAAGGTCGTCTGATGCTTTGTGACACATTGATACATCTGCAACACAATCACAAGAGTCACAGTCTGAAATGATTCACTACTGCCACCTAGTGATTTTGCATGTGCAAACAAGCGTTATTATAGTTAACTAAAAACTAAAACCATCATTTTTTAAATAAAAAAAAAACACTAACTAGAAAAAAAAAATACGCAAACGTGTTTAAATTCAGGTGCCAAGCCACTTCTCATTTTCATTTAACTTAACTTGATGTACTAAAATAACTAAAACTAAATAAATAAAAATGTCAAAAACTAAAATTTAAAGTAAAATAAAAATGGAAAATATGAAAATGAAAACAAATTCAAAATATGAATAACTGTAATGGTATCTCAATGATAGTAAACACATGAATGCTGTATGAAATAAAGAACATAATCTTCAATCATGTTATGTATTCGGTTGTTCATACTGGTGCTCTCTGTGCCCTTTTAGGACCTTGGATGTGACCATTGAACTCAAAGATCCCCACTATCCCAACCATGACTTGGGTTCACTGGATCTGACTGTCACACTTATTCCAAAAGAGGGAGACTTCAGGGAAACTGTGAGTTTTTCATTTTCATATCTCTGTTTTTCTTGCTGATGTGTTTGGGCTGGGAATATGAGCAGGAGGTGTGTGATGTGACATTGCTGGATCCGATGTGCCTGGAACATGCAATATTTACTCATCATCAAACCTGAATAGATATTAAGATGATTCCAGAAAATTACCATTGTTTCGTACTTTTAGGAAAACATGCATTCCGTTTCCATATTTCTGTCTACTTGGTTCCTTGGATCAGGGAAACCTGCAAATATCAGGGAACCTATTTCTTCTTCAGGTTTACAGTACAAAGAACTTTACAAGGAATTGTTCTTTACAAGTGAAATCTCTATTAAATGAATTTCATAAACACTTATCCAAACCTGTCCATTTTTGGAAAGTCATGGAAATGTATTGGTAAGGAGTATTATTTTATCTTTTAAAATGGAAATCTGAGGTAAACTAGTACTCTCTTTGATTTTCACTACCGTTCAAAGGTTTGGGGTCCTTAAAAAAAGAAGAAATTAATAGTTTTCAGCAAGAACACATTAAATTGATCAGTAGTGACAGTAAAGACTTTTACATTGTTACCCCCCAAAAAAATTAGTTTCAGATAAATGCTGTAATCTTTCTATTCTTCGAGTATCCTGCGAAAAAATGGTTCCACAAAAATATTATGCAACTGTTTTCCAACATTGATAATAATAAGAAATGTTTCTTCAGCACCAAATCAGCATATTAGAATGATTTCTGAAGGATCATGTGACACTGAAGACTGGAGTAATAATACTGAAAATTCAGCTTTGCCATTACAGGAAAGAATAAAATGTTTAAATATATTAAAATACAAAACAGCTATTATAAATAATAGTTTTACTGTGTTTTTGATCAAATTAATGCAGCCTTGGTGAGCATATAAGATACTTATTTCCAAAACATAAAAAAATTGTACCGACCCCAAACTTGTGAACAAAAGTATATTTAGCCAAGGGTTTCAAATGGTTTTTCTAAGCAAATATTTAGCATTTCACCCATTTGACCACAGTACAAAAGACTACATGTCTGACCTGGAAAGTATTTCTATTGCAAACTTCAGGTATAAATCTATTGTCTAGAGAATATGCTCGGCATTGGCAGGCAGAATTTCAAAGAGAGGAGATGAATCCAGTTACCTATTAGCCAGCTAGTTCACTAACAAATGCACCCTGTCTTTACACAGAGCCTAATGCAGTCATATATCTTGTTTTTGCGTATAATTGTTGCGCTGGATGAAAGAGTACTTTTTGCTCAGCATGTTTAACAGGGACACTGTGAGTTTATAAGGGAAACAAAGGTGTTTTATGTAGAACTACACCAAGAGAAAACTTGTATTAGTAACTTAAGCTCTGAGTTAATTTAACAGACATGTAATAAGTATTCAAGGCCACCATCTTTTGATGTTTATTCTGCCTGATTAGTCTGATCAAAACATGATAGTGGCTAAATATGGTTTGGAATAGTAAATAACTATATGGTACCATATATAATACACTGTGTGAAGCAGGATGAAAATGCAATGATAAACACTTCATGCAGTAGTACATGCTACTTTGTCGTGACCTGCCATTTTGTGGAATCTAGTTCATTATCACATTATCACTAGTTCATTATCATTATGCATTGTGGGATACAGTGATCTTTGCAGGGTGCATACTGTGCATATTGAACAGAACATAAGCAGGATGACCTCAATAATTAACCAACCACTATAACAACTCTATGTGTGTGTGTGTTTGTGTGGGTTGGTTTATGTGATTTATGTACAAATTTGTATAATGACATGTGTATTACACTGGTATTACAACTTATGGGTGGTTTATGAGGACACTTCAAAAGTCCTCATAAATCAAATGGCTTAAAAAACATAAAAAACAATGTTTTATTAAAAATTTTTAAATGCAGCATGTCTCCTGTGATGGGTAGGTTTAGGGATAGGGGCAGTGTAAGGGGATAGAATATATAGTTTGTACAGTATAAAAACCATTACGCCTATGGAGAGTCCTCATAATGCTGTTGCACCAACATGTGTGTGTGTGTGTGTGTGCGTGTGTGTGCGTGCGTGCGTGTGTGTGTATTTTTGTGTGTGTGTTTTTGTGTTGGTCAACTAACAAAGCTTTGACCAACAACATTTTCTTGTTTCTGTGTGATTTAGTAGTTTTATTAGCTTTTAATGGCTGCCCCCAGACCATAGCTTCCCCAGGCTGCCTCCTTATGACCCCTTGACTCTTCTGAACTGTATTCAGACAGGCTGTCAGGTTCACCTCTAACACCATGTTAGAGAGGGCAAGGGGTGGCTTTATAATGCTTTGTCTCATTCACAGACCATGCTTATGAGAAGGAGCTGGAAACGATCCAGTAAGGTAATAACAGCATGAACTGATCCCTGCCTTCTCCAACTCTCTGCTCAGACTGAAGAGGGCAGTGACCCCAGCCCTTTTCATTTTTTACCCTTGCTTACTTTTTTTCAGTTGTAAAACCGTCTTTTGCTAACTTTATTTTCTATGTGCTGCAATATCCAAGGTATGAAACGCTGCCATCTGGTGTACAGATAATAAAGTGCACCTTTTTCAAGTGCTTTGTCCTGCCTTTAAATTTAAGGCTGAAATCAGATCCAAATTCAGGGCCGCCATAGTTTACTTTCCTTTGTGTATTGTAGCAACTGACTGAGAAAATAAAGCATTCTCTGTTCTTGCCATCTTCATATTGCATTGACTGCACGGTGCATGTGCTGCAGTGTTCTGTGAGGAGATAATGCACTTTATCATTGTTGTACACTTTAACAGTGAAAATGCAGGATGTGATCAGACCACTTAATTATAGACATGTGTTCTTCTCGTCTTACCTTGAAAATGATGCACATTTTGCCTGATTTAATGCCTCATAACATTATTTTATTTTATTTTGTTTTATTATTTCTTGGTACATTTGTGTGGTGGGTCTGTGAACAATATCTTTTTCCAAAAAAAAAAGAAAAAAGATTTTTGCTCTTTATTTCATTGCTTTATCGATACATCCAAATTACAATTTTGGTCTCTGAACTTGATATATTTGTACGAAATCTTATCATTAACTAAAAATAAAGTTAAAATAAAATATAAATATTAGATTAGAATTAGAAATGCTGCCTTGAAAACAAACTGAAGCAAATTTAAGTTGAACCACTAAAATTGATAGCTGAAAAACACACACACCCAAAAGCAACAACATCAAAATAACAAAAATCTAATGAAACTGAAAATATAAAAATAAAAGTTCCTTCAAAATATATAGTTATAACTTATAATATAATATACTACTAAAATAACACTTACATATTTGAGTAAATATTTGAAAAAGTTCTCAAAATATCTGGTTGTATCATTATTTTCCTCTTGATCACTGTTTGAAACAATCTGTATTGTAAAGCGCAAAAAGAAATTGTGATTTTGTAAATTGTGAAAACAAAGTGATTGACAGGTAGTAATCAAATATTCCTAATATTCTTTTTTTTTTTTTTAAGCGTTAAGCTGTTCCTTGTCATCCTCACTATTGATCTTTAAGTTAAAATTCTGTTATAGTTTTAAATTTATTTGCATATTATTTAATTTATTGTGTTGTGAATGGATTTTGTACTGTATGAAAGTGGCATGTTGGTCTGGGACAGGAAATACTCTCTTTGTCTCTGGTTCATACGTGCATGTGTGAAGCAGAACTTTCTGTTGCCTGCTAAGTGAAAGTCCTAGTTTAAGTGGTAATTTGTGGTCTTCAAGTGGAGTCCCAGTTTAAGACATTTCTAACACGCAAACCTAGTTGCATTGATTTGCGCTACTCAAGAGAACAAAATGCACAGCTCTCAGCTGCATGTTCCCAGCAGAGGTCAAGTAACTCCTATTTTGTTTGGTCTAATGTTAGAGCCCAACTTTCAGAGAGGCCCAGAAACATGAAAGTGGCTCTCCAGCATGTGGATAAGGACGTCCTGCTGAAAGGCTTACCCTACCCAAGCCTTTGAAGCTCCAAAGTGGGCCATGTTGGCTGGGACTCGGGAATACTGTAACAGCGCTATATAACTACTTTTACACTGCTCGCGGTGCACACTTGGGTGTTTCGTCTATTTATACTCCCTATTTCTCTCTCATTTCCAAAATACTGTAAACGATGATCTCTGTATATGCAAATCAATTTGTAATTGATAAATCTCTAAAATTAAGATTTCTGCTCTGATATACAGTATGAATATAAAGAAAACTCCACCCTGAAGTGCGTGCAGGAACAAAACTTATGCTAACACAGCTGTTAGCCAAAATTATATGATTTTTTTTTACATCCAGTTTTACTTAGTCTGCTTCATAATTGTGACTTTTTTCCCTGTATCATTTCAATGAGATAAAAAAAGCCTTTTTATTCACTATTAGGGAACATCTCATCAAAAATGTGCTTCTTATTTTTGGTCAGTGTCATAGGCGGAGCTCTGAATGCTCATGTTAACCCACACACAAACAGAGTCACTTTACAGTGGTTCTGTACAGTCAGGGTGCGATTTGTGAAAAAAACAGAGGGGGGGATGTTTTGAATTTTTTTTTATTGTTGATATAAAAATAAATAAATAGTGGTCCATTTCGGATGTTATTGTTCTATCGCACTGACAGTTCACATTACAGCGCTTTATTTAGTTTAATAGGCAATAGGTTACTTGACTTCTATTTATCAGCCTCTGCTGAACCACGGATTGATTGCAAAGTTAAACCATCACAGTAGAAACAGTTTTACTGCTGCTGCTAAAGTAATGACGTTAACGTTACACTGCGATGCTGAGCTACAGTCAAATGATAGAAAAGAGAGATGCACTATCTGTGTTAGTCAATTCGCCCGAATTAGATTAATTTGCGTCTACCGCGCTCAACGCCTCATTCGCGCCACGGGACCTCTAGACGCGCGTAAACTAGAGAATCAAGAGAACAAAGTGTCATGCTTCCGCTCAGTTCACATTTTTCAACTTGCGCGGAAGACGTTTGCGGCAAACGCGTCTCCTAATTCGCGTCTATTCGCGTCTTTGCACTGACTTTGTATGTAATCTACTCACGCAAATAATTAAATTCGCGTTCGGTGTGAACACACCATGAGTGAGTAATCAAAAAACCTTCGCTTTAGCCTCACCGTATATGCAACTTCGGCCATTCTCAGTGGTGTGACTGGGACACTAGCTCTGCTTGTCATAATAGAAAGAGAGAAACAGATCATCAGATTGTGATGTTTATATTCGGTTTATTCCCGCTTCAGTAATATACTGAATATGCTGCCTCCCTTTCGACACACAGCTCCACAGCCCAGCAGACCTGTAACCGTCTCGCAAGTGTTGATAGGCTATTACTCGTGAGGTGTAACCAATCAGAGAGCGCCGTGGGCGGGACATTGAGCAGAGTGGTGATTACAGAGAGGCTGCGGCAGCTTTATCAGAGCCAGCCAAAGTAGCGCATTGTCTAATAAAATTGACTTTGATCAAACCACGGATCCGTGATAAGTTTTGTCCGTCTCGCCACTAGTGTAGTAGCACTGAACACTTTGAGGGGGGGATAAATTTATCCCCACCGGGGATAAAAATAATTAAGCAGAGGCAGGGATACATTGACCAGAAAGGGGGAAATCCCACGCATCCCCCCCGGCAAATCGCACCCTGTGTACAGTCATCATATTGTATGAATATCTGGAGAGAATGTCATTAGCTGCCTGCTTTTAACATCAAAGGTGTGTTGTTTTTGTTTTTTTCAGAAAGGGTTTGCTCTGAGTTTAATGAAATGCATTTTAAACAAGAAACATTTTAATAAGCACTGTATATTAAGCACAAAGATATATGTTAAAATAGTTTGTTTGGCAAGTGTCTTGCTGTGCTGAAGTCAAGAGATTTGATGCTCAAAGACTGCATTTGCTTTGGAGTTATTAGACTAATCCCCAAAAAACTAAATTTCACCCCAACAGCAAAAAAAGAAGAAGAGAGAAATAAGCCGCTTTTCCACCATCTGGCCGAACGGTTCTCATTTCTTAACCGTTCCATTCCGTGCTGATCCGGGCCAGTCGGTACGGTTACGGTTTAATTTTCCACTGTGGAGTTAATAATGGCCGCTCTTTGGAATGCAATACAAACGCGTCAGTCATTGCCTTGGTAATGTGACGGTTTACTGTGTTTACAGAGAAACAGGTAGCTAGGCAACAGACAAGTGACCAATTCTGAGTGGCGACGTCACTTCACGAATTCTACAAGAATTCCTTGTCGAGAATGGTTTGTAATTGTGCGCCGTACCGTACCAGGCTCAAGTGGAAACACAACTGGAACCATTCCTTACCATTCTCAGGACTGTTCGGCCCGACGGTGAAAAAACGGCTATAGTCTCGGCTACTGGTGTAACTCTTGTTCCTTAATGGAGGGAACGGAGACAAAAATTATGTAAAAATACAGACACTAGGGGTCACCCTTGAGAGCCCCAAACACCTCTGACGTATTCAGAAAAGGCCAATGGAATTGGTGTGTGGAATTTGCATGCCAGGCCACACCCGCGAACATACGGGTATATAAGGCAGGCTGGCTTGCACACACAGTTCAGTTTTGTTCTGAGGAGCCGAGACAAAATCTCAACACCTCAGTGAGAGTTCAAGTTGTGGCAGGAGGGACACAATGTCTCCGTTCCCTCTATCAGGGAACGAGGGTTACACCAGTAACCAAGACATTCCCTTTCTGTCTGTAACTTTTGACGCTGTGTCGAAATACAGACACTAAGGGGTCTCTATACTAAACGCCACAACTTGAACTGCGTCATGTGGCATCGCAGTGCAAATGCGGGCAAGCCACCACGTGCCAGCAGCAAGTGCAGCTATGCTAACTCACAACTTTACAATGCCCAGGGTAAATTAGCTTGGGTCTCCTTCTCAAGAGGACCTTCTCAAGGCAGACTGTAAAACGGTCTGTCCCGAGGAAGAATCGAGACTATGAAACTATGCGTCCTTCAGGTCAATCTCCGCAAACCAATCCTGTTGGTGAACGCACATCAGAATGTGCTTCTGTGTCAATCTCTCGTCAATCTGATTCAAGATTCACAGAACTAGGATTAGTCACAACCCACCACCTTTTTTCTGTTCAATGAAGTAAGGGCTTTGTAAAACCCCTTCTTTATCCCGGCTGGAGGGACAGGCTCTATTCCTGTAGGATCTACCTTCACCAGTAGGACAGCATCTTCCGCACCCAAGATAGGGTGCTTGCCTGCCACCGAAGCAGAGCCTGGCGAACTGAATCATGATTGCTCTGATGACCCATCACGATGGCCAGAGGTATCAGAGGAACAATTGTTTTTGACATCTGCGGTAGAAATGTCAGGAAGCTGTGCATCGCTGTATCCTGGCTACCCTCGTCAACGAGCTGAGGAGCGTGCCTCATGGCCTGGAGGCATCTTTCCGAGGCAATAATCCTTATCGCCTCAGTCTGCTTTTCTACTGCCGTTTCTTTCAGTGTTGCTGAAAAGGCCACCCTGCGAGATAGGGTGTAGAGAAAGCGCACTTTGTCAAGCTCCCTCACCTCAATAAGGTTAGCCAAGGATGGCATTCTAGGTCCACGAATGTGGACACTGTCTGGCCAAGAGACCGCATTGTGACTTTAGTTGCTCTGAGAGCAACCACAGTCGTTAACGCAGTTCCTGCATCAATCTCGGCTCAGCACTACCATTGTGCAGCTCTTTCAGATCTTTTGCCTGATGGACCTGCAGGATGGCCATGGCATACAGGGAAGAGGCTACCTGTCCAACGGCACTATAAGGCTTTATCCCTAAGTAGGAATTAGTCTTACCTAGTTCCACCAGGTGGCAGAGTTTATCTGTGGACTCTGAATGGAGAGATCGCTTTTGTGATGAAATCCAGCAGCAGATGCTCTATTGGTGGATGCTCAGAGGTGAAAGGATTCGTTTCTCTTGCTGAGAGAGAAGACGCTGGCTTAGGTTGCGAAGAACAAAGGTGATGTGTGTTTGCAAGCCAGCCTGCCTTATATACCTGTATGTCCTTGGGCATGGCCTGGCATGCAAATTACACACGCCAATTTCATTGTTTTTTTCTGAATACGTCAGAGGTGTTTTGGGCTCTCAAGTCGGCCTCTACTGTCGGTATTTCGACACAATGTTGAAAGTGACCTACGGAAAGGGAACTTAAATTTCATAAAGTAAAGTGTATTAAAGTCCCCTTGTGGTGAAAATCAAGCTGTGGTGTTTTTAATATATATACAGTGTATATATATATATATATATATATATATATATATATATATATATATATATATATATATATTGTGGTCATGATTCGAGTATTTAGAAACAAAACTAATGAGACATTTGTTGTCAGATTTCATTGGGGATTTCAAATCTGAAATGTATTCGTAAACTTGGTGAACAGATTTGGAGAACTGCCCGAGATGCGTTTCAAAGATGGCCGCTAAATGAAATGACTTGCATTTGACAGGAATAAATTACATTTGAATATATAATTGAATAGAAAACAGTTAATTTCAATTGTAATAATATTTTACAATATAACTGCTTTTACTGTATTTTTGTTTAAATAAATGCAGCATAAAACACCGTGTCCTAACCAGACGCGATAAGATTCCAGTGACAAGCAATTTGCCTTTCTAGACAAGAAGCTACACGACTATGAGATGCGTAAAAATCAATCAAAACCAGCACCAGAGAGTAATCTTGACGGCACTCGCAAGAAAACAGGCTTGTTCGACTTCATGCAGCTCTGCGCAGATCGATCGGTGGCTGACTTGAACCAGTGCAGGCCGGTTAGAAATTTTGTCCGACTTGATACAGCGCAGACGCCACGTGACTGTGATGTATGCCATCAAAGTAGTGCGAGAGCGATTCGAGAGCAGCCGCAGGACTCAGCCAGCGCAGCTGCATGAGCTCTGATGACAACACAGCTGTTCCACGATTGGCCGGATTCACCGCATGACAATGATCACGTGTGTTTCGTGTTTATTCGAACACGTTTAGTTCCACTAATGTTCACAAATCTGCTGTGGGTAAAGTATGCAAACACCACGTGAGCAGTCACTACGGGAACCTGAAAGTGTCCGACTTCACGTCTCTGTTTGCAGCTTCTCCCCGCCTGTACGCGGCAACTCTTGCTGATCGGTTACATCCAGCCGCAGCTGATGTCGAACACACCTAGCGTCTCTGGTTACTATCGTAACCTCGGTTCCCTGAGAGGCGGGACCAAGGCATTACGTCAGCTATGGGATATGGGAACTCCTCCCTTTTCCACTTTTGCTGAAATCTTATGGGCTAACGCCAGCTGGGGACAGCTGGCCAATTGTCGCGACGCATGCAAATACTGACGGTTTCCAGGCAGTATAAATTGCATGGGCGCGACAATTATGTCAGAATCATGACTGAACGCTAGCTGAACAAACAGCGATCACGTCGGCTAGGGTAAAGTCTCGTTCCCGCCTCTCAGGGAACCAAGGTTACGGTAGTAACCGGAAAGGTTCTCTTTCAAGGCGGCAACTCAACATTACGTCAGCTATGACGTATATGGGAACTGTATTAAATCCTGCCGTGAGAGCAGTGAAGATAAGCCCTGATAACGGGGTCAAGGTACACCCACATGTAAGAGACAATAGCCAATAGTTCTTTAGCCAATAGCCGCGCCACTAGGGGTACTCGCATCTGATAGGCGGAAGTAGACCAAAGAGACGTCTGCTCCGACCTTATCAAATTGCATATCGCACATTGCAAATCGCAATAAAAGCGAAGACTCCACTGATCAGGGCAGACACAACACAATAAGCACTCAAGCATGAGAGTTAAACACAGTGTCGACGGCGTTTGCGGTGACAGCTACATCAATCTTAATAGCTATAAATGCAGAGTTAGCAACATAATGGTAACTACTGCAATACATGAGTAAAAACTTAACTCACCGAAGCATGTGCTACATCCAGCAGATGGTACATCCAGCTTGTAAAACCTGGCGAATGTGTTCTGAGAACACCAGCCAGCAGCAATACATAAACCCTGGATCGACATACCTCTAGACCAGGCCCACAAAGAGGCGATCGCCCTCATTGAATGAGCGGGACAAACTTTCCCCTGGAATTTTTAAGCCAATGCAGTAGAGTCGACAATTCAGTGAGAAAGTCTCTGTTTTGAAACAGCACGTCCTTCGTACATCCACCAAAAGCACACGAACAGCTGGTCCGACCGATGAAAGGCGGCCGAGCGATCCACGTACATCCGCAAAGCCCTGACCGGGCAAACAGCGCTCTGAGCATCAGCGTCATGCGAGGCTGACTCCTCAGCAGATAAGGCGGGTAGGGAAACAACCTGTGCTCTGAATGGTGTATTGAGTTTTTTGACTTCGGAACATAGCCTGGTCTCGACCGGTGAGTGACGCTGCAGTCGCCAGGTCCGAAACAGATGCAATCGCCGTTCACAGAGAACGTGTCTAAGTCTCCAATGTGCTTCACTGAGGCGAGAGCAAGTAAGGCTTCAGGGAAGCTCCTTAACCACAATCGAAGCAGGGGCTCGAACGGTGGTAGACAGATAGTAGAGCCCTCAAAACTAGAGCTAGATCCCACAGCGGCACGGAGGGCGGCCGTTAAGGACATGATCTCCTCACTCCCCTGAGAAATCTGATCACCATAGCGCGCTTACCGATCGATTGCCCGTCAACCGGGGAATGAAAAGCTGCAATAGCCCCCACATACACCTTCAGCGTGGATGGAAAACTCCCGCTATCCGATCTGTGCAGTAGAAAGCGCAAAACATCCGACACGGAACACATCCCTGGGTCAATATTGATGTCCTGGAACCATTTAGTAAAACTACCCATTGCAGAGTGTAGAGGCCCATGGCCCATGAAGAGGCGATAGACCTTGACGAGTGAGCTCACATGTTAAGGGGTTCTCCTGAATGTGCGCTAATGAAGTGCTAGGTTGATGGGTCTCGTGTCCATTTTTTTGCATTAGAAACTTTTGCACGGCAGGGGAACATTGGCACCTCCGCGTTTTTCCAACGGGAGACCAAAATAGGCACGGACCGCTACTCGGAGAAGGGCGAGTGACAGTGTTGAGTATATGAGGAGGCATGGCCCTTTGTGTAAAGGGATATGTGCTCTTATTGTGGAGCTCACACAAACATTGCAAATGTCACCTACAGGAACAGAGGGGACATGATGCAGAACATTGCGCTTGGGGGCGGGCCTCCAAAGAACTCTTTCCCCCTTTTAGACAGTCCCAGAGCCATATCTAAATGGCCTTACCTATATGGCTCTGGATGGTCCGTAGGACGAAGGCTTGGCAGCCGAGGACGGCGCTTTCCGCGGTCCGTGATGCTACATTCCCAGGCTGCTCAGACGATTTTAGGCGAGACGAGGTCAGGTGCCGACGAAGAGAGAGACCTCGACGAGGGCTGAAACGAGCGACGGGGCAATAGTTCGTGACTCATAGTTTTGCGCTTCTGCGCTTCAGAGAAATGCTCAGTAACTGACTCCATGGCGTCTCCAAGGAGGCTGGTGGGAGGGATTGGAGCCTTTCCTTTTCCCGCCAGATGAGCTGTGAACTTGCACGGCTTGGACTGCAAGCTGTAGATCCGCGCCCAGAGACGAACGGAAGGGCACAGATGCACGGTGACGTCTCCTTGACAAGGCGGCATGCACACAGAGCCGTGGGCTTCCACCTCGTCCCTTAGACGCGCACCGATAGTGGTGCAGACCATGACTTTACCATATGTTTGTTGGACGTCCTCCTTCAAGCAGCCTGGCAGTGGCTCGACTAGAGATACCAGGCTTAACTTAGCCTACTTCCTTTTTATCCCTTCCTTTTTATGGCCCCAGGCATTGTCGTCGCCGTTGTTTCTGGGTGGGGGAAGGCCCACCAGCGGCTCGCTGGCGGCAGTGGGCCTCCCTCGACCCCGTAATAGCAATAACCCTCTCGAGTGCGCACCGACAGGTCGGCGCAGCACGGATGTGGAGTCCAGGAAGGCAGCCTTGGCGTGGGCCAGGCCCAGGCAGGTGGCGCAGTACTTGTGGGTGTGGGCCAGGTCAATTTGGGGCCCGCACAAATCCTGCAAAGGTTAGGCATCGGATGCGAGGAAGAAAAGGCAACTAGTCCTCAGGTGCAACTTCAACGATGACAGCGTGAAGAAAGAGATTCTGTCGTAATTGTCGCACCCATGCAATTTATACTGCCCACGAACCCGTCAGTATTTGCATGCTTTGTGACAATTGGCCAGCTGTCCCCAGCTGGCGTTAGCCCATAAGATTTCAGTGAAAGTGGAGAAGGGAGGAGTTCCCATATACGTCATAGCTGACTTACCGCCTTGAAAGGGAACGGATAAGTAGACCTACATAATCAAATTCACAAATATTACACCATTTAAACATAATTAAAAATACATACTGAGTTACATAAACAATCTTTGTCAAAAATACACTTGTTTGTTCACAGTTTGAACGTTATTGTTTCTATTTGTTTAATTTCAAGATGTGAATTATCCATCGTTGATTTTGGCTAACTACAAAGCTGGGAGCACTAAATTATATTCAAAGTCACATTAGACGCTTTTAACATTAAATAAAGCACATAAACATTACCTGAGCTTATCATTGCCACACTTTGTATTTGTTGTTCCAGCTGCAACGTCGCAGAAAAATAGAGGCTGGTTAGGACAAAAACTACTATTAACATGGAACATATACCTTTTATCGCGTGTCGCGGCGTCGCGTGTACTTGGGACACGAAGAGACTTCTTTCAAAAACATTTAAAAAATCGTACTGACCTCAAACATTTGCACAGCAGTGTATGTTCATGTTTTACTTGAGGAAAGATACCGCTGACATACTGATGTCTTTGTTGGCTGATGTCTGTGTTTGTCTCTGTTTTTGCAGTGCTGTGCATTCTCTCTGTTTATGTTTTCCTTACTTACCCCAAAATATGTCTTTCATGTTACTGAACTTTATGCACTGTTGTACATTGCATTTTTGACCCAAACCACATTGTTTGCTGTGCACTTTTAATTTTTTGCATCTTTTCACTGACTTTCTCTTCACATTGGATTGTATCCTGCCTGACGTGAGTATGTGTATGGGTGTGTGTTTGTGTCACATTGCAGCATCAGAGTCTAAGGTTATCAGACATTCATAGGAAGGCTCAGCTGTGGAGAGGCATAGTTAGCATCAGTCTCATTGAGGCCCATAACCTCCAGCCTATGGACACCAATGGCCTCAGTGACCCTTATGTCAAATTCAGAATGGGACATCAAAAGTACAAAAGTAAGGTATGGTCCACATGAGCTGAATTCCAGTTGTTTGTTGTTCATTTGAGACTTTTTCTTTCATGTAATGTAAATTCTAATCGAGTGTGTTTCTTTTCTGCTGTGCAGACGATACAAAAAACACTAAACCCCCAGTGGAGAGAGCAGTTTGACTTCCACCTGTTTGATGAACAGGGTGGTTTCATTGACGTCACCGTCTGGGACAAAGATGCAGGGAAGAAGGATGACTTTATGGGCAGGTTGGTCATGCACTTGGCTTTTATTGTGTATCTATAATGGAGTTTTGGTTTTCTCATGCTCTCATGGTCTGATCTGATTAATTATATCTCTTAAATACTGTAGCTTTTTGGAAACATGTGGATATGATGTTCACTGCAGTAATATGTGGAGGGGGTCAAAAAGGCCTTTTTGTTTTTAAAAGAACTTACTATGTTTTTTAGCAGTGGCTCTCAGCAAACTTCGTAAGGGGCTGCAAGATGACTTTAATTATTTAAAATAAGACAAAAAAATCAAGATTTTAAATCTACTAAAACAGCTAAAAATCAACCTTTGAAAACCTGGATATATGATGGACATTTAAAAGTGTGATGTTTAGACCTGAGAAAGACATGCAAAATAAATCAGGTAACATAGCTAACAAGATCTTTTGGCGCATTTGGCTTGTTTTGACTTTTGATTAGTGGAATTTTCTGTAATGTAGTTTTTCACCTCGAATTCTGCTGTTAAACATGATTATTTTAAAAGTAAGTTAAAATAATGCAGGCTAACGGCTTTAAATAGTGTCGATTAACAACCTTGTATAGCCTACCGTAAGGCAGTCTTTAAAGGTTTATTAAAAAAATTATTTCTCTATAGAGAAATTGAATGGAGTTTTTGTTTTGGAAACCCGAATGTTGCACTCAATTAAATAACAGTTTAGCTGTATATCGTAGCTAAAGTCATTCATGCTTCAGTCTGAACTGTTCTCTCATAGACACGTGTGTGTGTGTGTGTGTGTGTGTGTGTGTGTGTGTGTGTGTGTGTGTGTATGTGTGTGTGTGTGTGTGTGTGTATGTGTGTGTGTGTGTGTGAAAGAGGGTCTAGAGGGTCTTCAAGAGTCTCAGCCTCTGACTAAACCCCATTAGAAGTGACAGTAGAGTTAATGGCTGTGCGATGTGGGAATGAGGCAGCAGTTTACTTAGTTTCCTGTCTGTCCCCTACACCAGTCTTCCAGCTTACAGTCGTTCATAGAGGTGGCATGTCAGGATCGGTCGGGTGGCATTCTTGTAATTGGCTATTTCCCCCCTTTAAACACTCATCTGCTTGAGTTGTTCAGCACTGATGTTCAATTGAAGCTTTCAGTACCTGCATGATGTTCCTGTGGAGAAAAACACTTTGTCACAGTGGGAACAAGCAGAGGAATATTTATGAAATATTTTCTGAGAACAAACTGTATTCTATAGCAGTTATTTAGCCGGTTACTCTCTTGTGCTTTCTTTCTGCCTTTTGCACTTTTTCTCTCTTCTTTGTTGCTACTAGAGTGTTGGGGAATGTTGATAAAAGTGATCAGTTTCTAAATAATAAATCGTAACAGGATTGCTCTGTTTTTATAATCACAAAGAATAATCACATTAAAATCGGTCTCATATACAGTTCCAAGATAATTTTATACATCCATACACTACCTTTCTAAAGTTTGGGGTCTGTAAGCTTTTTTTAATGTTTTTGAAAAATTATTTTTTTTAATTTATTTTTTTGACAACAGTTTCCTGCTTAATAGTTCTGTCGAGACCATGGTAAATTTTTTCAGGATTCTTTGATAAATAGAAAGGTCAAATAATGACATTTATTTGAAATACAAATGTAGTTACTTTTGTAAAATTATAATTTTCACCATTAAACTTCACAGAGTATTTGTACATTTGTTTTTGACCAAATGAAAGAGCCAAATGTTAACAAGAGTGCCATTTTTAACAAAACTAACATTTTTGTCAAATTATAAAGTTAGTTTACTTGTTAACCAACCAAGAGCTTGAGATGAATATCAGATGTTATTTTGTTCAAATTATGACAAAAGTTTAAAAAGTATTATTTAATTGTACAAGTTATTTAGAAAACATAAAATTCTAGCAATAAAGTTTGCTTTAGCATAGCAAAGGAGACGGCCATGTTTTGCGCACATGTCCTTTCTGCATTTTCATTGCTGTCATTTCCATTACAAAAAGGACGATTTTGAGATTTGGAGTAAATTACATTAGTGTATAACAGACAGTTCGAGTGATGGGGAAAAAAAATTATAGAAAGTGTTTAATTTCTCAAAGGCAGCATGATGCCCTCAGTAAAATAAATACCCATTTGTTTAACATTTTGTTTAGATTACTCCCAATTCTGGTGAATTAGCTTTTCCTTTGTTTCTCTCACTGCAATGTCAGTTTCTTTCTTTTCTATTGTGTCTTTCTATTGTCTTACACATGAAAACCTGCAAGACAATATGTTTGTGATATGATGATTATGATGGTGTGTGTTTGTTTGGGTTTCAGGTGCCAGGTGGACCTCTCTCTTCTGTCAAAAGAGTGCACTCACAGACTGGACATGCCTCTGGATGAAGGCGAGGGCACGCTGGTCCTGCTTGTCACCCTCACAGCCTCTGCTGCTGTCTCCATCGCTGACCTGTCTGTCAACATATTGGACGACCCCCGTGAGAGGAAAGAGATTCTTCACAGATATGTAAGGACAAAGCTCTTATATTCAGAACACAGGGAGTGTACCGCCAGCAAGAATTATGACTTGATTAACATGCTAAATAGCATCTTAAAGGGATAGTTCACCCAAAAATTAACATTCTCTCATCATTTACGCACCCTTGTGTCAGTCTGAACCCACAAGACTTCATTCATCTTTGGAACACAAATTTAGGTATTTTTAATGAAATCTGAGGAATTTCCCTCCATTTACAGTCTAAGCAACTACCACTTTGACGCTTCAAAAAGTCCATATAGAGAAAAACTAATTTCACATATAAACATTCATCAACGCACACATCAGATATGGAAAAAGGAAGCTCAAGCATGCTTGCTTGGTAAAATGTTTAATGATTTTATTGGGTTGTTTTAAATATTAAGCATCACATCATAACACTAGTCACATGTAATACATTTTACTATTACCAGAGAGAGTACTCTGAAATGACACCAATGATCAGTAATGTAAATAATAGTTCATGATTATGTCACGTGATTTTTTTTGCTTAATCCCTACTTAAACTCTACGCAATAAGAAAACAACAGGATGCTCTTAAGAAAATATTTGAGATCTTAAGAATGTCTAAGATGATTTTGAAAATAAGAATTTGTCCTAGGTCTAAATGTTTTTGATAATTGACACTGTTTAAGATAAGCTTATGCTATTTTTCGATAAATGTCTCTATAGAGTCATTTAGTAGGTGTTTTAGCGACACCACATAATTAAGTCCAAACTTTCTGTCTCGATATCATCAAAAATAGTATTCTGTTAAAGTACCGTATTGAAGTGCCCTCTCTCAGAGTATATGTGCCTCATATGCATAGATGGAGCTGAATTGCATCTCAGTTGGCGCCGGGTTCTCAGACCTGGCAGAACCTCAGCGATATGACCTCCTTTTGAAAAGCGCTCAACCTCTGGGGGCCAGAGATTGGTTCAGGCCTGTAGAGAGACGGATCGGGCCTCCCTGCTCTCTGAGGAAAGGGAGAGAGGTGCTGATTTGGGATAGAGAGCTGTGAAGGAGAGCAGTAGTGGGGGGCTGTGACAGGCTCTTTTCAGGCAGGGTGTGCTCTTGAAAGGCCCAGGCTGAAAGGAGCCCAGTGTCCCTATGCTGAGGCCTTTGGCCCATCATGGCCCCGAGGCCCTCCAGTCCTCACTCTAGCACAATGCTCTCAGCCTTTCGCTTTGTCTTTAGCCCGTTAACCCTTCATTCGCCGCTATTTGCGGCTCTCCGCCACCTCTTTACATGCCAATAGCGAGGGACAGGGCTGAAACAAAAGGGCCACTTTTTGTTCACACTCTTGTCTGCTCGATACAGCTGCTCTCAGGGGTGTAACGCGTCAGAAGATGCTTTTGAATCGCAAACGTTCTTAGAGCCCCGACGTGTTTAGTTTTGCTTTCGCAGGCAGTGTGTTTCGCTAACCTGGTTCTTGGCGAAAGACGGGTTTGTGCGCAATACTCTGCTCTAATTGAAGTGGGAAGTCATGCTGGGAGATGTGTTTGATCTTCGGTTAAGTACCAGTGGAAAACACTCCACAGGCCAAACGGCGGACGGGTGACCTACATAACCGTGCACATTACGGGCTAGCGGCATCGTGCTCTGTGCCGCCACCTTGTCGCCCCACGTCCACTAGGAGGAGCTGTTGGATCAGAATTGGAAGGAGGAATTTGTGTCTTCTGACAAGGAAGAGGAGGGGAGATGGGGTACTTGTCGCTGAGATGGGAGGGGCTGGTGTGCAAAATGAAAAGAAAAGCTATTTCACCTTGCACAACACCAGTCTTTTTTTTTGTGGCAAAGGATAGATGTTCCACTCCCTCATTCCCCACCCGCTCCCCCACCTTGTACTCTGCATCCAGGCATTCATTAGCACCCTAGCCTGCAGTCCGATGGGGACAGATATGCTCCAGAGTAGATGGGGGCTAAATGGAGGATGGGACAGTAAAAAAAAAAAAAAAAAAAACTTTAATTTGTCCCCACTATTAGCATATTCCCCGTTCCCTGCTTGACACCCGTTCACAGAAGTGAATTTAATAGAGATGTACCTTATCAAGCGTGGCAGATAACAGAAAGTGCTGGTGTTAGTGCCGCACAATATGCCTTAAACAGATTATCCCAGGCAGGGTGGTGGTCCAGCCGTACATGAAAGTGATGGGGCCAGGGGCACAAGTGAGAGCGTGGGCTTTCAACGTTTTCTACCTCTCTATCGCTGTTTGATCAGCTGTCTGAGGATAACCGAATAGCCACCCATAACTAGTTATCAACGCTCGCTGTTAAAGTGCTAGGGGGGCTGCCTCCAAACAAATAAAGTGTTTAAGAACGGGAGGTTGGGTGGTGGAGGTATAGAGATGCTGTGAAACTGCAGATGCTCCCAATTTAAACTGTGGATGCCCTCACTTTCTGGGGATGGGGGATGGGGGTTGGGGGGTTGCACACAATTAAGTATTTTAATGCAGCATTGCACCAGGCTCAGATACATCATTAAAGTGGAGGAGGCATATCAGATGGCTTTCAATGCTTTGCATATAGGGTGTGTGGGCACGAGAGCTTTGTCAAGGTTTGTTAAAGGCACAGAATGAAGACGTCTGTCGCCGTTTACCTGTCATTCAGCACGTCATGCCACATCTCCAACTCTTTGATTTACTCCACAAGCTTTACATGACATAGGCCTAGGCAATTCATGTACGTTTTTCATTTAGCTTATGTAGACAGTTCTGCCTAAAGTTGAGTTGGCTTGATTTTTCTGTTGGCGCACAAATTGTTTATGAGATCGTGAAAATTGGTAACACTTTACATTATGGTTGTATATAGTTAAAATGAACAGTACTTGTACAACATTTATAAGTCATGGGTAATGTTAATTTTTATTTACCTTTAATTAGTGCATAATAAACTATTAATTGGCGATCCAACAATCAGCAATTCATTATTTTTTATCTACATTTAATAAACTTTTGATGAGCTAATAATGACCAATATAATTATAATAATAATTTAATTAGAATAATGAATGAATAGAATTATTCATTTATAAGAATTAAAAAAGAACAATAGTATAATGTAATTGTATAATTGTAATTCATTACATTACATTAATAAATACATAACTATATGTGAGCCTTATTATGAAGTGTTTCCAAAACATATTAGAGTTTATTTCTGGATTTGCATTTAATCACATTCTTTGAGTCGTTCTGGATTTTTTATATTATTTTTTCTTAGTCTTTAAACAGTTATTTCCCAATATTCCCAGAGAGGAAGACTGCATCTGTCTGCACTTCACAGCTGTTGTTGTAAGCTGAGAGAAATTATGCATTTTAATAGTAGTCAGGTGAGTGCGGGCGCCTCGTGTGTAATGGACGTTAATGGGCATCAGGGCCAGGGTGACCTCTGCTGAAGTGGTGGCGCACAATTCCTCTCTGGCCCTGTCACTCGCTTCCAAATCAAAATGTGAACAAGTAAAGCTATGTGTGTGTGTAAGGATGGGAAGTAGGAGGAAAGGAGTGAGAGAGCAGCAAAAAGAGAGAGGCTGGGAAGAGGGGGGTGGAAGCTGTTAGCATTCCATTTTTATTATGACATTTCACAGTCATCCGATTTAATGTCCCCTGACCGGATTGTCCGGCTGGAGACGGTGGGCTTGAAATGTTATTTAGAGCATTGATAAAAGGTGAGCGCCTGCGAGATGACAGCGAGTCATAAGGCTCCGCGCGGTGACATTCATTTTCTCCACAACAGAGATGGAATAAGACGTCACGGTGACAAGCTGTCACTCAAGACACAGCCCCGCCATCTCACCCCTCCCCTTCTCTCCCTTTTCGGTCCCTACTGTCTGGTTGGGGGTTAGAAGGGGTTCTGTGTGTGTGTGTGTGTGTGTGTGTGTGTGTGTGTGTGTGTGTGTGCGCGCAAGTGTTTATGTGCTACCCCTTTCCTGTAATGGGACTAAACCGCACTCCTCCTCAGCGTACCATATGAGTTGGCCTTGCCTCGCTGGCCCCAAAGCCGAGGGGGGTGGGAAAATATATTCTTCATCCTTTCATTAAAAAAATAAAGAGGCCTCATCTCCCGAGCTTTTCAATCTCCTTGCCTGTCTTTTTAGGGGTCTGAAAAGCCAGCACCCTTTGCAAATCAGAAATTCCTCTGCTATGGAAATGCACCAGCTCCAAAAAAAAGTCACTTTTCCTCAAGGTTGCAATAATCATAAATAACAAGCCCTTGATATCTACTGAGGAATCATGTTTTGAATGTATGTGGAAAAAATACATTTTCCCCCTCAATCATCACTTGATTTTTCCCCCTCCTTTTCACTCGTGTGCTATCAGAGGATTTTTCAACAATAATATCGTTTCGTAAAGGCGAAGGCAGAGTGTATAATGAATTAAGTCTGCAGCCTGGCCCTGCACTTGAGAATTCAAATTATAATTATTCCTCTGGGTATGTGCAGGGCTTATTGCCAAGAAGAGAATTAAAGTGAAGTCTCCAATGCTTTTGAAGACGCACCAGTGAGATTTTGTCGTCTCTGTCAGTCCAGGTCCATTCACGCTGCGCACATGAAAGTGTCCGTCTAGAAATGTCACAAGAGTTACTTCAACTTTCACTCTGTGGTTCATATGGAGGGAAGATATGTACAGACATATTTTACTTAATGGAGAACTTTCCATTTTTGTGCATTTATTAGACACGTATGCACAGACGGTTTTATTGGTCAGAGGTTGCCTTTTTTTATAGCTCATGGGGCTTCTCAGCTTTGTGCCATTTAAAATCCTTAGGAGAAATAAAAAACAAACAATTGAGACATTTGTTGGCTTAACTGTTTAGAGCTTTAAAAGTGAATTGACACATTAGAGCTAAGGAACCATCTATTTTATAAGAATTAGTTACAGAAAAATATATAGATTTGCAGACTTTGGCGTGACACAATTTTAATCATCGTTGAGGTCTCTTTTAAAGCTTCAGAGGAAAAATTCTGAGGAACAGAAGACTTAAAAGTCTGTTAATTCGCTATTTAATTTGTGATATATATATATATATATATATACATATTTATTTTTTGTTTGACAAAACTGTACACACTATATAGAGAATGTAGAGAAAAGGTAGGGGAATAGAGAGAGAGAGAGAGAGAGAGAGAGAGAGAGATTACTCATGCTATGACCACACAGTTAGTGTGTGATGCCTAGTTTGTTTCATGGCTAAATGTCAACCCCTTTAATGCTACAAAAGACACACAAAGGAACTGTAATGGAGTATTATGGTCTCTCAATGAGAGGCTTTTATCGGTATGAGCGTAATTGACTCGCTCATAAATCATGCTTAAGTGTCTTTGCTGATGCACTTGTCTTTGAGCAGTTTATCCTCCTCCCGAAGATTTACCGGTTTAGAAATTAGTGGCGTCTCTACTAGTATTTTCTGTTTTACTTTTCGTTGAATTGCTCAGTTATTAGTTATCTGAAACTGAATGACTAGAATAAGAAATTATTTTTTGGAGTAACATGGATGTGAGTATGGACACACATGCACTCTGATAGTGAATTGATATTACTTGGGTTTGACTGTCTTATTCATTTTTATTTCGTTTTATTCATTTATTTTCCTCTTCTCACGGATGACTTTTTTAAATGCATTTGTATTTTAAATGCATCTGTATTTGTTCTAAATCATGCATCTATGTAGAACAAGGGAATATTCCTGTTTCCAAATGTATTCTAGTTGACTGATTTTTGTTTAATATTTATATCATTTTAATTCAGTAAGTAGTATGTTTTCTTAAACATAGAAAATTCACACAAAGTATATACGCTAGCCGCAAAAAAAAGTATTTGGGACAATTATGCCACACTTAAAAATGTTAAATTGTTTTTACATTATAAAATGGATGTCATTTCATATTTATTTCATATAATACAAAGTGTAATTTACTGTATTTTACTAATATATAGCACATACGCAAGCAACATATTATTTCAGTGAAATTAGTGCTAAGAAAAGATCTAGTATCATTTGTTTGCAGATGCCTTTTCTTTAATATTTGGTTATTGTGTGCTTTGACTTAAAATGATCAGATGCTTCTTTGCATTGTTTTCCTTATCTGTGTGGATATGGAGTCTCATATACTCTCAAATGCTTTTTTCCCCCTCTTTAACTTCAACAGAGTCTTCTCAGATCCTTTAACAATATTAAAGATGTGGGCATGGTGCAGGTGAAGGTGATCCGAGCGGAGGGGCTGATGGCAGCTGATGTTACAGGTAAGGAAAACCCTCCCACACACACACATACAGTGATCCTGACATATGATTTCTCACTCCGTTTTCCGCAGTTACTGATAAAGACTATCATTTCCCTTGGAATGGTCAGCAGGAGGCTGATAATATTGCATTCTGCTCTGTGCTAATGGATTGTTGGCTTTCGAGATCACTGTGCCTCTTAAAGTTTTTTTTTTTTTTTGTGCGTCTGCTCTGGTTTCCATTAATTCTTACTTTTAATTAGGTCTGCAGTGGACAGGCCTAGTTTCTGGCACTATGAATTATCAAGTTGAAAAAAAAAAGATTGGAGATGGTACAGTCAATTGATTCTTATTCGGACTCGGAGTGAGACATTAACAAACACACTCACCTTGAGTCATTTATTAATACTACACCAGAATTTAAATCTAAATGTATTAGATTTGTTTTTTGTTCTTTTGCCAATTGTTTTGAGACTGTGACCTCATTGCTACTGAACCAGATGCTGTGTGTTATATTCAGATAAAGATATTTCTGTGTGCCTTTTAACTGCTTAAAGTAATACGCCACCGTTTAAAAGTTTAAGAGTCAGTATGATTTGTTTGTATAAAAAAAAAAAAAAAAAAACTTTATTTAGCAGGGATGCATTAAATTGATCAACAGTTATAGTGATTAATAGAAAGCATTTGTTTGAAACACAAATTTTGTAATAAAGAATCCTGAAAAACTACCTGAAACATATATTTTGCGGTTTCCACAAAAATACTAACCAGCACAACTGTTTTCAACATTAATAATTATAAGTAATTTCTCCAAATGAGCTCCAAATTAGCATATTATACTGATTTTTGAAGGATCAAGTGACACTGAAGGCTAGAGTAATGATGCTGAAAATTCAGCTTCACCATCCTCATAAAATACATTTTATAAGCGATTAAAATATAATAATAATATATTAAAATAGAAAACTGTTATTTTACATTGTAATGATATTGCTCAAAATTAACGTTTTTCTCTATTTTTGATCAAATAAATGCAGCCTTGGTGAGCATAGAAGACTGCTTTTTAATTTTTAGCATAATTTTTTAGCATAAACGGTTGTGTAGTTCACCCAGAATTTAAACAAAATCATTTATACACCCTTACGTTGCTCCAAACCCAAATTACTTTTTTAATTCTTTATTAAATTATGTAGTGTGTAATTTCTTCACCACTAGTGTCACCTAACAAAATTGCAAAAATAATGGTTGTATTACCCGTATAAAGTGCTGTATAAATACTGAAACCTCTACCATTGGTCATACTTAGAATTGTCAGTTCTGGTATTTTAACATTAAAAGCTATTTGTTTAGCTTTGAAAGTTTTGCAGGCAACGTCAGTCCTGAGTTTGATTTGACCACTTGTGTGGGAAACGAAGCTGAGAATTGCAGCACAAGAATATTAATCAAGGCCGCACAATCGTTTGCAGACGAGGTGCGAGGCAGCAGAAATAAACTGGAGCGAGAAAGAGCGAAAAGACGGAGGGAGAGAGTGAGAGACGTAGAGGTCATTAGCACCGTCACTCTTAAGGTGGAGCATCTCGTGAGGTTCCTCTACGCTAAGCGCTTTGCGTTCGCTGCCTCTCTAATCGCCTAATCGACGCCTTTAATTAAGACATGCTCAATGGCAGAACACCCCCCCTCCCCTCTCACACCCTTCAGCCTCCCCCTTCCCGCACAGTTCTGCAATCACCCCTTTACTCGCTCCTCTCCGGGAGTCCGGCCCACAACGTTGACCTCGTAGCACGGTCTGGCGTTCCCTGGGGAACCACGGCCTCCTCATGAGCTCTGATTTCACACTCCTCTCCCGCCACAAAGCGCCCGGTGCACAAAGCTTTTCTAAGAGCCCCGGCTCGCTCACGGACTCACCGTCTCAATCGGCCCTGGCACCGAAGTGTCAGCCAACAAGGTTACGGGCCACGGAACAGTGCCTTCTCTAATAGAGAGCTCACTGGAGACAGGGAGAGTCCGGGAAAAGTGGAAGGAGAGTGGACATAAAAGATAATGTGGGCAAAAGGGAAACTAAAAGAGAGGGAAATCTTAGTTCTCTTTCTTGCATCACTGAGTGTGGTGTTTTTTTTTTTTTTTTTTTTTTTTTTTTTTACCCCTCCTTTCTGTCTGTTTTTCATTGTAATTAATTGAGGCTTTTATCTGGAGTGCCTCCACTCCAGGCCAGCAGGATAAATGGTGACAGTGTGTAAAACCAACAGTATTTAGGGACCGGAGACTGCTTTCCTTCTGAATAGACCCACTCAATACTTAACATAGATCACTTCAGATGCAGACATTGCTCTGCCGGTCGGCAATTTCATTAACAACCAGTTTTCAAACAACAGTAGGAACTGTTCTGCCCTCACTGCCATCAGTGTGTTTGTATATGATAATCCTATGGCCGGTTAAATGCTCCTCTCTGCTTAACACAGTTCCTGCATTTCATTTAAAACGCCTTCCAGACCTGAAAAATGTAATTACCGTTTTGTACGTCAGCGTGCCGCACACTCATCAAATTGCAGCCAGAATGAGGTTGAACTCATCTCGGCGGTCTGTGAGGATTTGCCCAGAATTAACCCACAGACAGTGTCTGCTCGGCCACACCTGGGGAGCCAAAGTTTCATTCAGTGCGAAGCGTGTAATTTGCTCAGACAGCTGCCTCACCAACACGTAGTAGTTTGTCGCCGAGGATGACCGAGTGTCACCGCGAGGATATTGAATAGGGTTGTACATTCCTGCTCCTATCAATATACATTCTATTAAACAGATGCAAATTATTTTTGAATGCTGAAAATATTCACAATTACTGTCAGTCATGGCAAATTAAGTATTTGTGTGCATAAATTGTAAATGAGTGCTAAAGCTGATTGAAAATAGGAGCAAGATTTGTTTTATTATTCTTTTTACAAACATTAATATATATATATATATATAAAATCTTTAATTTTATCTCCAAAATGTATTTTTGAAACCAGTTTTGCTGTATTTTTTCCTTACAAATACTGTATATTATACAATATACTGCACATGATTTTTTCTGTAAACTGAAATTCACAGTCCAGATTGCGGCAGTACATTTAGTCAACTAATTTGATTGTCAGACTCATAATAGTGTAATCATCACATTTAAATACAATACTGATTATAAATAAATAAAGAAAAAAACCTCCTGTGAATTAAAAATTATTCAGGCCGATCAATATACCCCTGAAATGTATATGCTTGGTGACAGCAAGGACTTTCCATTGATCACTCTGACATTTATTTTACTTGTCAACTAAATGTCTTTGCTTCTGTTATTCACATGCAGGAAATTTAATTATTCTGTATTGCAGTTTAACTTTGCTGCACATGTTGCAAAGCCATTTTGAAATAAAAGTACCATTATGAATGTGTTTCTTTTTTTGCTCCAGCTTTTAAAAATTCTGTTCTGCAAAAAAACAACAAAATTGCTCCCAATTGTTTTGTTTGGAGGTTTATTTAATGACTAAAAGTTTAGATCAAAGCTTATATGACGAGTTTGTTGTTTAAGTTTTGGATGAGAACAATATTCCTTTAAATTACGAACATTTATTTACATGTGTATATTAATAGTTGATTTCAAAGCATGTAGGACAGCGGATTACATAAATATGTCTCTAGAGTCGGCTTCTTATAATAATGTATTTTGTACATGATTTAAATATTCTATTGTGCTTTCAAAAAATATAATGATAAAAAGAAAAAAGATCTCTTACTTCAAGCTTTATAATTTATTAATTGGAAAGTGTGATGCCCTGTCAGCAACTGGAAACAGACTCATATTTACAATGGTCTCCACTTGGAAAGTTTTCTACAAATTTCCCACATTTAGACCATTTGTATTTAAGTCATCATCCCCGTCTGCCCTCCGTCTGGAACCAGCTGTGTGTGTGTGTGTGTGTGTGTGTGTGTGTGTGTGTGTGTGTGTGTGTTCACACCAGACATAGATAGAGATGTCCTCACGGTGCTCTAGGGCAGCGCAAAGGCTGAAATGCTTATCTACCTGTGTGCAAACCACTGTGTCAGTGTAACAACAGGAAACCACGCCACACAGGGGCAAAATGAATATATCAAATCAGCTCTGTGATAAGTTGCACCTAAAGCTTTAGTCTGGGTAAAGACCGCAGTTCAGTTTGATCCAGCCCTTCAGGCTCATTGCCCCATCACCTTTATCAGGTAGTTATTCCCCTCAGCTCACCACCCAGTGGATTACACCACAGTAAATACAATGCAACTGATAAAATTAATGTGTGTGTGTGTGTGTGTGTCCCTCACAGGCAAGAGTGACCCCTTCTGTGTAGTGGAGCTCAGCAACGATCGGTTACAGACGCATACCGTGTACAAAAACCTCAACCCAGAGTGGAACAAAGTCTTCACGTTGTAAGTGTCAAGATCGCATATATACATCTGCGAGAGTGCTTGAATTTGCATATAATCACATATTTATAGTCTACCAAATGATGATGTATTTTTAAGCACACTACAATGCTAATAGAAGTATATAAAATACTGATTTATAAAAATAAATCAAACTATTTTTACGTATGCATGTGATATGATAATTATAGACTAAATTATTTATTTGCCAATAATACAATTTTTAATGTATGTTTAAAATGAGATCTCGATGATATTGTAAACCAAATAAAAAGAAAAAAAAAAGAAAAAAAGAGTTTTTACCCATTATATTGAAAAAAAAGGTTAATTATAAATTCTGTATTGATGAGCTCGATGATTTATAGAGATACATCTGAGAGCCGAGGATCATAGGATAATGTAGTCACGATTATTTAATTAAGCTTTGTATTGGTAGTTGGAAATGTGACATATAAGTAAACTTTGTACTTTAAGAAGAAAATGAACTTTTGTTCGAGATTACACTCCCTCTGCAAGTACAACCATTGTGCCGTTTGATAATGTGCCATACATAATTTCTTATATTAGTTCGATATCTAGAGGTTGTTCCATTGATGTTTTTTTTTTCATAATATTTCAATCTTCACGGCTGGAAATTCATTTGTGAATTCCCAGGGAAAGCTGGGTAATCTAGCCTCTCCTTGGAGCGTTCATCTCTTAAAGAATAACCTCATTTTCTTTCATTAGACTTCTCCTCTTTAGCCTACTTTTCAAAGATAGCATTTCAAATGGAGAATTGCAGCATCTTTTTTTAACCCCAGCACAATGGAGATTGTCACCAAGGATTTAGATGAATCACATTTTTTTGTCATGACTTGAAAGATCTTTTCAGTGTTTAATATTAGTCAATGACTTCTTCACCTACCTCTTTTTTTTTTCTTCTTCTTCTTCAACTAGCAATGTGAAAGACATCCACTCAGTCTTAGAGGTGACTGTCTATGACGAGGACAGAGACCGAAGTGCCGACTTCTTGGGCAAAGTGGCTATACCGTTGTTAAACGTAAGTCCTGAGCTCGTAAACTTTCACTTACAACAATGAATTAGTTTGAGATTGGGGAAAGTACAAAAAAATAAAGATATTGTTTGAAAAACAAATATAGCATGTATCTCACTTTAACTGATTTTAGTTTTCATAGAGTAAGATGTAAAAGTAAGCAGCACACAGAAAAAAAAAGTTAATCAAAGTTTAAAAGTAAACAAAAAAAAATCTTAAATCAACATGGCATGTCTAAACTTTACTGATTTCGGTAATCTTAGAGTAGATGTGAAAGTGAGAAAACACAACAAAAGTTTTTAAAAAGCATGACATTTTTAGACCAGTATAATGTGCCTGAACTTTATTGATTTTAGTAATCATAGTGTAAGATGTGAAAGTGAGAAAAACACAAAGTAAAAAAAGAAAGAAAGAAAAAAAGACAAACATGGCATGTTTCTAAAATGTATTGATTTGAGTAATCATAGAGTAAGATGTGTAAGTGAGAAAAACACTAGAAAAATAAAGCCTACTAACAAAAACAGAGAAGAAAAGAAACGATAAGGGGGGGACGCAATGTGCGCTCCCAGGCTGATTCCCCAGGATAGTTAATTTGCGGCTGACAGTGGTCGGGCCGTAATGAACAGGTACTTGTCAGAGCCGCCACAGTTGTTTTGGGCTCTCTGTCAGATGCAGCAGCTGGGGTTCAAAGGTCACATGAAGAGTGTATTCAACTGGGTATTGCCAGACAGACGGCTGTCATGTCCCTCTCCCGCAGATCCAAAATGGAGAACGCAAAGCTTACGCCTTGAAAAGCAAGGAACTGACAGGGCCAACCAAAGGGGTCATCTTTCTCGAAATAGACGTGATTTATAACATTGTAAGTCCCACTCTCTTTTTCTCGCTTGCTTTTTTCTTGCGTTTTTCACTTCTTTATCTGCTCGTTCTCTTCAGCTTCTCCCGGGCTGTCTGTCCCCATTCTTATTCTCTCTTTTAATTACTGAAGACTCCCCTTTCCTCAGCCTTTTATTTGTGCGTTTGTGTACCGCTGTGTGTGTCCGTCCGCCATTTTAGGCGGGAGTGTGAGAGAGCGTCACATGGCGTGGTGTGGTGTGGAGTGTGTGAAATGGAGGGATGTCTTGATATATGATTAGATCGTTAATGTGATCACGGTCACATCTTGAACTCGATGGTGGACTGTTACATTCAATCAGTTTACATGTTGCAGGTAAAAGCCGGCATGAGAACTTTGATTCCCATCGAGCAGAAATACATCGAAGAGGAGCCGCGGGTGTCCAAACAGGTAACAAGAACGCTTTAATCACACCTTTGTTGAAGATATTAATAAAATCCACCCCAACACCAGTCGTAGACGGCAGCATCTTTCTCCTCGTCTTCTCCCTCTCTCTAGCTCTTTCTCCTTGTCTCTTCCTTCTCTTCTGGAGGTGCTGAATAGAAATGTCAAGCTGTCAACGCTGGGGGTGCATAAGTAGATTGGCCATCCTTTAGTTTGGACCTCAGTGGTTCTTCTGCTGTGCTTCTTTTTGTCACCCTGTTCAATGTCTCCCCCCATCCCTGACAAAGAGCTGAATTGTAGGGGTTGTCCCAAATCAGACCTGTCACTGAGACACTGCTTGCATGGGACACACACACACAGACACACTCTATCTGTCACGCAATAAAGCGCCGCTGAATGCAAGCTAGAAAGTGCCCACTCTGCACTTTTCGGTGTGAATTTGCCCCCCATCCAAACTGTTTGTGAGCGAGATGAGAAAGGCTGAACGGCGAGGGCAACATATCAAATCTATCTCCACAAGATTTACTTTTTCTTCTCGATACTGTCCCCTTCATAACCGTTGAAGCTCATTTTGTCGAACATCTCAGACATATTTTATTCTTTAGTAGTTTGATATTGTATTTCACCTCACATGTACTCTGATTAGTCCCAAATGAAAAACAAAATTGCCTACTTTAAAGGCATGGCCCGAATCCTACACTTCACCACAGTAAATGTGGATAGTTACCATGATCAAAGCCGTAGCATTATAAAGCTATTATGCGACCAGGAGCGTTTGATCTTCCTGTGAACACAGGAAGCAGCGGTCATTTGCAGTTCACCCGCTCCCAGAATCACGAAAAAGACAATTGTATTAGAGGCATGACAAAAAAAAAATCCATAATTATTTTTATGCTCCTTCAAAATCGGAAAATAAATGTGGTTGGGATTTCTCTTATTTACTGGATTATTTCGCTCTAGTATCATATTTTTGGTGTTATGCCTTAACAACAACTACAACAACTACCTTAAAGTAGTTTCTCTTACTAACCATTGAAAGTTATTTTAGTGGGGTTTTTTTGTTTTTGTTTTTTGGCAACACTTTACAATAAGGTCTCATTTGTTAACATTAGTATTAACTAACATGAACTAACCATGAGCAATACATTTGATACTGTATTTGTTCATCTTTGTTAACTTTAGTTAATTAAAATGCAGTTTGTTCATGTTACTTCACATTGCATTAACTAATGTTAACAAATACAACTTTTGATTTTTAATAAATGCTTTAGAAGTGCAGTTTATTATTAGTTCATATCAACTAATGTAGTTAACTAATGTTAACTAATGAAACCTTATTGTAAAGTGTTACCGTTTTTTTATTTTAAATAATTGTAAATAAATAATGTCGAGTAAGAAGGTTGGTAGGGATTTTTTAAATGTTTTCTCTAATGTTTTCTCTCTTAGTCTCTAATGCTCTCCAAGGTCGCATTTATTTGATCAAAGAATGCAGTAAAAACAGTAATTTTGTGAAGTATTATTACAATTGAACCGTTTTCTGTTTTAGTACATTTTAAAATGTAAATTATTCCTGTGATGGCAAAGCTGCCATTACTCCACTTCACATGATGAAACATTTATTTTTGTTATCAATGTTGAAAAAAAAGTTGTGCTGCTTAATGTTGTTGTGGAAACAGATTCTTTCATTATTCCTTAAAAAAACAGAAAAATTCAAACAGCCTTCATTCATAAAAGTCTTTTATAACATTATAAATGTCTTTACTGTCACTTTTGATCAATTTCATGCATCCTTGCAGAGAAAAAGTATTAATTTCTTTCAAAACAGTAGTGAATGAAGTATAAATAATAAATTGTCCTTATTTTCGAAATCGTTCTGAATCAATGTGGTTGTGAAAATGCCGTCTGTTGTTCTGACACTCAGATGCTGCTGCAGAACTTCAACAGAATGAGGCGCTGTATCATGTTCCTGCTCAATGCTGGCTGCTATATCAACAGCTGCTTTGAGTGGGAGTCTCCTCAGAGGAGCGTCTGTGCCTTTCTGGTAAGGACCAGTATGCATTCAACCACACCAACAGTCACATACAGCAGCTCCAGAATGTAATTTGGACACATTTATGTTTGACCTCAATATAATTTCATCAAGTGCGAGCTAAAATAATATATATAAGCCAATATGCATAAACTTAGCCAATAAGTTAAGACTGTGTCATATACATACATACATACATATATATATATATATATATATGACACAATCTTAACATATTGGCTAAGTTTATGCAACCGGCCACTATATATATATATATATATATCACCGGTCAAAAGTGGAACGAGGCCTCTAATGCGCATCAACCCTCCATTTATTTGATCAAAAATACAGTAAAAACAGTAATATTGTGAAATATTATTACAATTTAAAATAATGGTTTTCTATTTTAATGCATTTTAAAATATAATTTATTTCTGTGATGCAATGCTGAATTTTCATCAGTCATTGCTCCGGTCTTCAGTGTCACATGATCATTCAAAAATAATTCTAGTCTTGTTATTTGATATTCAGGGTTTTTTTTTATGTTGGAATGTTGGAATCAGTTGTGCTGCTTGATTTTGTTTTGGATTCTGTGATGCTTTTTTCAGGATTCATTAATGAATAAAAGTTTCAGCATTTATTCAAAATATACATTTTTTCTAACAATATAAATCTTTACTTTCACTTTTTATCAATTTAACACATCCTTGCTAAATAAAGATTTCCATTTTAAATAATATTTTTTTCATCAGAGATACCTGAAAAAAAGTATCACAGGTTGTAAAGAATAAATAAATAAGCAGCAACTGTTTCCAGCATTGATAATAAATCAGCATATTAGAATGATTTCTGTAGGATCATGTGATACGAAGACTGGATGGCTGATGAATATTTGCAGCAGGTCATAACAGCAAAAGGGTGTTTTACTAAGTATTAAAGATGCTTGCCATGAAGGGGTTGAATCATTTTGAGACTGCAGAATTCATTAAAAGTTCCATTTTCAGTTGAATTTGGGGAAACAACTTGAAATATTTGTTGTGTTGAGCTATTTCAATTACTGTTTGATTTGTTCTTTGCAAACAGCTGAAAGTCTGCACATTTTGCCAATAAACCTGTTACAAATTTGCAATGGGGGTGAATAATTTCAATTACAACTGTATAGAATATCAGAGCATTGAATATGTGAAGAGTTTGGTTCCAAAACGCGATAAACGCCATTTAAAAAAAATTTTCCCGCAAAAATCAGTATTGTATCTGGTCGGTATTGAAAAGTACATTTTTAATTTGACATAAAATACGATATCTGCCATGTTTTGTCATGTTTTCTCCCTTTCTTTCCAAACCGCGACAAATGCCAGTCTCCCTTCTCTGCAGAATGCAATACATTCGGTCGACCAATCACAGCGCACCATTCTACGGATTGTAAACAGTAACGGCGGCACTTTGAATACACCCGGCATCTTAGTTTTCCTTATCTACTTTGTGCTTTGTGATCAACAAACAAACAAAAAAATGAACAATTTTGACGCCATTGATGAACCTGTGTTGGTTTCTGCGGTGGGGAAGAAACGTAAGCCATCAAAATCTAATCATTTACGTGAGGATATTAAGAAGATGAGGCACTCGGGAGGAGGAAAAATACCGGCTGTTGCTTGTTCTCACACGACAGCATCAAACTTCTGTCACACTGACACATTGACCCTAGGGGATCTTTTGAAAAACTTTAAATTGTTTTACTCAAGATCAACCAAAACCGAGCAGGACCAAGCCATTTTACAATGATCGCCATCAAAAAAGTATAGCGGTGACATCCGGCAGATTGAATGCGTTTTTAGTCCAGTGCCTGTATAAGATTAGTATTGGCCAAGTTCAGAGGCTGTCATATGTGGATCAACTTAATTTATTGTTTATTAACAGTTTCAATATGAAAAATAACTTTTATATTGATTCAATGGATTAATTGCATTTTTGAAAAAAAGTGTCATGGATTTAGTGAAAAAATATTCCGTTTTTATAATAAATCTTTGAAAATCTAAGTCTGGATTTTAATTTTTTTTGTTATTATAACCTAAAAATGCTATGTGAAAGTTTGAAAACGAGTTTTTCCTCTTGCCACCATCTTGGTAAAGAAAACACATTCTTACTCAAATGAATCAAAATGGATTTATCACGTTTTGGAACCAAACTCTTCATGTATTGGATAACAAAATACCAGAGTGGAATCTAGTTAGTCACTTTTCTGAGGCATTTTTGCAACCAGTTCATCCCAAGGTAATTTTAGGATACGTATGAAGTAAGTTCTCCTCAGTTCACAATCACACGTATCCTAGAGTAACCAGAGTTCATCACATCAACTATGAACATGATCCATTAACATTTGACAACCAGAAAGTGTCCAGATACATTTATCTTAATTTTTTGAACAATATATCTATTATAATCTTAAAATCTTTCTTAAAAAGAATTGCCACTTTGCTTGATATTTTGTTTCTATAATAGCAGTGATTTTTCAAACATTTTAAGTGTATCTTAAGCGCCCAAATACTACATGATAGTGTGACAGGTTCTGTGGTGATCTATTGGTTCACGTGCACACATTTTCTCATCTCCCCTTCTGTTGTGTTAAAGATGTCCAGAATTTTGCCCATTTGTCTTTGACATTCTCCAGCACTCCTCTCAGTTCTCCAGTAATGCACTGGCATCTCGGGTGTAGTCGTCTGAATTCACGAGCGTCTCTTTCACCTTCAGGTTGTAATTGGACAGGTGAACCTTCATGAAAAGGACACCCTTTCTGAGTGGGCCGTGTGACTAAATGCTAGCACAGGACATGTTGGCTAATGTTTGCCTGTGATGCTGCATAATTTGCTGTAGGCCCTGTCTGTTTCAGGACTCGCATGTCTTTAAGTGTCGCTGGGTAGGCCATTAACATTTGCTGCTTGACACATTTTAATTTAGGTACACTTCCGAAAGCAGAAGCCGAGGGCACGCGCGTGAGTGGAGGGACAGCTGTATCGATCAGCTAACATTTTAGTTGAACATTTTTTTTTCTTTTTTTCTTCGTGGTTGTCGGGGGAAAAACACATCAATGAAAATGTCAGAGGAAGAAATGTCAGGAGATTTGAGGAGAGTAAAAACAAAAACAATTACATTACATTTGTTCTTAATGTTCAAATGCTATTATAAAAATTATTATGCAGTCACATTCGGTTCAGTATGCCTGACCCGAACTACAAAAGTAAAAAAACATTATTAATAATAATAATAATAATGAGTTGTTTTTTTGTTTCTGCAACTTTTTTATTGCCTTCATAGCTGTCTTAATAGCCGCTAATGTTTTTCTTTGCACTCTAAATCTCCCTCCTTAAGAGCTCTCTTAATCATCACACTGATTTCTTTCTTTATCACCAGCCATCTGGTTCAGGTGAGCCTTCACTGCTGCGCTGAGACACACATCTGTGCCGTTCTGTCAGCCGCTGACAGTTGTAAGCCAAAAGAATACAATAGTCAGACACCGGCAGAGGTGATTTCGCATTCAAGACTTGCAGAACCTCCAGTGCTTGCCACACAAAGGTTAGCCAAAGCAAAGGGGCTGTTTGCGTCGCGCAGATAAAACCCGCTGCAAGCGGCGGCGGGAAGCGTTGTGATTTGCTATTCTGGTATTTTTAGGTCTGTGCCTTTTTGACATTTTAGAGTTCTTGTTTTTAGCTTAGGTTTTGAGGTTGTATTGGTGTTTTTGTTGATGTTGTTGGGATTTTTGTTGCAGAAACTCTTCCAAAGATTTTTTTTTTGTTGTTGTGTTTGCTGGTGCTCTAAATACTAAGTGTGTAAGCGTTTCAGTGTTAAAACCTTGTCTTGGATCCTAGTTTAATATGCAAAGACAGCTATAAGCAGGCCATTTACATATGTTCAAAACAGACTTAAGATATATTCCAAAAATAATTCAAATTCATTCCAAAAATCCGTCAAAATGCTGAAACACTTGGCCAACTCAGATTGTTCTCTAAGTCAGAGCAACGGCTTTTGTTATGGGACTTAAAGGGATAGTTCACCCACCAAAAACTAATAATAATCATCAATTACTCACCCTCATGTTCTTCCAAACCTGTGAGACTTTTGTTCATCTTCCAAACACAAATGAAAATATTTTAAATGAAATCTGAGAGATTTTAGTCCCTCCTTTGAAAGTCCATGCATCTACCACTTTGTCACTTTAAAGCGATTTAGTCCACATTTTTGAAGAGACTGGATCGCTTTATACGTTGAACAGATTTGATTTAGGCTTTCATTCACATATAAACATTGATCAGCGAACATAAACAGAAGCTCAACCGTGCATGCTTGACATGCGAGAACAAACCCCATTGGTTCTTGCTGAAGCTCAAACGTGCTGCGTAACCTAATTGGTTTTCGCACGTCAAGCGAACACGATTGAGCTTCCATTTATCATAACTGATGTGCCAGTTGATGAATGTTTATGTGAATAAAAGCCTAAATTAAACCTGGTCATCATTTAAACTACCAATCCAGTCTCTTCAGAAAATGTGGACCAAACTGCTACATTAATTTTACAAACTCTTTATGAACCTTTGAAGCGACAAACTGGCAGTTGTGACTGTCAGTGGAGGGACAGAAATCTCTTAGATTTCATTCAAAATATCTTAATATGTGTTTCAAAGATGAACGACATGAAGGTGAGTAAATGCTTTTGCTTGGATAAAATCAAATAGATGTTTAAAATGAAATCAAATTTACATGCTACTTGATGTTAGAGATAAATGTAGCATGCATGAAAATGCTAGTATCACTTAGTTGTTTGATATTCCGTTGGGTGAAATTCATCAGGGATGTGTAAGAAAAACACTGTAGGTGTTCTTTCATCATGCATTCATTTCATACTTAAAATATTATTTCCCTAACTTTAAGTAAGCCATTTATACTTTCAAAACATACTTACTTTTACTTTTTTTATATCACCTACTTTTTTTTTTGCTTGTGCATCCAGACCAGCTTGACACAACCAACCAATGGCATTAGTTGTCTGTTTGATGACCAGTGGCAGACAGTCCTCATTTTGCATGCGTGTAAACTCTTGTAAACCCTACATTTATGATCGCACACGTATTCAATAGTGGCCGGCCATACAAGACGACACAGCTCATGGAACATGCACAATGGACAAAGCTCGGAGAGTATGTGTGTGTGTGTGTGTGTGCATGTGCTCGTTCAAGTGCGCGTGGGTGTCCGCGTGAGTGTTTGTGCGCGTCTGCCTCCCCTCTCCACGAACACCTGTAAGCTGAGCGTTTGCGCTGGGTGAATATGGCCCATTGTTCTGGCTGGCAGAGTGGTGCTCATAAAGACCGCTCTGTGCCAGCCCTCCCCGCGCACCACTCTACCCCTCCAGCTCCTTATTGCTCCCGCACCGACTCTTCCTCCAAACAAATTTGCCGTAACTCTACCTGCAATTTGGCCTTGAATTGGGAGCAAATAGAGCAGGTATTGTGTGTCGTGGGGAATAAGAGTGGCGTGTGTGTGTAGAGGGTAAGGAGAGGGAGATATATTGGAAGGGGAGAGGTAAGGAAATGATACCCGGCTCTTTTATGTGGGGTAAAGTTGGACTCTTATCAGTGGGAGCACCCAGACAAGAGAGCTACTACTACAGGAAACTGGAGCAGCCTTCACCTGCTTTGCATTTAGATAAAAAAAAAGGACAGGAAAAGAGAAACAAATGCTCCGGTGTGTGTCTTCACGATTACAACCCACTGTGTTCTACAAGGTGGCACCTTTCTGTTCCGTGTCACCTGTCAGGCGACTGGTCTGAGAATGGGTATCTATTTTATGTGACATTTAATATATATATATATATATATATATATATATATATATATATATATATATATATATATATATATATATATATATATATATATATTAAATTCAACTTAATCTTGTAATATAACACCAGTTATTTCAAATAAAATAAAGTAAAATGAAATACAGTGGAAGTGGAAATCTATGAGATATTTATATGATTTTCTGTTGAAAATGTATATAAATGATTATAATTCATGCTGTTGTTAGAAGTAAATGCAGTTCCATAGATTCTGTTGATAGAGCTAATGTTGTATGTGTCTGAAAATGATGGAAAGCTAACATGAACTGTAAACAAATTAATGTTTTAATCACCGGCCCATAGCGAAGACTTTATGATTTAGCATTTATTATAAGATTGTTCTTTTTAAGATGTTTGTAATTAGATTTAGATGAAATCATACTGGGTCTAAAAGAACAACGAACAAAAGTGTTTCATAATATGCCAGAAGATGGCAGTGCGGCATCACTTAAACCAAACATCCCCACCTAACGAAACCAAGCCAAAAAGCAGATGAGTTATTGACGTCCATAATCAGCCTCTCATTTGGCATATTTCTACCCACCGTTGGCACTATTTAAAATAATCAACACAATGTGATGACTTAATTTCTGAAGTCCAAGTACAGGGGCTGTTGTAGGCTTTGTTGGTAACACACTTTTAATGTGCTAATTCTCAAATGCCTGCTCTGAAGTGCTCAAGCCTGCACTCCACAACACAAAGTGCCAAAATGATATTGAAATTGGCTGCCAAAACGTGTCCGTCCTCCATTCCAAAAATCCAGCGAGATGCTGGAACACTTGGCCGATTCAGATCGTTCTCCCAGTTAGAGCAACGGCTTTTGTTAAGGGACTTAATCTCAAGTGATTTCGCTTGCATAAAATCAAACAGATATTTAAAATGAAATCAAATTTACATGCTACTCGATGTTAGAGATGGATGTCGCATGTATGAAACTGCTGAAATATCACTTAGTTGTTTGATATTACACTTAGTGAAATTCATTAGGGAAGTGCAAGTAAACACATTGTGTAGGCATTATTTTATCACGCTTTAGATTCAATGCTGTTCATGTTATACTGTACATGAAAAGTTTTTTTTATTATTATTATTATAAAATCCTCATTTTAAGGGGGCGTGGGTAATTTATGCACTAGATGTTCTGTAATAATTTTCTTCTGCTTGGATAAAAAAAAGAAAGAAATCTTCGTGGTCTCCCGTATCGACTGTGATGTCCTTGTTTTTTTGTTTTTTTTTGTGAAGATTCCTTGCTGTCGTGTTATATTACACCAAACCAAAGCAAAATTCTAATAGATAGTGATGGTAACAGCAATAGTGATTTGTGGATTTCTTTTGGTGCTTTTTGTAGATTAATGGACTGACAGGAAATCGCATTTCAGATGCAGTTTAATGAATAGATGTCATGGTCTGTATTAGGTTACTGTTGGTCCTGAGGCTCACTGAATCATTGTTAGATGGGATCCGTGCAGGTGTAGAGGTTACAGTACGTGCCCTGAGCTGAACACTGCAGCACTGAAGCACAGGAACTGGGAAATGGAACGCCGTGGCTCCGGAATGGCCGCCGAAGTTGCTGAGCTGATCGTGAATACCTGGATGCGCTCTGACAAAGCCTCTTGTTGCGTGTTTGCAGATTCAGTTTCTCCCTTTCCTCTCTTTCACGCGGACCTTTCTCTTCTTTCCCTTTTGGTCTGCTTTTGGGGTCCGTGGCCCTTCCCTCCCTGGGGGGGGGGGACTGGGGGTGATATGAGTGTCTGGGCTGGAAGAATGGCCTCGGTACTCTGGGCATCTCTCTCTTGGCCGCTGGGCTGTGTGAAAGAGAGAAGGGTCACTTCTAAGCAGACGAGGTGTCGGCTAACATCATCTGTCAATCAGACTCTGGCCCTCAGCTAGAATAACCAAACTTAAGAGATGGTGTCCAGCGACAGGTTAAGGACCCACCAGGCATATGAAAACAAGATGGACGCTGCGGAGTAGAGACAAAGAATTGGGTTTTCTTTGTAACCGATAGATTTATAAACCGACTCCCTCAGTTTAGTTGTAAGTGTATTTTTGTCATTTACAATTTTTTTGAGTCAGAGGCCAAAGAAATATGAAAAAGAAAAGAATCTGTCAAAGTATGTTGGAGGCTGGTCTGATTTATTTTACATGTTTTTAGCAGTAAATTAAGTCATTATGATTTTATGAATGCACAGATGGAAGATATTAATTCGATGTGAGGGAATTCTAATTACTTTGTCTGAAAAATATATTTTGCCCTAATTAATGGGACACACTACAGATGTTTTGCAAGAAATGAGTTTGCTCTATAGGAGCAGGTACTAAAATACCAAATGTGACAAAGATTTTTACATAATTTACATTTTTAATTGTATTGATCCATTGCTTTCTGCTTTGTTTAAATGCAGCAGTTGTGTTCATTTCTTCAACAAGTATTTGATGTGTTAATGTGCTGTTAGTAAGACAAGGAACATTTAGAAAGTGGCCATTTAAAGATAGCAAGATAGCAACCAGTGTTGATAGTGCATATATTATATATATGTAATATATATGTGTTTAGATTTGGATTTTTTTCTTTTCTCATTGAAATGTTCAGTGTGCTCGTATTGGGTAACGGTGCTGTAATGGAGAGTGTGGAGGCCACGGAAATACATCTGACCTGTTTCTGCAAGATTCAGAGAATTTCCACTGCTCTGCACGCTCGTGTGTGTGTGTGTTTCAGGTTCACCCTATGTTATGGGGACAAAATTTCCCCACAAAGATGGCAATATCCAAAATCCCAGCTTATAAATCATATTAAGTGATGTTTGTTGAAAATGTAAAAATGCAGAAAGTTTTCTGTGATGGGTAGATTTAATTGTAGGTTTAGGGTTAGGAGGTATAGTATACTGTTTGCATAGTATAAAAATAATTATGTCTGGAAGGTTCCTAGAAAACCTGGAAACTCAACGTGTGTGTGTGTGTGTTTGTGTGTGTGTGTGTGTTTGTGTGTGTGTGTGTGTGTGTATGTGTGTGTGTGTGTGTGGGGGGGGTAATTTAATGTTATGTAAACTGAATGTTATGTGAATGAATGTAACAAGGTCTTAGTGGTGTGCTTTTATGTATATATATATAAGAGTCTGTGGATGTTTGTATTGAGTGCATTTCATGTACAAGGATACTTATTTGTTTTTGAGATGCAAAAACAACCATTGTATCTATTCACCCAGTTGGAGGATGTATTTTTAGAAAACTCCTAAAACCTTAATTCCTTCACTCAATTTCAAGTTCAATCTTTTTGTATTGAGCTGAGTTGACAGCTCATCAGTCTTCTAAACCTGGCAGATTCATTTATATCATCTGTGAATGATATTGTCATTGCCTGCTGTGATCTTTGCTTTGCTGTAAATATTTATCATAGTGTGGAGATATATTTTTTTTCATTTTGGTTTTAGTGGGGTTTTTTTTTTTCTGTGATAAGTTGCGAGTAGTTTGGATTAAGGGCTTTACTGGAAAACATGTTTGGGTCTGTGTGTTGTTTTATTTTACAGCTCTTTAAAAAATGAGTAGGCTAATTCATATGTGTAGATTGCAGTATATAAAGTTGGTGTTCATAGTACCTTATAGTTCATCGTAATTACTTTTAAAGTTTTAGTTTTTTATAAGTTGCTAATATTAAAAGAACAATAGCCTGTACAACGAAAAAACAAAACAAAAAAAGCTAAAAAAGTAAAATATCAAATTGATTTAGTCTTTTTATGGTCAGGCTCTGTCTCCTTCTGCGGAGTATGTGAACATTTGTTTGAAGCCGTGGGGTGATGGGCAGTATAGTCACATTTACTAGAGTAAGACTTATGCTGTTTTGAGGCTTTAATTGTTTTTATTGAGAACGAGACACTGTTGCAGACTATTGACTCATTCATGGTTTTCACACTTAAATACTTTCTGTGCATCATCTGTGCTCACACTTGACCGACTGTGAAAAATAATCATTGTGTTAATGTTATGTATTACTGGTTGTCAGGTGTTCCTAAGGTAAATGATAAAAAATAAATGTAGATGTTAAGAAATTAAAAGAGTTTTCCAAAAAAAAAAAAAAAAATTTATATATATATATATATATATATATATATATATATATATATATATATATATATACACACTGTGTATAAGGTACACTTAATCACAAATGTGGGTATTTTTGTTCTTTACATATGTTTTTGAAAAACTAGTTTTGAATTCTGTCAAATGAATGATTGTTGATATGTTTTATAAATGCCTCTTCAGAATGATGTTCTTTCCTTTTGTCTGTTCCCTCTTTCTGTAGCTTTTCGTTGTGGTGGTGTGGAATTTTGAGCTGTATATGGTCCCGCTGATTCTCTTGATGCTGCTGACCTGGAACTACGTTCTCATTGCTTCAGGGAAGGACACGAGACAGGGAGATGTGGTGAGTTCTGTCACACACTGACCTGCAACTCTAGTACATTTAAATGCAACCTCTCCACTTTCGGTAACACTTTATTTTACGGTGTCCTTGTTACATGTTACAT
The DNA here is from genome assembly GCA_031834385.1 of Semotilus atromaculatus. Classification (NCBI taxonomy): domain Eukaryota; kingdom Metazoa; phylum Chordata; class Actinopteri; order Cypriniformes; family Leuciscidae; genus Semotilus; species Semotilus atromaculatus. The sequence goes on from JAULUF010000035.1 coordinate 328,834, forward strand.
CTACTTACCGTAGTAATAACAGTAAATTATGCATAATTACATGCAACTAACCCTCAACCACATCCAAATCCTACCCTAACCCTATAGTAAGTACATGTAGTTGCTTAATATTACTCAGTACTTAAATATATAATTACACTGTAACAAGGACACCTTAAAATAAAGTGTAAACCCACTTTCTGTATTTAGGATTTTTGAGGAGAGCTATTTGAATTCCCATTCAGCTCTTATAAAAAAACTTTTGAAAGTGATTGTTTTTCTGAATACGGAACAAGTGGGAACTCGAGCATTTCTGCTTTGCACTCCAATCTGTTTATTTATTTAAATATTTTAATTAAAAAGTGTCACCACAGTGACATTCTGAAGAAGATTTTTTTTTATTTTTATCATGTACACGTATGTTTAGAAAGTGTCAAAATGCTCAGCAGCACTTCCGTAACAGCACTGCTTTGATTTTGTTGTCTTTATAAGGTGCCGTTTGACTGAATGCGTGGGCTTAAAGCATCAATGGAATAGACGTATAAAGAGAGCTCACCTTGAAGTTAATTGAATGGAATCGATTTTATACCAGTGTAGATTTTTGAAAGTCGTTTAGTTGGAGTTTGAGGACGTGATACGGTAATTGAACAAAAGCTTTGGACTTGAAAAAAATGGTCGCCACCCAAGGTAGATAGTAAATTAATTGTAGATCATTATTTTAGGGTGTGCATACAGTTTTTTTTTTTTTTTTTTTTTTTTTTTAACCAGGAATAGTCCCATTTTATATATATATATATATATATATATATATATATATATATATATCTGAAATATCTAGGATATGATTTGAGTAAATGGGACAAGCATGTGAACTAAATTTTTTCTGAGTGTCCTGAATATAAGCAATCAAAGTTTTACTGTTTTAGAATCTGTTATTTTTTTATAATCTCATACCTATGAGACACTCTTTGTCAACTTTTGCAAAGAACGGAGACCGTAAAAAGTAGCAAGAACCAAAGGACCTTTAGAAAGTGTCTGTACACTAATGATGTTGTCCTATAGATGGCGACATTGTTTGCTAAAACTCAAAATCTCACCGGAGCTCGGTTATACATTTATTTTTTATCTTGTCAATACTGATACACCTTTTTTTCACACCTGTTTTTACATAGAAATCAATAAATTATAATTCTATAAAAACAAAATGCATATTTTGTAATACATATATTATAGCCTATGACATGGAAAGGTCTTATTGGGAAAGTGTTATTTTCTATTAGTTATTTTTATTTATTATACTGCAGTGTTATGGGGTTCCATGTCTTGAGATAATGGTAAGCAAGCAAATCTGGTTTATCTTAAAATAAATACAAATACATACTATTTATGGATACTATTTTATATATTTTATTGTGTATTTCAATAACATAATGTACTTTTTATATATAAAGAGCTTGAGCTTGTATGATGGTCCAGTGCGGTGGTTTTTCTTAACTTTTTTTCTTCTGCTGCTTTGAGCCAGTTGGGCCAGAAGTTAGAGATTCAGAACTAGGTAATGGGTCAAAGGTGATACAGTCAGGACCTGTGGATTTAAAACACATGAGAGGGCTGGAGTCCGAGGTAATGCCTTTAACCCGTTATTCCACCCTCCACATCCCCTCTGCTCTCTAACAGGCCATTGTTCTGCATTTTGACGACTGTAACCACAACACACGGGCTGGCGAGAGCAAGAGAGTTCAGAAACAGTAAACACACACACATGTTTTCCATTAGCCTGAAACTCACTGATGAGCCTGAGCTTGGACACTGTTTCCCTGAGCTTTGCTATGAACTTAAGGGGAAGGAATTTAGGTGTCTTTAAATATGTGTTTGTGTAATGATTAGTACCTGATGTCATATCATCTTTTTCAATTCCAATATTCTTTATATATATATATATATATATATATATAAATATACAGTATATATATATAAAATAGAATAGTGACATATTATGCTGCCTAAAGCTGTTTGTTGACTAGCTCAACTGCTACCTTATCTGAAAGCGATGCAGCAGCTTAGATAAACCCATACTTTCTGAGTTTACAATTTCTGCTTTATTTTCATAAATACACACTCAGAGGACTGATGTACTTTTGAAAGGACTAATATCCACCTGGTGGAAGTGTCCCATTCATGTTTTCATCACTATAGTAGAGATCCTAGTGCTCCCTGTGCCTGGCAGGATGTCATTTCAGATAACTCTAACTGTATAGCTCTGCACTAAACCTGCTGACACATAAATATAGGCTGCGGTGTTCTACCAGTCCAAAGCAGGTTTTGTTTTTTACAGAGACAGACAGAAATGAGAAACTGAGATGCTGCCCAGCTTACACGGAAAGACTTTCTATGAAACTTTTCCAAGTGTTTGTATGACTGGCTATCAGCATTGCATGTTTTTGTAATGTGGTGTAGCACACCTTATACTCAGAGCGCTGTGGATGAACGTATGCTCAAATATCCTGTACGCACAGAGATGGAAGGTAAAAGTGAGACTCCCTGCATATGTAGGCATAAAGGCATCTTCCCACTTTTTGTGATAGACTTTTCAGCCTCAGTTTTTATCACTTTTTTTTTTACAGAAAGGACTGAAAAGAAAATATGTACATTTTTATTACAATTACAGTACATTGCACACTCACATATTATTTTAATTCAATGATTATAATAATTTTGAATATATATGTATATATATATATTCATACACGCATATATGTATGTATCACAGATACATTTATTGCAACTCAGCTCATTAAATGAATATATATATTCAATAATAGTTCTTTATATTTACCATTGTCCCAGATAATCGATTTCTCACATATCTGTGCTAGTTCCCTGTCACTTGTATCATGGCTCCTTTCTTCTGGCATAATAAAATCATTTCAGTTAAAAATCAATATTTCATGGCCTTTATTTATCCGGTAGGAAGCTGTCATTATCACAGAAAAGTAGCAGATTATTATTGCAAAACAACCTTCTTCAGACTGACCGTACATTATCCCTTGTTTGTTGTATCCCTGATGTCCACAGCTTGTATGTTCTGGGAAAACGGGGACCCACTTTTAGCTGTCACATTTCTTGAAGGGACTTGTTACCTCTAGATGTGACATGCCAGCTCAACTCTTAACCTGTAGACAGCTGACCCCTGACTCTCTTATTCTTTTGCTGTTCTCTGCCTGCCACCCTTCCACCAGATACCTAACCTCGCTGTCATGGCCTGTTATTGTTAAAGATCCTTTTTACCATCTGGAATGGCTGTGCACTAAACACTAGACTACACTACCAAAACCGTTGTTTTAAATCAACAGAATGGGAGAAGCTTAGCTTGCCCGGCTGCCGCGAAGTGCAACGATATTGGTTTTTGTGTCAGACTGAATAGACAATAGAAAAATAAACACGGGTTTAGATGCGAGACAAAGGGATGTGACTTTTGAACTACGCCTGTCGATCAACAGCATGTGATTGAAAGCTACGATTTCTAAAGCGCCGTTCTGCTTCTTCCCTAAACAAAAGCAGCTGCACTGCTGCGGAGGAAGAGCCCCCTACTGGTAGGGAGTGCAAATGCATGTATCCTAACCTGAAGATAAGGGAGCACTGACACAGCTAGCCAAGCCATTCTGACAGCAGCTGTCAGTGGCTAGCCCACCTCCTGCAGAGAGGCAGTGCTCTCCACCCTAACACCACCCCTCACCTACGTTTGTTTGGAGACCTGGAAGCATTCGGGGGGGCTTCAGTGTGGCCGCTCAGGCTCAGTCAAGCATTGGACAGCTCAGTGTGAATGGAGGGGAATGAAGCCCGTGGCTGGCCCTTGAAGACCCGGGCTGCTGAATTCACTGGCCTGGAAAACAGTTTACCAGATGTTTTGAAGGTGTTAATTATAGCATATACTGTCAGAGCTGGAGGAACATAGTGACGTCTCTTTCACCAGCTCAAGCGCAATTAAGCATTCGAGGTTCTTTCTCAGCAACCTTGTCAGTGGTGGGAGAGAGGATCTTAATTGTCAGGGTTACTCTCACCGTGTCCTCTAGCAAGCTCGCTGTGTCTCCATTTTCCTCTCTCGTATTTTAAAAGGTTAATCATTATTTTTCATTGCCTGGTTTTTTTTTTTTTTTGTGAACATATTTCTGCATACTTAAGCAAACTCTAAATCAATGGTTTCTCAACCTTTTTTACTGAATTATTTAATGTCATCCTTTGACCCTTTGCTTGGAAGTTGCTCTAAACCCAGCCCGTTCTCACGTAAATACGTGTCTATAGCACGTAGTGTGTTTATCGTGTTATTTATACGCGAAAATTAGTTTTACGTGCATATGATACGCAGTTTTCGCATGCATTTGATACGCACTTCATTGCGTGTAATACACACGCACCCAACACCACTAATTCTACCCAAACGTATAATACACACGTACCCCACACCACTCCTAAACCTACCCTTAACAACCCATGCGTATCATATGCACGTAAAAACTCATTTTCGCGTATAAATAACACGATAAACACACTACGTGATATAGACACGTATTTAGTGTGATCGGGTAGCTAAACCCTAAGTATTAAACTCAGTATTAAACTAAGTGTAACTCAACCTGCACAGTTTATGCTATGGACATGAATGGTATGCAGTTTGTTTTTGATATTTTTTCCAAGTGATTGGTCTTTTTACTTGACGGATGATAACATTTTTGAAACATCACATAGACTTACATTAAAGAAGGCAGCAGGGACATGGGATGGGCTCTATTGACTCCTATCGACTACCTATCAACCATGCTTAACCCCATAACAAACACCTAGCAGCAACCCAGAACATCCTATCAATTGCTAGCAACATGCTAAAACCACTAAGAGCACATTAGCAACCACATAGCAACATCTGGGTAACCACCCAGCACATCATGGCAATTTTCATGGCACCACTAACATTTTCTTTAGAAAGTGAAAACAATTCAAATCTAATTTTGCATAATTCAATGATACAATAATTTTCAGTGTTTTAATTCATAATTTGAATTGTCTTACTTTTGTGTGTCTGCATCAACCAGCTCTTGAATCTAGACGATTATAACGTTCAATGCATGGGTCAATGCATTGAACGTTCAATGCACGTTCAAACATAACTATCTGAAAAAAAGTTTCTTTTACATTTTGTTTCAGGTAAGAGAGTTTATAGAGAACAAAGTCGCTCATTTATTGTTACGAAATTAAAGTTATGGTCATATGAAAGTTATGATCATAATGTAACAGAATTAGTGACAATTGTTTTTTCTTCCATATTTTGATGTACATGTGGATTATTATGTGGAAAATTCGGTCAGGGACATGGGTCTAGCCATTGTATGTTGATTGGCTGGAGGCAGATCTGAATACAAGTTTTCAGTTGATTGCAAGAAAGGGGTGGGGTTTAAGCAGACTAAATGATTGGAGAATCATTTACGTCACCAGAGAGAAATCTGTCATTTTACCAGATGATCCAGTTATGACATTCTGATTAAAAATGTAAAAAGGTAAAAAAAAATAATAATAAAAAAAAAAAATAGGGTGAATTTAATTTCCATGCAAACTTTAAATGTGAAATGTGTGAACAAAGCATGACATTAATTGTAAACTACCTTTTTACCTATCCCATGCAAATGACTTAACACTGTTATGTTATGACTGTAAACACTGCTTCATTGCACAATGCTGCCAGTGGTGGATAAATTACACTTCACATTTAGTTTAATCTTTTTGTAAACATATGAAGACCGACTAGATCAAACCTATAGCTGTTTGTTCTCTAGTCTACTTTTGCTTATTTCCTCACATGAAACAGAGAGCAGAGAGTTAGCAAATAAACTTTTTTCCAACCTTTTGTTTTGTCTGGTTTGAGTAGTATTTTGTCTTTTTCTTCCGGTGTGTGTAATTTGAAAAACAAACAGCCCTGGATGGAGCTTCATGAATAAAGGATACGCTGGTACAGGTGGGCTGCTGTGGCGGGAAACGAAGGCCTGTCAAGCCCACCTCCAGTGTCAATCACGAAACGACAACATAAAGAGAACCAGAGCAAGAGTCTGTCTGCCAGCCGTGCTCCTAGAGGCGCTTCATGGTAGAGCTTGTCTTACTCTCAGGCTGGTGTTTCAGCTGTGGGCTCAACAGGGACAACAAAAAAGAAAGAAGTGTGACGGCAGGGCCAGGAGAGGATGAGGAAGAGTGAAAAGAGGAGCCGAGAGGTGCTCTAGGCCTTTAATCCACCTCAGTGGTACCACCTCTTCCAGCGCCGTGCCCCCGTTAGCGAGACAGCGCTTCACCCGCGCCTGGCAGACACGTCTTCGCTCCTCCGTGCCAGCCCCTGACAGGTGACAAAATCAAAAGGTCACGTCACTTTGAACTGGCAGCGTTTGTTGCCCTGCTGATTTCCCCCGTGCCGCCGCGGCTCGCAGGCGAGGTTGGAGGCGAGGCGGGGAGCAACTTTGGCAGCTCCTGAACTTCATCTTTGTGAACTTTTGTACCCGTGATTTTGCTAACAACACTGCAGAGCCGTGTGATTTTTGTCACGGCTGCCGTCACCATTGTTGACGCAGGCTTGTCTCGGGAAGCCGGGTTTATTTACGGAACAGAAAGCCAGAGTGTTTTTCTGGGTCCTGTGGGTTCGGGGCTGCTGCGGATTACAGTGGAGCTCAAGCTGTGGGACCGACATCCGTGGATACGCGTGACCCTGGCGATTCCTTTTGACAGCCCGTGTGCCCTGTACAGCTCAGCCCCAAAGAGACGTACTGACTGCTCTGTCTCTCTTCCACACATCCCAGCTATTATTTTGCCCATTGTCCTCACATTTGAATCATGACCGCTCTTATTGAAACGTAATACTTTGCACAAACAGAGTTTCTTCTATCGCCAGCAGTCGTACTCTTTGACTCGAGCCCCTACAGAGGTCAGACCACAGTCAGCCAGTGCTGGCAAAAACTCAAGCCCTCCCTCTGACCAGCAGGGCTCTGACAGCCTGTGAAGAGGCTGTTTGGGCTCGATGTGCTCCGGCGAGAGCCCTTATCAGCCTTCCAGGCCTGGGCTCTCCCGGGCCTCTAGTCCACACGCGGCATACAAAGCAGGGCCAGCCCCTGAGCAGCTGGAGACGCTAGAGATGTCTCACATTTCAAAGAAGAGCTGGAGGAGGGGAGTGCGCGAGAGCTGAGAGGCAAGAGAAAAAAATGAAAGTACATATCTTCATGTTGGATGGCTTGTCTAGCTAGGGCGTCTATTCCCAGCGCACCTGTCACAGGGAAGGTTAGAATTAAAGGTGCAGATAGCAGGGTTCTTCCTCCACTGATGGCAGAAGGCAAGAGAAAGTGCATTAACTCGCCAGGATGGATGTCACACCGCTGGTCTGGAGATGGTGCTGCTGTTAACCGAAAGGCCAAACAATGGACTTAAAGTCTGGCTCTGATGCTATTTTAGTCTGGATTTCTGTCTGCAAGTGAGACATATTGACTGTCGAACCTTCGGGTTCAAGCTATCGTAGGTTTGCTTGAAGTTCAACTTCGTCCAAGTTCTTTTTCCCAGCGTATGACCTCTGGCCAACCTAGCGCTGGAGCTACATTGCTCTTCTAGTCGATCCGTGCGCTATTAGACTTCGGCAAAACACCATCGCTATAGTCTCCTCGCAGCACTGTGTGTGTATCTATCCTGAACCCTCCTTTTGTTTCTGCCGCAGGCTGCATTTACATAAGAGGCTTATAGCAGCCATACACTCTCTCTTTTAGACAAGACAAAGGAACAAAAGCTATTGTTTGCTAAGTAACAATTTTTGGATATCACAAAAAAACTGATGAAATGCTATGAGCCAAAAATAAGTAAATAATAAATTCATCAAAAAGATGTATTCCTCCCCGATAGCTTTTTGGTGTTTTCATATGCCCGAGTTGTCGTATGTAAATACACACATGCACACACATGACCTTGAAGCTTTGATGCGGGATTGACAGGAGGAACCACAAGAAGAGAAATAATGATCTATGTCTTTTCAGTCCTCCGGCAACAAAAACAGACATGTGATACACACTCCTCTGGGCTCCTGTGAGCCACGGAGGCCAAATATAATGTTTTCAGTTGACCGAGATAAACTCTTTATTTGTGTGCCAACATATCGTCTGATTATTTTGGTGTCTAGAGTTCTGATTAACAAGCCAATGAGATCTGAATAATTAATGCTGCCAAATTACCAGCTCACACAGGAAGGTTTTTTTTTTTTTTCTGTTTGTGAGAGTAAAACATATGTGGCATATTTTATATTCTATAAACTCAACGGATGCACTTTCCAAAGAATGAATGGGACTTAATCTAATTTAGGGATCTGGTTTATTTGACCATTTTAAGTAGATTTTTACATTTTAATAGTGTAAATAGTACTTGTCTGTGCAAATTCATTGCTATGATGTTGTGGGTGGTTGCCTTGTATTGCTAAGGTGTTCTGAGTGGTTGTGTTGCATGTTGATACTGCAGTTTCAAGGGTGTTGCTATGTGTTTGCTGGGATGTTCTAGGTGGTTTATGAAGTGTTTGCTTTCTAGTCTTAGAGCCCAGTTCTATGATATTCTTAACATGTTCCTGGATCAAAATCTTTGTTGATCCTGGAACAAAATTACAATCATCCAATTAGAATTGGTGGACACGTTTACAGTTTATGTCAAGTTTAGGTTTACAACCAGGTTTAGGTGCTTCTACGTCAGTGTTATTCACCTAACATTTCTGATAACTGATATTTGGGATAAGTTATGGTAGGGTTAGGTTTAGGGGGATAGGGTTAGAACTAACTAATTTAAAATAGCATATGATACAAACAGATTTATACTCTGAAATATAAACTGACTTGTTTTTTGGTACTCTATGTGTGCAGTCATATAAATTCACCTAAAGTTCAATTGTGCCTTTCACACAGCCGAACGATTAGTTGCCCTCTATCTTGCTCTCAATATTCTCAGCATCACTCTATTCATCATTTTTTGGTATGTTCTTCTAAGAGAATCGAGTAGCCTGCAGCATTTCTCGAGGTCATGGGCATACGGCTCTTTGTGTGCTTGAGTTAAGGATGAAAACCTGAAGGGGTTTTGAAGGGTCCATTGTTGGACTGGATCTGGTCCACTGAAGCACATAGTTAACGTTCTATATCATCAGCCTCCCTTTGCCAAAGGCTCTATTGAGGTTTTAACCTTATGGACAAGAGGACACAACTGATGACTTTAGAGACTGAGGTCAGACTCAGAGGGTTTGCTTTCTATCAGAGGACTATGTGCTATCATTTGTTTTCACTTGAAGATGTGGAGATGTTCCTAAGTGTACATGTGAAATTGATTTTCTCTTTGTTTTGTTTTCTTCATTTGTACCCCCCACCCCACCCCACCCCACCCTACCCTCTCTTCTCTTCTCTTTTGTTCTGCTCTTCACAATGCACATCAGCAAGCTGTGGAGGATTTGCTGGAGGACGAGGAGGAAGACTTTGACAGAGATGACAAGGTAATTATCGGTGCCACTCTCAAACATGTATTTCAACACCGATGTATATTTAATACTCAAATGTTCTGTGTTCTCAAAGTGCAATGCATTGAAAATCCAGAAGTTCTCACGTTTGACTCAATTATCAATAGGTCATTGTTTTTTTTTCTTAGTGTGTTTTAACACTTTCCGGCACATTTATATAGTAAAGGTCCACAGCTAGTCTGTCAGAGATGCTAGTGTCTGAAGTCTAGAGAGTTCCAGTACATGTTTCCTTTTTACCCAGAATAAAGGGGAACCACATAGGCATAAATAAACTTGGCTTCAGGGTCTCTGTGTTGAGCTTCTGATATTTCTCAAGGCCTTTGAAGTGCAATTAATAGCATTCAAATGACCTCAGGCCAAATGCCCCAGCAGCATTCACAAGGAAGCATTATAATGGTTCTGAGCAGGCAAATTCATGTTATTGTTCTGCAAAATACTAGCACTCATGCATTTTGTCAGGAAATATGTCAACAAGTTCATTTTTTCAGCAATGCGAAATTATAAAGATGAAAACATAACCTATGACATCTTGCGTACATTCCTTTTTTTGTGGACTTAAAGCGCATGAAGTAGAAGGTCGCCGGCAGAAGAATGAACCGGTATCTGTATTAATGTCAAGGATCTGTGAAACCTTTAGACAGATTAGCTCAACTCAGTTGAGTTGTTGGAAAGCTGAGAAGGGCTACTCCGGGGTACTTTTATTCTCTGATGACCTCTTTGTCATCCTTTTGTCTAATCTTTCTCCTTTTGCATAGTCTTAGTTTGCATAGTTTTGTTTTGATTCTTTATAACTAGGTTGAATGATTGGATTTTATATTTATATTAAATGTCTTTCAATCAATCAATCAATCAATCAATCAATCAATCAATCAATCACGTTTGTTAAACAGTATTGTTAAATGGTTGGACTGTCATTATTGCACTCTGAGAGCATTTATATGGCACACAAAAATAAGACAATTTAAGACACAAATTTAAATTAATTTATATATTTATTTATATAAGTACAACTAAAGCACAAAAAAGTTCTCCTCATATTTAAAATAAAAAGTAAAACCAGTGGTAAACAGAAGCATTTTTACTGAATATTTAGGTTGAATTGGTGAATCATTTATTTAATTGATGAATTATTTATTTGTAAATATTATTCATTTGTTAAGTTTCATTATGTTGCAGCAGACTTACCAATCAATGTCACAGATGCTTTGCATCGCTCTGCTGTAAAGCGCAATAATGTGATGAAAAATACAGTGATGCAGAATTATGTCAGGCTACACAGATACTAGATAGCTTGGTAAAAAGATGTAGGTGATATAAAGAAGATAAAAAGTAACTTGGTACTTCAATAGTCACACTTTTTTGGGAAAAAATAGCTGCAATAATACCATACTTTTAGTTACTCCTCAACAATAGTTTGCAGTTCTTTCTTTTGGTCTCTTTACTTTCTTCTCTTCGTGTCAGTTTGTTGATGACCTCACACACTCATTACTTTCTCTGTTTGTTCAAACAGTAAAATACTGAGGTCACATCAGGGTAGGACCACTTTCACTGGATGAAGGAAAGGGGGAAAAAAATGGACAAATGTGCCAAGGCCTCATTTTAATTGAACTTGAAGCATATGTTGCAAGTATGTGCAATATGTCCCAGATGTTTAGGCCAGGCCTAGTCTTCAGCTCTTCCTTAGTCTCCACTAGGAAGCTATTAGCTGGATAACCTTTGCCCCAGGGGCTAAATGGGGTATTACACGGCAGGCACCTGTTTTGCATTGGACTGGAGACCTCTTGCAGGCATAGTTTGAGCCAAGACATGTGTTTCTACTTAACAAACTGTTTCGTGATAGTTAAAAGTGTCTTTCTTCAGACTCACAGCAGATATTAGTCAATTACTCTTAATGAAAGTCCAAAGTCAAGACTAATTGATGGAGACGGATCAGTTGTTTTGCCCAAGTAGGCAATTGGTTCCAAAACAAGAAAATGGGAGGTAGAAGAAGAGAGAGAGTGAGAGAGAGAGAGAGAGAGAGATCAGGTGAAAGCAAGGTTAGTGCAAGTGACATTGTAAAAATGTTTTAAAATGGGCGATTTTTACGGAGCACCTGGCTATGTGAAATCAAATCGGTGTGGAGGAAGCTGCTTTTAAATAATTGACAGTACTTAATATTGTAGTTTGCTACTCTGCAAGTTATTAACAAATTGTAGCTAATAGCATTTAAACTGTTTTTATTTTTGGTCTTAGATCTTAGATCACTTAAAAAATGTACAGTTAAAATAAAAAAAACAGACTTATCATTAACAACATTATTTATCTGAATATATTTTCACCAAAACATTTATATGAATGCCAGCCATTTTGTGTTACCTCAAATTTGAGAAGGATTCAGAAGTGAAATGCCTTGAGCACAATGGACCTCTTTAATATCCCTGCTTCTCTAAAGGCAAAAATTCAAGCTAGCAGTCCTGTAAACATAAGTTTGGGGTTGGGCGCAGGTTTTTGGGAGAGGAACGATCTACTGCTGCAATTTTCAGATTGACGTCAACGGAAAAGTAATTTGTGAAGAGCAAGTTATTACATTTAGATGATGGATTATGAAGAACAAAGTTATTTTTTTTGGAATAAAATTACAATAAATGAGCAAGTAAAATAAGGTCAATTTTGATTTCGTGTTTGCCTCAAATTATTTAGCTTTTAGCCTAGAAAGCTATAGTTTCAAAACTTCTAGAGAACTTTTTGTGATTATGGATTTTAGGGTTAAACAATTTGGATGTCGGTGTATGCAAAAACATGCTAAGTACATGACATTAAAGCCATATGCTTGCCACAAACTTCTCCTAGCTGGCTAGTGCCAGTGTGTGTGTGCATGCAGATGTGTACATGTGTGTTTACAGTGCTGAACAGCTCTCTGGAGAGTTCGCAGACTCCACCAAATTCATCAGCAATCTCGGCAACAACAGCCAAAATATTTTAACACCTGCTCCGCCAAACACATGTAAACACACAGGCAGAATGGCAGGTAATTATCCAGGTGATAATGAATGTGCCTCACATTGTTAAACCTCTCTCAGATATGCTAGTGTGGAATTAAGCAGTAGCATTGGGTACGCTACGATAACACGCCTAATGCTCCGCTTGTGCCACAGCTGTCTCGCACTTGTGTGCAGCCGCTTTCCCAAAGAATGTTTGCCATGGTTTTGTATTTTCATTACCTTTCTCTGTTTTTATGCATCTAATACTCACCTATCATAAAGCAGATGATGGAAGCCTAGTCTTTCTTGCTGATAATATTTGAGACGAACTACGGTGTTATTTTTAATGGAATAGTTCACCTAAAAATCATATTTCTAAAAAAAATCATCATTTACTCACACTCATGTCATTATTTACCCATATGACTTTCTTTCCTCTGTGGAACACAAATGGATAAACTTTGAATAGAGCGCTGGTCGCTCCTTTCCATGCAATTACAATGAAATGCGACTTAAAAAGCTTAAAAAAGATGCACAAGAGTGTCATAAAAGTGGTCCATATGTCTTATTTGCTGTAGTCTAATTGTTCTGTAGCAATAAGCAAATAGTTTTGTGTGAGAAACAGACCAAAAGTTAAGTTATTAATCATTGATAATTTGTTGTGTCCAAAAAACAGTTGTGTCCAAAAGCGTAAAGCCCAAAGTGTACCAGTCCACGTGCAGCCCAACATGTGCGAGTGACTTGAGCACTTGAAAACAAAACCCACTAGATAGTGCAGATGCGCCGAATGCGTCTTTCCATGCTCAAGGCCAAAGAAGTATACTTTGAAAGGCCCGCATACTCAAGTTCACAATATCTTTGTGAATCATTCAATTATTTGGAATTCATTTGAAAACATTTGACTCAGCAGAATAATTCATCCACAAATTGGACATAACTACTAATTTCAGTAACTTTCAGTTCAAAGTACTTTTCACTAGCTATGTGTGCATCCAAAGTTGCAAACTTAACATAAAACATTTGCAAATAAAGCACCGTTTTCATCCAGTGAGCCAATGAGAACAACATCATCACTTACTGATAAACTGGCGCTAAATATCACTCAGAAAAATGGAATTTGGTGCAGTAGGAGAAGCCACTGTATATAATAATTTTGTATAATACATTACTTGCGCGCAGACGAAACGCAATAGTTCAGGTTCTGAACTATTCTGTTCGTTTTTAATGCAATATCCCAAAATGCGCATACAAATAGATGTATGGAAACAGCTACTGGCACAAAGTCCACCTACACACTCCAACTTGCAGTTCACCTATTAATATGGAAAATGTAACAAGCCCAAAGATGCCCATAAGTGGACATAGCAACACTGTAAGAGCACGCTTTGCGAAATAGCTTTACGAGCATAAACAAAACACAGCAGTGCGAGACATGAGCGCAGCAGTCAAACACGTCCATCAATCGAAAAAAACCAAAAACAATGGAAAAGTAGCGCAGTGGAATGGACTTCTAGACAGAACTCAATTGTGTTTTTTTAAAACCGCGAGACAGGGCAGTGGAATAAAAAAAATTAAAAATAAAAGCTCCACGGTTTTAGAACGCCGGTGTTAAAACGAGGTTTCACTACTTGACAAACAATGTTCACTTACATTTAAGCTCAAATGGTATGGAGCAAATTTGAGCTGCAGACAGTATTGGGAAATTGGCTTAAGGAATAGTAGCCTAATCTGTAGGATTGCAAAACTGTTATTGAAGTGGGACCAGTTTAGTGTTTGTCGAGGTGCAGTTACATAAAGCCATTTATATGTGAAGGTATACAACGTATTTCACAGTTACATGCTTGTTTCCTCTAGATTTTAAGGATTTTTAATTTTTTTTATTTACCACCCTAATACAATCACTGGGTCTTACCTGGCCACCCCTGAAAAAAAGTTCTGGCTATGCCCCTGGTGGACAACAACACTAAAAGTGTCCATTTGTTTCTTCAACAAACCTATTTAAAAGTTTTTGGATATAGTGCAAAATGGAAAACCCACTTTTATTCACTTTTATGGTGCCGGTTTGCCAGCTTGGACAAATTTTTCAAAACCAAAATGTTGTGTTCTATACAAGAAAGTAATGACGAGAGTGTGTAAAATCACAGATTTTATGTGTGTTTATTTTATGTATTTTTCAGTAACATGCACTATACAGCATCCCATTCATTTTCAGGTCACTACTCCAGAAAAGTTTTTTTTGCACATGCTAATTGATAATATGGCTATTTCTGTGATGTCATCTGAAGCGGTGTTGTGCGGACATGTGTCAGGAGAGTACGGAGGGATAATCAGCGTTAGTGCTCCGTCTAAGAAGCAGCCAGGATGACAGCGCCAGTGTCTCCAGGGAGTAAAAGAGAGAGGGTGAAAGAGTGCTGAGATTAGGAGTGTACGCTTGGCTGGGCGCTGGAGTAATGGTCCTACACATACACACACAGCCCGAGGAGGAGCCGCCCCAGATAAGATACACACTGCAATCATGTCATGCTCACAGGCTTACCACAACTCACGCACGCCTCCTTACATGCCCAACAGCTGTTAGGAAGTGAGCGCGATTGTGCTGCCTGCTCGACTGGATATTAAAAATGGCATGTAACCGTATGTTGTATGTCTTATAAATAAACAAGCATTCAATATGAATGTGAAGCAGAACAGTGACAGAGAAAGATAAAAAAAGGGTATTGTTTGTTGTCAAAGGCTTGCCAGTTTCCATGAAGGTCTCAGTTTTGTGAATTAATATCTAAATGTAGCTTTTAGACCAGAAATATATACTACAAGTATGCAAATGCAGACACTTGGCCAATGGGCCACAAGCCCACGGACAAACTGTGGAAAGACAATGGAGTTATTTTTTTAAATATATGTGCCATAAACAGGGTGCAATTATTATTCAGGTTGCTAGCTATAAACATGTATACATATTAAAGTTCAATAGTTTTGGGCTGGTAATACTTTTTGTCTATTAAAAGTCTCAACAAGGCTGCATTTTTTTTTTATCAAAAATGTGGTAAAAACAGTACATTGTGTTATATTTTTGCAATTGAAAACTGTTTTCTATTTGAATATGTTTTATATTCTTATATTTTTTTTATTCCTGTGATTCCTTTAAATTTTTCGTAGTCATTACTATTACTTTTTTTTTTTGAGTCAGATACTCATTTAGAAATCATTCTAATACGCATATGCTAGTCCAATAACCACCTGAATAAAAAGTATTCATTATTATAAATACTGTAAAATACTATAAACATTATATTTTATGAATTAAAAAAAAAACTTGTAGATTGTATAATTGATTTTTTACTGAGTGAATGAACTAAATAATTAATGAAATAAAAACACCACAAAATTCATATTAATTCATTCAGTTAACCCATTTTTTTTATGTAACTTTAAACAGATTGCCAACTATTTAAATGTCAACTTCAAGGAAATGTAGTTACTCGTATATTTTGTATTTTAAGTGTATTGCGGTTTCTTGTATTCCGATATTCCTCAAACTCGTGTATTCACTAAACTGTTGATCTGCCTTGACAGTAGTTGACCTGAACGTGAAATCTGACCCTATAAGAAGTTTATTTTAATGCCAGCTATAGCTTTCAGATACTACGATCCAAATGCATATTCAGATCCACTGTATTACTGTATACAGTGCGTTTAAATATACAACATGTCTTGTGAGCAAAATGTCTTATGTGATAAAGGTTCTTTCTTTTGTTTCTTTCTTTCTCTCTCTGGACCTGACCTTGTTTTTAGTGTTTAGCCTACTCTTACCCACTCTCTCCACCCCACCACAGTCGCTTTAGCAGGGAGAAACATAAGCTAACCTCTTTGCACTGTGAAACACTGACAATCTGATCCCGATTCATGCACATTTATGTCCGCTAGAATGTAGCATTACAAGCAAGCCTTATCTGGAGATAGCACACGGAGGGTTAAACCCAGCCGAGCAGAGGCAGGGGGTTGATCTGGGCGATAGCTGCATGGCAGTATGTAATTGGACTAAAGAGTGTGCTAGGGATTATTTTTATTACTTTGAAAAACTGTGACTGAAAACTTGTTCTGGGGCTATTGAGCTTGTGAAACGTGATGTGTATCCTCAGGTAACGTGGCTTTCTTCAGTGCTAAGGAGAATACAGAGAGAAAGAGAGAATGTTTGTGCTTCTCTGGCTCCTTTTCTTCTCAGCGCCTCTAAAAGATGAAAAGCTTCATGCTGTAAAAGATGCTTTTGACTTTTTTTTTTTTCTTGGCTCTTTTCCCTTTTCTTTTTATTTAGGGGAGAGATGCTCCTAGGAACTGCATTTTAATCATGTTTGGCTAATAAAGAGAGATTAGAAAAATCCTACACACACTCAGGGCATTGTCTTGTTGTGTAAAATAGCTTCATTGTTTGATTTCTCTATTTTGCCTTTATATCAGGTGGATTTTTTTCTCTCTCTCAAGGGTCCGGAGCCATCTTAGTAGCCTTCAATGTTTTTTTTTTTTTTTTGTCTAACTCTTTTCCTTTTGTAGCCCTGCTTTAAAAAGATGTCAATTTATTCTGGTCCATAAGGTGCCGGGTTCAGTCCCCTCCCAGGATGGCCGGCTGCCGGAAAGCCATATCCTTGCGGATATTTTGGCTTCCTGGCACTTTGAGTGGATTCGCGTAATGGTGGTAAGTGCGGCCCGTATGTCCCCGTGTCTCACTTCTATGGCTCATCGTCTGTCACGCCAAGCAGGGTTGTGTGTCGCTCCCTTTCACCTTTCACTTTATTCTCAGTTGTCACTCTTCCTTCTTTATCTTGAAGAACTTGCTTTGTGACCAATAGTTTTTTATTGGACTCTGGAATAGCTGGAAACTTCCTGTACTTGTTCGGTGGGTGCTAATGCTAGGTCACTTTAAAGGGTTTGTTCACCCAAAAACTGAAATTTCATGACATTATTCACCCTCATGTCGTTCCAAACGTTCCATCTTCGGGAACACAAAACATATTCTTGATGACATACGAGAGGTTTCTGACCTTCTGATAGGCAGTAACGTCATTGCAACTTTCAAGGCCCAGAAAGGCAGTAAAGACATTGTTAAAATAGTCCATGTGACTACAGTTGTTCAACTTTATGAAGCGACGAGAATACTTTTTGCGCAAAACCTTGAAACGTTGCGCTGTTAACACTACGTCAACAGCGTAGGAGAATGACGTGGAAGAGAAGAGATTGTTGAATAATTGATGAACGAAGGTCTTATGGGTTTTAAACGACATAAGGGTGAGCAATTAATGATAAATTTCATTTTTGGGTGAACTAGCCTTTTAATATGACAACCTGCTCAGTAAAAAGTAGTGGGGTTTGGGTTTTCTCCTTATGGTTTTGCCTTAAAGGTTGTAGTGTGCTTTCCTAACCTAAGCATTCAGGGTGCATTGGGGCATACATATTTGTGCTGTCACTAACCTTTTTCAGAACAGCAAGTGCGCCAGCCACTAGCTGACCCAACATGGCTTACTCGATGACTTCATCTCATGAGAAACTCATTTGCAGCTCAGATAACGATAAAGGAACACTGAACCTGTGCTGTATAGACAAGGAAAGCAGCTTCCAAGAAGATGGTTTATGAATGAATAATGAGGGTATATTGAAGTTTGTCTCCGAAGTGGAGGGATGCCATTGCCATTTATATCCTTTTGAGAAGCGCATCCCTCAAGGAAACTTTTGAAAATTGAGAACGTCTACATGCACTCGCTATAGATGGCATCTCAGCACACTGACTGTGTGCCATTTTGGATTGTTTAGTGTAATGGGACACTGCATCAAAGAGATAAATAGTTAAATGCCAAAGAACTTTCTAGGGATGGGTTACAATGATTGTCTTGTCCAACCACCAATTAGTAAGGACAACTAGGTTATTTAGTACTTAAAGTATAGATAGATAGATAGATAGATAGATAGATAGATAGATAGATAGATAGATAGATTGTTAATAAACATATTCTGTCATCATTTACTCACCATTATGTCATTTCAAAACTATGATTTTGATTTTATTTTATTTATATGATTTTAAAACACAACTGTGCTACATGTCGGAGTGCTGCCGACATATATTTTCTATAATCTTTGTCAGGTAGCCTCGTTGGCAGCACTCCGACATGTAGCACAGTTGTGTTTTGGGCAGCTCGACTTCGAGTCCCAGCTCATGGTCCTTTCCTGATCCCACCTGCCTCTCTTCCACTTTGCTTCCTGTCAATTCTCTATACCTGTCCCAAAAAAGGGGAAAAAACACCAGATGAAATAAAATCAAAATCATTGATCACTGTTATGAGTTCACATAACG
Source organism: Semotilus atromaculatus (assembly GCA_031834385.1). NCBI lineage: Eukaryota > Metazoa > Chordata > Actinopteri > Cypriniformes > Leuciscidae > Semotilus > Semotilus atromaculatus. The sequence continues at coordinate 347,669 of JAULUF010000035.1, forward strand.
TGTTCAAACGCGTCATGTGAACTCATAACAGGCCTATAATTATATTGAATGTTTATTGTTGACCACCTACTGAGTTGTCAACTTTGAAAATGTGTGGGTTTGAACATCCATATGAGCTATATTGGTTTGCCTGTTGGTGCCCAGCTTGATGATGTTTCCCCAGTTTGACGGCCTCATTTTTGCGAGATGGAGAGAGCAGGGCGAATCCAGTGTAGTGGTGGATGGAGCTAATTGTGCTCCATTCATCATCAGGTGGCATCCAGGGACCCAGAGAGGACAGGGCAAGGAGAGCAGGGGGAACACAAGCGATCTGAGGTGAGGAGGGGGGTCACTCCAGGGGTGAGGGGCATCATCAGAGAGGCTGGAGAACAGGGGCAACTATCAGGTTGACCTTGGGGATGATGGAGTGCCTTGCCCGCTGGGTGCGGAGGCCTGGGGAGTAATGGCGAAGGTGAACCCGGCTCTCCAGCGGATCCATTAGAGCCTAATGCTGTTGTTTTTAGCAGGGAGCAGTGGGAAGCAGAGGTCGGACGTAAAATAAAGCTTATTCTCTCTGTTTACGGTGTTATTCATCTGCACGTCATTGCACAGTGTTGGGAGCTCAGGGCAATGGGGTGCTAGTGTGGATGCAGTTTTTTAGGGCTCCTTAAAACTGAGGGCGCTCGCTTGTCATGACTAAAACCTTCCTTTTGTGTCTGATCAGAGAGGGAAAATGACGCAATGTTCAGACATATATATTCAACAATTGAAGAGTGCAGCATATCTCTTTATTTGCTATTATGATGGACAACATTTTGTATGATCTCCATATACATTGATTAGCTACAATTCACAGCAAACTGAATCAAACATATATTGTGTAGTCTCTGATGAAAAAAAAAAAAAAAAAACAGTTTAGATCATCATGAACTTCCAGAAGCTGGTTGACCAAGTCTTGCTAGTTTAGCCTGGACAGAACCATTTTTAGACCCACTCTTGTTTGATTTGATTGAGGGAATTTTGGTATAATCACTTTCTTGCTCTTTTCACTTGCTGTCATAGTTTGTAAAGCACGCAAAAAGCCCACAGACAAGGGGTGTCCATTCCTGTTCCTGGATGTCCAATGTCCTGGAGAGTTCAGCTCCAACCTGTCCAATTATATTGCATCTAGCTGGAGGTTTCTAGAAATCCTGAAGACCTTGATTAGCTGGTTCAGGTGTGTTTAATTAGGATTGGAGCTGAGCTCTCCAGGAGTAGGATTGGATGCCCCTGCATTTTACGAATTTCAATTAGATTCATAAAGGGATTAAAACCTGCCTTATTTGCACACAAACACTTAAAAATGCATCATTCTGAATTTGAGCAGAATATTGTTCAGTACCTGCTGAAGAGTCACAAAGACTGTTGTTAGACCTTGGCCCAGAATACTGTTTCCAGAGGGAACGCCACAGTGAGGGCATGTGGATCTCCAGAGAGTAGCTCAATAGCTTTTTTGCTGCCTTCATGGTCACATACTGTTGCGTGGCATTCAGAGTCTCTCCTATTTTTGGAGTGTCACAAGGGATTTGAGGAAAGGTAGAACCTGGGGATTTGAAAGGCGAGGATAGTGCCTCTGAACTTCTGTCACATTCCCAAATGTTTGAAACATACATGTGTGTGTGTGTGTGTGTGTGTGTGTGTGTTGTGATGCTATATCACAGGTGTTTTGTTAAATTATCCGTGATGCAGTGGTAAACATCCATGACTGTGACATGTTGACTCATAGCCCTCTGATTGGGACAGGTTCAAACCTGGTCTGCACCATTTCTCTGTTCCTGTTCCATTCATCCATTTTTTCCACCCCCTGTGAATACTTTGCTGTTGCTTTTTCTATAAATAAGGCACAAATCTATATATAAATTAAAAATAAAACCTTGGAAGTGTTGAGTTGAACTAGATTATTTTTTAGGAGAATCAAAGAGGAAATTCCCAAACATCATATACACAAACTCTCAGAATACTACTTAAAGAGTAAATTGCTTTTTTTCTTGATGTTGTATTTCTTGAGGTTGTGTCAAAAGATTTTTGTTTATATTTACTCCTTAAAAACAGTAATGCGAATGGTTTTCCTTTTGATGTAGGATATCTTTTGGCATCCAGTATTTGGGATAGAAGTTATTGGGATCAAGCAGGCAGTCAGGGGAGTTTCCGTTTAGTCTGACACGCACCTCAAATCTAATTAAACTGCAATTTTAATTAACCTCCCAAAGTGCTCAGACACGAAGACGAGGAACAATTTCATTGACAAGCCTTTCCCTGTACGTCTCTTCCCCCGTCCCATTCATTATGAATAAAGTGCTAATGAACTACTTTTGGAAAATTAATGCACTTGTCTATTTAAAGAAGTTGTTTTTCGTTTCATGTTGCTGATAAGAGGTGGGTTCACGTCTGTCTGAGGGGACTTGTCTTGGATTTATTTGCCATCAGAGGTGTGGAACTCTTTTCCTTAGTGATATCGCTCTCTACTTCTGCCCGTCTGGGTCAGTGCTCCTTTAGCTCGAAATGAGAGAAGACAAACAAATAATACACGTATCCAGGGAGCAGCCTGGCCCGGGTGAAATGATTTCATTTTCATCTTGATCTCTATCTTATCTGCCTCCTTTGTTCCCCTCACCTTTAGTGATGCGTAGATCAAAGAATCTTGTTTTCTCTCCCCCCGAACACGCCGAGAGAAGGGTGTGGGTGTGGATTAGGCCCGGCTGGGGGTCCGTCCTCTTGCGTTTGGGCTCTGGCTTTGGTGTAAATGAAGTTTGGCGCCCCTGGGACATCGGTCCCCCTCCTGCTGTCGTTAACAAACAAGATATGCCCTCTACGAAGTGTCTTTCCAGGTCTGTGCCAACCTCATCAGTCTCCCGCTATGCTGGTTGCCCATTGCGAAGGAGTTGGAGCCTCCTGATGGGACGTTGAGGTGTGAATAGCCTGATGTTTGGAAATGGCTGGAATGGACTTGCCTCTGCTTGCCTGTAGCACTATCAGCCTTAAGGAGTTTGGTAATAGGGATGCGCTAGGGGGTCCCGGACAGCTGCACTCAGTTTTACAGTACACACAGTTTAATGGTAACACTCTGGTTGGCAGTGTACTTTCAAAATGGAAGAGTCTGCTAATTTATTTGCCAACCACTGATTTCACAAACTTGTTTCACATTTAGTGTAATTAAGGTGTTATTTGGTTAATCGGGTAGTCGGTTTTCACATTAAGAATGACACTTTTTGAGAACAATGCTTTAAAGGTCTTTGTGACATGGCCTGGTGTTTAGATTGTTTAGATCCTATCGACTGCGTCTGTGGCATTTATAGTTTGGACAAAAAAACGAAATCATCTTTGGTAACACTTTAGTTACACACATTACATGCACTTACAAATAACAGTAAATTCTGCATAATTACAAGTAACTAATCCTTAACCAAACCCTAATCCTAACTTTAACCATAGTAAGTACATGTACAGTGGTGTGAAAAAGTGTTTGCCCCTTGTTAATATGAACAAAGATGGCTGTAAAAAATAAATCTTCATTCTACACATGGGGTACTTTTTTATCCCTGTGTGCACCAAACCCATATTAAGTGTTTGCTGCCAAAAAAGCCATTTTTTTTGTTTCATCTGACCATAGAACCCGTCCCGTTTGAAGTTCCAGTAGTGTCAGTTACTTTTCAAATGTGCTATGGTCAGTACCCCATGTGTAGAATGAAATACTCTGCTGTATCTTTAATGTTGTGGGCCTAATTTTCTGCCAGAGGTCCTGGACATCTTGTTCAGATATATGGCATCATGGATTCATTCAAATACCAATAGATAAAAAATCAAAACCTGACAGCCTCTGCTAGAAATCTTATAATGGGCCATGGTTGGATCTTCCAACAGGACAGTGATCCAAAAACAAGCATCAAAATCAAAACAAAAATGTGTCACTGAGCACAAAACCAAGCATCTGCAATGGCCAGCCCAGTCCCTGACCTGAACCCTATAGAAAATTAGTGGCTGAACTGAAGAGAAGAAGCATCAACATGGATCTGGGAATCTGAAGGATCTGGAGAGATTCTGTATGGAGGAATGGTCTCTGATCTCTTGTCAGGTGTTCTCCAAACTCATCAGGCATTATAGGAGAAGATTCAGAGCTGTTATCTTGGAAAAAGGAGGTTGCAAAAAGTTTTTAATAAAAGGGGGCAAATAATTGTTCCCAACGTGTTTTGGAGAAAAACATTTATTTCATAATGTGATTTTCCCCCCAACTTTCAATTCTTTTACTTCAATGAAAGGTTAGATTTTTGCTAATTTTTTAAATAAAATATCAAAAGGATTAACAATGCAGATTTATTTTTTACAGCCATCTTTGTTCATATTTACCAAGGGGCAAACACTTTTTCACACCACTGTAGTACATTAGTATTAGACAGTAACAATGCCATGGATCAAGGCATTGCAGAGGGTTTGAAGCAAATTAAGAAGCTTGTTTTGTTAAAGCACTTGTTATTTTTTCCCATGTGAATTAAAATGATCTAAATCATCTTGTTAGTGGTGAGACTAAAGTGAAATATTGGATATTGCTGCATTATTTCCATTGGGAGAAAAAAACTAAAACAACTGACCACATGCTACTCAATATTTGTCAATGATGTGACATTATTTGTGTCATTTTTTTCTTGTCAAAAATACAAAAAACATCAATTCATACATATGGTAATGTGCATATCTTATATGATTGACATTATTTGTGTCTATGAATTGGTTAATGGATGATTGTAAAACTCTTGATTTGTAAAAATGTATTTTATCTTGAAAATTTATTTTACAACATTTTGAAATAATTATAAAGATATGCACTCACATGTATTCAAGGTGTGAGGAAAATATGTTATTACCTTTTATTTGATGGTTAAACCACTTCATTTTGAGTCATTAAATTGAAACTTTTCTTCAAAACGGTTTAAAAGTTTTTCAAAACCATGTAAAACAAACATAAAAAGCTTAAAACTATAGATTTTCCCTTTTGTTTATCATGGACACTCATGAACTGTATTTCACTGACCCTTAAACGTGTTGTTTATAGAACTCCAGTCAATACTTTCAAAACAATCACGCTGTTGTACTGAAATTGTATTGTACAGTGTCCTACAGCAGTGCTGATATTCAGTAGAGCGTGTGATATATCGCTTCTTTCAAACTTTTTACATTTTGACATTGTGCATTTAGAAGAGTTCAAATTTGGCTGCACTGTTGGAAGGCACTTTAAACAGAACTGATTTTTGACTAAATATCAATTTCCCTTTGCCCGCTGACATCAAGTGTGCCTCCTGCTGTGTCGCGATGTGTGTCCGCATACGTGAGGAAGAGGACCTGAGGTAATGGAATGCCCATGTGTCGCTCCAGCGGCCCACAGCTCAGCCAGGATCCACAGCGGGCTCTTCTGTGGCAGGTTGCTCCTCGGCCCGTAGCGGTGTGAGCGTGTTTATGTGTGTGTGAGAGAAGTGCGGAGGAGCAGTGAAAACAAGCCTCTCCCCAGGCTAGTGTTATTCCAACCTCCTGCCTTCCTCAATCCACTTTTGAAGGAAGGAAATCGGAGTTAGCTCACGGTTTGAGGGCCATGTGGTAATGGTTTAGACTGTAGAGACCCATGACCTGCACCTCCACCCTCGCTCGCTCACTCATACACGCACACACACCGATACCTTGTCCCTCAAAGTCTTCTTTTCTCATATAGCGGCCGATACAATGGAGTGTATGTTGGACTTTTGTTTCGCTTGATAACGCAAACCAGATGGGAGTCAGGACAGGGGAGTCTTGTTAAATATTTGCAAAGAAAAATAACCCTGGGACGCGGTCTAATTATATCTATTTGTCTTGTGTGGCTTTTTGGGAAGGCAATGTGGTTATGCTAGCCATATTGGGCTTCATTTTTCAAATGTGGGATCCAGTACAAAGCATGGGAGATGGATGGGACACTGTGTGTTGAGGCAGTACAGACAGTTTGATCTGGTTTTTCCTGAGAGCCTTCTCTGTATTATAAGCATATTGCATCATTTTGGGGAGGATATTCCAGTGCCAGTCTCATTTATTGCTTCACTGTTGGCATGAGTTGTATATACCATTTTACACACCTGTTATTTGTGTAGAAATCAACCAGGGGTGCAGAACCACTAAAGATTAAACGACATTAAACTGACACATTTTTTTAAGAAGGCATTTGAATATTGTCTTGTGCTAAGAGTGGCCTTGGAGTCAAACAGATTGAGAACATATTTAATTTCCACTGTAGACACGTCCTGCTTGTAAAGGTGTTAATCTTTCAGAGCCGACACAAGATGTGTATTTAAACCTACAGAAAATTAATTTAAGCATTGGGCTTGGACAGACAGATGAAGACTGTGGCTCAAGCATGCAAAAACCTGCTACACATTTAAGCATACTATGTGTGCGCCAAAAGGTTAGTTCTCATTTCCTCACCCTCACATCATTCCAAACCTGTATGAATTTCTTCTGTGGAGCATGACACAACACAAGGGTATGTAAACGATGACAGGATTAAAATTTTTGGGATTAAATAGGATTAAAACTATTCTTTTAAATGCACATCATTTGTGGTATCCACTTGCGTCTTATGTTAGCATCTCTATGTGTGGACACTAGGTTCCTCTTTTGCTGCTTTGATTTGCACAGTGGGTTTTGATCCAGGGGTTCAGTAGCTGGTCTTCTCATTGTGGACATGATCCACTGCAGTGACATTTCAATTGATCTCCATGAAAGGCCTGAGGATGGCGATTGAAGTGCTTCCAGATAAACCTGGGCAGGGTTGAGCAGAGGCCTGGATCTCTCATAAAGCAGACCCAGGGCAAAGGCATAGTAATGCTCGCTGCTGCATGACAGTGCCCTCCCTCTGGGTTCATTTCGCCAGGACATTTTGTTCTTCTTAAGTGCTGCCAGTCCGTTTGTGTAGGCCCTCCGGAGGGGCATAGCCTGTGTCAGGGTTTGGGAATCTGGACGTAGCTGAGTTTTCACATTGCTAATAGGCCAGGATTTCTGTTGTTCTCTTCAAAAGGTTGTCCGATAGAAGGAAGGTAGGTTAAATGGATGAATTTTGAGTTTTAATCCTGTACTTTTTTGGAATAGTTCACCCAAAAATGACAATTCTGTCATAATTTGCTTTATTCCAAAGCTGTATGACTTGCTTTCTTCAGTGAAACTCAAATGAGATGTTTTGCAGCTAGTCTATTTTTGGGTGAACTTTCTCTTTAAGGGTTTAGGTGTACGTGTTTGTTTGTCTCAGCACATCAATGCACTACAACAGTCTCCGTCTGTGTCCACACTCAGTCACTGCATTCTGTGTCAACCCAATTGTTGCATGACTCTTCTTATTGTAAAAATAAAAGCAGAGTCTTTTGACTGTGAAAACATTGAACTGTTCCATACTTTTGAGGTTCTTGTGGCCAGTTGAAGGCCATCAAAAGTTGAAAAGAAAAGATTTTTGATGCTCATAGTAATGATTATGGTGATGGCCACAATGATGTCACCATTGTTAAAACCTGGTTACCCAACATAGCTAGTTCTCTCTGAAAAAAGTATTAGAATAAATATTCGTCTTTTTATTGATACACAAAGTGTGATTAATTTTAAACATGTCTATTGCAGAATGGAGGATTTGGAGAGAAAAAGAGCTTGCCCAAGCCTTTGATGCTTCTCATGCTCTTTCAGCTGTGTGGAAAAAAAAAATACATTTGCCCAGCCTCTCTCTCTTTCTCTCTCCCACTCATTCTTTTAGGACTCAGAGAGAAAGGGTTTCATGAACAAGCTGTATGCCATTCAGGATGTGTGTATCAGTGTACAGAATGCTCTAGATGAAGTGGCCTCCTATGGTGAGAGGATAAAGAAGTAAGTCTCAGCTCTCACTGCTTGTGCCTAAGCAGACACGTGGGCACCACCGTGCCAACCTCTGTCTCATCACACTCAAACAAGCACACACACTTGCTTACACTGCAAAAAATCATTATTCCTAATCAGTATATTTTATTTTTCTTGTTTTCCAAACACCCTTGTGTAAGCATCCTTAACATAAGACAAATTTACCTAAAAAGGTAACGACCAAGTTTGGGGTCAGTAAGATTTTCGTTTTTACTTTTTATTCAGCAAGAACACATTAAATTGACAAAAGTGATAGTAAAACATTTATAATGTAATATAGCAGTAACATAGTACAGTATATAATAGTATAGTAGTAATTTCAAACAAATACTGTTTTTTTTCTTTTAAATTATACTAATATTCCACAATATTATACTTGTTTTACTGTATTTTTGTATCCGCCGCAAAAAGACTATTTTCAAAAACATTTTAAGAAATCTTAGCAACCTCAATCGTTTGGAATGGTAATGCATCATGATTTTAGTTTGTTTTTACCCTGTTAGCAACCTCAATGAAGCCTCACAAGAAAAAGTGCAAAATCAGACAAAAGTATTGATGAAGATAGCCCCCGCCCCCCACCTTACCGAATTTACCACTCCTTCATATAACATAACATTCGTATGATATGGTAATACTGTACCTTGTAATACTGTATTATTATGTTTATTACCATGACACTGAATCCTTATCAATTTCCCGTGCCATGATATTTACCTGGTACATCATGTTACTCCAAAAAAAAAAAGTATTATAATTGTACATGTACAGTACATGTCACTTTATTTTACAGTATATGTACTTACCTGGTATATAAGGTAACATGGGTTAAGGTTAGGTTTGGGTGTACGTTCAGGGTTAGTACCTAGTCATTACCCACTTATTGTAATTACTATAATAGTATATGCACTTACCTGGTATATATAAGGTAACTATGGGTTAAGGTTAGGTTTTGGTGTACGTTCAGGGTTAGTACCTAGTCATTACCCACTTATTGTAATTACTATAATAAGTACATAGTATGTACATGGGGAACAGGTCTGTAAAAAAGTGCTTTCAAAATTGTTTTACAGGTGTTTTTATAACTATGCTGTTTTGATATTGCAACTATAGTAACATTTTATAAGGCCCCACTCACATGAAAAAGTGTAATGCAGTGTCTACACCAGGTGTGACCTATGTCGGGCTGCAACAGCTTGATAGTACAAATGGATTTGGAGCTTTCAGTTTGATGCATCTGTTGTAGACACCGTTGTCGTAAATAGTGCATTTGCATGAAATATGTTAGAAATTGAATGGGGCATCAGTTTTTTGGAGTGCCGTCATGTTGTGCCGCATCCAGTATAGACACACTATCACTGACTACGATGGGTTATGTTTTATTTTGTTGTGTTGCACTGTTCGCATCCAGTCTGTGTAGAAGAAATAACATGACTCTCATCCTTTTCTCTGTTCTCAGTACTTTCAACTGGACTGTGCCTTTCCTCAGCTGGCTGGCCATAGTGGCCCTGTGTGTGGCCACTCTTGTGGTGTACTACATTCCTATCAGATACATCGTTCTGGCCTGGGGTGAGCTGTCATCCATTACGCTTACAATCCGTCATGAATGACGAAATAACAAGACTGAGTAGCATGTTACATAAAGTGTGTTTTAGAATTGCAAATAGACTATTGCAGGCAGTCACAGGGTTTAGTGGCAGTTTAAGTTTTTTTTTTTTTTTGCTCCAGGGACCAGAACAGCAGGGAGGACAGTAAACTGCAGAGCTCAGGGCAAACTCACTAGTAGCTAATGCCCCGTGTGCTCTTTCATACAGTGTTCAGATGTGAGGCTCTACAAGGTCAGAGAGCAGAGCTTCTGTCAGCTTCATAGCAGCTTATTCTTTAAAGTAAAAAGACAAGGGTTTAGAATCTGTACAGGATCTTATGAGGTCCATCTGAACTGCACTCTGTGAGGCCTGATCACCACTGTTGTTTCAACTTTCAGGGGTCAACAAGTTCACCAAAAAACTGCGAGACCCGTACAGCATTGACAATAATGAGCTGTTGGACTTCCTGTCCCGAGTGCCCTCAGACGTTCAAGTGGTAGGTTATTCCTTCCGACATTCACCTCGACTTTCTGATGGTTACCCAAAAATTGTAACACCTGTATGTATTTCGATTTTTGCCAATTCCAAAATTGTCACGTCTCACACCTCTCTACAATACCCATGATTTGAGGGTTCATTTATGTATGTAGCACAGACAGTGCAGGAGTAGTTATGCACTGAAGTTTAGAACTTAGTTTCTATTGGTTTGTTTTAATCCCCAACCGGAATGAGCAACAGTAATAGTGATGCTAGCCTTAGCAAACATAATAAAATAATAACAATGAACTCAAATGGTTCTGCTGTGGGAGAATGTATTTTGTGCAGAGTTTTCTGGCTCCTTTTAATTTATGCTTTCCGCTCATGGTAATATGCATAAATGCAGAATCAGGGAATTCTATTCTTGTCATCACAGACAGCCTTGTGACTCATTACCATGGAAGGAGTGCAAGATGTTGACTTTTTAAGCAAACTTCACCTAAACTTTTATACCTATAATGACACTTTATTCTGTGGATATATATATATATATATATATATATATATATATATATATATATATATATATATAATGCTTATTAATATTTTATTGATTTTGTTAATTTGATATTTCTTCAGCTATAAGTATGGTTATGTACCAGGGCTTAATTTAACAGATGTCAACTCATTTTGAAGGTCACGCTAAAACTTGAAAACTTTGTATCATGTCTGAATAATTTTCTTTGTGCTTTTGTTTATCTTAAAGTATGAAAATCCATCATAGAATCATAATTATTACACTTCAAAAACTAAGATAATATAAACAGTGATCTAATCATTGTTTATTGATTAAAATGTATTTACTTTTTAAAATGTAACATTTAAAATGTATTAACAATCTCTCAGATGCTGCACCATTTCCATCATGACCAACAATTTGGCCACAATTATTAAACAAAATTTCATAAGTTAAAGTATGTGATTACCAAGGAGAAAAAAAAATCTTTTTTTGTGTGTGTGTATCATTTCCTGTCAAATTATGCAAAAAGTAATTAGTAATTAGGATGTATAAAATGGTAGCTATTTAAAAATATATTTTATTCAGATAAGTTTTATGTAGATAATTATTTTTATTTTTTTTACCACAGAATGTTATCAAACATAATACATAATTTGAGATGTGGTAGAAATGGCAGAATACAATTTTGAAAAAACAAAACAAACAAAAAAACAGTATAATATACAGTATACTATATATATACATACATACATACACACACACACACACAGTATAATCACATTGTTAACAAAAAAGTAAACAATTATTGTTTTATATATTTGTTTTATTTTTGTTTGTTTATATATTTGTAATATTTGTTTACTAGTGTTATTGAAGTCCACAAATCTACCTTTTGGATCTTACATCCTGTGGATTTTTATGTCCATTTATCCGTAGCTGAAGAAACACCCAATTATATTCTTATCCCCGTTAGCCTTCATGAGGAATGTGTTTCATAAATTTCATTTAAGTTGAATGTAAATGTCTTGTGATGTTTTCAGTCAGCACGTGTCTCTCGGTAGATTTATAGACTTCTTGCTGTGTTGTACTGAGTCATGCTTTGTTATTGAGTGTAATGAGTGTAAAGCAGTAATCCTCTCCCGGTCTGCTTTTACATTAACCGTGAGATCTGAGTAATGCGGCCCGCCCCATTGTCCCGTTCTTAATCAACATGGTTCTGTTCGAGCAGCGAGGTGCTGGCGTTTAACTGCAATTAAACCTGAGCTCGTAAACACAAGGCCGGCCTGTTATCGTGCTTCCTCTGTGTGGGGATAAACCCTGCGGTGCTGACGGCGGGGGTGACACAGGGCTCTGATCCAGGACCAATCACTTGCCACATCAGCACAGACACGTTCGCCTTTGATGAGCCCGGGGCGGCGGGCAGGCTTTGATCTCTATAGAGTCGTAATCCCTAGCCCCTGCGTGGCTTTGCATCGGCCCTGCAGCTGCAGGTAGCCTGCTCTAAATTAGCACGATGCGGCTAGGTCGCTAAGGTGCGTTTACCCCAAACACCTGGAGCCCAGAAGGTCCCTGCAGGTAGGAGGCCCAGAGGAGACCTGGCTAATGATGTACGGTGAGGTTCACGCTCAGAAGAGCAGGCCGCCATGGGCTTTCTGTGCCCTGTTACAGCTTTTGATTTAGGACAGTCCAAAAAAGTACTTGAACATCAGCATGATGCGCGGAATGTTCCGCTCTGCATCGCACAACTGCCCGTGGAGGTCTGTTCACCTCTGTTTTCTGGGTTAGAGACAATGGGCGGGGTGGAGGCTTCGCTTCTGTGGGACCTCGGAGACTCAAACAAAGCGCCCCTGCATCGGGGTGTGATCTGCACATGCCCAGGGGCCCGAACGTTCTGCACAAGTGACAAATGGAGGGCTATTTTTGAGGTTCTGATTCGACCCGCGCCTCCCGCACCATCCCGTTATGAAAGCCCTGCAAGGCCGAGAGAGAGGCCAGCATTGCCTCTTTTACAGATCATTTGGAGGTGCCTCAGAACAACATGAACTGATGAGCTCCTAATGACTTTTTATATAAAGGGCATCTATGCTGCAGTCTGTGAGTACAGAGTGTCTTTGAATGGGAACTTACAACTCCCACTGTGGGTGCATTTCTTTACTCACCTTGTTTGTGTAATTTTGAGTGCGCTGGTCGCATAGACCTTATGCGCCAGAGAAATAGGCACGCAGCCATCTTTAGCATTTTGTGTTTGAACTTTCGTTTTTGCGGTAGCTCTGTATATTCTGTATCTTCATGTTGTGGAAATACAAACCGGAAGACAGAACACAATGGGCCCTATTTTAACGACCTAAGCGCATGGTCTGAAACACAAGAGCACTTAGGGCGTGTCCGAATCCACTTTTGCTAGTTTAACGACGGGAAAAATTGTTGGCGTGCCCAGCGCATGGTCTAAAAGGGTTATCCCTATTCTCTTGATGAGTAATGGGTGTATTTTGGGCGTAACGTGCAATAAACCAATCAGAATGGTTTACATGGCATAATTTGCAAGCGGAAAGACTGAAGTCTACGGGACAAGCCGGATTCTTTTACATTTTTAATCCTTTTATTTTTAATATTTGGCATGTTTGTGTGCTGCTGTACACCCTGTGTGTGTAATAAGCAGAGTGTACACGCGTTGTACACCCACCTATGGCTCATATTACTAATGCAACCTTTAAATAACAAAAAAAATACTGTGCCATTGACTTTAGACCAGGTTTTTGTCGGTTAATGGCGCAGTCTATTTCAGTTGCAAAATAGCAGTGCCAACAATGCGCCTGAACACACCTCGTTTTCAGACCAGCACGCCCATGGGTGCACAAATAGGTGCAAATGCATTTGCTATTTAAACAACATTGTGCACGGTGTGACAATGATAACTGTGTCAGGCTGAAACTTTGAAAAAACACTTGCGTCGCTCCTGGCGCCACATTGCGCCGGGTGTATGATAGGGCCCTATGAGTGCTGCGCTGAAAATGGGCGGGGCTACATAAGGTCAATATGCACATGCATTTCGGTGGACACAGATGAGTGACGTGTTGTGGTCTAAAAGAAGGAGGGAAATTCTCTTCTCTGGCTTTGGGTTTCTTTTCTTCCCAATGTTAATTAATATTCCAGGTCCATATGATGTTTAAACAATTACTGGGTTAATGGAACAGCGTTTACCAAACTTTTATCAATAAGCATCTAATACTATAATATTACCATATTCATATAGTATACTATTTTTAAAGGTTATTTCTTAAATTTAAATGCTGTTACGTACTTTACAAATAACAAAAGTTATAAAAACATGAATACAGTAACACAAATGTTTTATTTATTTTATTTATAGTACTTGTTCTTGTTTGTATATGATTATTATGTTTTATTATATTAATTGCAATTGTTTTATTTTCCATCCATTCTTCTAAACGCTTGTCCTATGTAGAGTCACAGGGATGCTGGGGCATATCCTAGAATCTCGGCTGGGAAACACCCCTGATGGAAGGCCAGTCCACCACAGTTTATTTTATTATTCTATTTTATTTTATTTACCTCTATTTCTCCATTCACACTATAATACAAAACGATGAGCTCAAGACCTCCCTCTGAAACTTTATCCACTGGTATCGCTCTTGGACACTTCTACTAAATTAGTGGGTTCACACTTGTAATATATTTTTGGACTGTTGATTACTTTCTCCTCCAGATTTTTTTGGGAAGGCACTGATGTCCTTTTCTTCTTTTGGAAAATGACCTTAAAATGGATACATTCATTAAATTACTTTATTAATTGCCCACATTGAAGGTGTTGTGAAGATCAGGCATGTTAAGTGTACACTATACACAAGTGCTGTGGTTATTCTAAGGTTTGTTGTAAATCTTAATACATACCACCTCTGTGCACTGAGCCCATGGCCTTTTTAGTGCACTGCAGGAGACCTGTGATATATCAAACCTGCTGTGAGGTGTGTACTTTGAATTACTCTCCCAGTTTACACACTCTATGTTCTTTTCATGTACCTGCCTATAGACCCCTCCGAGAATATCTTTACCTGCTGTGCGTCTGCCTCGCTGCTTTAAATAAAGCACATTCTGATATAATGCTATACTTTCTCCCTTAAATGAGGCCAACTGGCATTACCAACTTAACATTCTCTACCAGGTGTCTAAGACGTGTCCTGTCGCATGCTTTATGGTGCCATTAGCCAATGGAGGAACTGTGAGCGTAACTGGGACGCTAGCAATTAGCACGCCAAGGGCTCCATTATGGCCTATGCAAATGCAGAGATTAAAATGCAGCCGCAGCCGTACAATTCAGCTCTTAGCCAATTCATCACCTGCGAAGGGCACGCACTTGAGGAGAGAAGAAAAGAGGGCAAACAATAGCTAAATTAGTCTGTTATCTGAGGACATAGCTATCATTTGTGGACACTTTTTGCAGTGGCTGATTTTGTCCCCTACACTTTATGAAATAGCTTGAAGCAGACATGTATGTATCCCCTATTGTTAAGCTAATGTTTGCAACTTGTTTGTGTGTTTAATAATGAGTGGCAATCCAGTGCTAGAATTTATTGTATTATTCATGTTTGTTCAGGAATAATTGACGACGGGACGTTGAATTATTAGAAAAATAATGCATTGCAAAAACCCCTCACATTTCAGCAAACATTTGAGTATATCTTCTCAAGAGACAATACTATAGAAATGAAACTTGGATATATTTTAGAGTAGTCAATGTGCTGCTTTTATAGCAGTTTATATTTACTGTCCTCTGAAAATAACTCAACATACTGCCATTATTGTCAAAATTGCTGGCAACAAAAGTGAGTACACCCTAGGTGAACATGTCAAAACTGTGTCCAAAGTGTCAATATTTTGTGTGAGCACCATTGCTATCTACTGTAGCACTGCCTTAATCCTCTTAGGCATGGAATTCACCAGAGCTGCACGGGTTGTTGCTGGGACCTTCTTCCACTCCTCCATAATGACATCACGGAGCTGATGGATGTTAAACACATAGCGCTTCTGCACCTTCCACTTGAGGATGCCCCACAGGTGCTCAATAGGGTTCAGGTCTGAAGATATACCTTCAGCTTCCTCAGCAAGGCAGTTGTTGTCTTGGCGGTGTGTTTGGTGTCGTTATCATGCCATTCGGTCCAGTTTCCAAAGGGAGGGCATCATGTTCTACTTCAGAATGTCACAGTACATGTTGGAATCCATGTTTCCCTCAATGAAGCTCAGCTCCCCAATACCAACAGCACTCATGCAGCCCCAGACCATGATGCTACCACCAACATGCAAGACTTTTCTTGGTATTCCTCACCAGGTTGCTGCCACACATGCTGGACACCATCTGAGCCAAACAAGTTTATTTTAGTCCATTAGACCACAGGACATGGTTCGAGTAATTCATGCTCTTGGACAGGTTGCTTTCAGCAAACTGTTTGCGGGCTTTCTTGTGAGCCACCTTCAGAAGACGCTTCCTTCTGGGACGACAGCCATGCAAACCGACTTGCAGTGTGTGGCGTATGGTCTGAGCACTGACAAGCTGACCTTCCACTTCTGCAACCTCTAAAGCAATGATGGCAGCACTCATGCATCTGTTTTTTGGAGCCAGCTTCTGCACCTGACGCACAGCACGAGGACTCAACTACTTTGATTGACCCTTGCGAGACCTGTTCCAAGTGGAACCCGTTTTGGAAAACCTCTGTATGACCCTGGCCTGTACTGTAACTCAGTTTCAGGGTGTTACCAATCTTCTTATAGCCAAGGCCATCTTTGTGGAGAGCAACAATTCTAATTCTCAAATCCTTAGAGAGTTATTTGCCATGAGGTGCTTGGTTGAACATCCAGTGGTCAGTATGAGAGAATTGTACTCAAAGCACGTTTTAACTGCTCTAAAACAAAATACACAAATTTGTATGGTCCTGTAAAGCAGACAAAAACATGAACATGATGAATAGGACACGTTGCTTTGCATGGTTAAACGACATACAGCTATTATCACTTAGGGTGTACTCACTTTTGTTGCTATTTTGACAATAAAGGCTGTGTGTTGAGTTATTAAAAAAATAACGCGTTGAAATGATTTAACACATTTAATGTACCTGTCCTGTCCCAGATCTATGTAGTTAGAATGCCCCTAAAATTCAAGATATAAGGGAAAATATGTCCCTGTATGAGTTTTTGTCTCATATGATATGTATGATATGATATGATATAGTAAAGCAATATCACAGCAATATCATATATATGAGCGCAATATCACATGAGTGCTGTTTTCATCCCGAATAGCACGTGCGAATGTAATATTGATTTAATACAAGTTTAATAAATAAGAAGTTAATATAGTGATATAGCGTAGCGCCACTCCAAGTCGAACACACCTATTTACTTAATTCCTGAATGTATCAGATGAATGAATGAGTCAATGACTTACTCTTTTAAACATTTACCACCACCTACTGGCAGTTTTAGTTTCTTATTTAGAGTATCATTTTTGTGGCTCAAATAGCAGAGACACTAACAATGTCAAGGTCATGGGTTTGATTCCCAGGGAAAGTGTAAACTTCTTGTAATAAGATCAGATATCCATATCAATAGATTTTATATAGAGTTTATTCATCAAAACAGTCAAATACCATGTTCAATTATGTGTGCATTAATATTCATAAGTTAAGCCTTTGGCATTTTTGCGATGCCTCCCACAGCAGTCCCCATCGCTTTTCTTGTATCTGAGGAGAGAGCACGTCCTGTTGGTTGTGTAGGTGCTGAAACTTTCCTCAGTCATGCATACTGTATCAAAGGCCTGTCTTTGCTGCACCAGGGGTTTCTATTTAGAGTTTAAACAAGCAATTAGCATGCACCTTGCCGTATGAAAATAAAAAGTTAGGAGAAACTTTCCTCAGTGCCTTTTCCCTCTCTTTTCACCTCGAAACAATTTTTTTTCTCACCAATGGATGAGAGCTTGTCTGTGGGCGTCTCTGAGCCCTTTTTTTTCTCTTCTAGAGGAGCATTTATTGCCCCTAATGCAAGGTTAGGTGTCACTAGAGATGAAGCTGGCGAGATTTCTCTCCTTCTCTATAAACAGCATAGCATAGTATCATTAAAAATGTTCAGCTTTCATTTACTTATTTATATTTGCCTGTCGCCCATGTGGCTTCAAACCCCCGATCCACGCTTGGCGGCGGGACGGCATCGCGTACTCGGCTGCGGCAGGTCCCGGGACGGTTCCTGACACCGCTAAACGAAGCGCTCGTGCGTGTGTCGCCCCCTCCACAAGAGCGTACTTCAAAGTGTGTTTTGTAGTGCAACTGTCAACATGGGGGATCGGAGCGAGGGTGGAGCAGCCTTTGAGCAGCGTAAGGTCTTTACCCATCGTCTCCACGGATGTTCTCTTTGTGCTCGGCACTTGCTCCAAATTGCTATCTCACCGTAGTCACTTTAACCCCCCTCATTCCAACTACTAAAGTTATTTTCTTTGTATTGTTCCCTTTTTTACTTTCTCCGTGTGCTTCTTTGACTCTTAACTAGTGTGGCGTGTTATCTTGGATGGGACAGCTCTCTGTCATTAAAGCTGCAGTGCTTGTTGCACCATACAGGATGGCATAACTGTCAGCAGTTAAGTGTAATAGAGCCTCTGACGTGCCACACGCTCTTTATAGCGCTACTTTTGATTGAGCCTTTATTGTTGTTTGCCTTGGTTTCTTTTCTTCCATTAGATTCACTAATGTCGATCTTCATCGCCTCACCTTGACACGCAAACTTTTGTTTACACGCAGTTCAAGGGAGGCTTCTGAAGTCAGACGCGACCCTGATGTGTTTAAAGTGAATACGTAAATAATGACCCCGTTAGGCTGCAATTTAAAGCCTGCTTTGAAGAAGACGAATGCCAGGCCGCTCTGAAATCCTCCAGAAATGCTCTACTAGCAGCTACTGTGTGGACCCTATTGTCTACCCTGAATTAGCGTTTTTAAGGCTGACTTTAATTGACTTGATTACAATTTTTTAATTGAATTAATTCAGCTATGTGCTGATTAATTAAGCTGATTAATTGCATCTATCAAGCTGATTATAAACTTTGTTGAATGATGGAAGCTGAATGGCCTTATTACGCGTTCAAGTCCTCCTCGGGCAGTTCGTATACATACGAGGTGGGAAGTCGTGTTTACGACGGCAGTGCGTTCAAGTCACTTTCGTCGGAGTAAGATGGCGGAGTACTTTCTCTTAATTAATTACACAAAAATACAGTAAGGTTCTTAAACTCTTGTTCTAGAAAATGAAGAACAAATAAATGTGTATCGGATGTACTTTGTTTTTTATGTTTTTAATTAATTTATGAAGCCACTGCCAACTTTATCGTTACATGTTGCATTGGTATATTATAATGCCATCATATTCTGTGCAGGCAATTCGCTTAACTGCACTGTAAATAGAAAACCATGACAATATCACTGCATAATATTTAAGTATTGTGGTATTCCGCCATGTTTCTCAGTGACACACCCACAACTCGGAAAATACGATCTATACGAGATGATTTGAACGCACCATTACACTCAATGCAAGTAAAACCAAAGAGATTGTAATTGATTTCTGAAAGAAAACACAGCATTTACTTCCTGCGAATATTGAAGGAGTGGATATTGAAATTGTGAAATCTTACAAATATCTAAGTGTCTACTGAAATAATAAGTTGGACAGGTGTGATCACAGGAATTACATAAAGAGGGTCAGAGTCGTATTCACTTGTTGAGACGTTTGAGATCTTTTGGGGTGTGTCGGGTATTGTTAAGGACTTTCTATGACACTGTAGTGACATCTGTAATTTTTTATGCTGTGGTATGCTGGGTTGGGGGGATTTCTGTGAGGGACAAAATAAGACTTAACTTGACAGATTAGGAAGGTGAGCTCAGTTATGGGCTGTTCTTTGACCTCTGTTGATGAAATTGAGCAAGAAAGGATGGTAGGGAAACTGTCCTCCATCATGAAGTATAAATCTCACCCCCTCCATGATACAGTGTGTGCTATGTGTAGTTCATTTAGCAACAGACTTATCTACCCACGTTGCTCAAAAGAGAGACACAGAAGGTATTTTCTTCCAACTGCCGTGAGATTGTTTAATCAAATGTGATCAAGACTTGTTATAACAAGAAGTGTTATTTTGTGTCTGATATTGTTACCATCAAGGAGACGTTTTAGACAACCTCGGGCGAATAAAAATGTGTACCAGATGCCATTTGTGCCAACTACCATTAGAATTTTAAATGTTGAGAAGATATGAATATGATTAGGGGTGGATATGTATGCATAGATTGTATATGTACATATGGGAATGTTATTGTTTTATATTTTGTATGCATATTGTTATGTTGTGTTGGTGTCCTTGTGTGTGGTTGTATAGTGAAGCCAAAGATAAATTTCCACTTGTGGAAAATAAAGGAACTAAAGTAAACTATATGTTATGCTTGTTGTGGTGTGGGTTAGGGCTGTCACTTTACGTAAAAAAATCGATTGCACAATCGATCGGACCAACCAACACAAGTTTCGAAAACGAAAATAGAGAATCGATTTTAACGGCCTTTTTTTTTTTATACCAAAAATGTGTTTTAGGTGGACAGATCAATACAGTACACAGAACATGTAGGATGTACAATGTCAATAACAATAACAATGTCTTTTCTCTTAACCAAATTCTTTTTAATATTTGCTATTACTTCAATGCAAGTGACAAGAGCGCCGTTATTTGTTGCTTAGTGAAGTGTGTGTTCAAGTAAGCCAGAAATGCGCAGATTCTGCACAATACGCTGTATTTAATATATCATGATGATTCACGAGTTGCGTATTTACGCTAAATCCACGCAGATTTGGCTACACGAACTTCCCCAGCAAAGTGAGTAAACATAGAAACACGCCAAATTGTGATTTGCCAGCCAAAGTTAATTTTACCCTCATTTCGCGGGTGTTAATTTCAATCCCTGAATATTGCACTCCTGTTTGTCATTGTGCACGAAACTTCATGCCAATAAATCATCAGAAATATTGAATATTGCTGACTTGTGCGCGTCTTAAGCGCCTTCTTTACATTCGTCCTAGTGCCTGTTAGTTGTCCGCAATTTATTGTTTATTTATTTGGACATTAAATTAATTTGATGCTTTCCATTTTCCATGCTTACAGTACATTTGACCTCCGTGTCCTGATGAAAATCAGTTAAGAGGAAAGAATGACATTTGTGGATCACATTCAGCTACTGCTGCTGTGTTTGTATGTGGCACAGGCAAACCCAGTCTCACACCTTCAAGATGGCTGTGAGATGGACACACTCCACTGTGTAGGTGGTGACTGATGTTTCTGTTGAGTTGGTAGTACATGGACCACATTTCTTAGGGAATGACGTCAGTCAGTTTGAGGGCCAGATGTGAGGGAAAACCAGTGATCTGTCTGTTTTGCTCAGAGGCACTTGACTGTCTTGTTATGGTGACAACCCTGTGAATGTTGAGCTGGTATATCTTCTCTTCCTGCTCTGTTCCAAAACCTAGTGAGCTTCCTCGTTACTTAGATAGGCAGCTATGCACAGTTGTAATCGAAATGATTCAACTCCCATTGCAAATCAGGTTTATTGGCAAAATTAACAGACTTTTAGCTGTTTGCAATGAACAAATCAAACAAAAGTAATCGAAATAGATCAACACAACAAATGTTTCAAGTGGTTTCCCCAAATTCAACTGAAAATTCAACTTTTAATGACTTCTGCAGTCTCAAAATTATTCAACCCCTTAATGGGCAAGCATCTTAAGTACTTTAGTAGAACACCCTTTTGCTGTTATGACCTGCTGCAAACGAGGAATCTTAGCCCATTCCTCATGAGCAATGGCCTCCAGTTCAGTAATATTTTTGGGTTTGCGTGCTTCCTTCTGCCGCCTTCAAATCCCACCAGAGATTGTCAATGGGGTTCGAGTCAGGTGACTGTGATGGCCACCGTAGAATCTCCCAGGACTTCTTCTGCAAACAAGCCTTGGTTGAATATGAGGTATGCTTGGGATCATTGTCCTGTTAGAAGTCCCAAATGACGCCAAGCTTCAGCTTCCTCACTGACGGCATGATCTTTTCTCCTAAGATTTCCTTATACTTCAATTAATCCATCTTGCCTTCCACACGCTGCAGGTGTCCAGTGCTAAAGGATGCAAAGCAGCCCCAGAGCATCACCGAGCCACACCATGCTCAACTGTAGGCAGTGTTCTTTTCAGCATATGCTTCATAGGGCCAAAAGTTCCAGTTCCAGTTTTGTTTCATCGCTCCACAGAATAGAATCCACAAACTTCTGTGCCTTATTTATATGATTTTGAGCAAATTGGAGCTGACTTTTCTTGTGCTTTTGGGTCAGTAGTGGTGTAGTCTTGGAGTTCTGGCATAGTATGCGCCTTACTATGCAAGCTGAAACCTCAGTACATGTCTTGCTGCAGGTCTTTTCCAGTCATCAAGGGTTTTCTGAATCTGCCTTCTCAGAAATCAGGTTGCAGCCATTGATAGCTTTCTTTTTCTGTTCCGTCCAAGTAGTGTAACTACTGTTCTTTTAACTTTGAACTTGCAAACTTCCAACAGTGTCTCTAAGAACATTTAGTGCTTTCACTATCTTTTTTTTTTTAATCCTGTTCCTTGTTTGTGAAGGGCGAAGATATCTTCACTTAAGTTTTTGGACCATTCTTTTGACTTATATTTTGGCTATATTTCTAACATGTAGTCAAACTGGACACATCAAACTTAGCCAGTTCAGATATTTCATGTGTTCTAGCTCAAGCACACCCGGTGCAACTAATGAAGCCCTTGATTAGTTCCATCAGGTGTGCTTGAGACAACACCTGTTTTTCAGATTTGTGCTTTAGTGAGGGATTCTAATCAGGGGGTTGAATCATTTTGATAATTTTAAAAGTTGCATTTTCAGTTGAATTTGAGGAAACCACTTGAAACAACATTTGTTGTGTTGAGCTATTTTATTTACTTTTGTTTGATTTGTTCATTGCAAACAGCTGAAAGTATGTAAATTGCCAATAAATCTGCTTTTGTAAGGGGGGTTGAATAATTTTGATTACAACTGTAGGTTTTAACTCTGTCATTCAAATGGGAGGCTCGATTCTCAAATGATACAATGCAAGCAATGTGAAATCAACATCTGTATACTGTAATAAACAAATACACATAGCACCCACATTTTGGGTTAAGTAGTAAATGAATTATTAATCAAAGTTTTTAATTAACAACTTTTTAAACTTTTTAATACTGAATGAAATGCACTACTGTACACACCAATATATCCATAATTAGAATGTAATGATAGCAAATACACAAAATAGTAAACATTTATAAAATTATAGTAAAAATTATTTTAAAAATTCTCTCTTTTAGACCTACAATACACAATATAGTTCAAAAGTTTAGGGTTGGTAACATGTTAATGTTTTTGAAAAAAGTCCCTTATGCTCACCAAGGCTGCATTTATTTGAGAAAAAAAAAATCATTAAAACAGCACAGCTCTGCTCTCCAGCGCCACATCATTGAAGCTTCTCATCCTCACCACTATCCACAGCTATCCATCCGCCCACCTGACCATGTGTGTGTGCTCGTGTGTGTTTTAACAGGTGCAGTACCAAGAGCTGAAAGTGGACCCCAGTCCCAGCCCAAACAAAAGAAAGAAAAATAACCTTGGATAGCTCGTCTCCTCGCACGGACGCTCTCCCAACGCCAAGGAAAAGGAGAGGACTGATCGGCAACCAGCCTCTTTCTGTCTTTCTTCCTCACTTTTTTTCTCTCTGTTTTAGCTGCAGCGTGAAGACTTAAAGAGCGCGGTCAGAGTGAAACCTGGACCATTGTTAATTACCATGCGTCCTTTTTTGGGGTTTATTTTTTGTGGTGAGAAGAGCGGCAAAAGCTCTTGACCCCTTTTAGAGTCAAACAGTCTGGGTCATTTGTCAGCTCTTGCCACTGGCCAGACAGCTCTAAAAGCCAAGGTGTCCTTCCACGGCAGCAAAGGGAGCCGTTCTAACCACAAATAGCAGGATCAGCTGATAATACGCCCACCTGTGCCGACACACCTCGCCTCTACAGAAGGGAAAACGACGGTGGTTAAGTTGCAGTTTGCACCCTACAATTTGCACGCCGCAGTAACTGCCATATCTAAAGCTATCCTCAGCTGTCGAGCAGCAGTTATCAGAGTCGACAGCTGAGCCTGTTATGGTCCGATTTATGGCTGTAACTAAAGTGCTCATGGAGACAACAAAAAATAAATAAAAAGCCATGCCAGTGAGGTTTGCGGTATCTTTACTTCATTTTGATGTTCTTTTAATGGTATGAATGATGCATGCTGGGATTGTTTATTGTAAACCTTCTTTGACCAATAGTAGCCATGGCAGTGTCAGCGTTAGCCTTGTCCTCTTAGTGGGAATTGAGTTTACGTACCCTTGCATCATCCTTTGCTCCCATAACACAACGCAGTGCCACTACGCTACTAAAGATGTTAGTCAGAGAGAGAGAGAGAGAGAGAGAGAGAGAGAGATTCTAATTTGAAAGCAACTTCCTCTGTCAACTCTACCACCGTGCCTGCAGCCATCAACCACCCCGTCCCATCCCATCCCGGCCGCCCGACCTCCTGTGGCCACCGAAACTTTGATCTTCAACTCTCGAGGCTGAGCGTGCACGCCTGTTTTACAGACGGGAAAAAATGTGCGAAATCTTTCGAAAAATCCCGAACTTGAAGGGCGAATGTCTATGTGTGTTTTTATTGCTGTGGATGGGCTGCTTGACAAGAAGTCGATAGCATGTGACAGGCTGCTTTAGGGCCTCGGGGGGTACCGGAGGGCAGAGGTTTACTGACGCCGCTGTGGAGAAAGAGGACGACGCGGACTGCTTTTTCGGTGCTCCTCCTGTCATTCCTCTCTGTCATTTCCTCTCCTTCATCCATCCGCTTGCGAGGGAGGTCACGGACGGGTCCGCGGGGTGTTCTTGAGGGACCTCGGCGTAGCGAGCGATGAAAAGATCACAGCGCAGGCTACATCAGAAAGGACACTAGCCTCATCCCTCTGCCTCCCTCCTGACTTCTCATTTGCCATATCGCATCTATCATATGGAAACACCATTGATTTGTTGGAGGGAATTCCATTACAAAGACAACACAATCCCCACTGAGCAGGACACGGACGGTACTTCAGTAAAAAAACAACACACGATGATCTGAACAGCAGAAAGGATAGTTTTCTAAGCCTGAATGTGTTTCTGTGAACTGTACGTGTTGATTGGAGTTGATCAATGGGTTTATTGTGAATGGATTTTGCATCCCAAAAGCTTTTCGTTTTGTAAAAGTGCACATGCTGTGTTTGCAAGCAAACCAAAGTGGATCTTTTTTTGGACATGATATATACAGTACTGTACAAAAGTCTTAGGCACGTTAGTATTTTCACAAACCAAAAAAAGTGTCACGTTATTTGGATCTTTTGCTATATTGTGTCAGTAGGAAATATCAGTTTAGATTTCCAAACATCCCTTTTTTTCATTAATTGTAATAATCCAGTGAGATTTTTGTATGGAGGAGTCTGGCAACATCATCGAGTTCGTCTGTGATGACATGAAGAATCAGAAAAACTGAGACAGAGTAAATCCAGAAGAACTTTGGCAACGCCTTCAAGACGCTTGAAGAAACCGATCTGCAAAGTTTTAAGCACTTGTGTAAAAATGCTGTGTAAGGATGCTTTTAAAAATAATGTCATAATAGAAGTGAATTTGATAAATAATCTATTTAACTAAATCAAATCGCCCTTTGCGTTTAAGACAGCTTTTGTCCTAGGTACACTTGCACATCGGTTTTACGGTAGCTTTGCAGGACAGTTTCTTGAAGCATCTTGGAGATGTTCCTGCAGTTCTTCTGGATTTAATCTGTCTCAGTTTTTTCAGTTTCTTCATGTAATCACAGACAGACTCGATGATGGTGAGATCAGATCGCTGTGTGGATCATACCAGCTGTTGTCAGACTCCATGTGCATACACAAATCTCACTGGGTTATTACAATTAATGGAAAAGAAATGTTTGGAAATGTAAACTGATATTTCCTACTACTAGCAAAAGATATAAATAACTGGCTTAAAAACCAATTTGTGTGTGTGTGTGTGTGAAAATACTAACATGCCTATATATAACTATATATATAGAGAGAGAACTATGTAGAATGTAACATATCCATTAATTGAAAAAAAGGATAAAAGGCACTTTCATTTATACCAGATTTTTAAAATTATTTATTTGACAAATCTTATTTTTTTTGTAAATATTCTTGTAAAAAAAACAACTAAAAAACTGAATATATGTGGTCAAATGTTTATGAAATTGTAATATGTGTCTGTGTGGAGATTTAAAACCTGTTGCCTGTGATGTCATACTGCTCCCTGTGAGCGGCTGAAACAGTTGGCAGAATTGACAAAATTGAAGCTAAAATATGGACAATATTGAAAATGAAAAAAAAAATCACAATGAATGGACAATGATTAATTAGAATAATGTATGTCTATTACTTTTTAGAAACATTGTTTCTTTTATATATATATATATAATTATTGCTTGCTTTTATCAATAAAAAAAATATTCTCTAAGCATGTAAACAAGGATGTGTACATTGCTGTTTTAATATACTATTACAGTATTGATTCATATTTTGAATAAGCTTTTATTTTTTAATTTCTAAATGTATCATTTCTTTTTTTAGTAGTTTTTTTTTTTAGAAAATATATACAGTATAATTAGCTTTAATTTTATTTGGTTTAGTAATTTTAGTACTTCAGCTGTAATAAAATGTTTCTTTTTTTAAGCTTAGCTTTTCATTTGAAATTGACATTTTAGCTTTATTTCAATTAACGCAAAAAAAAGTTTCCGTTTTTTACGACACTGGATGTGTGATTTGCATCTGAATTAATATACTTTTTAGTACTTTGAAAAGTGATTGTGTTTGCATATTGCAAGGCACAAGGTCTCCTCTCTAGATCAGCTCGTAGTTGTGGGTCTTTAATATACAAACACACAAGCCGTTTCATGATCTTTCATTTCTTACACCTTCACCAGTGCTGCTATATTTCAAGGCTTTCACCATGAGCCAGGTTTCCCTTCCGAACACCTCATGATGTAAGCACTCTTCACACACTCTCAGAGTGATGGAAGAACAGTGTGTTCTCCTCCACAGGGGCCAAAGGGGCTCCCCTGTGCTCTCAGCCTCTGTGGCCCCTGATCATTTGTTAGTCTGGATGTTTCTTCCCTGTCTGATCCCTGCTGTTATTCAATATGACACTAGCATCACACGGCGTGATCCAGTACAAACGGCCGCGCTGCCAGACGCTAATAATCATGGCCACGCTGAAAGCAAGAACACTTGAGCTTGTTATTTATTAACCTCGGCATCCTCCATCGCTCTTGGGCTGTCAGACTCAGACCATCCGCAGAGTCTTGATTTCTAATCCCAAACCCGGCCGCCGTGATCCCCGATCACCTCCGGAAACTCGCTTGGATTGTAGTTGAAAAGGGCACGATCAGGAAACGGCTCATTCCTCATGGAGGTCTTTGATAGATTTCTTGCTTTTGTACTAGAATCGGTTGTTTGGAAGGGATTGATTATTAACCCCACATGGCACACATGTGCGTTCCCTCTATCATCCTGGATCAGAGAACTGGGAGATGTCATCTTGTAGGCTGGGCTTCAACTAAAGTTAAGTTTGTTCATTTAGAACAGTGGCAATGAGGTGTATTGCTGAATTGTCTAATGAACTGTAAGATATATTATGCTAAAGTAAAAAAAGTTATTTCTTATAAATCTCATATGAATTTCTATACAAGTAAAAAAAAAAAAAAAAAAAGTTAATTAGTTGGATCAGATAGACACCCAAGTGTCTGGCATTCATGTGAACTTCAAATTTTTTCACGTTTTTAACTCTTTCCCTGCCATTGACGGAAATTTTCGTTTTTCTGTGTTTTCACTGTTACGGTAGGGGGCGCTATGATGCATCTTCTGATGATGCAGTAATGAATCTACTGATCTAAGCACATGCGAAAAAGAAGCAGAAATAAGATACATTATGTAAAACAACGCTATCGTCAACATTAAACAGCTTATAAATCTGCCTAATGTTACTGAATGAAATGTCGACCCAGGATGAGCTACAGGACTGCACAAGCATTAGGGGTGTTGATGGATTCAATCTACTTCATCAATGTTTTGATCAT
This sequence comes from Semotilus atromaculatus, assembly GCA_031834385.1. Taxonomy (NCBI): domain Eukaryota; kingdom Metazoa; phylum Chordata; class Actinopteri; order Cypriniformes; family Leuciscidae; genus Semotilus; species Semotilus atromaculatus. The sequence goes on from JAULUF010000035.1 coordinate 375,433, forward strand.
CTTTCTAAATCCAATCTAGATGTCTGATAAAAAGGCAATTTTCTCAGCTTTTTGCTCAAAAGTTTGCTTTTTTAAATTTTTAAATTTATTATTTTTCAATGAAACTCACCTACATTCAAGTGTTGATTAAAAAAAAGAATGCATTAAGCTAGAATAAAACTTTTTTTTTAAAGCAGAGGCTCTGCTCTTTCTTTTGATATATTGCAAATTCAGATATTAATACAACAAAATAGTCTGGGGACCATGAACATTTTGTAAAAAAACTTTTTTTAAATGCGCTGGCGGGGAAAGAGTTATCCCAGGATGCATCTTATGAAGTTAGTTGATAGAATGTCTAAATTGTGTTGAGCTGCAATCAAGACATAAAAAAATATTAGTATTGCCAGTTCTGATTTAATGTGTTTGTTCACGACGTCCATTTTGTGCTATTTTATAGTTTTAAAGACTAAAATGTGGAGTATAGTTCTAATAAAGAGTGCATACTGTAGGTATGGCCACACGTTTAACCGGTTGTACACATTTAAATCTTTTAATAATTTGCAGGTTTTCAAATCATGTTTATTTTAATTTAAACTTTTATTTTACAGTTAAAAAAATGTCTAGTGTTTTACAAAAATATTTTGGTACAAACAATTAAATATTCCCCACTTTTGCATATATTAACCAAACAGCAAAGACAATGCAACAGTGCACAATGTTACAAATACGAATTCATATTAATTGAGAACTCATACTGCAATTACTGTCATACCAGAGTTCTCAACTAATATTCATTATTTGTATCCATTCAAAACTTAATAGCACAAACACACGGAAAGAAAATGTCACTATTCGTTTTAACCAGCTTTACAGATACATGCCCATTTCTTCTTGTTTCTCCATAGGGAATCTTTTAGAATGGGTCAAAATCAGATTGTCCAGTGATCAGTGCCGCCCCCTCCGCCTGCAGATCTACAAGCAGCTGCACAAACAGGCTGGTCTGATCCCCATGACAGTGTCTCAGTGCGGGGCTCACCTGTGACATATACTGCTCCAAATTCAACACAGTCCTCAGGTCCTCAGCCAGGCTCACCGCACAGGAATCTCCCCAGGTGGAGGCTAGCGTGTCCGGACAGAGACGTATCAGGGTGCGGCACACAGTGGGACTAAGGTCCAGAGGTGGAAGTTGGGTTTTGTAGGTAGGCACGTGTCGCTCTTGAAGGTAGGTGAGGAACAGGCAGCTAAGCACCCATGAGCAGGACTCTATGAAGGGAACATCCCGCACCTGCGAGCAAGGAGTGTTCAGAGCTTTGTCACCTTCTTCCGCACAGCGAAGCAGCTCCTCACGTAGGCCCTCGAGAGAAACCAGGTCCAGAGGGGTATGACCTTCATTGTTACGCAAGTGTAGAAGAGGAGAGCCTGGAAAGGAACAAGAAAAAAAAAAAATGCTTACTGTACAGGTTTACAACAGCATCAAGCATTTGACATGATCTGACCCAGTTCAGATCAAGGCTGCTAATTATTTACAAGATCAGCAAGCCATCCTTCAGCTCTTTTTAGAGCGCAACGGGGTCAGGCTTTTGGTTTGGTGGTTATAGGGGGATTTTGAACCAGCTGGCTGACTAGCTTAAACTCCATCTTAGGAGCCTATCGCTAGACCATGTTAACCATTTAAGACCAGAAAACATGTTGGGCTGGTGTAATCTGTTGGTTTTCAGCAGGGTTGAGGTTCTTACACTTTGTTAAATGTACGCCGTTTAGGTCACATCAACACATTTAGCAATGGGCAATGTCAACAGCAAACTGAGTTATCATTGTTGTTCAATGTCAAAATCCAATCTGCTGAATTGGTTTAGTTTATTAAACACACAGTCAGTCATCCTGAGTGATTAAAACCATGTTTTTTTTTTTTTTATCAAATAAAGTTGGACAAATATACAGGAGCTCTGAGGAGGAGGAAGAGATATCTTTCAAGCACTGATCAAATCTGGCTAATGTTGAGCCACAGGCTAGCATCACAGCTAACTTATGCTAACACACAATTAACAGGCAAAAACCTCAGTGAAAAAAAAAAAAAAAGAATTTACATAAGATCTTCAATGGTTTAAATCCAAAAGTTCTACAAATTAAAATTAGCTATTGTTCCTATCTTTAATGTAAACACTTCTGAAGAGATTAGCATGAGCATGCACTAACTAAAAATGTACTGAGGCGCTACACTGATGCTGTCTGATTGTACCATGGTACTGAATGATTACTATATTCATGTACCATGGTATCTACATGGTACTCAAAGGGATTTCAAAGAATACCATGGTACTTGTCCAAAAACATGGTATCCATGATACTTTTTACTGTTAGCGTGGCCTCAACCAGTCATCGACATTGTTGAAGTTAATGATTTTCAGATTCGTAAATAATGTATAATACAAATCAATATAAAAACTTCAACAACCCAATTTCCTTCAACTTCAGTTCTTTGCAATAATACATTTCCGAGAATAACGCATTCGATTTTCACAACAGAGGTTGTAGATGCCCATACATGTATGTGCTAAATGACTGTTTCTCTCTTCTGTGACCACAGTTAAAGTGGCTTTAGTGAGGCTGAAGGTAAAGCCCATACACTCTCGTTCTTGGCTTAGCAAACACCAGCCGTGTCAAGTGGGCTCTCTGTTTACATTTAGTTCTCCCTCTTTCTATGGGAAACTGCTCTTGATGATACTCGACTCTTAAACCCCTGTGCTAATGTGGCAGCCGTTCTGCTAAAGCTCAGACAACTCTCCACCACTCTTAAAAGCTTTGCCGTGCTTTCCGCTTGGTGTTGATACTCAGACAAAGTCCTATTGTCAAAAGACAGGATCATTGTGTGCACAAGTGCAAGAAAAGAAAAGAAAAATGCTGCTTTATATTACAGAATTACCAAAGAACAGAATAAAAATCTCTATACTTCCTCTCTTTTTATTTACTTCATAAATATCTGTTTCAATTAAACTTTTTTAAAATTAATTTTCGAAAATGCACAAATAATAAAATATGATCAGATACCATCACCATACCTTATATAGCTTTATTTTGTTAAGGAAATCAGTTTATACTGACAGATAACTCCTGGTATACTTCGGTTTAAAAAATCTTTTTTTAAAACTGCTGAGGTCAAGGAGCTGAAGAAGAGAGTGAGTCCATGAGACAGAATCGAGGAGAAGAAGAACAGATCTCTTCAGAACAGGTCATCACCGTGACCCCCCCTCCATGGATGAGACCTTGCCCAGAGCTCAGGCAAGAACTTCACTGCTTTAAGGTCATAGTGCGCCTCTCTGAATCCTTGACAGATGCTTTCAACATGTACGTTTTTGGCTTTAGGGAAAACATTGTTATTTGACAGGAAGAAAACACCTTTTTCCTTTCAATACTTACAGTAAGACTTTCAAATACAGTGACAATTCAATAAAACTGCAAATGTCTATTCTTTGTTGAAGGGAGAGGCCTTGAATTGCCTCAAGCTTCCCCCTGCTTGATGTTGCATAGCTTTGATAAAACTGGACAGAGAGAAGGACATGTTTTATGCACGCTTAAATGGTACCCAAGCTATGAAAAGGTTTGTTTTTTTCCCCTGTAAGGGGAACGGCAATGTTTGCGTCCTTCATGACACACTAGACTTTCAAACATCTCTTTTTATTCATACCAAAATGGGCGCACACACTAAGTCACGTTCAAAGTGCTTCATCTCGCACTATAAGTACCATGACACCACACCGCAAGCACATGATGAAAATATAGCATCGGTATTCAAATAAAAGCATTGGTAAAGCATATAAGAATATTACGGGAGTGTTTAAGCAACTATTTTGCTACAATTGTACTATCATGTTCTTTACTAGCCCAGAATACCCCCCCCAAAAAAACACTTTAAATACATAAACCTTGTTATTTAAGCACACAATGAATCCTCGCTGTCGAGATTGTCAGAGAATCTTTCTTATTCAAAATACACACTTAACATAGCCCGTCCTCCATCACTTGAATCAGGTAGGCCGCTTTGTCAATGGCGGTCCCACTGCAGAGCTGTCAAATACTGACAGGCCGAAACCTGGAATGTGACAAAGGCTGAGACGGGGCCGTGCTTTCCCGACCGCCCTCACAAATGTGCGCTCGCCAGCGACTGCTGATGAATGCAAGATATGGGTAGATCTCCCTCCCCCCGGACGGCACGTTCAGTCGTAACCCTTTCTTCACAATGGCCCATGAAACACACATCTGTCAGCGCTTAGCCATGCAGATGCACCCGCAGACGCTGGAGTGGTCAGCCGGGGGTTTTGATACGATACTGGCGCATTCGTCATACCGAACGATTGAAGTGAGTCCAGGTACTAGCGTGATGTGTCAGGTACTCCGCTCGGCAGATACATAAAACACCTGGGGGTATTAAATGCCAGAGATGGTAATTATGCCCCCCGCACAGGCGACAGCAATTCGGGGGGGATTCATCCCTCGCAGATATTTGCTCCTCTGCCACAGATGAGCTACAGCTAATGTGCATGTAAACCACACATCAGTCAGGAGCAAAGAAAGCCGCCCCTTAGCCTTTAGAGGGCAGACGAAGACTAGAAATAGAGAGGTGGAGGAGGGGAGGCAGAAACAAGAGCGAAAACCATTCCATCCGTTCTGTATCCACACATATTTAATCTAGACGACACAAGCCCTTAGTCTATGAACCCACGATACACTTGGGTGTGTGTGTGAAATCACATTATACTGACTAACAGAGATTGACCAAGACAAAAGGCCAGGCAGGCTCAGATTAGGACAGATTACTGTGCATGGGGGGCACAACAGGAGCTTTTTGTAACCTGATTCCCTGGCATCACACTCGAGCGACACGGGCCCCTCCTTGCTTCACATTACAAACACAACGCAGACGACCCTCGATGCCTCCATGCCAGACTGATAAAGATAGGTGCCATTCATCCCACCTAGATTATCAGAGCAGCACAGTGTAGTTTATGGCACACAGATGGAGCCGCATAAAGATTTGAGTCTGTTTCAACGGTCATGTCTCAGCCTCACACGGAACGCTGGACCACAGTCAGATGCATATTGCACATAAAAATGGCAAGAGCTGGATGAAATCACCAGATCTGATCTGATTAACTTCTGGGGGTCAAGGTGCATCAAGGTTGCTTTAAAACAAATTTGGTTTGTGCAATGAAAACTGATCCATGGATTGCCCAAATTATGCCAGATTAGTATTAATATTGACATTATTTGTTAAAATACAAATACTTTTTCATTGAATATTTTAACTATTTAATTTTATATTTAAATATTAATATTAGTCTAAAATAGTCAAGAGTTTTGTTTGAGGCACACAACACCTCAAAGACATAAACTTATAGAAAGCTAATGTTAAAGTTATTTACCTGTCGTCTTTGTCTGCGGTATTGTTATTTTCTCAGCCTCAATGATATGTAGCACTGCAAGTTGTCGTATGAGTTTTCGTCTTTTAACGCTCCTTTTTGCTCTTTTAATTGCATAACTTAAATGTCCTACATTCCATCTCTGTTATCACAAAACCCATGACACACAACAAAAACACAGCTCTGATCACAGCATCCTCGATCCTTCGGTTGTTGAATGCCGCGCTCATATGACGTTTCTGTCGGCCAGCTTATGCCACTTGTAACCAGGAAAATGTCCCTAGGGGAATACTTAGTTCTCAGGGGATCACCCTGGTGGCTAGTTCCTATAACTGAGTTCCTATAACTACCTGGTGCAGTTATAGGCCTTTTGATGAGGTACCTTTTACCAAGAAAGTACCTTTTGAAAGGCTATCACCAGGGTTTGAAATAAACTTTTTCACTCACCAGTCAAATTGGTCATTAAATAAAGTCACCGGCCATTCAGAACTTCTACTAGCCAAAACAAAAATATCAGAAATAAACCAGATTATCAAAGTCTTGGACATGTGGAATTTATGAGAACGTGTTGGAAAAAGTGTTGTCTCCTAGGGCTTTGACGGAGAGTTAACCAGTTGCATAGCAGACGGGAAGTGTGGCGGCTTATCACACATCGGTTTCGTCATTGTGTACTGTACTCGCATTCTCATGTTCAAGGCAACAGTCCAAAACAGTGAATCTAATCACCAGGCAAAAGTTCACTTTAAGTGGTGTCAATGAGTTTGAATAAAGGTATTTGGAAAATACAGCACAAACGGAAAGAGAAAACGCAATCTATTTTATTTCTCTATATGAAGGATATTTATTCAAGCCACAAAAACAAACCTGCTACTGAAATATTCTGAAAAGTATGTTCGTATATTTGTCCGGAATAGTCGTTGTTTATTGGAAAACTGTGAGCGAAGCTGTGGCGAGGCATGATCTTGAACAGCCAGAGTCGTAGTTGGGCACTGCAGACAGACACAGAGTGGTACTGTCGATGTGCGTACGCTCATAGAAAACAATCAATGTGTTCGAATTTTAAAGATTTTACAGATGTGGCGCTGTGCGGTGTTTCTCTCAGTGTGCGACCGTCTTTACGTTGTTTTGCTATTGTTTGAAGCTCCTTTTAGTGGAAGGGCTCTGACAGCGATGCCGTGCATTGTTTCCCACAGGATTTTGTGAAAGTGTGGTGGTTCGACCTTGGTGGGGGTCCGGGGGGATTGCCCCCGTAAGAAAATGTTGTACATTTTAAAGTTAAATTCATCAAACTGATCATTTTAAGAGTTCAGACTTATACTGTGGGAACTCAACTCTTTTAGTTGTGATATAGTGTCTCAGTCTACATTACACTACATAATAATAATAATAATAGTTATAATATTATTCCTATGACAGTAATAGCCATATATTGTAAAACAAATGCACAGAAAAAGAAAAAAAAACTTAAAATTAGTTTTGTCCTAATTTCTATACATGCAAGAAATAAACACGTGAGCTTTTATTTTGATGGAAACTGCAGTCTCATTACAAACCTAGAGAAATGCTGTAATCGTCAACTATGCAAATGTGAAAATAATGCATAACTGGTGCCCGCTAAGTTCGCAAATGCACGCTAAACTCAACACATGCACAGATGGAGTTCACTGCATTCATTCACTGTGAACTGAGACACGGAGCTAATCACGTGCTGATCACAGTCTTTTGCGATTTGATAAGGACACAAAGCATTATCACGCTTTCGATTTTAGTTTGTTTGCAGCAACGTTTGTGCAAAATACGACATTAAATACCTTTAATGTTTAAATATATTTTCGGGCCGACACATTCTAGTTAATGAATGCGAAGCACTGGAATCTATTTGTGGCAGTCAGTGTTGATATTGTGTGATTTACCACAAATAAATCAACGTATGGGAAACACTGCCATGCAAAGTGATAGCACATAAGGCCATCCTTAAAAATATTCTTGTTTGCCGTAACCCGACCGACTCTGTCAATTTACCCAATTATTATTATTTTTTTCTCTTTTAATCCGACCGACTTGCCGGTTGTAAACTCGCACATTAAGACCGACCGATTTTTTTTTTACTCTTCAAACAACTAATACAAATGCAATAAAATAATATCAATTATATTTTATTAAGTATTGTGAATGTAAATTGCCTAGGCTTAGGTTACGTTCTTTCTTTTAAATAAAAACCTGTGGCGTCATCTATGATTATGTTTACACCATTGGTTTACGCATGTCACACGATGGCCTGTACGTTCGCTTCGTTTCATTCAATGGTTTGTGCTAGGTAATGATGGCTGGGGCTGCAGTAAATAAAATGTTCGCGGTCACCGTTTAAAGTCATACGGGTTCGGGCACCATAATCTAAAAAATGCATTAAAACATCTTGACACCGCTTTAACTTGGCACGAAGTTCTGGAAAAACTGTGCCCATATCTTTTCCCATCACTCCCCTCTAGTCTAATGGTGACCGTGTCTCAAGCGCCCTCTTTACATTCGTAATTAATTCCTGTTAGTTGTCCGTGGATTTGCCAATATTTGGCGTTGAAAATGGAAACGTCTTTAGACATAGAAAAACGATTTTACAATCGATTCAATGAACATTTATGTCTCAAAAATCACAAAATTGACAGCCCTAGAAAGCAACATAACCGGTCTCTGATTTGTAGGTTGCATTGACACCTAGCGGTGGATGCAAGTAAAACAGTATAAACTAGTAACCAGTAACCATAAAATTAAATAAATATTTTCATAATATATTTTTATATGATATTTTGTTTTGTTTACTTTTCTGACAGTACAGCATATTTAAAGCTGCAGTATGCAACTTTTCCTCTTTGTCACCATCTCTGTTCGAAATCTGTAACTGCAGTTGTTCGCGGAATTATCATCTTTACATGGGTTGTAAATTGGCATGAAACAGCGCAGATGAACACAATGTTTTTAGGCGAGTGCTGCTGTCAATCACCGCGCTGTGTGGATACTGTCATTCAGAATCACAGATTCACTTTTTGAAAGTTTGACCAACATAAGAATTTTCACCGGAAAATGTCTTCTGAACAAGTAACATCCATTTTTGTTCTGATCAACTAAGGGGGAAAAAGCATTCGACATGACAAGCGATCGTTAGATTTAATCAGCGCGATTTAAGTTATAGCAACCGTGCAAATTATACGTTGTTCTCAAATTGTTCATGTTAACAACATCAGCATTGCGTGACTAACGTTACATTTAATGTGTTTTATGATTACCTAGTTCAGAATTCATATTCTCCATAATAGCTAAACGAGAAAGGCACAACAAAGGAAACTCCATAACTGTGTGAATTAAGAAAACGTACTGTTACACGATTGAACTATTGAAATGTCTTACTTGTTAAGCAGAAAAAAGCCGTCTCTTCTTCTGTTTCGAACCCCTTCAAAACACGGAGTTCACGCACCTTTCAAAATAAGCCCCGCCGATGTTTAAATCCTTGTGTTCGCATGAGACGGTTTCTTTCTCTTTCTCTAGCCACCTTAAATCCGAAGTACGAAGTCTTTTGGGTTTTATAACTGCTGAATCTCCAGTTGACACTGATGATTGTTGTTTGGGTCTTCCTGGATCCGCCATAAGTTTAATTAAGTGCTACGAGAAAAGCCTATACATCTCTACATCTCCTCATGCGCAGTATAGCCGGCTAGCCGAAACTCCTTTATGTGTACGGGTGCGACGTAATGACGCAAAGACATGCTCGAATTTCCCGCGGAAACCCACCAGTACCACTGGAATTAAAATCATTATTACAAGCTAACCGTTTTGAATCTAGCTATGGCAAGCAGATAGTTTTGAACACTGGCTGAAGATGTTTTTTTTAAAATAATTATTTTGGATTATTTTTAACTTAAAAAAAGTTACGGACAGCAGCTTTAAAGCTATACATTTTAAGACAAGAATGTTACCCATGTTAGTGATGTCACGATATTCACATTGGTTTAAATTCATATCTACGTAAATCACCATGACCAAAATTTTACTTATTTTTTTTACATTGAATATAAATAAATAAATAAATAAATAAATAGACCTACCAACTGACCCTTTTTTTTTTTGCTGTTACTGCAAACCAAAATATGTTTAGGGATGGCCTAATTTGTGAATCATAACCCACCAAATTGGCTAGTGTGTTGATATGCGTCACCTGCCACAGTGGATTTTCACCCGCATTTGGCGGGTGTTCATTTTAAACCCTGGTTACCACTGACCTTTTAAAAAAATAAATAATTAGTACATATTTCTTTAGGATGGACTTAATACCTGATTTCAACTAATTTCCATAACATTTTTCCCATGTGTTTTGCAGATGTTCCATTTACAGTAAATAAAGTTGTTCCATGGCCGTCTACTATTATGATATGCATGTGAAGAACAGCAAACTATAATAGGATAAATCACATGCCAATCAAATGGGCTCTTCCTCTTGTCTAAGTGAGCAGTTCTTGGCCAGAATGAGCTGCAAAGTGCATGATAACAGCCAATAGTCTATATGAGACTACATACAAACTTCAGAAAGTACTATTAAATCTATTAATAAGACGCTTGTTAATGTTTTTTTTTCTTTTTTTTTCACAGTGATATTACAGCTCCAAACTTCTTAGAAACAAAGTAACATTTTTGGAGCTTTAATAATAGTATGCATAAGTCCATTTTTGACTTGCACGTGTGCCCAATTTGGTTTGGATGTGCAAATTTTCCCAAAAGCTTGTGAGTTGCACTGCATCCTAACCACAAACACGACTAGATTTTATTCACAAACACGATTAAGTTATTTTATTCTCTGTAATCGAAAATCCAATCAGACGATATTTGATGTCTAAAATGTGGTTATATGCAGTGAGATTTTAAACCAATGAGATTACAATGCTGCAAAAATAGAAATCAATGCGACAGACAAAATGTCCTGCTGTCACGATCGTGGCTGTTGTCATTACTGTGCAAGTAATTCTCACAAATATTTCAAAGACAGTACAGAATTTGTGCCATTTGCAAAGAAAAAAAAGTGTGCTACAAGTTTGGTGGAACTCATACACTCCAAATTCAGAGTCAAACATTCGGTATTGATCCTAACAGTGGCACAGCTGAAAGCCTGGTGAGCTCAGTGTGAGGAAGTGACTTAGTTAATTATGCATTTTAATAGGAGAAAAATTATGCAGAGGAAGCTCAAAGGCACTCGCAATCAGAGGGAGAGAGAGACTGAATACAAGAAAAACAGGGATAGAGGGAGAGAAGTCTGAGAAGAGAAGCTGATTAATGTATTTGGTGTGACTAGCACAAACAAACAAACAAACAAACAGAGCATGAGGAGTTGTGTAATGACTAAATCGAGAGCTTTGCCAGAGCTTTAATCTAACGTGGCTTCAATGCAAAATGCGAGGGGGAAATACTCCTATTAATGTACACAGAGAGGAAGAAAAGGAGAACAACTGCATTTGAACTCAGCCTTATTAACAAAGACATTGAGCCATAGTTTGTCATTACAGTGCTGGAGCGACGGCGCCGAGGATCTCTAAGCCTTTAAGTGTTTTATACTCTAATACCACAACAAAAAGAAATCATGGTTCCTTTGTTACTCTGAGTTACTGTCTATACTATTGACGACGGGTAGGAAATATAGTTGAGAAATGATTGATGTATGGTAAAATTTGGGCAATTATGACAACAATACTTCTAAGAACTTCAGAAAGTCATGAGATAATGCTGGAGAACTTCAATGACATGGATTACAGTTTCACTCATCAAGACTGTTTGGGTAAAAACTGTCAATGTTAAAATGATGTTGCAACAATTTTAAAATTCACCCAGAACTTTAAATAATGTCCTTATTTACTCACCCTAATTTTGTTCAAACCAGTATGACATACTTATAGATATTCTGAGGAATGTTTTTGTCCATATAATAAAACACCATTTGACCCAATTGACTTTTATGACTCAACATTTCACAAATTATCGACTTTTGTGTTCCATAGAAAAATCAGTCATGCAGGTTTAAACGAGTTTTTAATTTTTTGGTATAGATATCGTCAAAGTAAATGAAGTTCAAAAGAAAAACAATAAAAGATAGGACTTGATTTCATCTATCAGGATTTGTTAAGAATCTGTCGATCAGGAAAATTGGGCGATGCGGTTCTGCAAAAAGAAATTTTGCTCATAGATTTTGAAAACATTGGAAACATTTCTCTCATTTTATCTAAATCATGTATAATGTGACCAGGGATATATTATACATGATGCATTTATTAAGAAACAAATAGGGTAAATTTTGAAGTTCTTGATCTTGGAATATATAGCTGTAGTAGTCAAATGGTAACAGTTTATTTATTTTTTTTTACAGAAAACACTTTACCTTCAGTGAGCTTGTAATGTCTTAGATCGTACTGAAAATCTAATTTAAACCTGTAAATAGTTTTAGGATTTTTAACAATGCAAAAAAAAAAAAAAAAAAGTTCATAAATTAAAACATAATAAATTTACATTAAAGCAAATTTGGGAAGCACCAAATACTAAGACAATCTGTCAAATTTATGTTAAATTTTGCAATTCAACTATTTCATTAAATGTCTCATACCAATAACCTTATGCTCTCAATGCACACATATATACAACATAAATGACATTAGACCTACTGTACATCAGGACAAAAGGTCCAGTGTGTCTCTCAGCTGAGTACTTATACAAGAAACCTCAACTGGGTTTTAGGCGACAGCTCTTTTCTGTACACTGTAAATAAGACTGAGCAGAACAATCTGTTATAAGCTGACCCTTGTGCAAGAGACCCCGAGTCATGCCAGCGAGCCCTTATCCATCCCAGTCCTGAAAAAACAGAGCTGTATTCAAAGCAACAGTCAAGCCAATAAGATTCAAAGGCTCTTTCATGGCCATTCTTTGGGCCGCTCTACTTTGGATACAAGTTGTTGTGTGCTGGAAACCGCATGCAATAGCAATCAGGAAATGATTGTGAAATTACGATCCACGCTTACAACGTGTGTGTTTGTGTGTCTGTGTGTGTGTTTTGGGGGAGGTTATCCTGGCAGCCTTGGGCTAGGCAAGCTGATGACACCCGTCCCTGCCCTTGGCCATGGCACGGTTAGCCTGCCAGTGCCCATGGGCAATAGGAGGAGGGTCTAGTCCCCAACCCCCCAATAGAAAGCTATGTTTTACATGTAAGAACTGTACAACATTGGAACAGTGAGAGCGTGTGAATATGTGCTCCATTTATGTACACACGCCTATCCTTGTTATTCTTTATGCAAACCAACATATTGTTGGTTCCTTATATCTTTTATGTTTTGTGCAATTGTTGTCAACATTTAACCATAATGACCGTTTGTTAATGAGTGACATTGTGAACCCGATTCACAAGAGGAAACAATTAAGACACCCATCTCCATCTAAAATAATTTGATTCATATTCAATAATGATTTGATTATTTTAATTATTTATAAGCATTCCCACACTTTAAGCAATAATTTTCCATCACTTTTCCAGTGATTAATGGATAATGATTTTTAAATCAGAATCAGAGTAAGAATCATATTAAATCACACAATTTGCCCATTAAGAATTAATAGATGATGTAGTTAAGTCTAGAAGTAGTAAAATGTATTTAAAAATAAAATAAAAGAGTAATAATAAAGATTTTTTTATAAAGTAAATAAATAAAGCAATGATGTTTCACTGAAAAATTCCCTGATACTATACCATTGCTGTGAGACCCCTGTATATATTGTATATATATATATTGTAGTATTCCTTAAATATATATATATATAAACCATGAAGGCCAAAAAAAACCTCACCTAACCCTAGCCCATAAATGAACATCACACTTTCCCTTATACATACATTTATACTTTAAGCTAAAATCTTAAATTATATAAAAAATAAAGCTCGTGGACATGTTATAAGTCAACTATTCAAACTCTGAATTCACAGAATCATCTGTCCTCAGGTTGTGTGTGTGCACGTCCGTGTCTTACGAGGGATCTTGGCGGCTGTCTGTATCCCAGACACATCACAAATCTAATTTCATGAAAAAGGCATCTTTTCCTGACCTCTTTTCATGCATTGGTATTGGGCCAATCTCAGTCAGCATGAAGAGAAATAAAAAAATAAAATAAAAAGAGGAAAAAAAAACACATTCTCACCGGGACCAAACAATCCCAATCTAATTTACTTTTTGAGGCCAGAATATCTCCATGAGTTAATAGGGGAGCAGAATCAAATTAACTATAATTAGTCAAAACGGAGAGGAGAGCGAGCGAGAGAGAGAGAGTGACAGTAAGGCGTGTAGGAAACCAGGAGCCTGTCTCATTTTGTCTCTCCTCTAGTCCCTCCCCGTCGTCAAGCCATCCTGCGCTTACTGCATTGACACATGTCCCGCTCGCTTCAAAGCTCGCAAACATCGATTGCATGTGGCACGCAAACAGCCAGGCGCGCCAAAACATTTCTGTTCTGACAGATTTCCCCCGTGAAAAACCAGCATGCGAATTTCACAAGAGCTGCAGACCTGACTTGTCTAATCTCTTCAGGAGGATGCTAACAGCGTCATCCACGCCGATGGGTTATTCCTGTAGATGGATGGTTTTTATAAAGGAAAGAACGTCAAAAAGCTTGAACCCTGAATGGCAGAAGTAAAGACGACACCAAGTGTGTGTGTGTGTGTGTGTGTGTGGTAGATCGTGGCTGTTAAGCCACAGGAGAGGCCTGGATTTAACAGATTTCTACAAAGCACTTGTTTGTTTACACATGTAATGCCGCTGTAATATGACTTTCTGCCGCTTCCACTCATCAGTTTGTTTATACTGACATCACACATGGAAACAGAAACTGTTTTTCTCCTTATTTACTCCAGTAAGAGAAGCGCTTCCATATGACTTGATAAATCCAGCATCATTCTCAAAGGAATCAGAATCTGAACACGTTTTGAAGTAATATGATATAATATGGTATTCAATAAGAGTCATGCTCCAATAGAAGGGTGGTTTGATTGTGACTTGATAAGAGACTCGTGAGAGACTGAACCAGGAGGAACAAGTGAACTCATGACTTTTTTGAAATTCAACAGCTGCTTTAAAGTTGCCTATGAAGGGTTTACGTTTATGCGAGTGCGTCTGTGTGCATGCACTCTCATGTTTTCAGCCCTCTTATGTGAAGATCTGTATTCACAGTATGAATCTTTATGCATTGAGTGTGTGTATATGTGTGTTTGTATGCATTGTTATGTGAAGGTTTGATCTCAGACTGTGTATGCATGTACAGTACGTCGGGCACTCACCGCCGCGGCGCAGCAGCATCTTGGCGATGTGTGTGTGTTGGTTCAGCAGGGCATCGTGTAGAGGACTGACTCCCTGGACCTGACTGCCCAGCTGCAGGTTCATGGAGTGCTGCAGAAGGGCCTGCACACACTCAGTACTTCCATGGTTACAGGCTTCATGAAGAGGCATCCAGCCAGCGTGATCTACAAACAGGGATGCAAAAGATACTTTTGCAAAAGATACAAAAGAAGGCCTAGCTTACCTGCTTTTTGCTCATCATATTACAACCTATATTAAAAACTATTTTATGATGTCAGAAAGCAAACAAATCAGTGTATTTTGCAGTTAAATAATAGTTACTTTTCATTTTTGACACACAATCGAATATTAATAAGAGTTCAATTTGCATATCGCACATCGCAAATCATGAGTTTGTCTTCGTAGCATTTTGCTAACATATAACAGCTATAGCGGTGTAACGTTAATGTAAAGTAGATTGTTAAACATAGGACATTTTCTCACAAGTATATTAAATAAAGAACATTTTTGCACAATTGTTAATTCTGAGAATTAGAGTAAACAAAGCAATCAAAACATTAACAAATCAAGTTTTTTTTAGCAAAGAGGCCTCAATCGGAAACATTTCAGTACGTCATAACGCAAACATATTGAAACATACTTGCTAGGTTTCAAACAGAACTTATTTTACAATTACCAATATAGTCTTTTTGTGTAAAAGTAAACTAAAAAAGTCCCCAGAAAAAATACATATTTTTAGCAAAGACTCATATAATTGCGCAAACAAACATACTGACTAGAAAATGCAATTGGTAGTAGTTATCAAATAAATCTCATATTAAGACAGTCTTTTTTGAGTGAAAGACAACTCAAAATATAATGCAACATCATAAAGAACAATAAATGAATGATTTCTCATCAAGCTATATGACAAAAATACCCACGATTATATCAAAAATTCAAAATGAGATTGGAAAGCGAAAGGCATGCACAAAATTAGCTTGATGCCACTATAGTAAACTGAGCCTAAAACATTGTCCGAGCCCTCCAAACACACCCTTACATTTGATCTAAAAGGTTAGACATGTGACACACACTTTCCTTTGTTTTCCTTGATTTAACTGTTCAGCACACAAACAAAGTAACACCTAAAACGCGGGAGGATTCTACAGAGGGAAGGGGAGGAATGTAGAAACCTACCTTTAATGTTGACGTCCGTTCCAGGCAAGCGGAGGATACAAAGCAGCGTCTCCACCTGGTTCTTCTTGCAGGCTCGATGAAGGAGTGTCTCGCCTACACATGGATGGAGAGGAGAGAAAGAGAGAAAGACAAAAAGGGCAAGTGGAAGAGAGAAGTGGGCAACATCCAAAATCAGGGTGCGTCCTGCCAACTGCCCCGTAATCGCTTTCTTAATGTTTTTTGTGCTCGACATAGAAATGAATAAACAGGCACACACGACATGGAAAATGTAAAAATTAAACAGATAAAAGGGGCTTACCCTGAAAAAAGGGGCTTTTTTTTTGGTGGGAGGGGGGAGAGGGACAGGAAACAGAGAGAAAGCAAAGAAAGGCACTCATCCGTTCTCTTTGTCGCAATTCCCCCTTTTCCGGACAGTGGGACTTCTTTACTTACACTAGCACCCCAAGTTGAAGGCAATTGTGGGAAAAGGATTCCTGGCAGTGTGGTATTGTTCAGCCGGGGAAAGTTATGGTACAGAGCCCATACACAAAGCCTCTGATGGGATTTTTCAAACAGCCAGAGTTCAAAAGCTCCACTGGGCAGTACGAATGGGAACACGTGATTCTCAGTTCTGCAAACTACAACAGCCAGACATAAAAGCCTCCAAGGACTTTTATTTACATTTTCCCTCTGCCTGCTCCCTTTGTAAGGCAGCCTTCATCCCTTGCTCTGCTGATACAATATCAAATCGGGAATATATTAGAGGGTGGGCTGCTTCCTTTTTTCATGTGTGGCTGAACTTCACAAGAAAGTAAAAGGCCAAACTTGAGTGCCTCTGCGGCTGCCATTATAATGCCGCTGTGCAAAGCTGCTAATAAATGCTTTACTGGGTCTCACCAGGGTGCCCATTTCTCTGCAGCCTTGGCTGGCTAGATAAAACCCGGCGTGCTAAAAGAGCCAAAGCGGAGAGAGGCAGTAGCGATGAGGAGGGGGAAATAAAGCAGACAGGCTTCTCGGCATCCTCTTTCACATCAAAATGTTGGTTGGGTTTTCAAGAAGCCTCTTTAAGCCAGATCAAACAGAGAAAATTAGGTTAAGCAAACGTAAAAGGCTAATCTGTCTGCGGTTTTGTGTACGTGGAGTGACATCTGTCATGGTATAAATTATTTTTAGGTAGGTAAATAGGTAAAGGGTAAAGGTACCCTAGGTAAATAGGTAAATAGGTCAATTCAAATAGGTAAAAAATAAATAAAAATAAAAATAATAGACAAAAAGGTAAATAGGTAAATTATTTTATAATTGTATTTACTCAATAATAATAATAATTATTATTTTTTTACATTTTTTTTTGCAATTTAAAAATTCTGCAGACAAAGAGCCTGTGTACATTTGGCTTTAAAATCCATCTTGGGTGATCCAATGACAAGTGGACTGAACTAAACGCAAAACGTTTTGTGATTGGATTACTTAAATCTCATTTGTAAGTTGTCAGAAACACATGTTTTCAAAAATGTCCTGGACAACATAAAAGGATCACTGTGCTAAAACAAGAGTTTTAAATTTAGTTGGTTATGTGATGCTTAAAAAAAAAGTGATGTAAAAAAACCATCTGACCAGTGGTGTAAAGTATTTGAGTAAATGTAATCAGTTACTGTCCTTGCATGCAAGTACCTTTTTGGTTACTTGGTTTGAATGATTATTTTACTCTTACTAGTACTCATACTCTTAATGATTATCAACTTTTACTCTCTACCTAACTACATTTTTTAATAAGTATATGTACTCTTTACTCCAAGTTGTAATGAGTAATGCAATTACACGTAACATTTTGCAAGGCACCTAACTTTTTCTGCAGCAGTTTATTTCTGCTACAAAAGAAGTGATATTGTCATCTACAGGGCATTGAAGGTACTATATCTTGTACGTTTTGCCCAAACGCAACGTTCCGATCTCTCTCTTGAATCCAACACAGCAGTGAATTAAACTGCAATTCATCGACTGGCCGCTAGAGACACGCTCCAAAAGAGAGTCAATCCCACAGACCCCCCATTTTAAAATGCCTGACTTTACAGCAGAAGAAAATGTTTACAGCCCGTTACAAAAAGTGGTTTTGGTCTATATAGCTAATTTTGCACTTCATGACAACATTTATTTTTATAACTCGTCCGTTTAAATTATATTAAGGCTTAAAGTTCTGCATAATGAAATGCATGGCCTCTTGAGTGACAGGTGGATTGCCTCTGCTGTCTGTTAGCCGCCACGTAACCTCAGCTAATTCCAGGCGCTGAACTGGATTATTTAATACAATTATCAAATAATATGGCTGGCTGTGCGGTTAATTGTGCTAACAGACATGAAGTCTTAATTTTCTTCTGGTGAGTGAAATTCTTATTTATTGAATTTATTTAAAATAATTGATTTATTATTTATAATTGTATTTAAAACTTTACAACACTCCAGAATCCGACATACTGTGATTAGCTGCAGGCTGAAACCATAGACCGTATAAAACAGTCTGAAACATTTCATCAATAGCGTAACATTTACAACTTTCCGGTACAACAGACTATATTGGAAGTATTTGTTTTAATTGTTGACAATGTCCTCAAAAATATGTTAAGGACATAGGCCTGTAATTACCATAGACTGTCTAAAACCAGGCATCTCAACCAGGCACCAACATCCCACCTCTTTGCCCATTTTCAGTTATCCGGGAGTGACACGCTGCCAAGAAGGCGACGGCCGACTCCTCCCACTTTGGTCTTAAAAAAGCTCTTCAGAAACCAACGGGTGACATCACGGACACTGTCCATTGTTTTATACAGTATATGGCTTTGCCCTTACCCAAACTTGTAGGGGTGTAACAATATTTATACTACAGGGCTGTTGAATGCTTGATTCTGATTGGTTGAGAACGTTCTAAGGTGTGCAATTATTTTCAGGGAAACGCACGGCTAAAGTAGTTCCAGCAGGTCTTGACCGCATTACAGTTCTATATCACTTCGCGTAGTCAACTGTAATAACGGAAAATAGGATACAATTCATAACAAGAAAAACATGTAGCCACATGCGCTTGATCTGCCATTTTCGATGTCTAACTTCACAATCATTGGAAACATGCAGTTTAATTTTAATAAATAAAGTATAGTCATATCCATAATCAATAGAAAATTCAACTGAATAGGCCTATATAAATAAATTGATAGTCCTGCTACAGAAAATTACTGTGTGAGAAAGAAATTTAGTGAGTTTAGTGCCAGTACTACATTAAACTACTATATATAATGTATAATAATGCAATGGGGGAATTTTTGTGGGTCCAGATAATGCCAAATGTCTTACGTTACCATATACCAAAATGGCCTACATTATTTTAAATATATCTAGTCACTGACAGAGTGTAAGCATAGGGGGCTTTCACACCGAGGAACCTTTTCATAGTTCCTAGGACTATTGGTGGAAGATCCCGGATTTTGGCGTGTTCGCACCGCAGGAACTAGGAACGATTTCAGTTCTAGGAAATCCTTTTGGAGGAACTAAATTAGCTCCTACTTCAGAGTAGGGTCTAAACAAGCACTATAGGAACTATCTGTGACGCAGTGATGGAGTACTCGAGTCCTGGACTCGGACTCGAGTCCGACTCGAGTCCTTATTCTCTGGACTCGAGTCCGACTCGAGACTCCATTCTCTGGACTCGTGACTCGACTTGGACTCGTGGACTGATGACTCGGACTTGGACTCGGACTCGGATTACAAACCTAACCATTTCAGTTGGAAATTCCATTTTTCCTGCCGACCAAAATCACGGACCGTTATCAGTTTGGACTTTGGATCATCAGTGCAGCGCGAGCCGATCTTGATCAAGCGACACTACTAACAGCGCTGAGAGAGATCCAGTAAACAAACAAAGCATTTGAATTTGCCACTGAATATAACATTGTTGCGAGATCTAGTGAGAAGCACTAACATTTCTCCGTTATTAACCGATCAAACAGCGCTGACGTGGTGTGAATGAATTAACTAGTTATAGGTTTTAAGTCCACAGATCAGCAACATTGTTCATCCTTCAAAGATTACCCCCATTTATAAAACTAAAAGTTTCAAGATGTAGGAAAACTCACACTTATTTAAAAATAAGTTTTCTTTTAATAAATACGAAATTTCTCTGGCCCAAGTTTCGGGGTCCAATACCGGCCGTGATCTATTTTTTCCCTCACAGACACTGCTACCGGTCGCTCTCCTTGCTTGACAACACACTCACTGACTGACGTCACTCAATTTACGCTGCATTCTCGTGCATTATTCGCGGGCTAAATGTGTACAAATCCATGTCAGATGCATAGCTTCTAATATATATGTCAGACAGGCTATGAATGAATTGTCTATATATATTATATAGGCCTAATAAGTTGTATTATAATATGCTAAAATGTACATGACATCATGACTTTTGCGGAAACATACACGCCACCACTTTCAAGTCAAGTGGCCTGTCCGCTTGTATCCGTGTGTATTTCAGTTGACTGATCATCCAAAAATGTATTTAAACAATTAAAGAAATATAATCGTGCCATAGCTAGTTGACAATGATTTGAACTAAGGTCTAGGGATGGCTCGATACCACAATTTTGGCTTCGGTACGATACCAGAATCTAATACCTCGGTATCGATACTAAATCGATACCACAGGTAAAAAAATAAATAAAAAAAAGTCAATTTAAGTGACACTTAAAAAACACTGCTTGAAACTCTCCACTACCAAATGTGCAAACAAAAGGTATCAAAATGTACATTAAAAAAATAAATAAGTCAGTCAGGGAACATACAGTAGGTTCAATTTGGATTTTGAAAAAAAAAACTCTGAAATTATACAATTAAAATAGGTTAATATCTATAATAGATTCACATATAAGCTCATAATAATAATAGAATAATGAAATGACATGTAAACCATAGCTGTCATGCATAACAGAGAATTATCAACATTTATTGCATTTATTCATCATGGTTTGGTTACTGGTTGAGTAGTACCATGCTTTCAAATCTGATGCTTTTAAAATGCAACATGAAAATGCAGCATGATTAAAGCTGCAATTTGTAAATTTGTTACGATTCTTGATTCATGAATTGATCCATCAAAAAAAAGGAAGTAAACACATGCTTTTGATGGTGTTGTAAAGTGTGTTGCAAAGTGTATCAAATCAATAAATAAACTCCCTTTGCAATTATGACAGTGGTGTAATTTTTGTTCAGTGTAGAACCTCTTTTATAAATTTTATCTGCTCTTTAAAGGTGCCAGAGTGGAGAAATGTAGCCACTGGGGGCTCGAGACTCGACTCGGACTCGAACACGGGACTCGAGACTCAACTCGGACTTGAACTCGGGTAATGGTGACTCGACTTGGACTCGACTCGGACTCTTCTTTGGTGACTCGGACTTGGACTCGGACTCGAACACTGGGACTCGAGACTCGACTCGGACTCGACAGTTGGTGACTCGACTACAACACTGCTGTGACGTTAGTGTACGCTGATTGGCCGAACGCACGTGAACCACCAGCACCCGCCATTTTAAAAAAAGCTGTGTAAACACACAGGTTATAGCCTATATATTTACTCCACAAGCTAACTCTAAGGACGTGGTAGATGGACCTCTTAACCTTTACGTTAAGGAGAAAATCCAACGCAACTTTGAGGTTACCAAGCGAAACATGATTAAACCATTAGTTCTCGTGGCTAAACCCTGGTGGCTAGTTCCTACTATCCGGTGTGACAGCCCCTACGTCTAAAATAATTCTGTAATTTCAGCTTCAAAATCAAGAATATTTTTATTCTGGAGTCATCATTGTCTATGCACTAGGTTACCAGCACCAAGTCACCTTGTTAACCTTTTCCCTTCTGTCTTGGAGTATCGCAATATCATATTGTGAGTTCAGTATTGTGATATGTATCGAATCGTGACATGGGGGTATTGTTACACCCCTTAAAACTTGTCAATAAGGCTTCTTTACGTGAATGTGAATTGTGAATGCATTAGCAGGTATTTTATGAATCGTAGGCGTTTCGTATATGACATGTAGACATGACTGCAGCCGGTGATGAGGCTGAAACCAGCATGTCTAGTGCAAGTAGTGTGTGACTATTTTATTTTAATTATCCTTTAAAACCATCTCTTCAATATAAGATACATAAACTAATGTTATTGGTTTACTTATGCCCTTTTTGAGCACTTGAGCTTAATTGAGCCTGGAGTGTTTGTAGACGTTTAAGAGGCTGTTGTATCCACCTTGACCAATTTTGAGGTTATTTTTATTTTATTATTATTTTAAATAAACATGTGATTGCTCTCCACTAAATTTAACTGTTTCTTCACTGGCATGACTCCTATGTGTTGAGGACTAGTGAATCTTTTGGCCTACATACAGTAAAATACTTAAAGGTGCCATAGAATGTAAAACTGTATTTACGTTCACATAGTTGAATAATAAGAGTTCTGTACATGGAACTGACATACTGTGAGCCTCAAACACTATTGTTTCCTCCTTCATATGTAAATCTCATGTTTGCAAAAGACCACTGAAAAACGGCAAATCCCAATATAACACCGACTGTGACGTTGCAGTAGGGATCATTAATATTTACGCTCCCAGAATTTGCATATACCAGCCCATGTACTAGGCCAGGCAGTATTAACATGGACCTGCACAGCCAAATCATCAGAAGTTCTGCAGGTATTGTGAAGAAGCAAGCAAGGACAATAGCGAAAATGGCAGATCGTGGATATAAATGTAATGTTCCAGGCGGTGCAGGGGATGTGAGCACTTTTCATACACTTCGCACAGAACAAAACTGTCAACAGGCATGGTTGATGTTTATCTACAACAAGATACCACACTATTTTAATTCAAAGTTGTTGGTTTGCTCTGCCCATTTCACCACTGACTGTTTTTTAACCTGGGACAATATCAAGCAGGCTTCACTCAGCGTTTGATACTGAAGGAAAGGGGAATTCCTTTACATTAATGGAATAATTCAATTAACCTGGTACCTTAGTGATTTTATACACTTCTGATGAAGCCATTTCTGTTTAAATCGAAACTTTCTTAGTGAGCTAACAACATTAACGATAATTTACCCTTTGTTGTTGAGATCGAACGCAAGATGCTAGTACAGTAACGTTAACCTTAGCGAACTAGCAAGCTCCAGGTAACGAGCATATAACTAAATAGTATGGAAATTTACACAGAGGTTAATATTATTTTCGGTCTGTGTGTTGTCATATAAATCTACAAAATACAACTGTAGATACATCTATGTCAATCCCTTTTGCCAGGTAGTTTTATAATTTAGCCTACCGTATATTTCATCAACAACACATAACTCAGCAGCTAACTAGGTTAGTTTGGTTGCTTACAGATAGCTCACTCGCTCCTTCCAGCTAACTTGACCTTCTCCACCACTTAAGTTGAAACAATTGCACTTTGACAATGCGTCTAGTCAATTTGTTAAAATATTTTTTTGTTTGAGAACTGAAGTATGATTATTTTGCACATTTGTATTTCAGACTGCATCACAGCTCCTGTGTACAAATCTGTGAAACAGCCAATCAAAGCTGACCTCAACATTATTATTCCTGACCCTTGTAAATGGACATGTAAAACCTTATCTGGAGAATTTTTTCCTTTACTTAAGCCCCATACCTTCTATGTAGATATCAGTGAACAATTTAAAATATTGTATCAATGCATTCTATGGCACCTTTAAGTTCTGTTAAAATCAGATATGCTAAAATCTTTTACTCAAGTCGAATTGGAATTTGTGACTTGTAACTTGTAATGGAGTAATTTTAATAAAGTATCTGTACTTTTACTCAAGTATGGTTTTTTTAGGTACTCTTTACATCTCTGCGTCTGACTTATCCAACAAAATAATAATTCTGAGTGTTTTTCGGTGACCACTAGTCATCTGATTACAGTGATATTTTAATATCAAATGTAACAAGGTATTAAAATGAAAACATTTGAATGTAATGTTCCAGAGCACGCTAACCAATGACAGAACTTTAAAAATGTAATGAAATAAACAGCACATATTGATATTGATATCTCTCGGTCTCAAAGAAAGAAACTACAGGGTAGCAAGCAACATGCCGCTTAACTCAATTGTCAAAGTACATGAAAGCAAGATTATAAAAGCTCACAACCCAAAATCAATGAAAATAATTAGGGTATTATAAAGAAATGAAACAGAATGCAATAAAGGTATGACTTAATGAGTGCCTTAGCACCATGACAAGTTCTGGCTTGCAATGGCCCTTTTTCACACCCTAATAGGCCCTAAAACCCAGTGATTAAACATTTCTTAACTCCCCATGTGTACACAGTCTCAGAAATGCCAGGCCCAATCTTCCCTCTGTTAAATCACTTTAATGGCTCCAATTTGGACACAACGCTTCCATTATAGGGGTAATTGCATACTCAGCATTTACAAGCTCGAAGAGGATAAATCCATCCTGTCCTTTTCTATAAATTGTGAAATGTGTTTAGCATTTGTGGTTGTTGTTGTTGTATTTTCTTGTAGAGTACTTGTGTGGTTGTGATGTCTGGCATGACAGCTCTGCTGCAGGTTGGCTAATGGTTTAAATAACGGGCTATTTGTCACAAAAGTGCATTTTGAACACTGTGACGACTAGTGCTTTTTCAATTGGACCACTTTTAGGTTTAAGCAACATCCTTCTGGGAGTTTTAAGAAGTTTAAGCGTCTAGTTCATGGGATTGTGAATAATAAATTGAAAGAGATCAATAATAATCCTGTACTGGTTTATATATTGTTATAGAGTGATCTAGCTCACACATTTACACACCTTTAGCAAATTAATATTTATTGTGTGGCATCAAATTTATGTATAACTGACCTGATGAAGCAGTGTAACCTAACAAACATCTACTTATATTTCATTACACAATGTAATAACTCAATTTACACAAATTTACTTTTTTTTTTTTGTCCTCTGTGATAGGTGTCCCTGGTTTGAGATCCAGCGTTGCCATTTAGGACAAATGAGGGACTCATACACAACCACTGTATAATAAAATGCTGCAAGAGGTAACTGTTGGTCGGTGAGGCTACACAAAACATTAAGTAACATTAATAGTAAGCAAATCTGAAGTTTGAACATGACAATTTATTACTTATGATAAATGTTGCAAACTGCATCCCAATATCCCAATCAGAGATTTACTTCAAAATCATCACCATTTTGCTTATAGCATCATTACCTGTAGTTGGAAGCTACAATGAAGTGTACTGAGCAGACAGACAGCTCAGGGTGAAGTTAACAAGGCGCACCTTAAAAAAAAAAAAAAAAACCCTGCAGCATCTACCTACAGGAATCTACAACTGAGAGCCTGCGGATGCTTCATCAAAAATTGATGCGCTACACATCAGTATAGGGAGCACGTAGTGCAAAAACAACACAAGGCAGGGAGCAGCAGCCTTGAGTCTCCTGAAAACAGGGCTGTCTCACTCTCTGTGCCCTCCCCCACTCCCTGCTCTGGTGTGGGGGTCTTTCTGATCAGGTGGAAGAGGAAAGATGAGCGTTGACACCTTGGTGGGTTCACATGGAGTGCCAACCTCCTAATTACAGAAACTTCCAGGCTAGGCTACCTCTGGCTTTCTCTTTCGCCCCCTCTTCCCCTCTCCTTCCTCACAGCAGAATCCTAATTGCAGTGTTTAATATTCTTAAACGGGTGATCTGACAAGCATTATGTTTGTGTGTGTGTCGCCTGGTTTTTATGTATTTTCAACCTCTTCCTCACCAAAGGATGGAGGGAGTGTACAAAGCATGTGGAATGCAAATGCTGTTGCCTGAGGTTATGAAGAGAGAGGCTCTGTCGAGAGCTTTTGACCTAGCTGAATGCATGATAGAAGTGAAATAAAACAGAGGTACAGACATATAGATAGAATGATAGACAGATGGATAGACACATACAGGCAGACAGAGAGAGAAAGACAGGTAAATAGACATACAGAACGATATATATAATGTTAGACAGACAGATAGATATTTAGATAACAATATACAGACAGATACATAGAAAGAAAGAAAGATAGACAGATAGACAAATAATCAGATATACAGGCAGCCAGACAAAAAGACAGTATATACACATAGACGGACAACATGATAGACAGACAGACACACACAGACAGACAGACGGATGGATGGGCGGATGGATAAACAGACAGGTAGATATAACAGTAGACAGAGACAAAAAGACAGACAGATACATAGAAAGAAAGATAGACAGGTAGACATATAAACAGGTATACAGGCAGACAAAAAGACAGGAATATGGACATATAGATAGACAGACAGAATGATATATAAAACGACAGACAGACAGACAGTAGCAGCTCTTACCTGCAGCATTGACTCTGTGGTAACCTCTCGGGACAGTCTCTCTCCCTGAATCTGAGCTGCCTGCTGAGTCTTTCACAGCTCTGAAAATAACACACAGTAACATTTAACAGACAGATTGATACATCAGGCCATGTGTCTTTAAAGGGACAACAGTTCATAGAGCTTGTGGGTGAATAGATAGGATCTGCCATGTATGCTAAACATCAGCACATCATGAAACTGCTCATAAATACGGCTAAATTAAGAATTTATCCATAGCCAGAGGACACGAGTGCTGGAAAAAGCCTGCAATATTTAAAACTTCCAAGACAACCTCTCACAAAACACAGAGCGATGAGACGCTAACACAAAGTTCACTAAATAGTCCCCACTTTAAACCACCACCCAAGCCACAAACATCATTATATCACTGTCACGGGTATTTTCACACTACCACATGACGGAGTTGAGGGACTGCCATCTAAGTGCATCGCCTGTAGCAACTATCAGCCAGCCTGTGCGTTAGCTGTACTTACTGAATCCTTTTATCCGAGGAGACAGCTTTCCAAACCCCCCCGTAGAGCTCTCCCAGGATGGAGTCCCTGGCCAGTGTTTAAGGAACTGTCATTAAATGGCACTGTAAGTGCTACAGTGATGCAGGCAGGATTGCAGCTGATGTTCTGGTTGGGTTAAGTGTGTTGGCTGTCTGCTCAAGTGTTGACTAAGGCACATCGATCAATCTACAGTATCTATCTATCTATCTATCTATCTATGGAGATTAAGGTGGATTTTTGGAGATTAAAGTATGATAGATAATAATCTGTTTTAATTAATAGATTTAAATGATTATACTTTATAATGAAAAAATGTCTCCAATAACCCCCTCAATGCTGGCTTGCAGGCAAAATCCTTTAATCTAGCTGATGCAATATTTTAGAGCACAGCAAAACTAGAAAAAAAAAAAAAAAATAATAGCATTCACTACAGAAGTTTCCATGACTTTTCCAAGTTTGGAAATCAGAACTTTAAATATTCCTGACATATTCAGTTTTTTTCCTGACTGTGAGAAACATAAATAATTGGAATTATACTTAACTTTTTAATACTGCTTATTCTAAAACCTTACAATTAAATAAATAGCAATTGCACGATTTATCGCAAAATTACATTAAATCGAGATGTCTTATCGCGATTTTGAAATTGCAAAGGCTGCGATTATCTTTTATGCGCAGCTCGTCATTGATGTACGGCTCTAAGCGCTGCTCCATCTGAAAGCACTGTGGGTTCGAGTCTCTTATAACGTGCATTTGAAAAAGCAGCACACGTCAAACATCTTTCCAAACATGAGAAGCATTTATGAACCTCTTGTCTAACAAAAGGCAACATTTAACAACATGCATTTACTCCAAACTCACTTCATAACGACAGATGAGCATAATTTGTGAGATGATGTGGCTTCTTACACAGAATAAGGCTGTTGTGTGTTTATAAGTCATGTTTAATCAAAGTGTTTTAATCTTCTTTTTATTCAAATGATGGTTCATTTCCTTCTGATTCCTCGTCTGATTCTGGCTCAAACATATATGGTTGTATCATTGCAAGAGCCATCGCCTCACACGCAGCAATCGGCAGCACCCGCTACTATTGTAAACAGTTCCGCAGAATCCGCACATGTTCTGACTAGAGGGCGTTAATAATTTATGCATAAACACTGACGTTAGCCAATCATAACAGTGGGCGTTAACACTGAACTCTTAAAGGGGAAACACCTCCAAAACAGACTGTTTGAATGAGAGGTTGAGAACAGGGTGTGAAAAGGTCATAAATCACTAAACTTTAAAAGTAAAATAAATAAATAATAGCAATAGTATAGTTGCACCTAAGGGAACATAATAATAATAATAAAAAATAAAAAAAACATGTCATGACCCCTTTAAGAGACTCTGTTAGGAGCATCAAAACACCATTTATTGTTTGAATTTTGTGATAAAATGAACAGAATTTGAAAGCTAAGACTTTCTTATCAGAAGCAACAAAGCACAAAGCTCTTTGCGATTATTGGATGGGGGGCGCGCTGCTAATATTAATGTCTGGTGTAGGGAAAAAACACAGACCTGGCAACATTAACTTGAACTATGGGTGATTCATGGGGTCAAATAGAGCCTGCTTTTATGTAGCTATTTTTTACTGTTAATGCATTATTGCGTTTACTTGCCCTAAATTCAAGAAAAGAGAGATTTTCTTCACACACAATTATGAGTTGCAATCTGACACGTTTTTCCGCACCCTTTTGATTGACAAGATATAATCAGCCCTGATCATTAGCTTTCGTTAAACAATAGTGAAAATAATATAGTTTATCGGCGCATCTCTAATAAAAACGGATCACTTTTTAAATTTTTTTTTTTTACATCTTTACAATTAAAACACATGACACACTGCCTTGTTAATACTTTAGATGAGTATTAGCTGGACCAACCTGAGAAGTACAGTTTTATAAAGCTAAAGGAGCATTAATTTTGTTTATGATTTGAAAGATGTTACTGAAATTATTCCCTACATAGAAACAAGATGCACAGGGATGTTGTCAAGATGGCCACTGAGTGGGCTGTCTTGCAATTAAAATGTGCAGATAAGGAAATGTAGCAGCAGTTTGAGGATGAGTGCTGAATATTCCTTAATACATTCTTGCAAATGTTTGACTGAAGAAGATGCACAGTTTTAAAATACAGAACAAATAGCTACAGAAGAAGCTAGAGCCAATCTGTCAGTGGCCTAAAGGACACTGCTGTCAGACGAATAAAGACTACTGCTTCCACATGAAGAGTTTCTTGCTCCCTAGTAATTGGATTGTTCAGAACCAAGGCACAATTTAACACACCAGAACAGTACAAACATCCACATTCTCACAGAAACATGGCCATTTACTTTCCTATTAGCGAGGAGTAAACATCACTGTCAGTGTCCAAGTCTGTGAGTGTGTATTTGAGTGAAGACACAATGTTCTTCCTGTGACCACTCCTTCCCTAAATGACAACACACTGTCAAACATGACAACATGATGTTGAGAATCATGATGGCTTAGTATATGTAATCAAAGTGGAGCAGAAATCTTAGAAGCATCAGTTAGAAAGGCTTGATGTTATAAACAAATCAGTAGCTTAATGGTTTCCACCATATGCCACTGTCCAGCAAAAGTGTTTATGAAAATTACAGTTGTATCATTTCAAGCTATCAAGCCAAAGTGGACGCCTAACAAACTAACCAATTTTGTAAAAAAAATAATAAAAAAAAGATAAAATACTTTTTTTTAAAATAAAGATTTCATAAATAATTTCATTTGAAATATTAACAGAACTTGCTAAAATATATAATATATATTAAAAAGGTAGGAATTACTGAAAATCCTATTGTTGAGCCCTTTTAAAGAGCAAAAGTAACTAACTATTCCCAGTCAGTGTTATTTTAGTATCACGGTACCTGTCAAAAGTTGGGAAACATTAAACAAATTTTATATTGTTGAAAAAAGACTCTTCTGCTCACCAAGGCTGCATTTATTTAATCACAAATACAATAAAAACAGTAATATTGTGAACTATTATTACAATTTAAAAGAATTGTTTTCTATTTTAATAAATTAACCTATTTAATTTATTCTTGTGATGACAAAGCATCATTACTCCAGTATTCTGTGTCACATGATCCATCAGAAACCATTCTAATGCGCTGATTTTCTGCTCAAGAAACATTTATAATTATGATCAATATTGAAAACTTGCTGTTTAACATTTTTTTGGAAACAATGATACCATTCAAACATACAAGAGAGAAATTAATACTTGTATTCATCAAAGAAGCATTACATTGACCAAAAGTGACAGTGAAGATTTTAATAATGTTACAAAAATATATCTATTTAATAAATAATACATAAATTAAATAAATGCAAACAAATGCTGTTCATTGAACTTTCTATTCATTAAAGAATCCTGGCAAAAGTACCACTATTTCCACAAAAATGTTAAGCAGCAAAAACTGTTTTCAGCATTGATAATAATTTTAAGAAATGTTATCTGACACCACATCAGCATATTAGAATGATTTTTGAAGGATCATGTGACACTGAAGAATCTGAAAATGCAGCTTTGCAATCACAGCAACACATTACATTTTACAATGTATTAAAATATAAAACAGTTCTTTTAATTCATAATAATATTTTGCAATATTATTTTTTTATTATTACTTTTTCTTACTGTATTTTTGATTAAATAAATACAGGTTTGTTGGGCATAAGAGACTTTCTTTTGTTGGGCAAAAGTTTCCAAACTTTTGACAGGTTCAGTATTTATATACTAATACTGCATTTATTAATATTTTAAATAACCTTTTGTTTACCTGTTTTCCTTTTAACTTTAGTTAACTTAACGTTTTTGTAATTTTGGTTATGTGCTTGTGATTTTTTATTTTATTTTAATATTTCTATTTAGTTTTAATTTATGTTTATTTCATTTTAGTACTTCAATTTATTTTATTTCTAAAAAAAAAAAAAAATCCAATATTTATATTTTATTTTATTTCTGCTTTATTTAAAAAAAACAAAAACAAATTTGAATGGTTTTAGTTTTAGTTAACAACAACAACAACACCAACAACAACACCAACAACAACACTGTTCTCAGCTTCTCAGATTTAAAAGCAGCCATGGTTTTTCTAAGCATCGTTCATGTCTCAGCTGAAGCCTGTAGGGAAAAAAGGGCAGATAAGCAGCAGTTGATTGAGCTGGTATGATGGGCACCCAACCCCAATTACCCCCACGACACCAGCAACAGTAACAGGGCTGGTGGTCTGCCATCACAGGTTGCCCCAACAGAGCAGGACAGCACCCTGTCTCTCTCCATTAGCCATCTTAAACCCCTCTAATGCCCCATAATGGCAGAAAATTGTCCAATTAAAGGCACCTACAGCACTCTGTGCCTCTGTCACACACTTATGGATGCAGACATAAAGAGGATCTTATAGTGATGTAAGTAGAGAGTGGTTATCTCGAAATGTGCTCTGATGGGATGGCACAAGGACGTCGAAAATGACACCTATTAATTCTTGTGATTTTACAGCGAAAACATCTTACAAAAGTAAACACTGGTACTTGCTCTATTCATCAAAAAAATACAAATATTAAAAGAAAAGTGAATGTGTTCTTGCTTTTCTCCTTTGCTCTGTGATCTGTAGTGTCAGAGTGGAGGGCAACAGCATGAGCAGAGAAGTGTGGCGAAGGTGAAACTCACTCTGAGCCTGGAACATGGGCAGCACTGCTGGTAGAGGGTTGATTCATCTCTGTTCTGTCATTCTGTCCCTTCAGGGTTTGGACTGATCCTCGTTCACACAAGTTCCCTAGAGCTTTGAGGTAGGTTGAGACCTGGCAAGAGACACGAAGAAAAAAAAAACCGTAATTATGTTTCTCCATCTCTCACTGAAGGCTATATTCACTGTATTGTGTTATATGATGAATGCGGACTTCTGCGAAGACGAAATGTGCTGCAAATAAAACTTTAGTCATTATAAATCGAAATGTCTATGTTATTAAATATGTACATAAGATAAAACCCACAATTTTTCGCAAGCAGAGTGGTTCAGAGCTGAGGAGCAGGCCCCTGCTGCAGCAGATGTTTCTGTAAATGGCGTCGGCAGTAAACATCCGGAGTCTCGTGGAGCGAATGGCTGGAATCACTTCCTTTAGCATGTCACAGTGAAGGTCTAAGTGAGGAGACAGGAAGGTACTCACAGCCATTAAGCTATTTAAACCTTTAATGTAAAATCTCAATGAATATATGGCAACTGGTGAATAATCCCTTTTGCTATATACACTCACTGGCCACTTTAGGTACACCTGTTCAACTGGTCATCTAATCAGCCAATCACATGGCAGCAACTCAATGCATTTAGGCATGTTTATGGTCAAAACAATCTGCTGAAGTTCAAACTGAGCATCAGTATGGGGAAGAAAGGTGATTTAAGTGACTTTGAACGTGCCATGGTTGTTGTTGCCAGAGGGGCAGGTCAGAGTATTTCAGAAACTGCTGATCTGCTGGGATTTTCACGCACAACCATCTCCAGGGTTTACAGAGAATGGTCCGAAAAAGAGAAAATATCCAGTGAACGGCAGTTCTGTAGGCGAAAACGCCTGGTTGATGCCAGAGGTCAGAGGAGAATGGCCAGACTGGTTTGAACTGATACAATAGAAAGGCAACAGCCACTCAAAACACCACTCATTACAACCCAGGTCTGCAGAAGAGCATCTCTGAACGCACAAAGCATCGAACCGGAAACAGGAACAGGAAACTGACGTTACAATTCACATGAGTCACCAAAATTACACAATAGAAGATTTGAAAAAACATTGCCTGGTCTGATGAGTCTCGATTTCTGCTGCGGCATTCAGATGTTAGTGACGTGACAACACCAGTAATACCGGTATCACCGGTTGGTACCACCTTGCTTTTTAAATCTGAATTGGCAAATTTGCGGCGATTGCTTGAATGGTGGGTTCATTATTATTCTTAATGAAAAACACAACAACAAAACAGTGTAATGACAAACTCACTTACTGTATATTAAACATAGTTAAACGGGTTATTAACAAAACGTATAAGAAGGCTTTATTAACATAACAAATAAGCAGCATGCTGATAAACTAAATCTGACTCCTGCTGTGACACGTTCGGCTCACGCTGAATTGAGTTTTTAATTGTAGTGTCTGTTCTCTATCTGAACTTTCCAGCACCCTGCTGAATCTATGTCATGACGAATTAAGGCAGTTCTTAAGGCAAAATGGGGTCCAACCATAGACTGTAAAAAATATGGACAAAGCGTCTGTGACATCACCCATAGACTTTCTGAAGAACGGTTTTGAGGCCGTTTAAGGGGGGTATGGGCGGCGCCATCTTGGAAATATTTCAATACAAATGTTCAGAAAGGATACAGAGGTGGTATGATGTGTTGTGTCAGATCATGGCCGAGACGTCAAATTTCAGGAATTCCACTCGCCGCAGCCTAGCCTGACTTCGTCATACTCATATTCTATTCAGAATGTGAGTGTGATTGTGCTCCATAGGGCTTTGATTATGAGGCGTGTCTTAACCGAACCAGGAAAAAAAAAAGCTCTGCACTCAATTGGATAGACCTACAACCAATCAGAGCAACGCAGTAAGTGACTTGAGCGGTCATAGTTGTATCAAATCCTGTAGGAAGGACGGCAAACACATCTTGACGATCGACAAATGCCTTGATTGCAGTTCTCTGTTCATCTTTTAAAATGAATGCGCTGTCGATTTCTTCTACAACAGACGCGATAGCGGAATCTATACATCTCAATTCTCCAGCTGCAACCAGTTCAAACCATGCGCTCTTTGATGAAGTGATGATTACGTAACTGCAGATCATCTGTCCATCATCGTATAAAGCCCGCCCTGGCAATTTGATTGGTCCGACCATTTCTGAACTGATCATAATTACTCCTCAATGGATCAAGTCCAGACCGAACTTCCCGACCAAAAAATTTTGTGGGCGGGGTTCGGGCTGACATCCAGGCTAGGCGCAGCCCGTTATCAGCTGTCAATCAAGCTGTCAATCAAAGTTAACCACGCCCTTATTTGTCATACATTTTATATCTAAATACGATCTAAACTAACGAGTTAGAAAAAAAATCACCCCCCCTCACAGTTGTCAGGCACTCGGAACCTATCGAAAAATACAATTAAAGTCCATGGGACCAACCTTGAAACAAACATGAATTTATGCTGTGAAAACAGACATTTGCTCCCTTTTGGGACCTGCCCCAAGAGGATTTTCGATGTAGGTAGGCTTCCGGGTAGGCTTCATTTTTCAGATTAGAATGTTGCCGCTTGGGTCCAACCCAGTACTAGCAAGTGTACCTGATAAAGTGGCCGGTGAGTGTATATTTATAAAAAAAAGTGATTCAACAGTTTCCCACTGCACTATGGGATACCTTGGCACAGTATGGCAATGTGTTCAGCCAGGTCTTTAAAGCCTTTCTCGACCAGACTGCTGTTGAGTGGACTGTGTTCCTGAGCCCAGAATTCCACCACTACACACAGAATCTCCTGCAGAGTGACCGACATTCCCAGCCTCCACTCCTACACACAAACACACAGTAAACTCAGCCTGCACAGCCTGATGAAGCATCTGGAATGGACATGTCTCGACAAAATGTTATATTCAATGTGGAAATCTCTTGGCATACTATGCTCAAACAGTTGTAATATGACAAATTTTAGTATAAGCTGGAAAATTCAATTTGTGCTTAGATCACAACAATGTGTCGCAACAATCAATGCATATATCTTGAATATTTCTGTATATCTAAAATCAGGAGATTTAAACAAAATATGCCATCATAGGAGGCATCATGGCATTAGCGATTAAAGATAAAAATGTTATAATAATAATAAAAATAAATAAATACACACACAAGGGTCACCTATCATTAAGAATAGGCATAATGGTTTTAATACTGAGCTAAAGTTTTCAGAAAACTCTTTGTAGTTTTTAGTTTAGTGTAATTTTGTACTGTAACATTTTTTGTATGTTTATTTAGCATCTGTGTGGCCTCAAAATAATAATAATACATTTACTTTGTATATCGCCTTCAAAAGGTTGCTTTCTCAAAGCGCTTAACAACACAAGCAAACACAACCATATAAATTAAAACACAGAGCAATCACACAGAAAAGAAACATGACATATAATTTAGGGGGCGTGGACTGAACCCTGAATACCACTACTTAAAATGCGCTGGAGCGTTAAGTAAAGCAACAAGATCAAAGCATATCTCATTTCTCACAAAAAATGCGTTGTGTCCTTCCAAGCTTGTTCTTTTAAAGTAGCCTGTCAAGACCAGTCTCCACAAGAACGCAAGTCTGTTCTTTGCAATATTTGAATTAAGAAAAAGCAATATACTTGCCCTGCTGCTATTTTCAATGGCCCCACCACAAAAGGGATATATATATTTATTTATATTTATTTTATACTTATTTATATAAATATATATGTACCACATTTTTTTGTGGTGTGGTCGCTGAAAATATCAGCAGGGCAAGTACAAATCGGAATTACTGGCCCAACATGACAAGCAGGAAAAAAAAAATCCTTAATGTTACTGGGAGTGGGTTGTTATAACTGATGAACAAGAAATAATGAAATGTTATAAAGGCACATAAAATCATGTACTATGATAGACTATCATTATCACACAGTTGACTGAAAGACTCCTACCTGTGTGGAGTTGAAAGCACACAGTACAGTCTTAATCAGCAGCATGCTAAGCTGCTGAACTGCCCGGGAGGTCAGAGTTGACTTCTCCCAAATGTTCCAAAAGGTGCTGTTCAGAACAGATGCCCGACTGCTTCCGGGTGACCTCCTGCACAGAGTAACACAGGGTTACTGACACATAAATGAATACATAGATACAGTAGCTATGGATACATCGACAGATCTGTTATGTTGAGATCATCAACATTTTAGTTTTAGGGTAAATATAATATAGTTTATGCCGTTTTAAAAAGGTAATCTATTGAATATACAATATATGATCCTGTACAATATAGCAGACACGTAGATGTGCGGTCATAATAAGGAAAAGTTGCTGATGTACAACCTATGTGTTGATATCTATAGTTAACAGTTACTTAACAATTGTCTTTCCATCAAAAAAAGGTGTACAGTAAGACATTAGCATATATCCAAGCCGCTACAGATTGTGTTTTAGTTCTATTTCCTTTTTAACATGTTTTGACTGTTTATTTTGGAAAAATACAGCAGTTTCTCTTCTTTGGGCTCATGTAGGATACCAAAAAGTTGTTGTTTATTGAAGCAGAGATGAACAGAGCTCAGGTGCTCACCCTGAGCTAGCAGCATGAAGCTCCAGCTGAAAGAGTCTAAGGAAGAACTCATGCAGGTTACAATGGAGACGAAACAACTCAGTGGATGGTGGGCTTGGCAGTGAGTGACAGGTGGGTTCGTTTGCCAGACACACTCTTGAATAAATCAGATAAAATTGCATTACTGAGAGAAACTCTGTTTGCCTACGAGCAGTTCTGACAGGTACATTGACAGTGTCATACCGAACTGACGTCTCAAGAAGTGACCAGAGTCCGCCCTTACACTCTGGACACTGAAGAACCTGAAGGAAGTACTTTGTGTGTCCAGGAGAACCCCAGGTAGGATTGTTGCGCAGGATACTGTGGAGAACGGTGATAAACATGCTGAGGTACAATGGTTTTGCATCGCCCTAGAAGGGAGAGAGCAAGAGCGAAGACTAGGTAATCTTGTCAACTCAGAACAGGGGAGGTACAAACAAGCTTTTTAAAAAATGCAAAGAGTTCCATCTGTTATGGGGAGTTCAGATGCTTAAACCAACCTCAGTGGTGATCAAAACATATCTAGAGAGGAAGGGGGCTGATGGCCGATATAATTTTGATAAAACTATCATTACAGTTTAATGACAGCAAATAGACAAAATAGTAAACATTTCTATAATTATAGGAATTATAATTTTTTAGACACTCATAATACATAACACTCATTTACTAAAAGTTTTGTGTTTTTAAAATTAGTCTCTTATGCTCACCAAAGCTGCATTTATTTGATAAAAAAAAAAAAACTATAGCACATATTAAAGGATTAGTTTACCTCAGAATATTTTATTTTTTAGAAAATGACCAATCATTTTGCTAGATAAGACCCTTATTCCTAGGCTGGGATTGTGTAGAGCCCTTTGAAGCTGCATTGAAACTGCAATTTGGACCTTTGAAGTCCACTATCCTGGAATCCTGGAATGTTTTCCTCAAAAACCTTCATTTCTTTACTTTACAAAATCCTTGGTTCAATTGACGCAAATGAGAGGGAGGAGGAGAGGATTTTTCACGAGTGATGATATTACTGCGCCGAGTCGAAGTGCTCCCAAGCACTTGCTATGGTATTCCACCATACAATATAGTTATCCATTTTACACGCTTAGAAAAGCGCAACGTTTTATTTTGTTTCACCGTTCTTGGTCGAGTTACACTACTCGAGTAACTGTATTTAAATAGGGAAAACGTGGAGGTGTTTGGTCGCTTCTCTGCTTGGATCCTATTGAATAAACTGGGCTAAGCTAAGTGCTAACAAAGTTTCACCGCAAGACGAGAGAGGTATGCATCAACTCGTCTTAGTTAAAGGTAGGGTAGGTAGAATTTTTCTAACAAAATATGTTTGAACTGTCTATATATACCAACACATAATTAAAATGTAAGTACTCTGAAAAAGAAAGTATAAAAATCGAGTGTCTGTAGTCCTCTCAGTGCTGTAATAAACACAGCTACTTATCTCCATTCGGGACGAATGAAATGATTGGCTGGAGCGACTGTCACTCTCCCTCGCTACCATGGCAACCAGCCCTGCAGCTACAGGAGCCGCCCACACGCGCACGCCCGTTTGACTCGAGGAGGGGAAGAGGCACGGACACTAGAAAGAATCACAATTATGGCCGCGAATTTAGCCGTCAAAATTCCCAGTACCTGCATATACAGTCAGCGAAGGCAAACCAGGCAAGAAAAGGAAGACAGTATTTGAAAAGGCTATGCCCAAAAAGTCTTCGGATAAAGCAAGCAATATCAGGGCTTTCCAGCGGTGGACAACTGAGGGACATCAAGGGGCTGAAAAGTGACGGTAACAGTGCTTTCATCGTGGAAGCTCTTACAATCAAAACACCGTATATGTTATGAATCTTACACGAAATTACACTTCATCACAGTGTAACTGATGGTAACAGGAAAAACGTGTATCAATGCAACCTGTTTTTAGCTTTGAGTTTGCCTTATGTTACTAGCTTGTTACCGAATCAAACTCAATATATTTTAAACTTTACCCGTATCGATATGCTGGCTTGATAGTGAGTACTAACAGCCATGTTAGTTGTTTTTATTCATAATGATAAAGTTAGGTATTTTATTACATGTGATTCTGACATGATGTTACTCCATGCACTGCTCGTCTCCGCTCGGCGTTGGTAAACGCGTCCTCCAGCTGAGCGCGGGCGGCATCGCGCGGTCATGTGTTTTGGGGGCGTGGCTTTGGAAGGAGCCCAGACGGGAGGGGGTGGGTGTCAATGGAATAATGAGCTCTGTTTATTGCAGCTCTGAGAGGACTACAGACACTCGATTTTTAAAGTCCCCGTGAACCGGAAGTTGCAACCGACTTTTCTCCAGTGTTGTGACGTATTTCCGAGAGAAACGGAATACTAAATGAGGCAAAATAGTGGGCATGGCTTTTTTTTCCAACTAGCACCTGATTGGATCTAGAAAAGTAGGTGTTTCTAGTAGCCTGTCTACCGTCAGTTGGACGGGCGTGGTTACGGATGTTAAGCAGACACCCAAACCGTCAAACCTACGTCATCAGGGAAGGTCCTCCAAGGCAGAGGGGAGCGGCATTTTCAGACTTTGATTAAAGATTACGAAGCCAAAAAATTTGTTTGTGTGGATTGACTTGCATGGATGAATTGTTCACCACAAAACGATCAATTTAGGCAAACAAAGTAAGTATGGTCAATTTTGATTTCATGGGGACTTTAAAATCTCTTTTTCAGAGTACTTACATTTTAATTATGTATCGGTATATAAAGACAGTTTTAACAATTTTGGGAATTGTTATTTTTTTTGTGAAAATTCTGCCTACCCTACCTTTAAGGGAATAACATAGTTTAATATGAAAAAACGGTGGAGTATCCCTTTAAAAAAATACATGAGCATTGGATGACGTGGGGGTGAGTAAATTATCAGGAAATTTTA
This sequence comes from Semotilus atromaculatus, assembly GCA_031834385.1. NCBI lineage: Eukaryota > Metazoa > Chordata > Actinopteri > Cypriniformes > Leuciscidae > Semotilus > Semotilus atromaculatus. The sequence continues at coordinate 414,596 of JAULUF010000035.1, forward strand.
ATTATGAAGTGAACTATTCTTTTAATGCCTTATTCTGAATGACCATAATCTACATCCCTTAATCATAGCCAATACATAAACATAACAACTACCTGACTAACTATTAATAAGCAGTAATTAGAAGTTAGTTAATAGTGAAAATTTGCCCCAAATCTAAAGCGTGACCAAAATTTTTTGTTTTGTTTTCATGTCATTTCAACATCATGTCATCACACAAACATGTTCACTTAGTGGTAAGAGGTCTTTAGTAGTTGGTAAAAAATGATGCTGTTTTAATGTAACAGAAACCACACTTCTTAAAACACCCTTAAAGAAAGAGAAAGCACTACACTTTGCTTTTTAAGAAAGATAATCCCAACTAAAAGTAACAGTGCTTTATAAGGGCCTCTGGGATTCTGAATAGCTCTTATTATACATACATGCAGTGTGTGCTGCATTAGCTGTTGGAGCAGCAGGGCTGGTGGCTTCACTCCAGGCTGCAGGGATCCCAGGATCTCCTCCAGAGCTTGAGGGAAGAAGGCACACTCCACCAAGCTCTGCACATTGCTAAAGTCTACCACTGGAATCTGAGTATAAGAGAAAGACATACAGGAAATAAGATGACTGATGATAATGTGTTCTCAGGGTCAATGTCAAATGAGTGCGTTTGGACATTTCCGCTTGAGAAACCAGTGGAGGCGCACTGCAATGTTTCTTTAATGGGTATGCCAATCATGAGTGTACCGATCAAACGGATTTGCCTAAATCAGGTGACCTGGCTGTGATGAGCCCTCCGTTTATTACTCTTCAATGTGACACATAGGAAATTGAATGACCCAATCCTCTTGATGAGTCAAACACTTTAACAGCTTGTGTATGGCAGAAAGATGTGCTGAAAAGTTTTACACAGGTTTGAATACCTGAACAGGCAGGTTGGGTGTGTAGTAGCTGTAGAACTCGGGGACTGTCAAAAGCATTTTCTTCCGTTTCTGAAACGAGATGTCATGTAAGGTCATACTTTATAGTAGGTATAGTGATAAGCGTGACAACTTTCTCATTTGTGCGCAAAAGCCATCTGCGAAAGCCATAATTATGTTTCAAAATGATTTATAAAGGTACCAGAATAAAAATATATTAGACCTCCATTATTACGATGTATTCTTTGAACATTTCCTTCAAATCTTTATGTGAAAAGTCATCAGTGACATCCATGGACTCGTCAGTGACAGCAGCAGCAACCAGGGCGGCTGATTCACACCTCTCTTTTACGTCGAATGACTCTAAATTACAGGACCAGTTTAACTCGGAGCAAACATGCTGCAAAAGAAAAACAACAAAAACATCCCTAATATCAAAGCTTAAGGTTGAATATAAAAATGTATTTTATTTACTTTTTTTTTTTAGAAATCTCGATAATATGTAACACTTTACAATAAGTTTTCATTTGTTAACATCAGTTAATGTATTAACTAACATGAACTAACCATGAGCAATACATTTGATACTGTATTGGTTAATCTTTGTTAACGTTAGTTAATAAAAATCCAGCTGTTCATTGTTTGTTATGTTCCTTCACAGTGCATTAACTAATGTTAACAAATACAACTTTTGATTTGAATAATGTATTAGTAAATGGTGAAGTTAACATTAACAAAGATTAATAAATGCAGTAGAAGTGCAATATATTATTAGTTCATGTTAACTAATGTAATAAGCTAACTTTAACTAATGAAAGCTTATTGTGAAGCGTTATCGAAATAGCATTTATTTTTTCAAAAACACAGCAAAACAGTAATATTGTCAAATATTATTATAATTTAAAATAATACATCTATTTTTTAAGCCAAAGCTGAATTTTAATATATTTTTTTTATTTTAAGTCCAATTTAGTATGAGACTTATGAAAGAAAAATTATGATTACCGAAAAATATATAATTTACTCGCCATGCAGTTCTACCTCTATAATTTTTTAAAGAGATGTTTAGCAAAATGCTGATGCTGCTCTTTTCAATACAACAAAACAAGTGACATAGCAGTTGCCCGTTGAAAAAAGTACCAAATCATTAGTAAATATAACTTGTCTGCAATATTCCAAGGCATTGTTTAGTGCCAAGACACATTGACCCAAGGTGTTATGTCCATAACATGCAGATGCAGATGCGTTCTATGAAAAAAAAAATGATGGGGCCTTTTTGTCCTGTTTGAAGTTTGACAACACCTAGTCACTATATGATTCTGTTGTATGGAAAACAGTCTTTCTTTTACATTCCCACGAAAGAACACAACACAACAAGTTTGGAATGACATGATGGTGAGTTAACAATGACAAATGTGTCACTTTTGGATGAACTACTCTTTAAAAAAAAACGTACAATGCAAAAAGTCACTTTACCCCAAAAAGATGTTTGGCTACATAGCTGACTTTATAGCGAGGGATTCCACACTTCTCGGCTCTCTCATCGGATGTGTTTTTGGATAACACGTGAGTTACAGCACACGATTTTGGCCAGTCCGTGTAGACAGCAGCTCTGCCTGCTTTTAATATCCTTCAAACAAAAAGTGGTTTGCAAAATCCGCATTAGCAATTTCAACATGAGCCTCCAGCAAAATATCATCATTGAAGGCCCAAAGCATGTTGTCCAAACAAAGTGTTTTCACTGTGCACATCCTGACCTGACAAACATACTCCTCCTCGTTGGATCATCAATGTCAACAAGCACTACCCAGTCCTACAGGTGGAAAAGGGAAATGTCAAACATTTCTTTTAGCTGTTTTCTTAATGAGTTAACAATATAGTGATGCTCACCTGAAATGCTCCAGACACTGTGCTGTTAGCCACCCTCTCTCTCCATGTTTTCAGTGGATTGGGTATCTGAGGAGTCTTAGCAGTTAAGTTTAACTCGTATGAAGCCTCTGGAAGCCACGACATTTGGTTCACACTGTCCAGAACATATTCTGGGGTGACTATCCACTTCCCTGAAACAAATAGAAAGCATAGTAAACATTTGAGTTAAAGTTTGGGAACATTATTATTTTTTAATGTTTTTGAAAGAAGTCTCTTATATGCTCACTTATGCATCAAAATACAGTAAAATAGTAATATTGTGAAATATTATTGCAACTTAAAATAATTGTTTTCTATTTTATTAAATTTAAAAATGTAATTTATTCCTGTGATGGCAAAGCTGAATTTTCAGCATCATTACTCCAATCTTCAGTGTCACATGATCCTTCAGAAATCATTCTAATATGTTGATTTGCTGCTCAAGAAACATTTATTATTATTATTATTATTATTAGCAATGTTGAAAACAGTTTTTGCTGCTTAACATTTTTGTGGAAACAATGATAGCATGCAAACATTTGTGGTAAGATTGAAAAAAACGATTTTATAATTTCCACATTTTACTGTATTATTGATTAATTAAATGCAGCCTTGGTGAGACTTTTTTTCAAAAACAAATTGTAATGAGTCCATTGCTCTAACATGTCAACAAATGAATTATTTAATCCATTAAAGCACATGACGGTCGAGTCTCAATTTCCAATATTACAGACCTCCAGCACAGGCTGCGAGAAACTTTTCACTTGCTAAAGCTTTTTGGACGATGAGGTGAGTTGTTGCCTCCTTATAATCCTGGAACAGAAACATGTTGGCATTGAAATATTGTGAACTGTAAATTATGTAAAACCCCCCCAAAAAAGATCTTTCTCATCTGACGTATAAAGTCACTTTACTAATCTGGTCTACAACCTTACCATGAGATAGCTTGAGATAGGAAAAGGTCAAGAACTTTGAGGTTGAGTTTATTCTCATGAGGGGTTCAATTAGTAGAGAGAACAATCTGTGACTATATTAAGATGGTATTGAGGGCAAGGACAAAATTATACAGTCCGAAATACACTGTAACATCAGGAAGCAATTAGAGTCATTTTTCAGGGCTAATCACCAACACTTTATCATTTTCTGCACACACCGTAAGACACGTTTAACGCAATGGAGGAGAAGGTGGGCTTGTGTGAAATTTACAAAGGCTATATAATATAATAACAATATAGCAGTGCACTTTTGACTGGTTATGCCAAACTTAAACTTGTTATCGAATTAACCTAACTAGTAGATTCTGCAAACAAAATGATACTAGAGCCTTTCTTACAACTAACTAGCTTATTTTTCCCCACCCACTTTTAGGTAACTGGTATATTATTATTGAAATGTTTAAAACATAACAAACTTGTTAAATATATTGCTTGATATGTGTGCTTGTGTGTAATGTACTTTCTTTAAAATAAATTACTCTTGGTTTGGTTTGATATTTTCTATCTAATGCAATCAGTCAAACACAAAACTGTCCAGATATTTCAGGTCCACTGTACAATACATTATGTCAAGCAGATGTCATAATTCATAAGGTTGTCTCATTTATGAGAAAGGTAAAGAATCATGTGAAATTGGTGAGGATACTTACAGAGCCCCCAATGTATCTGCCTCCCAGCAGTCTGATGCCCTGGAGTAACTGTCTTTTCTGGGAATGATTCTTGATACCAGAGATTTGAAAGATATATTTATCGTGTAACGTTACCATCCTAGTGAAAAACAAAGACGTTAATAATATCCATCATAAATGAGTTATCCAATGACAGCTTTCAAAATAAAATTCCATTGATTGGATGTGGCTGTTTACAAACACTACAGAGAGGAAACATCGCAAGAACAGTTTAATTTACTTTAGGGAATCCTCACAAATATAAGATGCGTACAATGTTTCTATATCTCACCTGAAACAGAAAACAGTGCAATCACTCCACTCTGATATGACTTATGAATTAACGTTACAGAGTCTGATATCGCTCTTAACACAGCAGCGCGCCAAATGTCAGCACTTGCCATTCGCATTATATCGACCGACACCTTCAGCACTGTACATTTAACACAAACAAAACACAAGTAATATGACACTAACTGTAAAACTAGATCGATTCGATATTTTTCCGTTTCGTTGTTTCTGTCATTTTGCTTGGTTTAGTTGCACTTTCAAAACTAGCGTACAGTGTGAAGCCTGACCACGTTACAATAAGGGGTGACTACTATGTTCAAAATCACTTAAATATTATTATCTCCAATTTGATGCACATGCAGTTTAAAAAAATGCCTGTGACAGATAAATAAATTAAAAATAAGATTAATTTTGAAGTAAAAACAACGAATCAGAAGCACATACTAACAGTAACGAGTACACGCTCCCCTCTTTTCTTAGTGATTTAGTCTGTTCCGTAACACGGAAATTCAGATGTTCTTCCGGTTGGTTGTCAGAGACGCTTTGCGCTTGAGAAACATAGCAGCGCGTCATCACGTGTTTATAAACAAACGGATGCGACGGCTGAACAGTTATATATTCATCTCCGTGAGCGAGCTTGACATCATGTTATTTAACCATCTGAAAGCCTTTTAATCTTATACGACACTTTAGTCTGCAATCTGTTGTTGTGGATCGATATAAATGACTCGACATGAAAGACACTCTTCCTCACGTTCCCATTAAAACACTCGCAGTCTCCCTCCATTAGTGCTGTCTGCTGAGAATGGAAGAAAATACTATGAGACTGTCCATTTACTATAATTATTTGACACTAGACCCATGCTTTTAGACTTGATTGCCATAGCAAACACTTCTCAGATCGTTTAGATCATTTCACTGCAATGAAAAGTAAAGATTTGGGAAGAAATGCATCTGACAAGTCTGCTTGGATTTTAGACCTTGCTAGTCCTTCTTTGCTCATGGATTTAATGTGATGAAGAGCCTCTGAAATCACAGCTTGAAAAGGTACTGTGTACTTTGTGTTAACCTCAGTGTTTTGGTATTTACAGATCTGTGTGTGTGGTTTGATAGTGGAGTGTCCCATAAGTGGTGATGAAGTACAAAACCGCTTTGACAAAACCGCACTGTTGCATATTATGCACTTGAGCAACAGGTGTGTTCTAAACTGTGTGCAAGGTCAATATTATATAAGTAAATAATTCCACATTAAGTGGTGATTTTTAAACAATACTTGATAATTATTCACAAAAGGTGCTGCATTTCCACACTTATACTTACAGTAGTTTAGGTCTAGATGAGGGTTGTTTACATGAAAAACTTTCAAGAAGTGATGTGATTTGGTGTGACATGCTGTTAACCTACAATTATTTTAAGAACATTTTGCTAACTTTTTATAAATGTATGCACATAATAAATTTTTTTTGTACTATTGTAATTTTATGTTTTTAATTTGTTCATAAAAAGCACTCTTCATGTTTTTTCAACCCCAGAGTGTGCATGCCTGTAACTCAAGAAGTATTAAATCTTATTTCTCATTTTAGATTTTGGTTCTTAACAAACCTTTCTTATGGCATCTTATCTTATATATCTTATGGCATATTTTTATTGTTCATTCCCAGAGATAGGCAGTGTTGCTCCATGAGTAAATTGTTAAATTGTACACATTTTCAGTCAACAAAAACGATGAAAATGTGGGTGAATTTTCAAACAGCTGATAGTCTACTTAATGTATTTAAAGAGTAATGTCTGAAGAACAAATAATGTTAAAAATACAAATAATGTTAAAAATAGAATTGTATATTCTTTCTTTTTATCAAAACAACTGCATTAATCATATCGATTTTAATAATATTGCTGTGCCAATTACTAAAAATACACTGAAATGGCCAAGTTGAGGCACATTAACTTCCTTTCAGAATATATTTTTTTTTGATTTTGTTAATATTTTTTTCAGTGGAAAGACAAGCATAAATAGTGATGAAAGCCAAAATATTAAATGTCACAGATATTCACGGAGTAGGCTAATCCTCTATTTTGTAGAGGGGGGTCAAAATGACACTTTTCACCTGAGATTTGGAGCCAAATTTACAGGGTGTAAAAATGAATTTAGAAAAGATGGCAGCATCAATATTTTATTTTTACATAGAAATTGATAGGTCTATTAGTTAAATCTGTTTACTTTAGCAATCTTTGTTGCATTATATTATAGCCTATGCTTTAAAGAAGTATTAAAGATATCTTACTATCCTTTTAGATTCTGGTTCTTAACAAATGTTCCTTTTGGTATCTTCATTTTAAAGGCCCTTGATTGTTCAATGCCAGAGATATGGAGATCTTATTGTGGCTCCATAAGTAAATTGGTCAATTGTACATCATCACAATTGCATAGATATAGAACATACCTGTCTGAGTGCCATAAATAAAATTAGCATGCCTGTAACTCTAAAGGTATTCAAGATATCTTAGTATCCTTCTGGATTCTGATAATAAACTTTTCTTTTGAAACCTTAATTTTCAAAGCCCTACTGTAGGCTATATAGTTCAGTCCCATAGGGGATCTCAAAGCAGCTACATGTTCAAATTGTTGAATTTTACCTTTTTTTCAGTGATTGAAAACCAAATGTGGTTCACTTTGCACACAGCTGATACTTAGCCTACTGCATTTAAAGGGCAATGTCTGAAGAATAAATAATGTTTAAACTAGAAATGTAGGCTATCTTGTTTCCCTCTAGCAAAATAATTGCATACAGCATAACTGTGAGTACCAAAAATCTACTGAAAATGGTTAAGTTGACGTATATTAACTTACTCTCAAAGGTGTATTTATAAGAATCTATATTTGAATCAGTTTTTGGAATATTTGGAAGATGGGATTTTGTTAATTTGAACAGCTTCTGAAGCTACCAAGAGTTCAAATACTATACCGTAACTATACGTTACCTTATGAGATTGAAACATATAGGGCCTTAAAAATTAAGATTCCAAAAATAAAGTCTCATAGGAACAAGAATCTAAAATGACATAAAGATTGAATTAAAGACATGTAAACTTCAGAAAATGTTTGTTTTTGGCTCTCAGGAAGGTGTGCTGCATTCAATTGTTTTGATAGAGGGAAACGAGATAGATTTGTAGTTTCAGTATTATTTGTTTTTTAACATTTTAGACATTTTTTCTTTAAACACGTTAACTATCAGCTTTTTTAAAAGTTACCTACATTTACTTCTTGACCATTGACATGGGTAAAATTCACATATAGGGCCTTAAAAATAAATATTCCAAAAGAAAAGTACATTAATAATGAGAATCTAAGAAGGATATTAAAATACAGTATCTTGAATAGCCTACTTTAAGATTTAAAGGCATGACAACTTTAGAAAAATCATATTTATGGCACTCAGAAAGGTATAGGCCTAGGCTTCTATGCAACTGAGCTGATAGAAAAACACGAGATAGGCCTACATTTCATTTTAACATTATTTGTTCTTTAGATATTCCTCTTTAAAATAAAAAAAGTATCAGCTGTATGCAAATAGACCCACATTTGGTTTCTGACCTGAAAATGTGTACAATTGACCAATTTACTCATGGAGCCGCATGAAGATCTCCATATCTCTGGGATTGAACCATCAAAGGCCTTTAAATAAAGATACCAAAAGGAAAGTTTGTTAAGAACCACAATCTCAAAGGTTATTAGATCTAAGTTTGCATGCCTGTAACTCAAGAGGTAATACATATATCTATCTATATATTTATTAGCTCTTGAGTTACAGGCATGCAAACTTGTGAAAAAACACAAGAAGTGCTTTTTGGACTGTCACCTTTGGCATTAAATGAAACAAAGATTGCTAAAGTAAACAGATTTAACTAATATACCTACCAATCTCTTTAAAAATACACAGTGTGTTGGCTTTCATCACTATTTAGTATTTATGTTTGTTTTTCTACAGAAAAAAAATATTAACAAAATCAAAAATTTGAGCCGGAGACCTCTGGTTGAGTTGACACGGACTGACCCAAGAAGGGTTCATTCGTTAAAACGATTTACTATAGTTGAATGTAGTTCAAGAACATTAAAGGTGCTAAACGCAAGTCTCTGAGTTTTTGCAGAACTACGCCCCTCTGGCGATAAGCGAAACTGCAACCAGAGTGGTGGCACTAGACAAAATTTTTCTTTTCTTTACTTTACGTGGAGTTTGCGTTGGGGTTTGGAATGGACTACAAGCCGGTCTCTTTGAATCCATCTTCTACCTTTGACGCACGAGTTGTCTTCGCTGATGCGGAGAATGGCGGCTTATACACAAACCTGCGAGACATAGCCTGGTGAGCGTGAACGCGCATGACGTCACGCCCAGTCTCAAATTCGAGCCCGAATCCCTTTTATTTAATTTACTGTACAGGATTATAGAGGCAATCTCAGTGAGCAGAGAAGGGCTCATTCAGCCCATCAGGCAGTTCTTTAAGCATGTATAGGATAGAAAAACAGGTATTTTTAACATGAAAAGTTGCGCAATGCACCTTTAACTAATAACTGCACATCTAGCCTACAGCATTGATTAATCTTTGTTAATGTTAATTTCAACATTTATTAATACACTATTAAAATCAAAAGTTGCATTTGTTAATTCAGAATTAGTCATCTTCAAAAAAACAACATGCACATAGTCAATAAACACAACCCTCGCGCAGACCGGGTTTATTTACCCGGAACTTTTTTCTTTCTTTCGTCCAATTCTTTTCTTTCTTTTTTAATGTTCACCTGCATTGTATGCACCATGGATGTTGTGCAGTTTGGCCTGTCTCAACAATGAAGCCAACAACCTTCTCACCATTTCAGAGTAAACCAATTCACTTCTTTAATATATTTAATATCCCGAAAGCTTTATTTTGGAGTTTAGGGAGCTAGAACATGATAAGAAAAACCTTTTTTAGGCGGTTTTAAAGCAGAGGCACTGGCTGCTTAATATTTCACACCACTACCTCCAGTATGCGTGGGGAACAGTTTGTAAGGGTAGACATGCAGAGAAACACTAGTGTGTCTTTAAGTGTCGAGAGAATACATCTGCCCCAGCTCTCTCTCTCACACACACACACACTTATGCACAACACCAGCTCTCTTCCTTGTATGGCAGCTTTCAGAACTACTCTGGGACTCCACAACATTTGAGTTCAAAATAGATAACAAGACAAAGGAAATGGAGGGTGCATCTGCCTAATTGGGCCCTATGTGGTGACAGCATGAACCTGACACTTTTCCCACAACTCTCATGTGAATGAGACACGGGCGATGATGCGCATCCCTTTGTAACATCGGCTACACACACTCGTGCGCGCGCACAGACATTGACGCAGACGGTCCCAGTGTAATTACACTGTTTGGTTCCTAATCCTATGTCTTAAAAACCTACACAAGTCACTTTCTCTCTCTTCACTCTTTCCCCTTAGACAGTAGTTGGGGCTTGAATAGAGTTTAGAAAATAATAACATGCAAGCTTAACTGCGGAGTCTGTCAAGTAAGGGAAATAATATTTGTCCAGCTGGACAGCCTTTCCCTTTGTGCGGGCTAAATTAATGTTGAGATTTCTGTCTGCGAGAGGAGAAAGGGCTGTCGTGTCTGAGAGGAAGTGCGAGCTGTTTGGTGTTTGACAGGGATTATTAAAATCAGCCCAGATGAAGGGGAGAGGGGCGCCAGCAAAGCCAAATTGACACTGACACTCTCCATTACACTCCACTTGACTTGTGATGACGACGTTGATACAGTCTTTCTCTCGCTGGCACACACTGGATCTGTGCGGAGCAAGACTTGAACATTGAGGGCTTTATAGCAATCTGAGGCCAGATTGATTGTTTATTTAAAGCGAGGGCAAAAAGATGCGTCAGTCTATATCCCGACGGCATCTTGTAATACCGCGAGGCCGCTCTTTCCGATATGCATGTATTACAACCCGAGCTGTACTGTAAATTGAATGGCACTCCAGCTTGACGCAGAGAGGGAGGCGGATGGATTGAAAAACAATGGATTGAGACTAGAAATATTTATGGCAGATGATAACTAGCGCCTTGTTCCAGCTGCGCTTTGACGCGCAGCCACTGATAAGGATCTTGTTGGAGGTGAAATCAAATCATTTTCGTGTAAGGGGACGTCATGTGTGTTCGAGGATGTTTCATCAAACATAAAGGCTTCTCTTTTCAAGCTTACATTTGATCCCTTTCCGACAAATGCATTACACAAGCAGACATCCATTATTTTTTCCCAACTTCTTTTCTTTTTACTGGCTACGGCTACGATCTAGGTTATGGTGCCCTGAATAGCTGTGAAATGGAGCTGTATAGATTATTTTACCCAATACAGTAATGTGCAGCAGAAGCAGTGTTCTTCTTTATGTTTCAATTAGGTTACCAGATTTAATCAAATAAAATAAAATAAACAACCTCAACTTTCCTCCCCTCCCCTTACAAAAAATACTTACAAAAATGTAACCTCTGATCCTTTCATTATGGGGTGGGTTTATGAATAATGATGGACAATTGTCAATAAAACATTGACTATATGAAACAGGTGGATATAAATCTCTCTAGTATGTGCACGCAGGTAAGGGGAAAATGCATTTGAAATTGGGCGTCATTGGAGTATAGAATGTCCTAGGAAAGACGAACATGGGACAGAATGTGTGAGGGGCTTCTCACTGCAGAGCAAATGGGTGGAGCTTGACATCCGTCTCCTCCTCTCTGGACCTTATCAGTGGAGCTAGAAGGTCCAATCACACCCTAACCCAAAAAACCCTAATCCCTGAACCTAATTAGGTTAAGCTCCACCCCTTTGATCCACAGAGGTGGAGCTGGACTAGGTCAAGCACGACTCATTAGGCTTTGCAGCAAGCACCACTTGGAATGTGTCAGAATTACAGTGTGTATGTGATCCCAAACATTAGCAATCCAAAATCACTACTATATTCTTATGTGCAATTTTTGATGAAACAAGCCCTAAAGGGCTGTTCACACCAAGGACGATAACTATAAATATATAAGTATAAAGTTTGAATAATCATTCTAATTCTGTGATAATAGGGACGTCTACACCTCAGCTATAATGATAATGACACAGAGGAAGGTTATCGTTGGAAACACTTTTAGATTTTTTTTTTCAGCCGATGAACAATAAAAACATTCATTCATAAAAAAAAAAATTTCATTTAAAGGGGTCATGACATGAGAAACCAAATTTGCCTTGATCTTTTGGTATATAAGAGATCTATGTACTATTAAAACTTCCTGCAAGTTTCATAGCTTAAGACGTCCTCCCCATTATAAAAGCATTTATTTAATCAAGCTCTAAATACAGCTCGTTCTAGATCCTTTGAACTTAGTGACGTCACGGTGCGAAGTGACGTACCAGTCGTTTGCATATGACCGCCTCCAGCGCAATACAACTACGCCTCATTTCGCGTCATCGCATGCGTTGTCGTGCAGCGAGTGGGTCTGTTTACAAGATGACTGTGATGCCACGCAGATGTGCTGTTCCTGCTGTGGACAAACAACATGTTTGAATACGCTGCCGAACGATCCAGACGTCAGGGAAAGCAGTCGGATGCAGTTTATTTACAGCATATGCAGCTCGCCAAAGCCTTATTTGAACAGTGAGTGATCAGATGAGTGTGACAGGGCATGTTACTGAAAGAACGAGCAGAGAGCGAGCGAGCCCCGGCCGCGCACGCGCCTTCAAACTGTCTTGCTATCTCTCTCTCCCTCCCTCCCTCCCTCGCGCATATGAATCAAAATCAATTGAGAATTGACACGATGGTAAAAGATTGGAAGACCGAAATTTCACGTGGTGGATCATTGTGTAGTCTACATGTGATACAAAATGATTAACGTTAATAATTTATGCATAAGCAGCACTGACGTTAGCCAATCATAACAGTGGGCATTAACACTGAAGTCTTAAAGGGGAAACACCTCCAAAACAGACTGTTTGATTCAGAGGTGAGAAACAGGGTGGGAAAATGTCATAAATCACTACATTTAAAAAAAAATTTTTACAAAAAACTATAGTAATACTATAATTGCACCTAGGGGAACATAATAAAACAAAACAAAAAACCATGTCATGACCCCTTTAAACAAAACTTTATCGTTCCTTGGTGTGGACGCTAAGTTATCGTTATAGATATCTGTATAATAATAATTCCTGGTCTGAACACACTTCAAGTTGCTTGTGTATAATAAGTGTAATTCCTTAACCAGAGCAGCTGAACAGCTGTGATTTCCCTTATAGTCTGAATGTACAGTATATATGAATATAAGGGCTGATGTTTGTTTTTAAAGTAGGAAAGAAAGTTCTTTATTTTTACCAGTATTTATTTTTTATAGGGAAAAAATGGACTGGCAAGGTGACTTCCTGCATGACCATGCATTTGTGGAGCTGCAGTTGGAAGGAATCCCTGGTGAGGTGGACATACAGAACCTGATCAGAGACACGGAGGAGAAACTCAGACTCAATGCCTGCAGGTCAGTGGACTAGAGGACGAGGTGTGCAATTGTTAAGTGTTAAAATACATTCTCCCATCCCAATTTAATGTGCAGAGATAGCTACAAACCGGCGTAATAATAAATAAACAAATATGTTACAGTAATGGAATAGTGTGGCTGAAGATACTTCATAATGTATTTTGGTAAGTCATTTAGAATGGGGACCTCCTGTGCTGAGAAATTTTATAAATACAAACACACAGTGGAAATATATTTGAGAATCCATCCTGTCCTATAGTCCACAATGGGAAATCTGGTCACCCTATTCAGTCTAAAAGGTGCTGGTTCTATAGAAGATTATTGATCAGCCTGATCTAAAAACGCATCAATTTACAGATATATGACCAACATGTTTAAATTTGAAGTATACTGCATGAATTGACTATTTCAGCACTGTTTGGGAAGCTTTTTTTATCATGATGTAAATGCAGGCTGGTAGCAGTGGTTTGGTCCTTGAGTGGACATTGTATGACACTTCATTTGCAGAGCTGTTATTTCCACAGATGCTTCCTCCAGTGTAAGTAATCCTAACATTGAGACCACATGATTAATCGAGGCTTGATGAATAGCTTGCCACTTCATCTGAAATCAATAAACTTAAACACATTCTGAATGCAAGCTGGAGTTAGGCATCCTTTTTTCCAATTTGATGGAAGGTTGTGGCATTATCAGATATTGAGGTTTTGTTGTCGATGAAGGACATGTTGAGGAGTGCCCCTGAACTTGTTTCTCTTGCTCTGTTTTAATTCGTAATCGCTTTATGCAGATAATGCATCGTAGAATCTCACCTGCGTTGTTAGTTTTGGAGGACATGCTTCTCATGACTAGATCTCTTTTTTTTCCCCTTCTCCACCTCCTTCTCCACCTCACCTCTTTCCATTGTGCCGCCCGCCCGCTCTGAAAAATCTATCTCTGCCATGCTTTTATCCTTTATGTTGCTCTGAGGACACGCGCAAACCAGAAGGGTCTACGCTAAATGTGTTGTGCGTGAACAAAGGCGGTCTTACTCCCCCCTGCCATTAGACACACGTTCTCATTCCTGTCTGTCCGGCCTCTCTCCTCTCCAAATGGGAAAGTAATAATTGAAGATTCCACATCTTGAAACGAAAACCCTTGTGTGGGTAATTCAAGGATTATTACTGAAGGCCGAGACAGTTTTTCTGCCTCTCTAAGCATTAAAGGGTTATTTTGTGTTCTTGGAGAAAGGTGGAAGATGGGGAACCATTATAAGAACAAAGAACCTGGATAATAGGGAATTGCGCTGAGAAGAGAGAGATAGAGAGGGAGGGTGGGCAGGCGGGCGGGCGGGGTGAAGATCTGGTGGTCAGTCGGAGCAGAGCCGATGCGGATGGAGGCGGGCGAAGACTTCACCCTTCTCCATGACCTCCACTAGGGTGGGCCAAAGCCGTGCAATACACCTGCTTCCTAATCCACTTATCCGAGGAAAAGTTCTAGAAAAGAATGGGAAACCAGAGAATTTGCGACTGCCCGCCTTATTTTGTGGTCCTAACCCATCTAAGGGTCAGCCGACAGATTGCCTCCTCTCGGCTCTAGGATGTCGGAGATTTGCCTAAGAGCTGTTTCCTAATTGAAGGAGATTAAGATAGACTGTCAAACAGCCTAGAATCTCCCAAATTGAAACACTGTTATCCATTAAGCTTTATCAAATCAGACACTCAGGGAGGCCACCGGCAGTACGCCGCCCCCTAATGAAGTGTCAGCCATAGTCCAGCGACGGGAGGCCAGGCTTCGGATTTCACCCCGGCTTACGGAAGATAGCCACAGCAGCGTGCCAATTTACCTTGTGTGTGTGAGCTAGTGTGAGTCCTGACAAATAACCCGTTGGGGGTTTGGCACTAGAGGAGGCTAAGCGGGCCAGATCTTGAGTCGACGGGATCCACTTTCACGGGTCTCATTGGGTACTCCGTATTCGGGGAAAGAGAGGCCTTCTTTGATAGCTCCCAGATAGGCTATTTGTTTCCTGGGCACATGACTTGGTGCTCACTGAAGCTGAGGCTTATTTGAAAGAGATCTTTTCCTCTCCCTGCCTATCACCCTGCTATTTCCTTCTCCGCTTCTCTCTCCTGGAGCGCGACAGCCCACCCACACTAAATTAATTTTGACAAGGAACTTAAGATAACGTCAAAGCGCTGACTAATCAGTGTATTGGGTTTCTGTAAGGCAGAGAGCTGTGAAACATGCCATCATATTTAATAAAAGACTCCCGTTGCCTCTCTTGCTTTCTAGTCCTCTTGTTCTACCCCACACCCTCTCTCTCTCTCTCTTTACCTGGTCTGTCATGTCTGGTTTGTGCGGATTTGAAAAACAATTACAGTTTTTGGAAGCGTGATTGGCAGACAGGGAGGAAGCAGAGAATGGGGCTTAAGGGAGCTTTTGCTAGTCTCTGTGCTCAGGGTTTTGTGTGGAGCTGGTCTCCCTGAAATTCCTTTCAACTTCTCCTTTTGTTGTTGTTTGATTTAAAGGGTAGATTAATCAGGGAATTTTTTTGTGTGCGTGTGAGGCTGTTGACTGCCTTTTTGGCTTTATTCAGTGTGTTTCTCTGAGACTCTTTCTCTCTGTCTGCCTCTTCTTTTTCTCATCCTGTGTGGCTCTCAGAGTCAGTGAAAATTGTGTTATTGGATCTGATAAATCTGGAGGGGGTTAGCACACCTCTTCAGGTGAGGTCAGATGAAAGTCTGCTTTGTCTTTTTATCAGTGCTTTATAGCTATTTACCTATATTTTTTATTTAGATATTCTTCAGTATATGTAACAATGAGTTCCAGGAAATCATATTTTGTGGTCACAGTTGTATTACGTTCTATTCATAATTATACCTTGAAAGAGTAATCTTTTAAAACACATGATCAGTGCTTAATTTCATGTGCTACATCATGTGTAATCAAGTATTTTATAAAGTGTAACGATGAATGGTATTAACTGTTGTTCCAAAACAGAGGTAGCCGAAAGAGAGTGTTCAAATCAGAGGGCTAAAATCAGGGTAGGAAAAAACGCCTTTTATTTCTAAATTATGACAATTTTGATGTATAAATCATACTAACATTATAAGTGCACCCCAGGAAACATGATAAAACAATGCTGTGACCCATTTAAAATAGCTTGAATTTAACTCTACACCATTTAGTATATGCGGATCTATGATTATGCAAATTAGCCCCACCTCCACTCACTCACACAAGCTTTACTCAACTTTACTGTAGAAAACACTGCACAATTGGCAAGAGGAAATGCTGGTTTAATTCAGCCATATACCTTTGAACCAGAAACTGATTCAGAAGAAGAATCGGAAGAGTGAATTATATAGGCTCGTCTAGAAGCCGGTGTCAGAATGGTAATGCGTTTTATGTATCGCTCTCTACAATGTCGGACACATAACGGTAATTAATACGATTAGCCTTTTGCTTGACTACATTATCAGCGAATAAGGTGTTGCTTATGTTACACAAACCATGTTTCTGTTCCATCTCAGACAGCTGCCTTCTAAGATCAGCATCCTAAGAAACAACTTAGATCATCAGTGGAGAAAGGCATAGTTCATCATAACATTGTAATATACATCATATACATAATTCATCCTCTATATTGCTAAATGTACCAGATCTTTCATATAATATACCTGGATAACCTTGCTTCTCTTGAGACTTGAGGCAGCATAGTAATGATATGCTTAAGCCCCCCCACTCGTTGACGCGATTGGTTACGCGATTTCAAACCTTCTTTCTTTCACTGCAGTTTTAAGGAGAAAACACTCAGCAATGGTGTTGACTTGTGAATTGTCACATGGTTTGTCTTAAAGCATATTAAAAAGACCACAAACAACATTAAAAACTTGATTTTCACCACAGGGGGTCTGTAATGCATTGTAGGCTATCGACTTAATTGAAAATGTTAACATGTTCCTCAAAACCTTATTTATTTATTTATAAAAACAATTAATTTCAAAACTCATTCTTGGGATAATCTATTCATATTTGAGGCATGTCCCTTAAATATTTCTTGTTGAATGTAAAACTCTGACACATCATCAGTGGCAGTCGGGCAGAAGTTTGACAGCAGCTGCTTCTTTGATTGATGCCAGTCCTCATGAGTGCTCAGACCAACACTGTCCGTGACTCGCCTTCAGTGATCGCTGACCCCATCCAGCGCCAATACACAAAGGATTACGCGAGCGTTGGCGAGTGGCAGGAGTGTGTGCGGATGAGAGATGAGACTTTTATGAAGTTTTAGCGCTTTGTGGCTGCACAGATGGAAGCTCGTTTAGACCCTGCTGTTTGAGCAGAGTCCTGGGGTGACGCCTGGCTCAGTACCGGCTCTGAGCACAAATCCTTATTTTATTAGAAACATTAAACAGACTTAGTCAGTATATCTGCCTTTCTGCTAGCTCTGGATGGCTACACTTAACTAATGTATAAGAGCTAAGCTAGTGATATCCTTGAGTTAACAATGTTAACAAAAAAACAAAACAAAATAGGGCAACAAAAATAATTGGTGTGAACTTTTTCAGAGCGCCCCATAAACACAATAGTTCCTAAAAAACAGCTCAAAATATACCAAGCTGATAAAACAAACACTAAAAGTGAAGTAAATCCACACATTTTTATCGAATTTGGCTGCTTTTGTCAACACGCAACGACTATAAGTGGAATTTCACCTATAAAAGGGCGGTTTTGTTTGTGTGTCTGTGTCGACAGCATCTTTAGTGTGTAAAACAGAATTTTTATGCTCCCTGTTAGCGCTTGTGTTTTTACAGCGAGCTTTAGGCTGTTCATTAAACAGAATGGGAAGATTTGCTTTTCCAGCACGGTCTGTCAGCACCTTCATGTCCTCTCGTCACACATATTTCCTTTTTACTACAAAAAGAGACACATTTGTTGGATTCCTGTCGGCAACCTTGCATTTTAACCAACGGAAAGAGCCCTCTTCATCTTTGCTTTCTACATTATTCAGCTGCGTATCGTTAAAATTAACAACCCTTTATGTTCACTTTATGTTTGCTCTATTTTTTTCGAGGAAGTAAAATTGTGTCAGGTTTAAATGGAATTTAATAAGCTGCCATTCGAAGGCATCTGGACTCGTGCATTACCGTAGTGTTTACAGCAGTGCTTTATGTCACTTTGTAAGAGTGTGTGTGTGTGCATGCGTAGCCTGTATACCTGTATGGCTTTACTGCTTTGTGTCATGTCTCATTTTTCATGGACAGAAGGAGACAGAAGTGCTGATGCTTGGTGGTTATGAAGAAGATCGGCTCATCCTGTCTTGTTGAGAGAGATGTGCCACATGCAGACACACACGCACACACAACTGATATATTGATGTCTGTGTTCATTAGGCCTGATATGGCTGATATCAGCTGTAGACTGAAGAGTAACCGGAGGATGCTGGAGTATAAAGAGACAGCTGACATGTAACAATTTGAAATGTTTCTTACATTTTGAGGGGGTATAAAAGTTATTTCAATCCTGAAAGTCCATCAACTGCAGAATGTAAAGTCAGACAAAGATTATATTTAGTTTATATTTAGTTCATTTGTCATTTTATTGATAGTGAAAGCAGACAGGAGAAGGTGAGAGAAAAGGATCAGGACAAAAGGCAGGCTGGATTAAAATGTTGTGTCTCCTAAATTATTAAAACAGTTCAATGTGTAAAACAGCATGTGTGTGAACCACTAGGCCACAGCTCCAATTGCTACTGTGCCAGCAAAGCTCCCCATAAATGCAGCATATTTCAACATAAATGAAATGCCTGTCATTCACAAAATTATACACATACATTCATTTCTCATTGTGTCTTTTTTCCTTAAATATTGTTGGCTAGCCTATATCATCACGCTTTGAGGTTTTTTATTGTACATTTGTATTATTTTTTTCCATACTTGTTGATTGATTGATTTAAATAGTGCATCATTTCGCATTTTCACCCACCTAAAAGGACAGAACTGCTGATTATTTGCTTGAAAGAACTTACTTATCACAATTGTATGTAAAAAAGGCTTCATTTTTTTCTCTAGCTTTTTCTGTATACCTATGCTATATGGTGCTAAACATGACTCATTCACAGCTATTACTGTGAAATTAGAAACTTGATCAATTATTACCTTTTTTTCTTTTTGGTTGTAAGTTGAAATTTGCAATTAGTAGTAAATTCAATGTTTACATTTATTTATGTATTTATTTTAATTTAGTTATCTGTGTGGCATCTGCAAACAAGTATGCAGGGCAAGTAGGAATCTGAACTACTGGACCAACTGAGCCAGGGGAACAAATCCTTTAACACTGTGACATATTATGAGTATTTTATTATTCCAATAAGTTGCTTTTATGTCATTAAGAAAATACTAGTGCTGTCAAATCTATTAATCACATATATAACGTAAAAGTTTTCGTTAATATATATATATATATATATATATATATATATATATATATATATATATATATATATATATATATACAGTGCTTAGCGTAAGTTAATACACCCATGCTAAAGTTGACTAAAAAGAGGAATAAAAAAAATCATCTTAATACCTTAATTTAAAAAAGGAGGAAAAATACAACCTTTAAGGTTGACAATTTTCTTTGTGAATGAATAATGTATCGTACATAAATAAATAAATAAATACATTTTCTTCCTTAAAATACAGGGGGCATAAGTCAGTACATCCCCTATGTTAAATTCCCATAGAGGCAGGCAGATTTCTATTTTTGAAGGCCAGTTATTTCATGGATCCAGGATATTATGCATCCTGATAAAGTTACCTTGGTCTTTGGAATTAAAATAGCCCCACATCATCACATACATACCCTTCAGCATACCTAGAGATTGGCATGGGGTACTTTCCATAAGATCATCTCTCAATGCAAATCAAACCATGCTAATCTCTAGGTGTGGTGAAGGGTATGTGATGATGTGGGGCTATTTTGATTCCAAAGGCCAGGAAGGACATTTATTGATTTGCGATACATTATTCATTCACAAAGAAAATTGTTGTCCTTAAAGGTTGGATTTTTCCTCATTTTTTTTAAATTAAGGCATTAAGATCAATTTCCAAAAGATAATTGTTTTATTCCCCTTTTTAGTCAACTTTAACAGGGGTGTATTCACTTATGCTAAGCACTGTATATATATAAATATACAAAAAAAAATTATATGAAAAAATATATACACATTTATATATATATTATATGAACAAAAACTTTTATGTTAGATGCGATTAATCACGATTATTTGACAGCACTAGAAAATACATCAAGACTGGAAGTTTGTACTCCTGCATGAGAGTGTGTGTGTTTGTTTATTTGATTCTAGTATTGAGCAGAACCTTAAGGAACTGCAGGCCAAGGTTGGGGAGTCCTGCAGCGGAGAGAGAGTGCCTAGTCCAGTAGAATGCCTCCAGTGGTTTAGTCAGCGTAACTTGAGCATCCTGAAACCAGTGGCTACGGGACACCAAGACCTGTTGGACTTCCTTCGAGCCATGGTAACCAAAGTCATACTTAACCTTAACGCAATCTGTCTATCAGACATCATCGTGACATGTTTAGGAATAGTGTTCCACATTTATTTCATGACATTATTAATTCTTTCTTTCATATATTTTAACAGCAAAACTTGCTGAAGACCGAGGAGGCTTCTGAAGAGGCCGTTCTTCAGTTTCTGCTGAGCATTTCTTCTCAGTGTGGTGTTGCTTTCCCTGCTTCCTGCCCTGCATCTTCCCAAGAGCACTCCCCAATCCCCGCCTTGTCCACGCCATGCGATGACCTCGCTCTGGAGGTCCAGGAAGCATGGGATGATGTTCGTTTCTCATTGCGGAACCACTTACTTGGCAAACTCCAAATGATGGCTGAACCAAGCCAAACTGAGGGAGAACTGGGTGTTGGGATTAAGGTTCCTCAGAAGGTTCTTTACCTTCAGCAACTGTTATTCCTCTACCCTGATGCAAAGGTCCTCAGCTGGTACCAGCACCTTCAGATCAAGGCTGTACTTCGTGTTCTCGGAAACTTCCAGAGCTGCAGCCCAGGTGGCGAGAAGGGCTTCGAAAGACTGACTCTGGGCTTTCAAACCGCCTCACCAACTCTTTGCTCAATGCTTCGAGAGGAAATACAGGTGCTTAATGGCATTGCAGAACCACATAACATCCTGGCCTTTCTCAACCACGTCTATCTGAACACAGTGGCACAGGAACTAGGCGTTCTGATGGAGAAGGAGATTGAGACGGCACTGAAAGACAACACCACGCACAGCAGCAAAGGAAGCAAGATGTCCAGCAAGAAGTCTGCAGTAGGTCAGTGTCTTCATGTCCTTCTATTCATGTTGCACACAAAACTGGAAATGATAAATTGATTTATAAACTGAAACGGCCAGTTCCATTCTTTTTGGCTGACTGCTACAGTACTGGTCAAAAGTTGTTGTTGCTGAAATCTACACCGTTTAATGTCTCAATGTACTTTGGAATTAAATAGTAGTACAAATAAACAGTTGGAGAATCGACTTATTGACCAAATATTTTTCTGAAAGTTTTTCCAAACACTGACACAGAAGTTTCCACAAATTCCCCTTCTGTGCAGGTCATCCCAAACCAGCTCGATAGAGTTTAAGTCTGGAGAATGTGCTGGTCATTCAATGATTTGAAGCCTTTACTTCTGAGGTAGTTCTGACATAGCCTGAAGGTATTTTGTTGGTCATTATCTTGCTGTAGGTTAAACCCCTGACTAACTGTATACCAGAGGGAATTGCATGGCTTCAACTTGATGTGGTAGACTTTTTGGTGCAGGGTGCCATGGGTCCCACTTACTCTTGAACCGAAGTAGTCCACTGGCAACAAACCTCTTTTTCTTATTCAGGATATGGAGGTGTTCTTTTACAACTTTCAACCAATAAACAAATATCTATCTACATAAGACTAGTACTATACATTTTCCTTACCTCCGGGAATCATTGTTAATTTTTTAATGCACCATTTGCCAAATGCTCTTATTTTTTAAAGATAGTAACAATCACTGTACTTTTTTTTACTCTTCTTCTGATATAACTCTTTAACTGACAGATCCCTAATCGCTTATTGCAGCTCCTTGTACAGATGTCAGCGTCCATTTTGAATGGACTTATTAGGGCTTCGCTTCCGTTTAATTCACCTTCCTGACAGAATTCTCACATTTTTACATGCAGCAGACACTCTTATTCAGGGCTGAATAATTGGCCCTATACGTCTGTGGGGCCACTGGATTCAGGTGTACAGACCTACACGTGGGGCCCAGCAATCCTTCAAATTAATTACTAGAGACACTGCAGGTGTGTATTGCTGGAAAGTGACTGGAATGTGTGTCAAATACTTGCGACTATGTACGTAATGTACAACACTGTATCAAGAAGCCCTTAGGCAAAATGTCATGATTGAAATAGTTGTTTTTCTATTAGTCAGTTACTAAGAGCAACGCACTTTAGTTATTGGCTTCTTTATGGCTGGTTTTATAGCTGTCGTAGGAAATCTGAAGATGATGCAAAATCAAACAATGAGCACTTTGACAGTTGTTGTTGGTTGCAGGGTTTGTGTTTGAGCTACATAACTGAATTTTATTAAGTAAATGACAAATATAGGTTTCGCTTTCAATGGAAGCTATCAAAACAACCTGGCATTTTTTTTCTTTGTCTTGTTAGGTGTTATTTATTGTGCTTTATACATTCTCCATATTTTGTGGAAAGCTCGTCTGGGAGAAGTGATGGTAGGGGTGGGTGGGGGGTGAATCTTGACGCACTGTCCCACGGGAGCGCCGCCGCTCCTGGCATCACACGCTGTCAAAGCACTGAAGCATTTAACAGCTTTTCATGCGCAGATATGCCAGTTTCTTTAACCCCTCCATCTGAAAGGGATGAACAGACTTTGTTCCCCCCCCTCCTTCACCAGATGTGGGAGTCTCAGCCCTTTGTACCCATCTTCTTCCATCCCTTGCTTTTCATCCCTCTCACTTTATGTCATCTTTTTTTCCCCTTGACTTTTTCTTAGAGGTAATGGGGTGAGGGCTGGGCTCAAGAGACCATACAGGTCAGCTGATCTGGAACAATGAGGAGTTTAAACCCTTACTATCACACCTCAGTGGATTTGTAGCAGACAGGATAAAGAACTGAAAAGGTGGAAGTGAGTGTGTCTGTGTGTGTGTGTGTGTGTGTGTGTGTGTGTGTGTGTGTGTGTGTGTGTGTGTGTGTGTGTGTGTGTGTGTGTGTGTGCGTGTGTGTGTGTGTGTGTGTGTGTGTGTGTGTGTGTGAAAGAGAAAGAGCTGGCTGATGTTAAATGTTCTTGCACATACAGTTTATGTGCACATTACATAATGTATTTGACACTCACAGACATTGTATATTCCACATATATATTTTCTGTCATTATCAGTTCAGCCAGAAAAAAACAGTATATAGTTTTCTCCAATATGCTGTTTTCTCAGAGAGACTCAGAGAAAATCAATACAGAAAATCAATATTATTTTACTCACTTTTCTGTAGGGCATCAATTTTGTTTGTCAGACATAGGGTCCAAAATATATCCAACATATACACACACATTACCGGTCAAAAGTTTGGAAACATTACTATTTTTAATGTTTGTGAATCAAGTCTCATCAAGCTTGCTGAAAAGAAAGTATCACAGGTTAGGCTATGCAAAAATATTAAGCAGCACAACTGTTTCCAACATTGATAATAAATCAGTATATTATAATTATATTAAATTATATTTTAAAGTATATTTAAAATATATTCAAATAAATGCAGCCCTAGTGAGCATAAGAGACTTGAGCATAAGAGACACAATGAAACAATATGACAACTTCACAAGTCATAAGTCTCAATGTCTTGGTCACTAATAAAATACATACATTTAAAATATGTAAATTTAAATGTATTTACGGGGGGCGGGGAGGAGGGGGTTCTGTTCTGCAGATACTTGTATTTAGTCTTCAGTGTGGACATTTGATGTCAACCAATTCTGATACACCAGCCACTGATTTTGTTAGTAAATTTGACTAACCTGCTCAACCTGTGGAACATCAATGAATGAAAGCAAGAATGGACAGAAGTGGAGACTCACAAATCAGGTACTCCCCTCCCTTTTTTTTTTTTTTTTTTTTTTACTCAAAGAAGGGCCGCCCAACCCCTACTGCATCCCAGCTGGACTGTGCCTATGGCATTGACGGAGCCAGTTTAGTGTGTGTCAGTGAGCAATGGGCTGCAACAGACAACCCACTGCACGCTACAGCACTCAGACTCCCTCAGGCCATCAGGGGGCTCCACATGATGTCCGCTCGGGCCCCGGGGCCCCGCCAACCACAACACCACCTAGAGTGCACGTCCTGTTTTGTAAGATGGACCGATCTTTGCATTTCCATTTGCATTTAGCTACATGTTTTTGCTTTTCCCCCCTCTCGCAGCTCCTTCCCACATCGGACGAAATATAAACCAGCACATATAAAAGCAACTCTAATCCCCAGAGCAATCCGCATCTATACGGATCTCTGACACTTGGCAGAGTCGTTGTCGTGCTGTCACTCGCAGGCGACGGAGAGCGCCATCATTGACGTGGCTGGTGGATAAATGAGGCTTTTTTCTGAATGGCTAATGTTCTGGGTCAAGTCGCACGTCAGGAACAGGAACGTCCGCCGTTTCTTTTTTAAGATCGGCCTCTCTCTATTTTTTTCTCACCTTTCTGCCAGAGAGGCCAATCAACAGACAGAGTGAGGAAATGAAATCAGTGGCTAAATTGTTGCGTGATTGCCCATTCCCTAAAGAGGCTGGGCATCATTTGGAGAAAAGCATTTAATAATTGCTTTTAGGGCCATGTCAGACACATGCAATTCCCCGCACTAATGGCCCAGCTAGGCAGAACACGGCCCCAAGGGTCAGTGCAGGACAAGCCAGCCAGCGAGAGCTGGAACCGCACGTCTCTGTTTGTGTGTGTATGTGTGAGACGGAGGGAAGGAGAATGAAAGAAGGAATGAGGGAGCAGGCATGGAGGAGATGAAGTGGCAGCAAGTGTAACCCAAAGGGGAAATGCACTTCAGTGTGAGTTTAATACTCCAGGCCGGGGATTTGGCAACCTGCCACACAGCAATTGTTTACCTTTTTGCTCACTGGCTGCATCTGTTCTGTTTTGTAAACGGCACTAAACTATCTGCCCGTAAACACTGGAATCAATAACAACTGTTTGGGGATTTCCCTGCCTCCCCTACGATTCTTTCTTCTTCTTCTCTCCCTCGCTCTCTCTCGTTTTCTTTGTACCAACCCCCCCCCCCCCCCCCCCCCCCCCTTCTAGTCAAAGCAAGTGTGATGTGAATAGTTTACAAAAGGCTTTTTTTATGCTGGAGAAGACATTAGAGGAAAAATTATATGGCTTTGCACTTATTTTATATATCAATCCTTATTCCTCACTACACAACCATGCGTGATGTGCTGTAAATTTTCTGTGATGTTGCTACACCTAAAAATATAGGTTCTTTATTAGGTGTATGACTCCATATTGAAACTTTAACATCCATGGAATCTTTCCATTGCACATAGAATTTCCTTTGTAGTGGAAGACGTTTCTTAAGATTTTTTACTATTTTTAACTATTATTAAAAGTTTTTAATACTTTAAGAACTGTTCACTGAAAGGTTCTTTAGGGAAACCCAAAGGCTGCTTCTATGGCGTCACTGCGAAAATTCCCTTTTGGAACCTTCAATTTAAGAGTATACAGGGACAGTCCGCCTAGTGGAGGAGTTTTTTTATTTATTTATTTTTTTAGTTATGTCAAGCTCTAAAGTATTTTATCAAGTAGAAATTGTCAGAAATTTTTTTTTTTTATATATTTTAATATATTTAAATTATTTTCTTGTTCTCAATCCTTATCCATTAAAGCATGGACAGCTGGATAGGTCATGAGGCATTTGAATATTTTTCTGGCAAATATATTCTTTTGTGTTTTGCTGAATAAAGAAAGTCATACAAGCTAGGAGTGACATGAGGGTGAATAAATAATTAATTTTACATCTTAAAATATCTTTAAACCATGTATTTTTATTTTTTTGAGCGTAGCGATAGTTATTTTTGCAATTAGTCACCAACTTTTCTTCACACTAATCTTTCTTATTTTTTTTTTTGAAGACTTAAAATGTAATAATATTTTGTAGCTTGACTGGCCCTAATCCCATTCACTTTATTATTGTTATTATTATTTTTAAGGAGCAGAGATTCCCCCTAAAACATTAACAGAATGTATGCCTTTAGAATGACATAAGGGTGATTAAATGATTTTTGAATGAGAATTCAATTTTATTATTAATTGAAATCTTTAAATGTTGATAGCTCAAGCATCATCCCTTTCAAGCTCCAAACCTGCCGTCTTTTGTCCTCTCCCCTGAACTGAAAAATGTAGTACAGGGTTTGTATTGTGTTACTGTTACCCAGAATGCACTTGGAGCTCTGTAAGCTTCCTCAGGTCCTCAGGTATATGCAATGCTCTTACATTCTTGAAAATATTGTGCACATATACAGCTTTTACATCTCTATCTTGTATTACAACTGTATTATATTTAGTTTAATTTCCCTGCTGCTTTTTAAAAGATTTTTCTCAAACACTTGAGTGATGTTCTGTTAAACTTTTCTGCCTCATCCGTTGTGCTCACATGTCTTCCCTCTTTTACTACATCTGATATGAGTGTGATGCCCTTTTAACGACCCTGGCGAGGCCCTGACTCTCAGCTCTTTTCACAGTAAACGACACGTATCACTGCTCTCAACACCTTCAACACCTCCACCCCATCAGCGTGTTGTAATAACCCCCATTATGGCTTCAGTGGCTGAGCCATCCTCCTGCAAGACTCCTAATGGTTAGCTATGAGAGAGGCCCTAATAAGCCGTTAATGGCGGGGTAATAAATAGCCCGACAATGGCTGGGTAGGAGGAAAAGACAAGATAGAATGACAGCGGAGCATTAAACATAAAGGTGAGATGCCCGCTCTAAGTGTGAGTTAGTGCAGGGGGTGTTGTAGAGGACAGGTGGGGTTCAAGGACACCTCTGAGAGGGATGGAGACTGAGCATAGGGTGGATAACTAGTTTGGTGGATGATAGGCAAGTGAGGTTTGGTAACATTTTGCATTATAGCCTATGAAGAAGACAATGGCATGGAATTTATAGAACATGAACTTTTTATTGTCACAGTGATGGACGTTGTAAGGGTTCTTCTATAGAGAGGAATTAGTGTGTGCAGAAAAAAATATATGCGTTGTGCGTTTCTAAAAACACAAGATGTCAACTTTCAGAACTGTTCGTATGTCTGTTGTTTTTATTAAGGATATTCTCTCTTATTAAAACGATAGGTCACCCAAAAATAAAAAATTCTTTCATTAGCCTATTAACTTGTTCCAAACTATTGTGACCAACTTTTTTTTCTGGGGAACACAATGGAAGATGTTTGCCAGAATGTCCAAGCTGTTCTTTTCTATACAGTATAATGTAAGGTGATTTTATAATGTCCAAGATGTCAAAAACACAGTAAGGGTGTGTTGACACTTGGCATGTTTGGTTAGATTAAAAGGAACCCTGGTGCTATTGCTCTGTCAGTGCGGTTCATTTGAATAAGTGTGAACACTGCCTGGTGCGCACCAAAAAAGGGGGCAGAGACCCCTGAAAAGATGGGTCTCGGTCCACTTCTAAACAAACTCTGGTTCTGTTTTGAATGAAATATGAACTTAACATGTCATGACCAAAGACATGTAAACAAACTAAAAATAGGACATGATGTCTCAAGATGCGACCCTAAAAAGGACAGAATGCTCAAGCTCAATGCTCATACCTTCGCGATGTTGCCCATCACACAGCATTGTTTTGGATGTTCAGTAAGTTCTGTCACGAATGTTCATCATAAAAGCCGAACTATCAGGTTGTGAACATATGTCTATGACTTTAGGTTTGGTATCTTTAGGTTCGGAGTTAAAAAAAATTTTGTGAACGCTAACTGGACCAGGGCTTTTAGGGCCATGACTTTTTTTTTAGTCCAGACCAAAAGAACCAAGCGAACCGAACTACAAGTGTGAATGCACCCTAATAGTTTCATAAAGGTTGTCCATACAATTAATGAGCTATATTCCAAGTCTAATGAACGTTTAATATATTTATATCAAATACAATTTCATGTAATTGTGTGAGGAACAGACCATCATTTTAAATTAGCTTAAAATCAATTTCCATAATTTTCCATTTTCATTACACTTCTATTTTAATAACATTTTAATAAGGGTTTGAGGGAAAATTAGACTTTTTTTGTGAGTGAAAACTAGTAATTTAAATAGTAATTTGTGATTAAATTTAATAAAATTTTCCCACACAGATTTCACATTGGTCACATGGATTTGTTGTGTTGACCAATAGAAAGCTGCTTAGTTTAGAAGTGAATTCTGTGTGCTTCATTTATCGCTACACTATTGACAATGGAACTTTTTTTTGTCCACAAAATTTCGCCAATGTCACCACAAATATGATGATAAAATTTTAATTTTTGGCTGGATGTTTTTTTTAATTTTTTTTATATTTTTTTTATCACAGACCCCACTCACCCAGTTTACAACTCTCTGCACTTCTGACCTCTGGCTGGCATTGCAGAGCACTGGGCATCAAAACATCAAACACAAGAACTGTTTCTTCCCACAAGCCAGCCATATATATCTGTAACTGTTAGCGCACCAGCTATTGTCCTTTATTTACAGTGCATTGATCTCTAGGGCATTAGTAAAGATGCGCATTATGTAAATAATGCATATAATTTACGCAAGTGCTCAGTGCTCTTACAAATCCTAGGCCAATGAAGCACTTAGTACAGTAATTCCATCATGATGTGAATGGATGTCATTGAGATGTTTATTGTAAATTCTGGAGTTGTAAAGAGATACAGATGCTACTATTGGACTCACATAGACATTCCCAGTACACGTGTGTTACTTGTGTGCTGCGTGTGGCGCTTAATGCACAGGTCTTATACATAATGCAGTATGTTTGGAGTTATTTTACTGACAGGCTGATGTGCTTGTGTGAGGGGGAGCGGATCTCAATGGAGTGGATCTCCATGCATTCATGTAGCCGTTTTCCCAGTTCTGTCTCACAGTCTCCCTCTGGACCCCATTAATGAAGAGCCAAGATGCTGGTATGACACACTCACCCGTGGAATAAAAAAAAAGGTGCACACACATATACATCACAAATGCATCACAAATGCATGAATTCTAAGGCGCTCTGTAACTCACCTCATCGGGTCAGTCTCTGCATCTCTATGATCTACTAGTTCGCGAAATTATAAAATGAAAACAAAAAAAAAGCAAAACAAATTTACGGACGATCAATGTATGTGCCTGATTAAGTGGAGAGAAAGGAGAGAATAAGATTGTTGGCATGTTGTCGGCTTGACGATAACAAAGTGACAATATGGTGTTAGAATCCAGAGGCGATATTGTTGCAATTATTGGGGCTCCTTTCTTTTTATTTCTCCCCTCCCTCCATCGCCTTCCCACTCAATCTTCCTGGAGCTTTCATAGCTGGGGCTAATGCCTTCCTGATCCACTCCCCAATGCCTTTTCTGTCAGAGGAAGTCATTTAAGAGCACACACAAAAGTATTTGTCGAAGTGTCTGAAAATACCGCAGCCCTCTTCTCCGCGGCCCATTCTTCAGGCCTAATGCGGAACATCCCCTGGGTGATGGCTTTGGCAGCTGCAAAAATGGGAGAGCCACGCTGGAGATGAGGGTCATCGGCGGGTTACAGGAGAAAGTTTGTGCCCAGCAATGTTTGACTGTAGATTCGAGAGGAAACTTTACGGCCTCAGTGGGATCGGTGTAGATTGCGAGGCCACGGTTCACAGCCCCCCTGGTGTCAAATGCACATTCACAAAGTCTTTCAGTTTTTATTATTTCATTTATTTGAGAAAGGTGCAATCTTGGATTCCACTGTTACATATTGTTGTTGGAATGTCCTTAAAGTAACCTTCAAAAACTTGTACAATATCAATTTTCTAAAAATGCATCATGAAAGATTAGATATTATGTTAAAATGAAAAAGACCAGCTTGGAGTTCAAGGTTTTGCTTGGTTTGCATGGTCAAATTAGCCTCTGCTGGTAGATACCGTATACACTACCATTCGCAATCGTACGATTTTCTAATGTTTTCGAAAAAAGTCGCTTTAAATCTGATCACTCAAACCACTTCAGGAGATGGTCTGAGATGCATTCCAGACGAAACTGGACAAGTGTAAATCCTTCTAGTTGTTGAAACCACATACGGTACGTAAATTTTCCTCCTCCCAAAATGTTACAAAATAAACACGTGAGAGTGTCTTATAGGCCAGCTGTGACATGTCATAGCTATATTAAGTTGCAGAAGCTCAACACACAATCATCTTCATTAAAAGTATTGAGACTAAATGATCTTACCAGTACTGCCGCCTTTCCTCGTATTGCGTTCTTTGATCTTGAAATGAGCTGATGATAAATAAAATGTTGCTTTCGTTGACGTGACCTCTGTTAAATTTGCATATAGCGTGGGAAGTAAAGATCGTATTTATATTCATTTTGCGGAGACACATTTATGTGGCAGAGTGTAGATGGAAACGTTTGAACAAATCCGATCAGTAGAAACCAGGTGTAAACAGGCCCATTCTAATATGCTGATTTGATTATTGTCAATGTTGAAAACAATTGTGCTGCTTGATATTTTTGTGGAACCTTTGACATTTTTTACAGGATTCTTTGATGAATAGAAAGCTCAAAAGAACATCATTTATTTGAAATGGAATATTTTGTATCTTTACTGTAACTTTTGATAAATTTAATGCATCCTTGCTAAATAAAAGTATTATATTCCTGCCTAAAAAATCTTACTGGCCCAAACTGTGTGTTAAAATTGAATTTAATAGTAGTAGATGTTTCACCAATGGGCGGATTCTTTTGAAAGACTCCTAAATGTGTCAAATGGACTGGTTTAGAGAATTTATTGAAGGCTGTTGTGAAGTTTAACATTTCTGGACTGATGTTGATGTGCTTACATTTCAACCTTCTAAATCCTTAACCCTGTATGACAGACCTTCACATTTGGAATCTCCAGAGAGGAACCCCCCCATCAAATGAGATTCAGATGGATTCATTTGATATATCTGTATATATATAGTTCTGTACATCTTAGAAGATCTGCATCTGTCATTTGCATCTGACTTGTACAAACTAAATATATGCATAATGCACAATCCTTCACTCTTTTATGCTGGTTTTGGTGCTGGTCAAGCTGGTGGACTAACATAGCCATCCGGTTCATCTTCCAAATGACTTCTGCTGAAGCTTGTCGACAAGTATGGTCTTTTTTTGTTTTTTTGCCATTTGACTGAAGTCAAGTTTGCATGCATTTTGTATTGCATTTGCCTTGTATTTGCATTTAATCATTTACCAAGTGCTTTTATCCAGAGTAACTTTCAAATGAGGAGCATCACAACCAATCTATCATACAAGAAACAACAACAATTGAAGTACCACAATGCCAAGTTTTAAGAGTAAACCAGAGTTGTGTAGAAGTAAAAATGTACAAAATGTTTTAGATCATTTCTAGGAAGTGCCTTTGTATATGGTTGTGTTTTAGTTCTCACAAATGAGTTCAACTGCTTCTTAAAGTTTGTGATGGACTAAGCAGAACGAATGAAGGTTGAAAGCTCCACCATAGAACCACAACACAAAATACACTGTTTTGTGCATGACTAACTCTTTGTTTTGTCCATTTACAGCTCCTCAGGATCTTCCCCGAAGAGAGCGAAACTTCTGCCTCACCTCCCATCAGCTCAGGTGCCTGACCCAGCTGACCTCCACCTTACTGGAGCTGGAACAAACTGTGGAGGACCTGGCAACCCATCTGGGTTTCCTTAACTGCGCTGGAGAATCAGTCTGCAGTGTCAAAGGTACACTTTAACAACCATCGCTAAACATTACCACATCCAAATGCGAACTAGAGTCAAATCCATCCGTTGCAGGTCAGTGCAGCTCAGCAATCCAGATTTAATAGGGAAAATTCTGTCATCATTTACTCACACTAATGTCATTCAAAACCTGAATGACTTCCTGTTGAGAAGTTATTGTGAAGGAGATATTGTTAAAATGTCTACAATGAAGTCGTTGTTTTGAACAGCACCGTTCAATATTTGGAAGTCAGTTCGATTTTTTAAAATGTATTTTTTTAGGAAATAACTAGGCCTACTTATTCAGCAAATTGATCCAAAGTGACAATAAAGACATTTATAAAGTTACAACAGATTTATATTTCAAATAAATGCTATTCTTTTGAACTTTTCATCATGATGTATCACGGTTTCCACAAAAATATTAAGCAGCATACTGTATAATAATAATTATAATAATAATAAAAAAAACAATCTTGTGCAGCAAATCAGTATATTAAAATGGTTTCTGAAGGATCATGTGACACTGGAGTAATGATGCTGAAAATTCATCTTTGCCAGCACAGGAATAAATATGTCGATATAATAAATATTGTAATAATATTTCACAATATTACTATTTTTACTGTATTCTTGATCAAATAAATGCATCCTTGTTCTCCATAAGAGACTTCTTTCAAATACATTGCTTATCCGACAAATCTTACAGATCCCAAACTTTTGAACAGTAGTATATATTCAAAACCAATTGACAACAGGTTCTGATAACAATATGAGGCTTGAAACAATATGAGGGTGAGTAAATTACAACAGAGTTTTCATGTTTGGGTGAACGATCCCTTTAAATATCATAGTTCCTGATCTCTTAATCAACGAAACACCCATAGAAAGCAAATGTCCCCCTGCAGCAACTGTGAAAACATATACAGATAACTGGTTTATGTTGCTCTCAGACTGAATGTGATATATGCCAGTCAACAAGATATATGGTTGTTGTTTTTTCCCCCGATGAATATCACCATAGTGTAAATAAATGGCAGCCGATCAAGATTTCTGACAACAGTATCCTGCAAATCTGACATGTGAAATGATTTGTCACCATGGGAGCGGAAAACCTCCAGCTATATTGTGCTCGACGGAGCCTTTAAATACGACAAGCCTCCAATTCCTGCGTATAATAGCGACATCTCTACAGGCAGCTTATGAGACCAGACTGCTGGCCTGTAGCAGTACCTTGTATACATATGCTTTTTTTAATGAGAGTTTTCTCGCCTTTCTTTACAGCTTTTTTTACCGTTCCTTATGTGTGTGTGTTTTGGTTTCGCATATAGAAACACTCCTGCACGCACAAATTGAGGAGGCCGGAAATTTCTTTGCAAATTTTTTTTTTTTCTGCTATGAAAGTGACTGGTGCGTATAGTAATTTCTGTAAAGGTTACATTAAAAAACAGGACAAGCAGAAAAGGGCTGGATTTACTGAGAAGTAAACAGCCTTTAAAGGGCAGTTATCCAAATCATTAATTCAGCCAATCAAACGACTTAATTACCAGAAATTCATCAGATGGGCTTAAAGGTCAAAAAGTGACATGCTGGCTGCTTCTCTCCTCCTTCGCCTGGCTCGGCTCTCTCTCTTCTTCAACTAAATTGCCTCGCCCGGGGTCTCACTTCCGAAGCGTCTGATTAGAAAAATGCGGCCTTGATGCATGCACTTTTAATTTGCCCACAACAAGCACACACACACACACACACACACACTTATCCTCCCTCTAACCCTTCCATGGATTAGCCCAGATATGGCCATAGCTATCAGGGGTTCAAATCAACTCCAAAGCCTCCGAATTTAACAAAGCTTACTGTTGCAATTACTGCGTCCGCTTTTTAGTTTTTTTCCCCCGCTTTATTGGATGAATCACGTTGTTGTTTGTAGGTCGTCACTGCGCAGAGGAGTTTAATATGT
Organism: Semotilus atromaculatus; assembly: GCA_031834385.1. Classification (NCBI taxonomy): domain Eukaryota; kingdom Metazoa; phylum Chordata; class Actinopteri; order Cypriniformes; family Leuciscidae; genus Semotilus; species Semotilus atromaculatus. The sequence continues at coordinate 448,838 of JAULUF010000035.1, forward strand.
TGGCCTGGCCTGACCCTGGCACCCCACACATTGACTTCTTTTCCAAAGGCACCATGTAGAGCGTGAATGCATATGCTAATATGCTAACGGAACATATGAGATGTTCCTGCGTGAAATGTTTTAATGAGCTGGAAATTAGAGGATTTGGAGCTCACTTCCTTTCGTAAAGCTGTAGTGACAGTTTACTGTGGATGCATTGTGAGTGTTTTTTTTGTGCTTTTTCCATGCAGGGGTCCTGAAGAAGGTCAGGGATGATATGGAGGTGACGGCAGCAGAAGACAAAGCCGCTACTGATCTTGTTCTGCAAAGCACAGAGGTGATACACATCCCTTATTTATTCACTTCTGGTGCAAATACTGTAATACTATTTTTCATTGCACCATTATGATTTTTGAAACAACTCTCTAATATAGAAGTTTACTGAATGTGTTTTTATTGTAATCAACACATCTATTGCTCTTGCGCGAGGTTAAGGGTTTAAACAAAACCCTAACACTAAAAATTCCAAGAACACCCTGGAAACACCATATTATTGAGTTGGTGAATTTTGCGTTGGCAAGCAGTGCTGTACATTATGTCCTTAAATGCATCTTTTGTTTTGTAACCATTCAAATACTGTATATTCCAGTCTGACCAGATTTTGCATGGTTTTTGTGTGTGTGTGTGTTTAGGTGGTGTCTCTTGAGTTTGGGTGGAGGGCTACATTTAGAAACCTCATTCCTCAAATGGCTCACTGTGTGAAGGTGGTGTTGGATGACGTGTGCAATAAGAATCTAGAGCAGGAGGAAGCCGAACATGCATCGAGCTCTGCTAACATCTCCATAACCCCTGTTGACCACAGACACAGGCCAGAGAGAGACTCTCCCAAGATGGTGGCAAAGGTAACTTAATAGTAATTTAAACAGTCAAGACCTGCCTGGAACTACTTTAGCCGTGCATTTCCCTGGAAATAACCTTAGAACGTTCGTCAACCATATAATTAATGTAATGTAATGTTATGTAACGGACAAATGAGAACTAAAACACAACATATATACTATATATATAGCCTACTAAGTAAAAACAAAGATGATTGGATTAACACAGCTGATACAAACCCGATGAGTAACCATAGAAACAAACTAGAAGGCAATGAGTAACCTAGGAGACAAACAAGTGGGGGGAAACTGAACACAAATGAGACATGTGACTGAGGGATACAAACTAAAAGTCCATAAGGGTGAAAAATTGCAAGGCCGCAGTGTAAGTGCTTTCAGTTGTTCCTATTTGTTGCGTATATTTAGTATCATTTTTAGAACAAAAGGTTTTGGTAAATCATAATTTGTTCATGAAAACGTTTGTATGTATGTGTGCGTACGTATGCTTAGTGAATGAGATCCAATGCATCCTGCCTGAAACAAGTATTCATTTCTTGAAAAACAACAACTTTCTGACCCCAAACTTTTGAATGATAGTATACTCAAAACATAGTTAGGTAATGACTTGTTTATATGCTTATTAAAGTATCACGTTAGCTTAGCAATTGAGCACTATTCATGCGGTGCACCGAGTCTCTGCCCATGGACTGTAGAGCATTCCAAATAGTCTCTGATGAATGAGGAAGCTTGTAGGTTTTGAAACAGAGCTATAGAGGAAGGTATTTGTGAATATTTCCTTACCTTTTCAGTCTCTTTTGAAATACTCCAGTGGTTCACAGTGACATGACACGTCTGGCATCGTGGCTCCAGGAGCCTCTCTGGTCCTGTGAGTTTGCTCTGTGGCCCAGTGTCTTGCCTCATTTTATCCCTCATCACGGAGGTCCCCGTCTGAGACAAGCTCCACTCGCTGCAGCTCAGGCAGATTGATGAGCCATCACAGCCCCAAAGGATGGCCTCTGAGCTCGGATAGGATGCAGGTGTTTCAGTCCATGCATGCTCCGGTCACCAGCCCTTTTTTTCTAGTTAAAAACATGTTTTTTTTCATGTCCACACTAGACAAAAGAAATTTTTTTAACAGAACTTAAGTGATTAAAACACACACACACACACACACACACACACGCACGTTTTGATTTTAGATTGTACATTGTAATTTGTTTAGAACTTTCTATTCATCAAAGATTCCTGGGGGTGAAAAAATGCATCACGGTTACCACTAAAATGTTAAAGGGATAGTTCACCCAAAAATGAAAATTACCCCATGATTTACTCACCCATAAGCCATCCTAGGTTTATATGACATTCTTCTTTTAGACGAATACAATCAGAGTTATATTAAAAATTGTCCTGGCTCTTCCCGGCAGAATAATGGCAGTCAATGGCCGTTTCTGTTTTGAAGTCCATAAAAGTTCATCCATCCATGATAAAAGTGCTCCACACAGCTCTGGGGAGCCACACGGCTTTAAAAATATCCATATTTAAAATTTAATCGACTAAAATAACTAGCTTCTAGCAGACGGCCTACGCAAGTCTACTTACGCCAAAAGAGTAACATTTGACAATATATTAAGCTTGGAAGAGCCAGGACATTTTTTATTATAACTCCGATTGTATTCATCTGAAAGAAGAATGTCATATACACCTAGGATGACTTCAGGGTGAGTTTTTTTTGTGTGAACTAAACCTTTAAGCAGCACAACTCATAATAATAATAATAAATGTTTAATAAATGTTTAATAAATGTTTCTTGAGCAGCAAATCAGTATATTATAGAATGATATCTGAGGGATCGTGTGACACTGAAGAATGGAGTAATGATGCTGAAAGTCATTTTAAATTGTAATAATATTTCACAATATTACATTAATTATTTTTTTCTGTATTTGTTATCAAATAAATGCAGTCTTGGTGAGCATACACATTTAAAATTCTTACCAACCCTCAATTTTTTAACACAGGTGTACATATACAAGCACCATATTTTCTGGACTTCAAGTTGCAGTTTTTTTTAATCATCTGAAACATGCTGTGACTCATATTCCAAAGCAACTTACATAATTCTATTAACTATTCTCAGGTACAACTTTCTTTCTGGAAAATATGGTAAATTCCTTTAGAGAGGTTTCATATTTCTGCATTTTTTTAAAAAGAATTGACCCCAGCTGCTTTAAAACTTTTGTCGATCATAAAAAAAAAACTAAAAAAACGTGCACAAGATGGCCTCATCTCATGAAGTTTAGAACGTCAGCGTTCATGTCTGATTTCCATATCATTTCATTGATGCCGCCGACACCCCTGGAACCACATCACTAACAAGTGTCAAAATTTGTTCACACTCAAGACCTGTACGACACATTTACGTGTAGGTCAGTGCTTCAGAATGAGCAGCCCTCATCTCAAAGGTTAGCATGTGCATTTATTTGCATTCTCTGCTACCCTGAGTGTCTGAGAACCCCTTCTTTTTGACACGTGTCACCGCGGCCCATAAGTAGGCAGCGTTATGCTAGCCCAGACCTGACTTAGCCAGAACGTAGTCAGTCCAGATGCATTACAGAGATCAATACTTCACCCATTCATATTCATACATTCATGCTTTGTTTCGAACTCTCAGACTCACCAGACCTCCCGTCTGCATAATATTTCAACAAACCATTTATCAACCTGAAACCGCGATCCAGCTATTGACCACCCCGCGTTGACGATCGTCCTCAACCCTGTGTGAGGAGAAGGATTTAGCACTGTTCAAAGGTGCAAGAAGACTGCTGGAGAGTTGAGCTCTTAAATGTTTTAAAGCTTTGCTGAGAAATAACCTTGTGGTGGCTGTCCTGTTGGAATCCATATCTTTGATCTGCTCTAGTTAAGGGTTCTCCGAACCGGAGCAGCAGGCTTTAGAAAGCCATAAATCTCACCGACACCTCTCGGGTGCTCATCACCTTGGATTGGGGCGAATCTTTGCATTCTCGCCCACATCTCTCTCATACTTCCCACTAAGCTTATAATAACAACACTGTTTTCGACTCGCTGTCCGATCGGCCGATTGTTTCAGCCTTTAGGGGCTTCCGGTTTGCAGGGTCTCTTAGGGCGCTTTAGGGATGTCGAAAGCAGCACTAGTAAAAATTATACCAGTTTTCGTATCAGTATCATAATACAGAGTGCCAACATGTGCAACAGGACATGTTGTAATGTGGCTGCGCAAAATGCACCTCTTTGTCTAAAGTGAATGTGAACAGGAAAGAAACATCAGATGTGTCATTTTTTTTGTCTGTTAGGCCTTGCAATGAAGGTCAATAGACCTGCCTATGTCTCTTATGGTGTTAATATAATAATAATAATAATTGTTTTATTTGTACAAACTTGAAGCAGCTATTATAGTTAATATAACAATAAATTACTAACTAATAATTGTCTTTTATAATTATCATTTGATTGTAATAAGCTTTTTTACTGACTTTTCATTTGTTCAGTTACCTGAAAATCAATATTTTATTCATTTGTAATGCATTTACATTTTTTATTGCATTTTATAGTTTATTATAATATTTAAAAATAATAGTCAATAAAATTTACAAATTATACAGAAAACACTTATTCTATTACAGTTATACTAATATAATCATAAACTTTTATACATATAATTGATTATAATTAAGTTTTTAAATAAAGGAGTGATTTGTTTGTTGTTGTTGCAATATTGAATAGAACACCACTTGGTATTGCTACTAAAATTTTGTTATGGTGATAACTCTAGCGTGCTGCATCTGTTGTGTCTGAACATAGTGGAATGGCAGGCTGTGTAATGCAGATGCTGGAGTTTAGTGGAGAAGCATGAAGTCACCTCTCTCTTGCCTGTCCATGCTTGATTGATAGACCTGCTATTGGAAAAAGTTTCCATTTAACATGTGCTGGGTTTTTTCCTCTATGTTCGCGGAGGCCTTGGGACACGGTAACTCCCTGTGGAAGGGGGAAAGGGTGGAGTGAAGGGAGATATATACAACGCACACGTGTATTTTACTGCTCTCGAATAGCCCGGCACCGTAACTCATTTCTATAGGTATATAAATTCGACAGTGAACCCAGCACGTACGTCTGGCTCTTCGGCATGGCCCGATCCGCTGCCGTAACTGCTGATCTGCATTAAACGTGTGGCTGGAAGGAGGGATGGGGAAAGGGATGAATGGAAGCGCTAGATGGGGATAGATCCACAATGATGTCTTCATTTGTCAAGTGTTGGAGAAATATGGGTGGAGGAAGTTTGGTGTATGTTCCGTTCCAGGCCTGCCTCTTTTTGGCAATAACCCTTAGGGGTCTTCCTTTCAAGCAGCGTGTCTCCCGAGGCAATGTAAGGCAGATGTAACAGGCACACACACTTTCGTAATCATTTTGAAGAGAAAATACCATTGCTGATTCCCTGTTTCCTCCAGGACAAATGTGGAAAAATGAGATAAGTGTTGCTGCTCTCTCCAGGCTCCACAGGAGGGGAACTACAGGTATTTGAATCCGAAAATGGCCCTGAATGTCTCTCACAGTCATATCGGCATGGATGATTCGGTTATTCTACTGCAATAAATGCTAGTTGGTTTGCATATGGTAGAGTTGTGTGAGCTGCTGAAATGCAATTTCGGTCTTCAAAAAGGGAGGTTTGAGTGTAGTACGATAAGGAATTTCTTAGCGCTGAATGCTTTTTGTCGGATTTAAGAGGGACAGGATGGAGTACATAAAAGTTTTTTTCCACAGTAACTATCTGCAAATAATTCAACTGAATGGTCATGATAGTAAAGAAGCACTGTCTAGTGTGGATAACAGTATAGTTGCACCAAAAAAGTTCTTAAGTGTTAAATAATAAATCCGTCAGTGTCGCAGATGAAGCCTGTCAGGTTGTTCATGTACTTCAATATGTTGGGTTGTGTCATTTCCTAAGCCAACCGCTCTCTTTCACTTATTATTTCCTGTCAAAACTGTCCTGTTGAATTACAGGCAAAATAAAACAATCAAATAAATTGATTCATTAATTATACACATGATTATGTTTTATCCATTGTCTTTAATGATGTGGAATTTTCCAGGGGCAAAATAATTGAGTTGTGAAGTGGGGGACACATTAAAGGCACAGTATGTAAGTTTTGCCACTGGAGGACGCTTATTCTAAACAATTACGAAGGCATAGCCTGATGACGCTGTGAATGAGTGTGGAATCATGGGAGTTGTCGTCTTCACCTCCACAGCCGAGAGCAAGCAATCTGATGGGACTCATGTTCATGGATGAGCTAATGTGTTAAAGTTGTATTAATGTTACTGGTATGAAGCAGGGCAGGGCAGGGCAGAGAGCCTTTTACATTTTACATTGCTGTTTTTATAATGCTTATATGCTGCAGTCGGCCGCTGCCGCTCATCCGCATTCGCCTCCTTCTCTGAACTTGAACTTCGTTACAGTTACATTTGATCACTTAAATTCACATGATCTTATTTCATTCTAATGAAACAACCGTTTCACAAACAAGTGCTGATATACTCATACAGGTCACTTTATTTGATGAATTATAATTGTGGGGTAATGCAGCGCTGTTTTACAAAACAATTGTCAAAACAATCATACTAAAAATACATTTGTCCTGAATGTTATGTTATGTTATAACTTTACTCTGTGTGTCCGGTGACTGGTATAAGACACTTGTTGCACATTGCAGTAAGCTAGATCATATTAAAATATCATATTAATTAAAGCTGGATGACTTGTGTTGCTAAATGGCATGCAATTAATTTGAAAACTTCGTATGGTGGAGAAAGTGCTGAATTGCTGTTAATAAAGCTCTTTCTGATTTTGCTGTTAGTCACTTGACAAAATAGTTGTACTCGCGGTAAATCAAAACAAAGGTTTCGAAAAATAAGGCTAGCCGTTTTCGAGCTATATAACAATGGTTAGTTTTCTGTCAATAAAGGTATCCAAACAGTTGCTCACCTTTAAAAAAAAAAAAAAATTATATATATATATATTGAAGCATCTTTGGTGTTTCCATGATTTCTACTGAAGTTAAACCATAAATCGAGGGCAATGCTAATATGACGACATTGACAGGCGACGCAATGACACTGTTGGAAACATTTGGGATAATGCAAGTACACAAGTCAACAGAATATATAACGTTGTTCTAGTGGTTCTTTGGATATTTTAATCAAAAAATCATACATATTGTGCCTTTAAGGCATAAGTATTGATTATCTAGTGATCATATAGTATTATTAGAAAAACCTTTGAAAAACTATTCACATATTCACTGTTTCCAGTTCTGTGCAGACATTGTGGAGCAGATGGATGCTTTTCTCCCTCTGGCTGTGGCGTTTAGAGAGGACACCCTGCTGCCCGTGTGCTCCAGCTACGTGGAAGTGTGTGGCCGTGTGACTTCTTTGCTACTGACGAGGCTAGAGGAAAGGCAAGGGGAAGTGCCGGCCTCAGCTCCCCTCAAGAACCTGCCCATTCTGATGGCCACCAGTGACTACATTCACCAGACACTCACTCACTATGAAAGCAAGCTCGGAGACATGTGAGTTAAACACATTGGTCCCACTTTATATTAAGTGGCTTTAAGTACTATGTACTTACATAGAAAAATAAGTACAATGTATTATGTTCAGGTTGTATTGTAAAACACTTTTGCTGCTATTGAGATGTGATACTGGTAAGGTTAGGGTCAGGTGTGCTGGTATGGGTCGATTTAAGGGTAGGTTAAGGTGTAAGGGAAGGGTCAACTGTGTAATTACAAATGTAATTACATCAATTAATTACAGTTGTAATTACATGCAGGTATTTTCAAAATATAAGTACAATGTAAAAACATGTATGTACATAATAAGTCCATTGTATCAAAGTAGTAACTTAAATGTAAGTACATAGTACTTAAAGCCACTTAATATAAAGTGGGACCAACAAATTTTTTAAAGCACTCCTGTTTGTCGATTATATATTTTTTATAGCAAGGACGTATTCAATTCAAATTGATCAAAAGTGACAGTAAAGACATTTATAATGTTTCAACTCAAATAAATACTCTTTTGAACTTTGAATTAATCAAATAATCCAGAGAAACGTTCACACATAATTAGTACACAGCAAACTGTTTTCAACATTGATAATAATAAATAAATTATTCTTAAACACCAAATCAGCATATTAGAAACATTTCTGAAGGATCATGTGACTCTGAAACAATGCTGAAAATTCAGCTTTGCCATCACATGAATAAATTACATTTTTTAAATATATTAAACTAGAACTAGAAAAACTAACAAAAGCAATTTTGAATTGTAATAATATTTCACAATATTATAGTACTTTTTTATCAAATAGATTTGCTTAACATATTTGCTTAATTTATCAAATAGCCTTGTTTAACATAAGATAACTCTTAAAAAATCTTACTGACCCCAGACTTTCGAAGGGTAGTGCTAGTGTACACTTTAATAATGTTTTGAGCTAGTCCAATGAAAGTCAATATATAATATATAATAATATATAAATATATATAATTTAAAAAATATATAATTTTCTTAACTGTTTTTGTTTTGTAATCCAGTAAATATATAGATATTAGTATAGTACAGAAGATAACATTTGTGTAAGTTATTAAGACTTGTTATTAGAGAATATGCATTATTTTTATTCACTTTGTTTTTGAATATCTCATGATGTTTATTTTTCTTATTTCTATTTTTAAGAAAATATAGTGTATGGTTTATACTTAATACAACAACAAGAAGAAGAAGAAAACAAATAGCCAGAATCTTTAGCTCTTTAACTCTAGATTCTTAACATTTCTAATTTGCATGTATTTGCATTTTGAATGCATAAACACCTGATAAATATCTTAATGTTTGGCCCAAGTATACATTTATCAAATGCAGAAGCTGTACCGTAGTGGATGTGGCGTGAGGAATGACAGTGAAGTGTGATCCTCTATATTGTGGTAGCCCTGATTTCATAAATAACTCCAAATCTCTCCATGGATGATAGGTAGGCAATATTAAAAAACTCAGCTTGGGTTTGACCTGTGCATTTGTACATAAAATGAAAAGTGTTTGGAGAGGGTGAGCACTGCTAAAGTTCACCGGTTTATAGTGCACTTTGTCAAGCCTAGGTTTTCCTGGCCAAGACAGCCTGTCAGACGGATGTCAGATTTACTAAAATGCTGTAATTGGATTGTAAAGAACCGGAGTGAGACGTACGTGAGCTGGTGGGCTCTGACAGAACTATTCACCTATGTGTTTGTAAGGTTATAGCCGAGAATGAGCAACAGAAAGAGAGTGAGACAGACAGAAAGGAGTATCAGACCGTATGTGTGGCCTTATTCTTAAAGAAGGGGAGTGCGAAAAGATTAGGGGAGGAATTAGGAGGTGTTGAATGATTGACAGGTAATAATAAGAGCCATTTGCTGATATTAATCACTTAGTGGCTCTTTGACCTGTAAACTACACCGCTTTTGCTTTAAACCAGGCCTTGTGTCTTTGATGTCTCCAACACCAGGCCTCTAACTCTGCTGCCCATTCAGAGAAGCCAGGATGTGTTGGCGGCCCTGAACGATCACCTGACCAGCTACTGCGTCCATGTGTGCGCCACTAGTATACTGCAGGATGCCGAGAGCCACTACTGGAGTGACCCCAACCCTTTTTACGAGGTACAGATGGTTGTAGCTTTTCTGGCTATATTTTAATAATAGTTCATGTTACGTGGAAGCCTTGTTGAGGGCTTCTCTTTGTGGTTGGGTTAGGTTATTGGAAGACAAAACATCCTGTGCTTTTAAAGCGTGCTCAAGGATAAAGCTGTGGTGAAGTCAAACAGCATAATCACATTCAGAACTTAAGTGTATCTGTATTGAAATGCAGTGACATTGGGCAATAAATTATACATTGTATTATTGTATTCTTAAGTAGTCACCCTCTTAAATTCTTGGCTGTTCTTGCACATTGTCCTTGACTATTTAGTTGATCCAACCTCAATCCTTAGTTGATCCAACCTCAAGGCCTGCCATACTAAAGAGCCTTAAAAAAAACATGCTTGAACGTTGTGCATATTTGTAACCACATTCCAGTCTCAGCAGATCTGCCAAATTTTATAGAACCAGAATGTGTTTGTGTAAAACCTTCTTGTCTTTCCATTAAAGAAAAATAAATTTTTTTGAAAATTTTTTTTTTGGGGGGTGGGGTGGTAATGGGTTGGAATACTTTTAAAATACTATTTTTGAAATTATTTTATATTATTATTTTATTTAAGTCTATTTGTTTTGTCGACGGGATTATTTGGGAAAGCTTTTGGAGCTTTTAGCTTGATTCATTTGTAAGATTCAGTTAAAACGGTCCATTTTAATCAATGTATTTAATCAAAAATTTCATTCAATAGTTTGTTTGCATCATCATCCAAAATGTTTAATTTAAAGTGCATGAAATTTGTAATTAAATTGTCTTATTCAAATGTTTTAGGTATAAAACGTTACGTAGGTAAATAATTTATACATTTGTGCAAATGTATAAATAAAATAAAATAAAATAAAACACTTTACAATAAGGTTTCATTAGGTAACATTAGTAAACTACTTTAGTTAACATGAACTAAGAATGAACAATACTTCTACAGCATTAATCTTAATTAATGTTAATTTCAACATTTACTAATAGATTATTAAAACAATGTGTATTTGTGAGCGTGCATTAGTTAATACACTGTGTACTAACATGAACAAACAATGTATTTTTATTAACTGACATTAACAAAGATTAATAAATACTGTAACAAATGAATTACTCATTGTTAATTCTTAGTTAATAAATAAATGTTGTAAATTGTAAAGTGTTACCAAATATCCGTATACACTAAACATTCTTTTGTTTATTTTGTGAAAAACGTTTTTTGACACAGCCCTTAACTATTTAGAACTAGATTTGTACTTCTTGCTGCAAGCATTTCAAATTGATTTGGCTGCAATTGTTAATAAAATAAAGAAATTCATATTGTTAATTAAAATTAAAATCCAACTTGTAAGCATTTCCAGACCAAAGAAGTATTGATGTTTATATTAAACATGGTCAAAAGTAAAAAAAAAAAAAAAATCTCTAGCTCCAGTGTATTGCTAGCTGCAAAGCTCTCAGTCCTAGTTCCCATAATGACCCTTCCTCTAGTCTTTTCAGTGGGGCTTGTGTTGCCCTGAGGCAGTTTTAGACTAACCATCTGTGTGTCGAAGAGTCTAGCCGTTCCCGTAGCCCTAACCTTACCTCCATTAAGATATGGGCACACTCATAAGCGCTCTCACAGATGCGTACGCACACATCCGCCCGTCGCGGGGCTTTGGGGCAGACTGGCCTGCTGTGTGCAGGTGTGAGTCTGCGCCTCTGCTGACCTGTATCCCCTCTTCCCCCTCCTCCCTTTCACTTCCTCCTGAGCAAATGCCAAAGGGCCCGAGTGCTTCAAGAGGCCCAGTCGCTATAGCGCTAAATCCCTGGGTCCGGACGTGTGGTCATTCCTCTGTGTGTCCCTTTCTATGGCTGACTTAGCCGTGGCTCACTGGTGGACCACGTCCCAGCTCTCATTAGGAGATGTAGTACATGGTTGTTAATAATCTCTCTTTGGTCACACTGTGAACTCCTAATGCTGCTTCCTCTTTGCCTGAAAGTAATTAGCCTCTTAGGAAACCAGACTCTCTCGTCCTTTTTATCATTTTTCTGAATTGTGTTTCCATTTCTTGCTTTTCCGTTAGAGCTGTTGAGCAAGTATCATACAATTCTGAAAGCTTCTCAGCAAACATAAGTCTGAGCCTTTAGATCAGTCGGCTTATTCCTGTTATACAATACATTTGTGCTATGTAGCTTTTAAAAAATAATATTGTCGCAAATAATTTCTTTAAAAGTGCACAAATGGCTTCATACTTAAACTTTATTCATTAAATCTTGATTATTTACACAGTGACATGACTTTGCATAATAGGATTGAAGTTATTAGGATGGAAATAAAGAGCTGAAGCTCTCTAAATGTGGCAATTTGAAAACATTTTTTAAATATTTTCGAATCTTTTTGACATTTTTAAAAGCATTATACAGATTTCTGTCATTTTATCGAAGGATATAATGTTTTATAGCAGGGATTTTTAAACTGGGTGTCTGGGGAGCCCTAGGGGGCCGGTGGAATTACACTTGTTAACTTAATATATATATTAAAAAATGTTACCATATAGCAATATATATATATATATATATTCACATTTAGGCAATTTGATATTATTACTGTTTCATAATGCTTTCAAAAGACATATAAATTTTACACAAATATAAATATAAATGATTATATAAATCCATTTTTATTCATAAAATTATTAATAATACAATAATTTATTTTCAGGACTATACAGTTCTCTAATAGTGGCTAGACAAATATATGATTAATTTTAAATTTATTTTGGAAACAACATGTAGTTTTTATAATATCACACTTAATTTTTTATACATAAAAAAAAAAAAAAAATATATATATATATATATATATATATATATATATATATAGTTGCCCTTGTAAGGATATAATCATATATGATGGTCTTTGGCATCATCAAAAAGTTTGAAAACCTCTGTTTTAAAGTGAGACAAACCAGCTAATACATCACATAATTCATCAAATCTGTTTCCTGTTTATACTTGTTCATGTTTATGCTGTTTCCCCCCACCAAAAAGTGATATCACTTCCTGGAGGATGATGTCATGGAACTGGCTTTTGTTAGTTGCAAAAGTCTAACAGGATGGAAAGTAAAATTGAGAGCACAGGAAAAACCTATAAAATCCAATTAAAACAATATTCCCAAGAAAACCATGTTTTATTTGAACTATTGTGATTAGAGAAAGCAAAAATGCTGCAACATCTGGATAATTTCTTAATGAATTCCCAGTTTTTAAAAGGTAGATTTGCTATTGACATGGAGACATGGTTAAAAAGCAACATCTGCTCAAACTTTAAAATTCACCCCTATGTTCAATTTGGGATGTTGTGGGGGAGGAATAAAACCCCAATATGATTTCCATTTTAAAATAATGCATTATATTTCACCCAATATATTAAGTCTCACGTGATGAAACTTGCATAACAGGAATGACCCGTTCATTTTAATCTTTGCCATCTTGATTGTGTGCATGTATGTCTGGGTAATGTTCAGATGAACAGTGATTGAATATCCAGATTAAAACTTCAAAGTATCCATATGCTCTCTTTCTCTGTGCTAATGAGGGGTCCAGGTGCAGTGTGCAGGTTGCATGACCATGAGGGTCTTGAGGAAGATTGTCTGGAAAGACCTTCTGACTTTTTTTCCTTTCTCTTCATTTCGGTATTTATTTGCAGTGATATCATCTCTTTACCAGTCTCTCTTTGTCTCTTTTTTTTGTCTCCTCCACCGTTTTTTTCGCAGGGGGAAAGGTGTTCTTTCTCCATCCAGATGTGGCACTATTTTCTCACAGGCCTGCGCAGTGACCTTTGGGTCGCTGTTGCCCCCGTGCAGGCCCGGCAGACCTTGGCCCAGGTGCTGTGTGAGACCCTGGAGGTTTTAGTTCAGAGGTACTCAAGAGCGCGACCCTCCTACAAAAGACTCCCTCAGATCAGGTACCAGATAAGAGGATCGTTTGAAAACCTGCCATATTTAACATTAGAACTGTTGTTATTTTTTTTAAATGTCTCGGGTGGGAATTCTCAGTTCCTTTAAATGGTTCCATTCACCATTGTTTATCCCATTCCATCCCATTCCACGGCCACAATATTTCAGTTTGTGTGTTGTAGTTTTTCCATCACCAACATTATATTAATAAAATACCATTTCCTATCGTTATAGATAGATAGATAGACAGACAGACAGACAGACAGACAGACAGACAGATAGATAGATAGATAGACAAATAAATAGATAGAGAGATAGACAGACATATAGATAGATAGATAGATAGATAGATAGACAGACAGATAGATAGATAGATAGATAGATAGATAGATAGATAGATAGATAGATAGATAGATAGATAGATAGATAGACAAATAGATAGATAGATAGACAGACAGACAGATAGATAGATAGATAGATAGACAGACAGACAGACAGATAGATAGATAGATAGATAGATAGATAGATAGATAGATAGATAGATAGATAGATAGATAGATAGATAGATAGATAGATAGATAGATAGATAGATAGATAGACAGATAGATAGATAGATAGACAGATAGACAGATAGATAGATAGATAGATAGATAGATAGATAGACAGACAAATAGATAGATAGATAGATAGATAGATAGATAGATAGATAGATAGATAGATAGATAGATAGATAGATAGATAGATAGATAGATAGATAGATAGATTATATAAGATGTATAATTATAGATAGATTATATAAGATGTATAATTATAGCTGTAATTAAATGCAGGTATTTTTCAAATATAAGTACAATGTAAAAACATATGTACACAATAAGTTCATTTAAATGTTAATGATTCATTTAAATGTTAGTACATAGTAGTTAAAAAAACTTATTATAAACCATATATATATATTTATATATATGTTTCTCTCCACCATTATATCATCTTATTTATTGTTTAATCTGTATGAGTGTAAAAAGAGTGTTTGTTTGAACATGCTGGATTATTCTCATCCGGTTGTTGCGTTGTGGAAATGTGTCGTGCTGAAGTGGCCATGCATGGTTAAAGTCACCCGTCTTCATCTTTTGGTCAACAGTCACACTCAAACACACTCTAACTGAGAGCAGTCGTCCATGCTGTCTGATTGAATGATCTTACCGTATTTCTGCCGCACTGAGACGCACAAGCCCACCTTCTATCGGGAACCTCGGGCTTAGCAGACAGTGTTGAATGCTTTAGTGATTATGCCGGTGTTCGGCCCCGGGGGTCAAAGCAGATCTCCAGATTTGTAGAACAGTCTCTCTTTGTTAGCACATGGCCCTGCCTCAGCGCCTGGCGGAGGGCCCGGTTCTTTCATGCTAGACGGGCCCAACCGCCCAGGCCTTGTGCATAGCATTAACACATACTTAAAGTGGTTAAAGATGCCACAAGAGCACGCTTCCCCTCCACTCCATTACTGATGAGAAAGAGCAGATCGCCCAAGGCTGCACTGAAGGAATGAATGGAGGGAACGTTTTTGCTTTCTGCAAGGACACCCGGTTATGAGCTCTTCAGTGCCGGGTGAGCTCAGGGTCTGCCAAGCAGATGGGCTCTGACTCTGCCCCCTTCTCTTTTTCTCCTATCTGGTGAAAGGGGAACTTTCGCTGTGCTATAAAGCAGAACTTGGTGGTAGGTGATGAAAAGTTGAGTTTAATATGGAAACCAAAGTGGGTTACTCAACCTCTCTGGATTCTGAGAGACTGTCCAGAAGTACATAATACACTCATTTAGCGGTTTGAACTGAGCAGGGCATGCATTTATTTGAGGTTACAGATAGATAGATAGATAGATAGATAGTTTGTTCAAACTTCTACAAAAGATTTTTACTATTGTTGACACACACGGGTCAAAACCCATGACAGCATTATTTATGTATCTGTTCAGAGACAGCGTAACAAATAAATGAGTCATTCATAGAAAACCGAATAATATTGAAATGCTCATTATTGCCTTTTTGGCAGAAGCATCACCTGTTTGTTTACTCTAGAATTTTGTATTTGTATTATTAGGCCCTGAAAAGTCCGATTTTGAGGGGATTTGAGATAAAGACACTCAATTTATATATAATGATTTATTAAAAGTATGATTGTGAAATTATCCTACCCATCATGATGTGGTTCCAACTCTATACTGAAGTTAAGGTTAGGGTGTAAGTTAGGTTTTGGGGTTAGTATTTGTTTCAGTGTTGACAATCAAAACTGTGATTGGCATGACCAATGAAATCTTACTATTAATATAATTAATTTTCAAATAAAATAATCAACAAGCAAGTATGGCCATGCAGCGTAGCTCTATCAACTATCACATATTACACATAAAAGACAGTTTTTTGCTAGTAAGTCTTGGTTAGGACACAGTGTGACAGTGAGTTATTCCTAATACGAGGTGTCTCGTTGCCTCCTCCAGGGTTGATATTACAGCTCTTCTGCTGTGCGTGGAGCATCTGATGTGGAGTATGTGTGAGTCTGTGGAGGAGTTGCTAAGGCCAGATGCAGCCCGTGGATCTTGGATGTGGTCCATACACAGCCTGTGTAACCAGCTACTGACCGTACTGGTCATCCTTACATCACCTCTGGCGGAGCTGCACAGGTGACACAAGAGTCGGATAAACTTGCTGGATTATTGAGAACTACAGGAGCAAGATTAGTCATTTGATGGGAGTGTGTTTATTTATCTATTAGTTTCTCTCTCTCTCTCTCTCTCTCTCTCTCTCTCTCGTTCTCTCTAGCGTTTTTCAGGGAGGCTGTGGTGGAGGAGGCAGCCGAACTCCAAAATTTCCTGAGGGAGTGAACAGTCGTGACACAATGTGGCTGAGCGTAATGAACCCTACACTGTTCACAGATGAGCTGATGAGGTACTGATAGTGTTGAGCAACAAACCAGAGTGTTCAGTCAGTGGTCAATGATTAACCCATTAATGCCATTTTCCTCACCAGAGATGTCTTATAATTAGAATTACACTACCGTATTAAAGTTTGCGGTCGATTAGTCTCTAATGCTCACCAAGGCTGCATTTATTTGATCATACGGTAACAACAGTCATATTGTGAAACATAATTATTTAAAATAATTATGTATTAAAAAATATATATTTTAAAATGTTTTCGTCCATTCCTGTGATGACAAAGCTGAATTTTTAGCATCATTAACTCCAGACTTTAGAGTCACATGATCTTTCAGAAATCATTCTAATATGCTGATTTGGGGCTCAAGAAAGGTTATTATTATAATCAACGTGGAAAACAGTTGTGCTGCTTATAATATAAGCATATTAGCTTGCTTATGTTTGGGGAAATAGAAAATTCTAAATAACTGAATATTTTAAATATAAATTTAAATATCAATATAAATAAACAATGTAAAAGTCTTTACTGTCACTTTGGATAAATTATATGCATCCTTGCTGATTAAATGTATTTTTTCAAAAATGTTTCTGACACAAGTGTATTTTTCACATAATGATTATATAATGTGACTAGTGACTACTGAGGTGGACACGTCTTTAATATTAATAATAATATACTTATTACTAATATATTACTACTTGTTTATATTTATAGGGAAATAAATGTGATTACTGAGGTGGACACATATGTATTTTATAATAATAATAATATTCTTATCACTAATACTTCGGCTACTTATTTATATTCATGATGATTTAAAAGTGACTAATCAAAGTGGACACATATGTCTTCTGCTACTTATTTACATAAAATATAATGTCCAAAAAAGTGTTACAATCCGATTACATAATAGTAATGTAATATTATTCAAATAAAATACTTGTAACACATTACCCCAAGATTCCATAGACACAATAAAAACATCACCAGATTGTGCTGTACCTATATTGCTGAGAGTTTTATTGCAAGAAAAACACACACAATGTGGTGAGTTGTTGAAGCTCACCCAAATGAGGCTAGTGTGGCCTTTCAGTTTTCGTCCATGTGTTAAATGCACACAAACACAGTCACTACATTACTGCAGTCACCAGGCCCCCAGACTCACGGCCCTTAATGCAGGCCAGATGCAGATGCCATAGTTAGTCATGCTGTTTATGCTGACATGCGCTGCGGGTCTTCAGCCCGGGTGTGAAAGGCTGAAACGGAGCCTGTAGGAGGACTGTGAATGTCAGCCACATCTCACATCACCCTCCTCAAGCCCCCCAGCACAGCTCCAGACTCCCACTCCAGCGTGATATCATCGCGTGTCCCGCATACACAAATCACCGGTCGTCAGCCCCACCGGCTCCGCTTCCATGAAGTCCAAGGGATTTAAATTAGTGCATTTTTATTGCCTGTTCCTTTTTTATTTATTTATTTAGCCTCACTGTGTTCAAGACTCCCTGAGGGTCTCGCGGTGAGGGCCCCACCAGAGACAAGAGGCCATGCACCAAAATCAAACTCTTTTTCTCACTCAAACACTCCAACAAACTGACAGTTTGGATTATTAAATAAAAAAGCAATAAAGAGACAAGAAATATCAATAAATCAAGGAGCATTATGGGCAGGAAGGGATTTTTTTTTTTTTTTTTGTGATACGTGTGTAAGTTCGAGATACAGCGAAACCTGACCTCATGGTGTAGTTTACAGATTTATCAGGACCATTAAAGGGGGATATCGGGTGGATTACCGGGCCTTTGACATGACAAATCTGTTGCTTAACTAAAGCATAATGTTCTCCTGTTATGTTGCAGAGCTCACCCTTCACTTTAATACTTGTTCTGCACCCAAGGTCAGAGAAAAATAATGATATTTAGTGGTTTGTGCTAAAGTAAGCATGACTGTTATTACCATTGAGATGACAGTGGCCATTTGAAGAATTAATTATTATGATTTTTTATATGGGGCATGTTTATATGATACTTTTAGAATGACAATTAAAAGACTTGATTACCCCAGTGAAAAAATAAATATACCAAAAATGCATTTGAAATACATTTATTCTATGCTAAGTACAGTATACTACAAATACATTTACTTATGGATGTACTTAATATAAATACCCTGCGATTGTACTGTTGGTATACTAATTTTGTGCTTAATCCACTTTAGTTATCCGTAGTGTAGAAGTAATGCACACGGAAGAGTTGGAACTGAAGATATAATAAACCATATAACACAGCATACAGCATAAAAAGGAGATACAAAAATACATAAAAACATCCATAATAGCCTATAGGAGATACAGGCAATTGCACCAATGTCGTCTTAACCTCGAAGTGTGTCTATAACAGCTTTTAAGAGGACTGACTAGGGCCTCAATTATACAGTTTACTGACTTGTCCAGACGACACAGAAAACCAAACATCAGTTGTCTCAAGAGCGCCTAGCAAGTCGGCACTCTTATTAGACAGAAACAAATGACTGGCACTATGCCACCTAGGGACACGAAGCAGCAATCTCATTGCATCATTGAATGCTACCTTGAGCCTCTGCATACTCTTTTTCTTATAATTAGACCACAATTGAGCAGTATATAGCGGTGTGATGTAAGTTCTAAACAAAGAGCACTTCACATAGTCAGAGCACATAGAAAACCTCCTTATAAGCATGTTAGCTTAAGCATGTGTATACTTAAGTATATTTGATTTTGCTAAAGTGGAACTATTACTATTAACTATTGCCTTTTTTGTTTGAATTGTTTACATGTTGTTTCAAAACAGATTATCAATGTTGTTGGGCGAATGTCCACAGGCAAAATTACAATAGGTATCCACGCAATCAGCAAATAGGTGTTATGCGCAACAAACTTCTGTATTCTGTAAAACAAGTCGCATCGCTTGCGGTTCAGGTATTTTGCATGTGCTTCGTTATAGGAGCGAGCAAAAATGAGCATAACGAATGTCCCTCCAGATTGATATCTAAAAGTTTTTTCATTTTTGTTGTTCTCACTGCCATTTAGATATTTAGATCGAATAAAATGGCAACAATAAAAAGAACTAGCTAGGTTAGCTGATGACCTCAAAAGTCTGTATATCGCTATCAGTTCGTACTGCTGTTATCACTTTCTAAGACAAGCGGATGCGATGAGACGCAGTTGAGTTGTTTTTTTTCTTTGTTCCTGTGTCATAAAGCCTTTTCACGTACAGGTGAAGAATTTTCCCATGCAGATTTTCATTTGATCATGTGAATTTGCTGTGATGAGTGATAGACTTCTATGTAAGTCGTGCTTCATATATTGCTACACTATTCACAATGGACAATGGACCTTTTTTACCCCAACATATCGTTGAAATTGAACTTATATGACCACACCTCAACTTACCAGATGCAGGTTTTTGTTTTTCTATTTCCATTTTTATAGTATGGGTTTAGTATTTACAGTGGACATTTTGAGTTAACGTGACTATGATATATCCAGAAAACTAGACTTTATCTAAATTTAATTAATTCCCCCATTCAGTCTCCTTGTTTTTAACAGAGGTGTAAATAATGTATTGTGTGTTTTTTACCAAACAGTACTTTTTTTAAATTTAGTGTGGCCCTAGTGATGTGGTTTGGTCACCGGAAGAGAGCATAATAGCGCAGTGATGATGAAAATAGTCATTGACCATCATTTGGGTAGACACTATATTAAATTTTACACGGTTGATGAGGATGTGAGGGATAGAATTACAGTTAATATAAATGATATAAAGGTCATAATCACATGCATTTTTCAAAATTCTCTTTCAAATCTGTTTTATAGAGTTTGTATAAAGATGTTTTGTCAGCTAAATTGAATTAAACTGTACAACCCATTGAACACACTGTACTTATATCTCTCATAGTCTTGTTTTAAATCCTTTCAAAATGTTATCTTGATGATATACCCTGACTGAGATTTGTATGGTTTTCCGTGTGTGAGGGCTGAAAAATGAATATCACATGACATTGGATTCTTTGTAATATGTCAATGGATTCCTAACATTCTTCACCTTACCAATGCTTTCTATAGAACAACTGAAATGGGGCTTTAGACTTTATCCATCTCCAGTCAACCTATCCTTTTTAAGCATCACTGAAAGGTTTGCTGGTGAATAAATGGATAATTGACATTCTAGTGTATGTAGTATTTTAATAGCATATGTGTTCCTCAACAGGACAGGGCAGAATAAATAGACCTCAGTACATTATTTTAGTTTTGTTTGTACATTGTTTATTTGGTTTACTTTAATACTGTCAATTTAACGTTCAATTCGAAATATAAATTATATAATTAAACATACATCACATATGTTTTGGGTCTGTGGTATTAAAGGGATACTTCACCCAAAATTGAAAATTCTGTCATCATTCTGTCATCTCAGACTCAATCCAGAAGAACTTTGGCAACGTCTCCAAGATGCTTGCAGAAACCGACCTCCAAAGCTACAGTACTGTGAAAAGTTTCAGACACTTGTGTAAAAATGCTTTTTTAAAGTGAGGATGCTTTCAAACATAATATCATAAACAGATTTGATCAATTCACTTTTAATTAATTCAAATTAATGTTTGATGCTTAAGATGTGAAGACCCTTTGCGTTCAAAACGGCTTTTGTCCTAGGTACACCTGCACATAGTTTTTACGGTAGCTTTGCAGGACGGTTTCTTCAAGCATCTTGGAGATGTTACTGCAGTTCTTCTGGATTTAATCTGTCTCAGTTTTTACAGTTTCTTCATGTAATCACAGACAGACTCGATGATGGTGAGATCAGATCGCTGTGTGGATCATACCAGCTGTTGTCAGACTCCATGTGCATACACAAATCTCACTGGGTTATTACAATTAATGGAAAAGAAATGTTTGGAAATGTAGTGACACACTAGCAAAAGATATAAATAACTGTCTTAAAACAATTTTTGGGGGGTAAATGTGTCTAGCTAGCTATATATATATATCAACTGTATAAACAACTCTATAGAGATATAGCTCAATAGCTCAACTGTTTTCAATATTTATAAGATATTTACAGATACTTTTGTCCAAAGCGACTTACAAATCAGGGGGACAATAGAAGCAGTTAAACAAACAAAAGAGCAACAAAATGTACAAGCTGTGACAAATCCATTTTTTTTATTTTTATTTTTTTTAATCAAAACATTTAAGCATCAAATTAGCATATTAGAGTGATGTGAAAGTTTAAAATTACATTCCAAATGATATCACAATAGAAAACAGTTAAATGTAAGTTTTAATATTTCACAATATTACTGTATTTTCTATCAAAGAAATGCAGCCTTGGTGAACATAAGGGACTTTTTTCCAAAAACAAACAACAAAATCGTACTAATCCAAACATTTGAACATTGACATGACCTTAATTGATGTATTTCTGTTGTTTAAGGGATTTTCCAGCATCCGAGGGATCCTCTTTATGTCTGTTTGAGCTACTGGTATCTGGACCCTGTTATAATCCAGCTCTACTTCTGCAGAATATCCTTCACAAGGACTGCTTGCTGCTACAGATCATCATCTCATACTCATGTAAGACTCTTAATCCCTTGACACACTTCTTGTTTAACTCTGCATGTACCCTTTCCAATGATGCTGTTTTTTTTTTTTTTTTTTTTTTTTTTACTCTTGCTTTAAATAAAGCATCCTGAAAGTTGGCAAAATATCAAACCGTAGTTTTGTTGGCTTGCATGCAATAAGAACATACAAGGTGACGCTCTTTGAAGCACATGGACGCTTTCATTGGTTTCCACAAATGAATTAAGCACAGTTTATTGGTGGAAAAACTGATTAGCTGTAAGGATGGCCCAGTGACCTTGCTGCTCTTAATAGCCTGCACCTGTTTTTAATGGGTCTTTATTTCGCAAGCATCTTCTTATTTTTAAATAGGCTGTTATGTGCACTTGTGAACTGATCACGACGATAACATCGCCCAACACCTGCGCATTGGAACCATGCCGAGTCCTTTCATTCTTGCAAAATAAACCATAGAAATTGTTAATTGCTAGTCTAACATTTGAAATTACGCTCTGTTGAATTTTCTAACAAGTAAATGCTAGCTGAGGTCTTAAAAGGCTGGTCTCATTCAGCCACATTTTATAGTAGAGTAGTTTGCGAAGTAAGGCAGATCCACCTGGTTTTTAAACAACCTCATGCTCTTCTCGGCTTCATCAGATTTGTGTTTCGTCCTCAGGCACATCGGGAGATTCATCCGGATTGTTGTGAGAATGTTGTTTTACTCACTCATCATCACACTCATCAACCTCCTCATCATTTCTGAATCAATAGAGCTCAGTTGTAAACACTCATGTGAGAGCAAAGTGAATGACCTTTAAAGATTTTCCTCTTTCTTCCTTCCACTCTGAAAAGTCTAACCTTTAAAGGCTGTTTTGTGCTTGCACATTAATTCACATTATGGCGGAGCTCATTAATAACCGAGCTCGGCTGAGATCACGTCTTCCTGCCCTCTGGTGTGGGAATCACGTCGCCGTAAATCAACACTGCCTGGCCGCAGCCTGGCTAATTAAGAAGAAACGCGGTGGCTCGGTTGTCTACCGTTTAGAGAAACCTCTTTTAAAGTTCCTCGCTTGAGTCGCTGTCTCTCAGCACAGTTTGGGAGCGCTTAGCGCTAAGCTGTGCTCTAAATAGGAGCTTGTTTGTGGAATTCTTTAAGGGACTGATAGCGATGTCTTGTTCCAATTAAGGGCCTCCAGTGGAAACTCATCTGTGAGACCCGGTAAATCAACAGGTGTGTTTGTTGGCAGCACGTCAAGGTTGCAAAAGGTTTGTTAACGGAGGATAGAATTGGTTTGTGGAATCCCCTCCCCTGAGAAACGCCAGCAGTTCATTTATCACGGTTCATCTGGCGGCTCATAAACGGATGATTGCGAAGAGGCAGCTCTTTAACCTGTCCAGCCCCTTGTGGCCATTCACTTAAGTACACTAATTTTTGTAAAATCCCTTAGTCACTTTTCTTTTAATGTCCTTTTTGGAAATTGTTAACTGAGGATTTGTGACATGACAGACCTTAAATGGCATTCATCTATTGTCAAAGCTCTTTTCAAACATTTGTTTTAATGTAATATCTATTTTAAATTGAATTTAGCTCATTATTCTATAGTTATGCATACGAGACTTTTGTAACCTCAGTAATTGAGTATGTTCATATTAATGAGAATGGAGTAAGTGTACTTTTTGTAGAAAACTTTGAATGCAAAAAGCTATTTAAAAATATATATTCCCTTGTACATTAATATACATTTTAGCCAAGAATCTGGTTGCCAAAATAAACATTTGTGTTCTGTGAACGATTAATTATTGCATGTTATTTCAAAGAGACATAACTTTTTTCTTTTCAGCTTACTCCTGTCCTCACACCACCTGTCAGTTCCAGATGGATAAAATCAAGTCATTTTAAATCATGTATTTTAATACAAATGTATTTTGAATGTGGTCATAAGAACATGCAATACCTGTGGCCAAAAGTATTGGCAGTGACACAAATGTTGTCTTTTCACAAAGTTTGCTGCTTGTTGATTCACATTGTTTCTATATTATTGTCCAGAGTGATCAGATGCATTTTAAATAATTGGAAAAAGGTTCATTGGCAAAAAAAAAAAAAAAAAAAAAAACAATTTATCACAAAACCCCACATTTCACTAGCTAACATCATTTCACTAATAATATCATCAGGGCAGCAAAGAAGCCACTTAGCGACACTTCTTACTCCTCGGATCTCAATCCCATAGAGAACCTGTGATCAATCATCAAAAGGCAAGTGGACACGCAGAAGTCCACAAATTGTGATCCTCTCTGTGATCCTCGAGCACTAATAAGGCAAGAATGGATCACCATCAGTCAGGATTTGGCAGAGAAGCTGATATCCAGCATGCCAGAATGAATTTCAGACGTTATGAAGAAGGATCAACATTGTAAATATTGACTCTTTGCATATATTAAATGTCAATAAAAGCCTTTAAAACATATTAAATGCTTATTTTCCAGTGTACTGTAGAAACATGTGAAAAAATAATTACAAAAACTGAAGCAGCAAAGTTTGCGGAACACAAAATCTGTCACTGTCAATAACTTTACAACTACACCACAGCTCTGATTTAAACCTTTTTTTTTGTAGCGAATTAATAATTTCAGTGAAAAGATAGAACAAAACACCAAACAATCTCTCACAAATTAAATAAAATGGCATCTATAGCCTCCTGTTTTCCTTGCACATGTAGCAAAAGAAAGCAGAGTCGATTCCCATCAGTCCCTTACCAGCAGCAAAATTCACGGTCCCTGTTAAGCAAAACAGTATTAGCTAACCACACGCTCTACTACGACAGGTAATTTAGGCCTGTCATTTCAAAACAGTCCAACATTTGTCACAAAAGTGCAAACAGCAGCCTGCTTTTTATCAAAGACACTCATTGAATGCTGCATTGCATTCAATCGCCTATTCAAACGCCTGTCATCGCTAGAGAGCGAGACTGACAGGGGCTGAACCAAAGGCACAAGCATCCTGCATCTCTCTACAACCCCACAGCCCTGACAACATTTGGACAAGGGCATTCAGTCACATCTTGGTATTGTGGTCTCATCTCTCACGTGTTTATCCAGACAGTCAATTGGTTTTTGCCTAAAAATTGACCTTTCGCATTGTATTGATTTACAATACATTCATTTCCTGTGCTATAGGGTCAGATGTCTTGCACTATGTGAGCTCAAAGTTGTGTTTAGTTTAGACGTTTGTTTTAAACTCTCCAGACATTTTAATTAGGACTAAAGGCATATATTAGAGCTGCATGATTAATGGTTAACACATTGATTTAAAGATTGAAAATAAATTACATTGATTCTCCTGTCTATTTAACCTTTGACAAAATCTTACCGGAACATTCAAATCTGTGTTGGTGCTGCCACTGACCCAGAGAGAGAAGTTATTATGAATGAAACAGCACAGTATCGTTATTCTGTGTTACAAATATTAAAGTAATCACAGAAGTAGCTACTGAGATAACAGTTTATATTTTGGATATAAACACCGAGACTACCTCTTGTCTTAAAAATGTATTTGTCACTGAATTATTCATTCAAGAGATTTGATTCATCCAGTAATGAAACAAGTGAAGTATTTATGAGTGAGTCGTTGAATAATTCACTCAACCCGAAAAAAAAATACAATAATTTGTTCATATAGGTAAAGCAATTTTGGAGAGGCTAGCAATAGCAAGCAAGCTTTGAAAGCATAAGATCTTTCAAAACCTCTTGTCTCAAAGCACATAACATTACTAGAATAATGAACATAAACAACTTACAGACCTCTTACTTGTACCACCTGACTGCTGCAGATTCAGTTTGGTATTGATAATGTTGCCAGAGAAACGCAGAAATCCGAGAACATCTCTGGCTAGAACGTCACGGGTTGCCAGCTCGTAATTACGGTTGTGATACAGTTTGAACGTAGCATAAGCTTTTTGTTTTGGTTCAGGAGGAACTGTGAAAGGTGACTGCTGTAGTTTGCGGCAATCAATGGCATTGGCTGCATCCTAAACCATATACTCTCTCAAAGTACTTATTTTGAATAAGAAATTACGGTAACACTTTACGGTAAGGGACATGAATTCATGTATAAATTAATGCATGAATTATGCATTCATTCATGCATTAATATCTCATGAATCATCAGGAACTAACACAAGTTCAACGTTTTTCATTCATGACTTCATGGATAAACAACACCTTAATTAAAACATTAACTAAGATGAGCACATCATCATGAATTATGATTTATTACACGTGATCATGATGTTTTCTGTATTTGAAGTTAATGATGACTACTGTATTTGATTAACAGAATTTGTGTGCTATGAGCAGTGATTGGTCTATTTTGGGGTCTGTCCAATACAGTAGTCATCATTAACTAAGCATTATCTATCAATGACTTCATCATGTGTGTGGCCCCTCAACTAAAGTGGTGACAAGGTCACTGACCTAGACAAAGAACAAAGAAAACATCATGATCATGTGTAATAAATCATAATTCATGATGATGTGCTCATCTTAGTTAATGTTTTAATTAAGGTGTTGTTCATCCATGAAGTCATGAATGAAAAACGTTGAACTTGTGTTAGTTCCTGATGATTCATGAGATATTAATGCATGAATGAATGCATAATTCATGCATGAATTTATACATGAATTCATGATAATTCATGTACCCTTACCGTAAAGTGTTACCAATTACTTCACAACCACTAAAAAGTATGTTCTATATGAATGTAATTCAATGTACTACAGTTGCCATGTTGTTATTATCACGCGACCTACCAGCGTCAGTTACGTCACATCACTGTCATTCACAAATCCTCTCCTGTGGCCTCATGGTATACCAGAAAGTGTCCATATGAATCTTACTTGAAGTAGTAGGTCGTCTGGGTACATATGTTGACAGGCAGGCAGGACATCGTATCAAATGCAATGATTGGACTAAAGTTTTTTGGTCATGAGACTTTTACATAAGATATTTGTACATGTTTTAATATTTAGACCACTTCTATTACTGATTGCTATCAGGATGTGAAGAGTGTTTCAATCAGTATAACAAATATATATATATATATATATATATATACAAACATTGCCTAATTAAAAATTTTTAAACAGACTGCAGTAATTAATATTTTGTCAGAACCTCTTGTACTTTGTTTATGTGTATGTTCGGAATCATGGGAGAATCATGATTTGGGGGAAAAAAAAGATTTGCTATTTATTCAGAATCGTGTGACTCGACTATATATAATCTACCATTCAAAAGTTTGGGGTCAGTAAGATTTAATTTTAGTTTTAAAGAACTTAATACTTTTTTTTCTGAAAGGATGCATTAAATTAATAATAAAAAAGTGACATTGAAGACAAAAAAATCTTTCAAATAGATGCTGTTCTTTTTTAATTTTTATATTTTATAATCCTGATTTTTTTTTTTTATTAAAAGTATTTTTATTTTATTTATCAAAAATATTAAGCAACCGTTTTCAACTGTGAGGATGATAATAACAATAATAATTAGTTTTTACTTCAACAGCAAATCACCATATTAGAGTGATTTCTGAAGGATCATGTGACACTGAAGAGTAATGGCTTCTGAAAATTCAGCTTTGCCATCACAGGAATAAATTACATTTTATAATATATTAAAATAGTTATTTTAAAGTGTGTTAATATTTCACAATATTACTGTTTTCACTAATCTATTGATGAGCATATAAGACTTCTTTCAATATCAATGCCGAAGGTGCCTACCCCAAACCTTTAAAGGGTTGTGCATATGCTTTGTTTTCTTTATTTAAAAAAAGAAAGAAAGGAAGAAAGAAAGGCATCACCTGATAGAGTCAAAAATGGTCAAATATCGTGAAAGTCTCTCCAACCGGCCTCTGGCCACTCTTATTGTTAAGCCATGTTATTTTTAGCATTGTGGTTATTGTTTTATTTTTGACATAATTTAAAATAACCATTGAAATGTGCTTTCAGGTCTCTGTGTGGACAGAGGAATAGAGGTGTCCCCTGATACTCAGACAGCAGCTGCAGAATTTTTAGAAGCTGTTTTTGCCATCCTGTCCTCCCTAAACTACGTCCCCAGGGCTTTAAGTCGAGCGCTAGAGGGATACCTGGACCGGAAACACCTTTGGGAGCACTTTTACAACTTAACAGGTGCAGAATTTGCCATGCTCTGCCCTACATTTGTTTCAAAAAGACACAATTTGAGTCAGATGTGGCCATTTAGTTACAGTCCAGTTGGAAACCACTATCACCATGTTCCCCCACTGTGTCCTCTAATTGCCTGAATATCAGATCTGACCAGCTGGAAGCCCATCATCAAATCAAAGCCATAATTAAACCTTTAGCTGTCTCTTTGATTGCTTATTTATTTACATTTCTGCCTTCTCCGGTTTCCTCTCTGTAAGAGCCACAGGATGAACATTTTCTGTTGTGTTAATGGTTGCCGTATTGATTTTGCATACTGACATAGAAACTGCAATTATCACCTGACACCTTTTGATTCAGGGGGTTTAATCCAAGCTGAAGTGCTGATGTTTTTTTTTTTTCTGTTTTATTACATGTTAGCAGTAATTATAGTTGCACAAATTAGACAAATGACAGAGGAGGGAGCAGGAGAGTGTGTGTTGTATGCCGTTGTACTGATGTAAGGTGTTGTGTTTTAGGCTTAATTGACAATGTCCATTCCTACTTAAAGGTAATCTTATGAGGCTTGCTTTGCATCTTGATTGTGCCATTTACAAGAGCTGTTTGAGTTGGTCAGGAAAATCGGTATTACAATTATTTAGTTGTTTCTTCTACCTCTTCTTTTTGGCACTGTGGAAGAAATTTGAAAATGGAACTCTGAAATTGAACCCACTTTTAAAATGTATTATTTTATTTTATTGTTTACTAAAAGCAAGAATTCAGACAGAATTCTGTTTCTCTAGAAAATGTCCATGGCATAATGTCAACAAAATGAGGCATAACGGATCAAATTATTGTTAAACAGCGGTTTATTTTAATTTGGCTATGTTTAGATTATTAGTTATGGATGAATAAATGAATGAATGAATACATCAAATTGTATAATATTAAATAATTTATATTTAATATTCATATGTCAGGGACAAGAGTAAAACAATGCAATCTATACATAAAAGTATTTTAATTTATAGTTCAAATTTTTTTCGTTTTAATGTTTTCGTTTGATTATTATTAACATAATAATAATATAACAGAAAGAAAATAGATTATTACAAAAAGAATAATATAACAAAAAAGAGATTATAACAGAAGAATAATAAAACAAAAGGAAACAACTGGAATCTATTAGCTTTAATAAAGATAAATGAAGAAACACCAATATCCTCAATAAGTTATCCCTCTTCTTCTCTGAGGTAGTGTCCTGTGACCAAATATAATAGAATGATAAAACAATACTGTCTAATGAATTTACAAATTCATTTTGGTGTCAATAACTTTTAACCAATAAGTATTCTCTTTCTTCCAGAGTCCAGTAAAGATGAGCCAGCCTTGTTTAAATACATCAGATCCATTGTTTGTAAATCCACTAACAAAATCCTGAGCCACCTGGTCACCATGATGCAGGAAAATAAAGACCAGTCTGGACCCCTGGTTCAACAACACCTACCCGAAAATGTGCTGAGCAAAATCCCAAAAGAGTGGAACTACATTCCACAAGATCCCAAGCTGAATGAAACCAACAAGAGTATGTAAAGCTTTCTCCATCCATCTATCCATCCATCCATCCATCCATCCATCCAATCATCCATCCATCCATCCATTCATCCATCCATCCATCCATCCATCCATCCATCCATCCATCCATCCAATCATCCATCCATCCAATCATCCATCCATCCATCCATCCATCCATCCATCCATCCAATCATCCACCTATACATCCATCCATCCATCAATCATCCATCCATCCATCCATCCATCCAATCATCCACCTATACATCCATCCATCCATCCATCAATCATCCATCCATCCATCCATCCATCCATCCAATCATCCAATCATCCATCCATCCATCCATCCATCCATCCAATCATCCACCTATACATCCATCCATCCATCAATCATCCATCCATCCATCCATCCATCCAATCATCCACCTATACATCCATCCATCCATCCATCAATCATCCATCCATCCATCCATCCATCCATCCATCCAATCATCCATCCATCCAATCATCCATCCATCCAATCATCCATCCATCCATCCATCCAATCATCCATCCATCCAATCATCCATCCATCCAATCATCCATCCATCCATCCATCCAATCATCCATCCATCCAATCATCCAATCATCCATCCAATCATCCATCCAATCATCCATCCATCCATCCATCCATCCATCCATTCATCCATCCACATTTGTAACGTATTAGTTGTTTTTTTAACCACTGAACATATCTATTGTAAATGGTTCAGCCTTATTTAAGAAAAAAAAAGAAATCAAACCAACTCTTTCTTCATTCTTTCTTTCTTCCAATCAGGCAGCATGAATCTATCTATCCAGGCCCTCTCTTTTATTTTCACCCACCTTCCGTCAACCATAGCCTCCCTTCCGCTGCCCGTGCGCTTCCTGTTCACCATGGCTGAGAAGAGGCTTTCCCAGCATGCCAGACAGCTGAGGTCTACCGGCCTGCTCCTCTGGGTCTTATTGGTCTGCCTCTGTCAGGATCTAGAAGGCGGGGACACCCTGGAGTTTCTGTCTGGCCTGCCCCTGGAGAGATGGGCCAAGGATAGGCTGAGTCTGCTATCAGAATGTCTGCAGGTCAGCCTGGGCCAGCAGAAGGGCGTTCCCAAGCCTCTGGTCCATAAGGTGCTCCAGTGCCTGGAAGAGAAGAAGCCCAAATGGACCTCCATGCAGCTGCAGAAGGCACGAAAGCTTTGCTGCGAGAGGTGAGATTTTTTTTAATGAGCCAGATTGAAT
Source organism: Semotilus atromaculatus (assembly GCA_031834385.1). Lineage (NCBI taxonomy): Eukaryota > Metazoa > Chordata > Actinopteri > Cypriniformes > Leuciscidae > Semotilus > Semotilus atromaculatus. The sequence continues at coordinate 479,879 of JAULUF010000035.1, forward strand.
ATACTGACAATTAAACCCAAGATTTTAAGCCCATAAGAGCAAATTCATAATTAAGCTTATTCATCATATGAAAGATGATTTCCGGCTTTTAGCAGTTAAACAATGTGTTTAACCAATTATCTAATCTAACATTATCTTCATTGTCTTCAATGACTAGCCGCTGCCGTTTGATATTTTGATGTCATTTTAAAGACTTCAGTCTCGCCCATCATTCATTTTTTTTTAGAAATTAACTTCACCCTTCATCCTTTGGCAAAATAATTATGTATTGTTTTCTGTGTTTTCTTTTCCTAGCCTGTAGCTCTTCTTTTTTGATATGTGTACTTCAAAATGGGTTTGATGTCACCCACAGGATTTGAGTCTTGAAATCTGTCTTGAACCAAGTGTTGCAATCCTTGAATCATGTACTTTAAATCATCTTAGTTAGACCAAATAGCGCACTGTACTACTATATACTGTGCGCACTATGCACTTATACACTCTGCACTTACTGTATACACTATACGGTTCAGTACATAGTGCATAAGTACATAGTGTATTAACTTTATACAGTTATTTTGTCATTTAACATTGGAGTCTGATAGCCTCTCGCTCCGCTGCGTAATTAAATCTTCGACAGTTGAGTGCATGAAGTGTCAAACATTCCACTCTTCTTTTTTTTCTTTGCCTTTCTTTTTTTCCCCCGGTTAATTAAGTGCACCACCCGGGTATTTAATGTGCACTTTCTCTATTTGGAATTTTCAGTGTGAACGCACTACTCACTCTATTTATACTACATTGTAATGGCATAGGATAGTGCATAAGGACACAAATTGGGACGGACCTCATTTTGCATTTGTGAATTATTGAGCCATAATGATAAAGATGGGCATGTACTTTAAATCATCATCTTATGGCTTGTGTGACACTTATGTGTACCTTAAATCAGGGGTTTCAAACTTTTGAATGGCACATACCCCAAAATATGCTATACCATTCTGAGGGACCTCTAAATTATAAAGGCAGCTATACTTGTTATGTATAAACCTGTGACTCTGTGAAAAAATATATTTAGGTTCTTTCTTTCTTTCTTTCTTTCACTGTTTTTATCTGAGACCCGAGTTCTCCAGACCCGAGTTTGAAAACCCCTGGCTTAAATAATGATCCTGTACAAATCATTTCTTTAAACTATTGATTTTTGAGCACTTTTGAAAAGTGGCCAATTCTTCATGCTATTTTTCACAGTTGGCCTAAAAAAAAAAGTTTTACCGTATATTCCAAGTCATGTCCAGAACAAAAGCTCAGAGTTAATTATCCTTATTGGAAATGATTTAGCGTCATAACAGAGCTAAAAAAAAATAAAAAAAAATCTAACTTTGAGTGTTCCGAGAAACGCTGATCCCAATGACAGGAAAAACAAAACAAAAAAATAGAGTGAGGGCAAAAAAAACAAAAAAGGGCGATAGCAAAAAGGAAGAGTGATTATGTATCGCCTGTCTTAGACAGTCAGTGGAACCATTACTATTCATTAAAATAACCTTCACTTTCAGGCACTGCCTCCGGTGTAAACAATCAGCGTACAGTGTGTCGGCGGAAAGCGGGTTTTCTGAAAAACACCCACACCCCAGCTTGTCAACACACACACAAACGCATACATACACACACACACACACACACACACACCTCCCTCATCTCTTGTCTTTGCAAAGTAATTTGTAGAGGAGAAGATGATTGTTCTCCATCACGGTGACCCTGGCAGGCTTTGACGGCATGCATGCACAGATGAAGATGAATGCAGTGGATTCCGTGGGCGGAGGGGGTGTTCTGCTTCTTTCGGGGCACATTGGTCCTAATGACGTGATTGATAGCTTGTCCCGGATCCGACGGGCCTCTCATTAATCAAGCCGCTGACTGGATCCAATCATTTGCTTCACCTGCACACTGATGGACAGGGAAGGATACAGGCACAGGTGCTGACACCCCGTTCACCGGCTGGGCTGCCCACGGCCTCGCCGCTTTTCTCTGTGTCATTGAAGCTAAAGGCCTGCCTGACAGGCGACACTTTCCTTGTCACTTCGTGATTGAAAAATAAAAAAAGGAAGGAAGAAGGAATGAGGGGAAACAATGACAGGGGGTGTATCGGATGGGAAGTGTGGCGAGGGTGATGAGGCATGTTGGATAGAGAGGAAGGGCACAAGAATGGGTGCGTTGAGGGGACCTTGAGGTTACAGCAAGCAGCACTGTATCTCTGACTCTTGGGCTATTTTTCCTGACGCTCTCTTTTTATTTCTTCATTTTTGTCAAAAGGAACTTCATGTAAAAAGAAAAAATGGTAGCAAATCATGTGATAAAACTGTTTTGCCGCAACTGGCAACATGCAGCTCTTGGCCTTTTGCACTGAACATGTGTGAATCTTTGTGTGGAACACAACAATGCCCACTTTATCTCAATGCTAACGAATATTGGCAACAGCTACTCTTATTTGGATATTTGATCCCATCACAAAAAGATGTCATTGGAATGGTTTGAATAAAATCGTATTTTTTTTTTGGTTTTTTGTTTTGTTTTTTGCTAAAGACTTATGGCATTTGTGAAAAAATCAAATCAATCAATTTATTTATTCATTGTAATTTTGCACACTTCTGGTGCTAGCATAAAATATGAAGGTAGCTATACATTTAGTCAAATATTTCTGGACCAGGATGACATGGTATCCACCAGAGTTTTAGATGTATGAACCTTACCATAAAAGTATGTTTGTGTATAGAGTAAAATAACTGATTTATCTCTTTCCAATTTGAACATTTTAATATTAATTGATAAGCAACAACTGATAAAATGTCTTCTTTGAATGTAATGTAAGTCGCTTTGGTAAAAATGAATAAATGTAGTATTAGTATTTACACTATTTTAAAAACGACTTCAAAAATTATAGAAAATGAACTGGAATTTTGTGGTTACCATGTAAAACTGCCTTTAGATGGGTTGAAATTGAGTAATATAATAGCCATTTTAATAGCCATGTCCCCCCCCCCCCCCTCCCCTCTTCTTTATGTGTTCCTCCACCAGTGTGTTGGAGCGTGTGGAGAGCGGCCCGGCGCAGGATAGAGGTGGGCCCGCGGAACTGACTGAGCATAAAATAAGGCAGTTGCTGCTGGAGCTGTGCCATAGAGCAGGTGGCAGCAAGCACCTCCGGCAAATCCATCACAGCATCCAGCTCAATGAGGTAGCGAATTGCTGTTTTTCACCAAGCAATTAGGTGGCTGTTAGCCTGAGGCAGACAGTGTGACCTGAAGCTGAGGGGAACGCCTGTGCAGAGACACAACTGCAGCCAGATGTTGCTGCGGGCCCTTTCGTAACAGCCTTGACCTGATTGAAAAAAACAAAAAACGATTGGAGAATAACAACTTTAAACAACAGAAATAACAGAAATTAAAGGAAAAGATTCATGAATTAGTCAAAGTCTTTCTCCACACTTAAACTACAGCTCTATACCCAATGCCCCTTTGCTCTACTTAACAATAAGAACACATCTTGGGAAATTAGTACAACTCTCACTTAAGTCTAATCTTGAGGACGATTCTTTGTGTCACATCTATACATATCTTTGTCCTCTTCCAATGTCCTGTTTTCAAATCCTATTCCTAGATAGACTGATTAATTTCTACCATTGTCGGCCAATTACTTGGGGAATAGAGAGAAAAGGAAATGTCCATTATGTCCAAAATTGGGAATGTAATAATTGTTGAAATGTACTAATTTGTCCGAGGATGTGTTTAAGAATTCTGCAGAGACTTACTGTTAATTTGACCACTTTAATAGTGATTAGTTTTGCTTAGTGCCGTCTAATAATAAGATGTGTCCAGGTTACTGTTCGTTTCTCTAGTCTGAACTGGAGTGCATTGATGATGAGCCTTTACGTTGTGTTTCTTCATTTTATTTTGTAGGGTTTACTGAGGTCCGTCCTATCGCCTCATTCAAAGAGAGATGCACTTCTGGACTCCCCTTTGGGACCTGTCGTGTTCTCCTCTGAACCGAGCGACTGTACATCCCAGTTTAACCCCTTCACCGAGTGCAATTCTAACAAGTTCGATCAGGTTGGTTCTTTGTTATTATTCATATTTAAGTCGTCCAGCCTTCAACTCGAGCTGCTTGCGAACACTTGTTGTTTACATAACTATTTGCATCAGTTCATTAATGGCATGAACTACTTCTCTTCTTCTTCTCTTTCACGCTCGAGCGAGTGTAACTTTCCGTCAAGGCCACCAGGCAAGGTGAATATAAGAGAGAGACTGAGAGACTTTAAACGGCTTCTCTAGAATGAACTCGACTATTCTCCATAGGTCGCTCTGTCCCTAAGCTATATTTTAGTGTGAAGGGAAGACACAAAGCAAAACATTAAAAAAGGTTAACCAAAAGAGCAGAGAATTTGAAAACACTTGAAAGGTGAACTCTTCAAGTGTGATGTGGCTTTGAACAAGGGGTGGGGAAAAAAAGCATCCCTTGCGTGTTGAAGACGGTGTAGGTTGAAGGTTTAATTACAAGAGCCATGGTCCTCTTTAAGGTAGGATAAAGTTTTCTCTGCTCATGTCATGAGACTTTTTGTAACGTCTTTGAAGCCGGGAAGTCTTGCAACCTTCTTTTTTGAGGGAAACTTTTTTCCTTTCATTATCTTATTTGGCTTGGAGTTTTACGTCGGTTAAAATGCGAGTTCTTTTCCTTTCGTTCAGCACTAGCTGTGGCGCTCTTAATCCCTTTTGTTTTCTCCTCATCGCTCGCGCTCGCATTGCTTTGCATAAAACACCTTATTAAGGGGATGATTAAAAAGCCTCCTCGCCTTCAGGTGGCTGCGCTGTTTGTCAAATCAAATGGAGGCAGAAAAAACAAATGCCGATCCATCAATCAGCCGGTCGCAGAATAGGAGGGGCTGGCACGCTCCTGTCCTTTTGTCAATAAAAAAAAATAAAAAAACCCAACTTCAAGTTAAGAGTGACGTTCTGGCTATCAAAGCAATCGGATTTCATTTGGCTCCCTAACAAAGGGACGGTCCACTTTGGGTGAGGGAAACCTTGGGCTGCTTGCCACGAACAACGGCGAGAAGAATAACGACTCCTCTTGCAAAATTGATTTATCTTTTTATAAATGATGGTACATCCCTCCCCAAATGGATTTATAAATTAATTGCTGTCTTATTGGAATAAAAACCTTCTTGTGCAGACATGATAGATAGATCGTGTTGAGGCGGCCTTGTTCGGGACCCCCTCCTCTTTGGTTAGTCCAGCCCAGCTGGAGCAGTAATTTACTGATCATATTAACTCTGATTAATAACGAACAATACTCGCTGCTCATTTATCAACAGGCTGCTATGGGTGAGAGGGAGTGGGATTGGGCCCAACTGCTGCCAGCCTATCAGAGCACGAGTCAGGTGACCTTCACGACGCTGCTCGCTAACAGGTAATGGCTGCTGCTCTCGTTTGCGCACAGTCGCCCCCTCCTTTCGCTTACACACTGTTGAAGTGCTGCCTGTCATGTCCCACCGTGTACTGCCGTAATGAATGTGAATATTGTGTGGAGAGGATAGAGGGATCCTGCGACCGTTTGAATGTGCACGCTTGTCTGTGTGTGTCAGCTTCTAAAAGCATTATGGTTGGCCTGCGTATACCTCTTCTGACCTATGTTTTTAACATATCGACGCTCCCGTCTCTATATGGGTTCTCGGTTTCTTTCAAGATTGTAATTCCCAGCATGCAGCCCTCAAAGTTTAAAGAAAGTGCTTTTCCACTGAGAGCTTGCTAAAGAGAAAAGTATATCTGAGCTCACTGTGCGGAGAAAATGAAGCGTCTGCGTTTTTTGGAATCGAGTGGAAATCACAATCTGACATTTTGAGGTTACTGAGGGATCGGGTGTGGTTGAGCTTTAGTTTAAGGGACTTTTTACATGACACCGGTTTTAACTAAAAACGTAAAACTTTTTATGTGTTTTGGCCGTTTATTTACACGACAACGGCGTTTTGTGCGTCTGAAAACCAAACTTTTGAAAGCGGGTTTTCAATGTGCACGTTTTTGAAAACGGTCTCCGTGTAAACAACAAATAACGCGAATCTGTGAAAATGATGACGTCCTGCACATGCGTATTACGTGTTCAATCTATAGTGTTTCATCGCCATCTAATGCCCTGGAAGCAGAATACAGGGTTTTTATTAGTTTTCGCAGATCTGTTTGACAATGGTGTCATCTGTACGCAGAAAACTTAAAGGAAACATTTCTCAGTTTTAAGCATATCGTTGATGTGTAAATGTACCTTAAATGTGATACAAGTATGCCGGTTTAAAAGGATCTTTCAAACTACAGCCAGAGTTTGATCCATTTGCTCCAAATGATCAGTGAGTTTAGTGTTAGTTTGACAGCTTGACAAAAGAAACTACAGTAAAAATCTTAAAACAATATTTTTAGTCTGTTCTTTTTCCAGAAAAGCGTGGAAGAATGTAAATTTATTTTTGGTCAGATTTCTGGTCAATATTTCTTCAAAAATATTTTTACTGTTTTAATCACGTTTATGTTCTTTTACTTCTGACAAGTTCTGATGGTGTGACAAGTTTAGGTTGCACTTTATTTGAAGGTGTCCATGTTACAGTGTAATTAAACAGTTAAGTACTGAGTAATATTATTTAACAACAGGTACTTACTATAGGGTTAGGGTTAGGAATAGGGCTTGTTTTAGTTACATGTAAATATGCATGATTTACTGTTATTACTATAAGAAGTAAAGGTAACTTGTTACAAGGACACTGTGAAATAAAGTTTAAAAAAAGAAAATGAACTCAATGAGGTTGTAAAAACTACATAAGCATAATTACTGCATAAAGGTATACTAATTATTGAAACATTTAATAATTATAAAAAAAAAGTTCAACAAGGTTAAATGAATGTTGTGTTGTGTGAACAGGGTGTTGTTTTGCAAATGTTGTCTTAAATAGTATATACTTAAAGGATTAGTTCACTTTAAAAAACAAAATTGCTGATAATTTACTCACCCCCATGTCATCCAATATGTCCATGTCTTTGTTTCTTCAGTCAAAAAGCAATTAAGGTTTTTGATGAAAACATTCCAGGATTTTTTCTCTATATAATGGACTTCATTGGGTACCAAACGGTTCAGGGAAAAAATGACAGTTTCAGTGCAGCTTACCAGACGATTAACGATACCAGACGATGAATAAGGGTCTTATCTAGCGAAACGTTCGGTCATTTAAAAAATAAATAAAAAAGTAGAAGTTTTATAAGCACAAATGCTCGCCTTGCTCTGTTCTGTGATGCGCGTTAGCGACTCACGTAATACGCAATTACGTTCAAAACGTCACGCTTGACGTACCGAGACAGTGTTTACAAATGTGAGGAAAGAGGACCATATACACATATTCAAATGTCTTTGTGTCAGTTTATCGCTTAAATGCCCATTTTGTGTGCGTATCCTGGGTGTTGTAATATTAAAAAGGCTAAAATAAAAAAATTCGTCAGGACAGAAGCGTGACCTTTTCAACGTAATTGCGTATTACGTGACGTCACCAACGCGCATCACAGAACAGAGCAAGGCGAGCATTTGTGCTCATAAAACTTCAACTTTTTAATTTATTTTTTAAATGACCGATCGTTTCGCTAGGTAAGACCCTTATTCATCGTCTGGTATCGTTTCTCGTCTGGTAAGCTGCACTGAAACTCTCATTTTGACCTTGAACCGCTTGGTACCCAATGAAGTCCATTACATGGAGAAAAATCCAGGAATGTTTTCATCAAAAACCTTAATTGCTTTTCGACTAAAGAAAGAAAGACATGGACATTTTGGATGACATGGGGGTGAGTAAATTATCAGCAAAAGTTTTTTTAAAAGTGACCTAATCCTTTAAAACTTAATGTCTGTCACATCTTTTAAACGAATTAAAGAAACGTGGCACATGAATTGGATCAAATTAAGATTTTTTTTATAGGGAATTGTGTCAAATCTGTGAATCAGTGCCAACGCCCTACCACACAGTAGTTTCCACGTGGTAGTGCAGCAGGTCAGTGGAACAAGAACCTATTTCTGCGTATCTGGCACATCACCTGCCCAGTCCAACTTGGAGAGCATCCAGATGTTAGTGTTTCCTTCACAGTGGGGTGGAACCTCTGAGAGCATCTTTCTATGTTCAGTATCTCAATGATGGAGCACCTGCCCTCCTGGCCGAGCAGAAGTTCAGAAGAGGGATGAAAGTAAGTAAGGTGAAGGACAGAAGGTCCTTTAGGGGAAGAAGCTTAAGAGTTAGAGATTCATTCTGTATAGTTTTGTTTGTGGAATCAGGGTCTATATACCATTAACTTCATTATCGGTCATTGAGTTCCGGTTGTGGTCACCTAATCTCGTCTTTCTAAGCCCACTTGACATAGGTAAGGTTTTGAGAAATCTTTTAAGTCTTTTACATTCAGGAAGTAGCAATAGTCTTTTCTTCCCTATTGTGACATATATCCAAGTGAAACGGTTTCTCGAATGAAAAGAAATAGGAAACTCGTCATCAGAGAAGAGATGTTGCTGTAAAGATTATGAGGATAATATGAGGAAACTAATATAATATCAAATTAAAATAATATGAGTGATGATGTGCATGGTTAAATCAATTGTAATACTGCAATGTTACAAAAAAATTATAATTGTCACTTTTGAATTCATGTCATTTTATTGTCCTCATTCAGATAGCTCTGTGTGTGTGCTTGTGTGCATGCGCCCTTTAAAAAAAAAGATAGCTACTGTCATTCACCATTGCAGTGCATGCCACTTGTAGATATCCTAACCATGAGTGAGTAAATTTAATGGGAGACCTGGTCAGAGATAGAGAGATAAAAACATAAAAAAAAGAATGTGGCAGATCGAAAATAGTTGTAACACAAGGTCTAATGCATGGAAAAAAAGCAGTAATAGGTCATGGAGTAAATGTTAGACACTAGAGACCCTCTCTGGAGACTGAGAATGTATGTAGGTCTTCTATATGCAGAAACTATGTGATCTTGCTGTCTATTGAATAGTGTGAGAGCTCTGAGCTGTTTTCATCTCAACATATTAATCTCTCTAACTTCTCTTTTTTTCAGTTTTTTTTTAATGATGTCAGGTTATGAGAGGAATATTTTTAAAAATGAATACCATTCTATTGAACTTTCGGTTCATCAAAATATCCCGCCAAAAAAGTATCACAACTGTTTTCAACATAATAAGAAATGTTATTGAGCAGCAAATCAGCACAATAGAATGATTTCTGAAGGATCGTGTGACACTGAAGACTGGAGTGATGCTGAAAATTCAGCTTTACCATCACTAATATACAATATTACAATATTTTAATTAATTAGATATATATATATATATATATATATATATATATATATATATATATATATATATATATATATATACATATATACATATTAAGTATATATATATACAGATATAAAACAGCTATTTTGAAGTATAATTATATTTCAATAAATTAACTACAAATTTCAACTACAAATAAATTAATTATTATTACTAATAATCTTCACCCCCACAGTGGCTCTTGAAACAAACATGATTGACGACTTAAATTCCGGTTTTCCTCAAATAAATCTATCGTAATCAAATTTGGCAGGTAGTGCATATGGGTTAATTTTATTTAATTATATATTTTAAAAGTCCTTTTTTTGGAGCTTGACAGCCCATTGGTCATTGAGAAGTGCCTTGGTATGGAAAACAAAAACAAAAACTTTTGCGTGTCCTACTAAAAAATAATAATAATAATGATAATATCATCATACAAGTTTGGACTGACATTCACAGTATATAATCACCCAGAAATGTTTGCTGAACTATCTATTTAAACGTTAGTACATATTTCTGTGGCTCTATGAGGAGTGCATTCATCTGGCTGCATATGAATGAGACGTGTGCCATAATGCGGTCTCAACACTGTCCCCCCGTTCCCCCTCTCAGATTGTGTGTGTGTGTGTGAGAGAGATTTACACAGGTGTGGGTGTCCTTTATTGTCACCTGTCATTTGGCTGTCCATGCCAGCAGTGTCATAAATCATTCTCAAATGGAGCTTTTCAGCAGAAAGTGACTGATTAATGTTCGTGTTCTTCCTCAGTCTAGCACCTGACACCCAGAGAGACAGCTACAGCAAACTTCTAGACATGACCCACACAAACTTATTTTTGCCAGAGTTACAGTGTTTGGTGACAGGAAGGCTTTTCAATAACACCATATATAGGTTCAAAGATCAGTGTTAACACTCACATTCAGATTTGCCTTCTCGGTTTAAGTTTTATAATACTTATGCTGTGTTGCGCATGTAGGATATTCCTATACAAATCTGGCTTCCCTTCATGTCATCCCTTCATGCATTCTGTCATCCGGCAATACTAGCATTTGTTTTGCGATTTACTATCTCTGCATACGCTCTTTTTTAATGGTTTTGAAAGGAGTCTCATGCTCACCAAGGCTGCATTTGTTTGATCAAACATGGTCAAAACTTTGCAAAACCTGCTGTATGCAATATTATGTCTTCTTTAGTGTTTAAAAAATAAATAAACATAAGAATAAATTGTATTGGTAGTAATATTTCCAGTTGAACCTTTACTGGACCGAAGCAACTACTAAGGTGTCACTCATAAGAAAAAACAATCCAAGGCACTTGAGTATTAGTTAAAAGCCTTTATTATTTCAAACAGGTGACAAGCAACGACACACCTACGCGTTGCTGCCTGCCAACAAGCTTTCATCAGTGTGTGAGTAACAAACACTATCAGAGTTCTTTTAAACAGTTCCATCAATCAATTAATAAATATTCAATATTAAACTAATCAATTCGTCACACGACGGTCACCTGGTCATGTGGCACAGGGCAAAACTGTAGCAGGGCACCAACTATTGGTGTACTTGATGATCTAAAGATAGTTTTAATTTGTTTTTAAAGTATCAGTTATATGATAGATCAGGCTGTTGAGGCCTCTGATTATTTGATTTCATTGTATTATATTGCATTATATAAAACTAAGCATTTAAATATCCTTCTGATGAGACTCATTATTTGGAGATATAGAGTGGCAACTCATATGTATACCGGTATGCATTTTATGTCAATTGTCTGCTATACTTCTAATAAAATTAGTTTACATTACACGCTATCTTAATGTTTGGCCATATACATTTCAGTACCTACTTAATTTTTTTGTTTTGTATATTTTGTCTAAAGGTTCAATAAACCTTTTTTTATTTTTTTTTATTTTACATGCTGTTTTTTTAATCAATTTATGTGTCGGGACACGCTTAACAAGCACCTTGTAAACAAATGTAATGCTCTTGGTAAATGCTAAAACGTTTGGAAACGCAGTCACAAACAATGCTAAAGTATGTCTTCTCCTTTCTCTTCGGTGCAATTGCTTGTTGCATTGAAAGATATGAATTTTGACTATGTAGTACATTGGCTTGCTCAACTTATACAGCCTTGCACTGTCATTCCTCTATCATCCGGAACAATAGCGAAGTATCTGTTGAGAAAGATGGCAGTTGATGCAGGGAGTGGAGTGCTTTAAATTGCAGTGATAGGCACCGCCGTTCACATTGGGCAAATGCCATCTGTTCCCAATGATAGCCATATGGTTAGCTTTCTTTCCCAGGGTATAAAATACAAACAAATGTGTCAGAATGCAAGGACTTTTTCCACAGACGCGCAGAGACTCGGCTAGAGGCAGCATCGCAATGTGCGGGGAAGTAATTGATATTGCCACCTTTGTGTTATGAGTTTGTTGTTGTTGCTTTTTTGGGTAAGGGAATCTGTCATGGCTGAGGAAAGGGACATTCTCACTGTGTTACTGGAAAAAGCAAACACTTCCATGTCAACCCATAATTTTACTGACTTTTTATGGGCAAGGTTTTTTTTTTTTTTTTGCCAGGGGCCCTTTAAGTTTCACAAACAAGTCCCCTCCATCATGTTCTATGACTGACTGACTGACTGACTGACTGACTGTGAGAAAGCTTCTTTGTGTCTCTCCATCATCTTGCCTTTGTTTTGGTGGCTAGTGCTGGAGATTAGCAGACACAATGAGGTTTTGTTTAGCATGAGGCAGGCGTAGAGCTCCTGGTTTGTTCTTTGCATGTGTGTGTGTTCATGTATGTGTATGTGTGTGTGTGTGTGTGTGTGTGTTGGTGGGTGAATCACTGAAGCCTGGGAGAAGGCCGTGGCCCCACCTCACATGGCAGAGAAGAGCTGAAAGGCTCATTAATCAAACTCCGAGTCACAGATGTGATGGCTTCCACACAAACTGCCAGCAGACTGTGAAAGTCACATCCAACAGAGTCAACTGTCAAGCAGCTAGGCCACATTTTCACCCGGCCTAGCTCATTCCTCATTTCTTTCCTCTAAAATCCTCTTCCTTCCATTAATTATTTCCTTCCTCCCTGTCTCGCACCTCTCGTAATGATCAGTTAGAGTCTTGGTTTAATACTGAAGTTTAGATTGAACGCTATTATGTTCACAACCAGAATTAAGTTCATGTTCGTTCGTTCGTTCGTTCTATCATTCATTCTCAAATGGCCAAATCTATATGTGAACATTTTAACATTATGCTATGTATTATGACATTTCCCTGGGCTCAACGCTAAGGATTTGTTTCAGTCCGTCATAGAACATGATGAAGGGGACTTGTTTGTGAAACTTAAAGGGACCCTAGCAAAAAAAAAAAAAAAAGATGCTAAGATGATGGGTTGACATGGAAGTGTTACTCGCCGTGCCAATATTTTTACTGGTCCCACCCAAAAATAAATAAATACAAATAAATAAATAAATATTTAACAAATTAATACCTAATGAAACATGGATTTCTAATTAATATGCCACAAAAATTTTAGATACTGGGAATTCTTAATCCAAGGAAGACGAAGATAAAGCGAATATAACACAAGGTTTATTCAAACATCTCAAAACTAGACAGCCATCATATGAGACAACGTGTGAAACATGAACAATACCGGACAAATGAAGAGTGCTCAAGAAAGAACTTAAATACACAGTGATGATGACACAATAACGAACAGCTGTGATGGTAATCAGTGTCCATAGAAAAAAATTAGTGGCGGGAAACAAAGACAAAAAAAAAAACACAAGTGACTAATGTAAACAAACTAAAAGTCGGGACTGACCTAAACTGAACATAACGATGACAGAATGCCCCCCATTGTGATGACGATGACAAGGGACTTAACTATCCAAAGTCGTGCTGAAACAGCCACTATTTATAATGCTATTCCAGCTTTGCAGGGCTTTTTTTTTTTCTTTGGACGATGACAAAGAGGTGGTGAAGAGATGAAAACAAGAGGCGGAGGAGGGCTGGTGAGCGTGAGAACTGAATAGATTTTTTGCGTCTTCTTGCGCTTGAAACTGAATGATTAAAAATCGCTTCAATGTTTAAATTGAGAAGACTTAAAAACACGTGCACGTGCATGTGAAATGATAAACTTTCATGCCGGTGCTGCTTACAACTCCATCAACTGTCCCGTCTTTCACGCTGGCCCTGGGCCATCGGACAGTCCTTATTATCGAGCTCTGTGTCTTGTTGTTTTGGTGTTTTTGTTGTGCCTAAGAGTATGACACAACTTGCTGAACATGCTAATTAGCTATCATCCAGACTATCAAATATTTTGGTTTTAGTTTCCATTGGTTTGGTTTGGTTTAGAGAAAACGAACATGCCAAGCAGATAGCTAATTAGCTACTAAAACTACATTTTACTTCTAATATCGATCATTAGCTACCATCTAAACTACCTATTGTTTGTTTTGTTTTGTTTTATTTTAGTTTATTTCGTTTGTATTGGTTTGGTTGGGAGGAAATGAACTTTCATAGCAGGGGGCTAATTAGCTATCATCGAAAATACCAATTGTTTGGTTTTGTTTGTGCATGCCGATCAAACACGTAATTAGTTATTGACTAAACTATCCAAAGTCGTTCTGAAATGGCTGAAACAGCCACTATTTATAATGTTATTCCAGCTTTGCAGGGCTTTTTTTTTTTTTGTTGGCCCGTCAGTTTTCCTTTCACAACATCCTTGATTATGCCACACTCTTTAACTCAATTCAATCCGTTCCCTCACTTCCAGTCCTCTGTTTCTTAGTGAAGAACCATTATCTCTCATAATCTATGATCCTAATCTACAGCCGTCACAACCGGCTCAATCACACCCAGCGCAGAGCTTTAATCAGACACCCACTGCCATCTCCACATTGTGATTGACAAAGCCACCCTGCCAGCCTGAGAGGTGGAAAATAATAATAAAATAAATAAACTGTGTGGTCCCTGGATGGAAGAGGGCCAGTGACAGGCTTCCACGCTGGGGGCCCGGTGTCACTGCACTGGCAGTCTCATCACACTGCCACCAGAACCCAGCCATTTGCATCCAGGCCAGGGACAGATAATTAGAAGGATTCCTGCCTGTCAGCATTAATCTGGGCAGCGGTGAAACGCCCTGACAAGGAAATGGAGATGGAGAGCTTTTGCTGGAGCGGTTGGCGAAGGAGAGTGTGGTTCAGTAGAGGCAATCATAGCTCCTTACAAATAAGAGTGATAATATTAGTGGCCTATAACAGTAATTCATTTGGAGTGCACTGAATGCTGATTTGTAACCCCTGCATTTAATATACCTCGCTTGTTATAGATGTCTAAGATGAGTATTTCAAGCTTAATTTACTTCAATTTGCTGTTACACGGTCTTATATTGTAAAAATGCAATGCAAAAAAAAAAAAAAAAAAAGTATTGTAAAAGTAGCGTTTAGTCAAGATTGTATGTCACAACCAGTCTATTTTTTTGTCAGTGCACAGGCACTTTGAAATGCTAGCTGTGTCATTTTTTTTTTAACAATCTCAACACAAGGGAACCTTCATTTTTAATTGCTTTGGAAAGTTTGAAATGTGTCGTCTGTTGGAAGGATATTAAGCTAATATGATCTTCCATCACTATGGATTATTCTCATATATAATTTTGTTTTTTCGTACAGGTTTATAATTGACTGTGTTTTAGGAGCATTCAGAACTCACGCTATTAGGATAACAGATATAGGAGATGTGCGAAAAACCTACAAATAAATAGTACTCACTTCAAATTGTTTCAAAATGAAATGATGACTGACATTTAAAGTGATAGTTCACCCAAAAATGAAAATTCTTTCATCATTTACATACCTTCACGTCGTTCCAAACCTGTATGATTTTCTTTCTCAAGTGTTTTCAGTCCATACTAAATTCAGCATTCTTTAAAATATCTTTTTATGTTTCTTAGGAAAAAAAAAAGAAACTCGTACAGGTTTGCAATATGGACATGAGGGTGAGTAAATGATGACAGAATTTTCATTTTTGGGTGAACTATCCCTTTAAGTCACTATTGACTAAATGTTGTAAATTAAGTTCGTTTTGATTGTCTCTCTGGTCTTCAAGTATGTGTTGCAGTTTTACACCTGACTTTGGTAACTTCTTTCATTCTCCTGATGAGTGTAGTGTCTTGGCCTAGTGAATCGTACCTCTATACGATGTCTACGGTTCTGTCATAGGAGCCCTGATCAGACTTGACCTTCCCTCTCCGCTGACTTTACATGGCCTGAATGCCACTGTCTCAGATACCTTTAGAGGAACTGTGGACTGTCATCCTGTCAATTAGATGGTGATCTCAGTGCTCCGCAGAGGTGCTACAGATCCCCCGGAGCCCTTAGCCCTGACTGATATAAGGGCCATGGTGCCACTCTGGCCCCTGGGCAGATGGTCAGCAAGCATCCTGAAAGCCGAGGGCACTTGGGTCTTTCATTGGCATTCAGTGGCCACGTTCAAACTCTGCCCCTCAGAGGTGGGTAAGAAGGACAGAAGGAAGGATGAAGGTTGCTCAGACATGGTTGATGAGGAGGAGGTCTGTCACCACATCTGCCCTTCTGCAACCTCTCTGGTTGAGCACCACACACTATTTAATAAGTGTGTGCACAGGTAACCAGACTGCTAAGCCCATTTCTGAAGACTTTTGAGGATTTTGCAGTTTCTGCAATGATTCTGCGAGAAAATATATATAGCATATAATATATAGCGTGGGTGTAACCCTCATGTTCTGTTTGGGGTCTTGGACGCTTTCACACTAGCACTTTTGGTGCGCACCCGGGATCGAATGACGTCAGAGTTCGGTACGTTTGGATGATGTGAACACTGTCTTTCGAACTCGGGTGCACACCCGCGAACCGTACTCGAGTCCGATTAAAAAGGTGGTCTGGGGTACGGTTCATGTGAACTCGGGTACGGTTTGCTGCTGATATGAACGCAATCGAACCAAACCGCGGAAGTGAAACGCTATTGATTACGTATAATGTGGTAAAATATTTGAAAAACGTTAGGTCTTTCGTGCCTGCGTGCGTGCAAGTGTGTATACACTTACCTTGATGAAAAGCGGGATTGACGCACTGCAAGCAGAGAGAGAATTTCTGCTTGCCTCTGCAAAAATAGTCTTCGGCGGACAGCCCGCTGTCTTTGAAACGTTTTCAGAATTTTTGCGGCAGACAGACGTAGTGTGTTTTTGTATGTCTATGTTGAAAACAAAACCAAAGGTTAAAAAAAAGAACAAATGTCAACCGAGCAAGTCTATCCATTTGGGCGCCTTTTCATTCGCGGTTACCAAGCAACACCATTACGCCAGCTGCAGCCTGATGACGCAAGCGTACCGCGGTTCGGATAGAAATAATATAATGTGAACACAGTCCATCGGGGGCAGGGGGAGGGGGGAGCAATCGAACTCGGGTTCGGAACAGGCAATCGAACCAAGTGTTAAAGCGCCCTTAGAGATTCCAAGACCATTTTTACAGCTTGAAAAAATCTTTATTTTTGATCAAATGAATACAGCTTTGGTTAGCATTAGAGACTAAAATATTTTGTAAAAATCTTACCAAGTCTAAACTATTGAGCGGTTGCAGTAGCGCTGTTAACCACCATGCAAACCAATCAAATGCAAAGGGCCCCGCAGGCTTGGGGCCACTCAATTCATGACTCCCTTTGACATTATTTACCTGGCGGTCGAGATAAGTAGAAAGAAACAAAGCACACATATCCAAGCTGAACTAAAAAAATTAAAATAAAAAATGTAAAGAGAAGAAACCCAATGCAGAAAGAATGCCAAAGCTTACTTTTGTTTTTGTTTGTTTTTTGTGCTGAAAATTTAATATGAAACACCGGATGAGGTGGAAGACCTGCAGCCAGGTTACACACTGAACAAGCAGTCATTGCCTGTGCATTTGTTGAAAGCTATAGGGTTGTGAATCGAATTCCAATTCTGGAATCGCATAATTGAGGTCAGGAATCGGATACTAGTTTTAAAATCGAAATTGATAATCGATATCTGTGTTCACAATTAATGTGATTTTCAACTATTCAAGCGCAGGAAGATGTACTCGACTCTCATATAGTGCACACATACTGAATTCAATTGAGTTTTCTTGCGCTTTAACGTACAAATACACACTAAATTGTCCTCGTAAAGTCACTGATCTTGACTGAATAACTTGTGTAACTTTAATAAGCATTAATCTATATTTAATTTATAAAAAGGAAACTCTGTGCGGTGTTATTTTACTTTTGGTTATATTTGATTTCTTACACTTTGTGCAGTTGTATTTATTTGTGCTACGGCTAATTTGTATTATTATTTGTGACTGTTTAATTGTCTTTATTAATGTTTGAAATGTATAAGTTGTGTCACAACTTTAGGGCCCCCAAAATGGTAAACCTGCCCCTCACCGGTTGTATGTTGTATACGGTATACATTATAGTTATATTTTTAGTGTGAAAGTATGATGGCTAAGTGTATTAAACAGGGTTAGAGTATTCTGCTGAGTGCTCTGCTGAGGATTGTCTTGATGTGACAGGCTGCTATGTTAGCTCAAGTTGTTTTTGACAGAACACTAAGAAAAGAAGACCAGAAATAAATGCACACTGAATTCCTCTTCAGAAGCAGCAGTCTCTGGAATAATCATCTTTCTTTCTTTCTTTCTTTCTTTCTTTCTTTCTTTCTTTGGTTTGTGTGAAAGGTTCATGCAAACTCCCGATTGGTTTGCAGTTGGTATGATAGCAATCCTTTCTTACTTGTTCTTGGTTACAATAATTGTAGTTTAGTTCAAATCTGCTGATAAAAGTCACATTTTGTGTGTATTTAGTCTTGATGCTAAACCCAAGGGACGATTGAACTTTGGCTCAGACCAAGCAATCAAACCAAGTGTGAAAACAGTTCAACTAGATTTGAACTTCCTCTTCATGACGTCTTTGAATCAGTGCCCAAATTGTCTGGGATTTTTTCCTCCTCTGACAATATATATATTGTCTATTTCAATATTATTTTATCTAATTTTTTGAGTTATGTCAGGTTGACTAATCTTGACATCTTTAAATCAATGTCCAGATTGGCTCGGAGCAGATTTCTCAAATGTAGTTATTCCTCAGAGGCATCTTCACCCTTTATTCTTTACTCTATGTTTCATCTACTGGCAACCATCTATAGCAGTGTGGCTGTTTGTTGCAATTTGTGATACCCAGTGACAATGTTATGAAAGGCCATTTAGAGATGAATGATGCTCCTTGTCACTCCCTCGATCTCTCCTTCTCTATCTCTCTCTCTGCCATACTCTCATTCATCTCTTGTCTTTTTTGAACTTGGGCGCTCTTGCTGGAAGGGGAGCAGATCTAATCAGAGAGTGGGGTGCCTGGATTGGGGGCATCTGTGTAGCCTCTGCGTTGGCTCCAGGCTGACCCAATGCTTTCTCAGGCAATCCGTCATTCAGCGTTGCCCTGTCCGAGATCAGCTCAGGCCTCTCCTCACAA
Source organism: Semotilus atromaculatus (assembly GCA_031834385.1). Classification (NCBI taxonomy): domain Eukaryota; kingdom Metazoa; phylum Chordata; class Actinopteri; order Cypriniformes; family Leuciscidae; genus Semotilus; species Semotilus atromaculatus. The sequence continues at coordinate 498,748 of JAULUF010000035.1, forward strand.
CCACGCACACAATCCAGAGCTCAATGTCAGGCCATGGACTACTTGACGGAGTGAACCGTTTGAAGACTTCCCATCTTTCCTGGAAACCATAACACCTGCTGACTTGAAGCCCGTTGCTGCTTGCCCTCTTCTGGTTTGAGAGAGGTCAGAATACACGTTGTTTCCGACCAGCTCTGCCAGTCTCCTCAGGTTTCCGGCCCCAGCCGCGAGCATCAACCGTCCACATCAGAAAAAAACAGTAAGAGGGCACGAGCAAAGGCAACGGCCTCCTGCAATTCTGGCCGGTAATGTCTTACGCTATTATACCCTCTGCCCTGGTCTCTTTTGCATCATCATCTTACTACTGTTAGTACCGATGTACTCTAGATAAGTAATACCTAACCAGCTGACTTACTCTTGTCTCTATGGTATTACTACCGGAAATACACTAGTATTTAAACTGTGGCTGATACCAAACTGATAATTATGTTCAATTTATAGCAGAAAACCGATAAATTGATTTTTTTTTGAAAATCTAAACTTATTTGTTTTAAATTCTAAAAATAAGTTGTTTCACATCACACAATTATAATGTACATTTTAAAAGTATTGTTTTATAAGACTAACTTTAAAGGGTTAGTTCACCCAAAAATGAAAATTCTGTCAGTAATTACTCACCCTCATGTTGTTCCAACCCCGTAAGACTTTCAGTCATCTTCGGAACACAAATTAAGATATTTTTGATTAAATCTGAGAGCTGGATCACTCCTCGATAGGCTTTCTAAGGGATTGAAACTTGTTCCCCCGAAAAGTTATTAAAGACATCGTTAAAATAGTCCAAGTGACTACAGTGGCTCAATCTTCAGTTTATTAAGCGACAAGAATACTTTTTGTCCGCAAAAATAAACAAAAATAACAACTTTATTTCAACTACTAATTTCCTTCTCTGTGGGCCTCGTCAGTTAACGTAGTGTGATAGCGTAGTGCGATTGAGCCACTGTAGTCACTTGGACCTTAGAAAGCCTATGGAGGAGTGATCCAGCTCTCAGATTTAATAAAAAATATCTTAATTCGTGTTCCGAAGATGAGCGAAAGTCTTACGGGGTTGGAACAACATGAGGGTGAGTAATTACTGACAGAAAAGTTATTGATAGCAAATTTAATCTAAACTTTAGTATAGGGTAAACAAACGGCATACTGATTGTTTAAAACATCTCTAATTTAAAAAAAATTTATGTGGGATGACATCATGAAGTTAATTCACATGACATACAAGAACAAATTAGGTTTTATGTTATTGACATGTAGCCATATTGGATTCCTGCATGGGTATGACATTTTTGGACCTCATTATTGTATGGACAAAAAAATTATGTTTTTGTGTGTGCGTGCGTGCATGCATGCGTGTGTGTTCCACAGAAGAAAGTAGGTCATATGATGACTTGAAAAGTAAATTACATTTGTGGTTGAACTATGGCTTTAATCATAGGTTGGCACTTGAATCTGTCTAGGTACGAACAATAAGAGACAATTTCTGTGGAAACATGAAAGGCAGTGAGAAACCAATTATAACCCTAATACGATAACAGGGAAGTATTACATCATCAATAACAGTTTACTTCCACAATTAGACCAGATAGCATTCATGCCAATTATGATCCATACTAAAATGCTTTTTTCAAGTTTGGTAGTTAATTATTCTTGTTTATTGTAAAAATGTGTGAACTTTTGTCTAAAATGAAGTCTTACGATTAAAAAGATGCTTATATTACTGCATTTGTTGTTTATGATGAAGCGAATAATTTCATATCACTTGCACTGCAGTTGACAAACTAACACTCCCTTCCTAGTTTACAAAACCAGTCATCCTCAAGAGACGAACACGTCACCGCAGAAGACGAGACGGCACGTTTGTTTAAAGCAGACGGGCAATAAAACGGTCCAGCTTAGTAGCGAGCAAACGTCGGGTTAGTTTTAGCCTTTCATTGGAGTTGGATATCAGTGACAGCCCCGATCAAAGAACGCCGTCACAAATGAAGCTGTCAAAATGGCTGGCAGCTGAGTCAGGCAGCTAAAGGGGGAGAAACAGAAAGAGAGATTTTCATTTGCTTTCAAATGCATCATGACCACGATGGAGCCTTCATAAACAGACAAAAAGATGGCTAAAACGTGTTAGCGCAGCGCGACACGATGAATTATAAATGTGTGCGGAGGATTATAAAAACAATGAGCGAAGGCAGCGGAATCCCTCAACCTCGGGCAGATAGACTAATTAACACTTTCGACATGAATGTATGATCTCATTATAGCTCTTGAGCTTATGTAACGTGGCATTGCACCATTGTTGCGAGCGCGGAAAAAGCTTAACGCCGTTTAGAACATCTATTGTTTAGAGTTAAGGTTTAGTTACGTAAACATTTACGCAACTCGAAAAAGTCATAGGGAGATGCGTTCTGTTGTATATTTTGGGCTTTTTGCAATGAGTTGTTCCTGCTAATTTTCTGATAATGGCCAATTATCTGCTCTTTTTTCACTAATTAGGAGATAAATATCATCAATCATTGTCTATTAATGTTGATGAGCCGCTTGCATGAAATGAGCGTTTATATGCCTAATGAGTGTGCCCTTTTCCTCTATTCGTATCATTCGAAACACTCATTTGCCGACACAAAGTATGCATGGTAGGTGCTTCTGTTGTGCAGTAATTCGCGTACTTGATGGTCGTGACATGTCTCTATGACGGAGTCTCACAGAGGCACTCTCCGGACATAGAACGAGAGCGAATTAAGTCATCTTCTTTAATGCGTTCACAAAAAAAACAAGAAAGAAAAGCTTGGAGTGAGGCCTATACGTTCCCTGCTGCTATCCTCCTCCTCCTCCTCTGTTTCTCCCTCTCTCTGTCTGTCTAGGTCTCTCCTTCGCTGTCTGTCTGTGAATGTGTGGGAACTACAAGGCGCGCTCCTTTTTAGCCCCTCGCGGAATGAATCAGCTTGGATTTCTAAGGCTGTAGAAGTGTCCCATTGTTATGATGTCACCTCAGCTCAAGAAGGATGACCTCTGGACCCTATGGATTCATGGCTGTTTCGTCGCCCCCATTTCTGACAAGGATAGCTGCCTTTGTCCTCCCACTAGGGGGTATCCAAGCCGTTTGGAATAGATTTCGAAGGACTCGCGGCTTAAGACATACAACTTTGTGTGTCGCCGTTGTCTCTCGATTTTTTTTTGTGGTACCTCTTGACTCTGGCTTCATTTTCCTCTTTTTCTCTGTCTTCCTTCCTTTCACTCTGTCAGTCTTTGGCTTTTTTCTCTCCGCACCCGTCCGTCTCCATCTCCGTCTCCCCCCGTGCCGTCCTTTTCATTTCGCTATTGCTAAGGAAATAGTGAATACCGCCAGATGTCGCAAATACATCATCATAAGGTGGAGGACTGGTGAAAATAAATCAAGACACGTATGCGGTGGGGGATGTGAGCCTGGTGCTTCTCTTAGAGTGTGATTGTGTGTGGGTGTGTGTGTGTTTGGGAGAGAGAGACAGAAAGCGAGGGAGAGAGGGCAGTAGAGGTCATTGGATTGTCCCTCAGATGTGTGATATTTTATGTATGGGAAAAGCAAGAGCGGATATGACAGAAGATGCAATTCGCCACCTCAGCAGACCAAAAAGACAAAAATGCAACACCGAAAAAGGTCCAGAACCTTTTAAGTCTCCCACATCCACCTGACCAAAACGACTCACAACGATAATGCGAACATCACCAGAAACTAACCACACAAACAAACGAAACACAAAATGCGTCTCCTTCCCACTAACACGCATTCCTACTAAAATGACTAAGTGAAATGAGCTGTGAGAAAGGCTTTGTTTTCAGTTGAAGGAGAGCGATGCAGACACGCTCTCAGATCCACGCTGAGTCGAGCGAGAGAAGGAGATTCCCCAGGGTGGCGCTATCCCAACAACGCTTATCCTGCGGGAGGAAAAGTTTACAGCAAGCCCTGCCGTTTGTAGTGCCACTACAGAGGCTGTGACAGTCTGCATAAAACGGGCTGGATCTGAGCAGATGCCTCCAACCGGAAAATAAAAAAAAACACCTACAGAAGCACGATTGAACGAATGCAATCGAGACATCAGAGCGAAGCCCTCTAAATACCTTATTTATGCAGCCGCTTATATCCGTGACAACAAGAAAACAAAACGACACATCAGCATAATGCATCCTCTTATCATATGGAGGCTTGTCTTGTTTTTTTACACTTCCTTTTTACCTTCCCACATCACAAACGTGGTCTTTTTTTCTCCTTCAGTTGTTCTGAGTTCCTCAGAGATGGATAGCCCTGATCAAGCTTTGATATACTAAAATGACACCCCTCGTCTTCCATCAGCCCTGCGGCTGACCATCTCCAGCTCACTCCACCAGATGCTAGACAACATTTTCTCTCGAGTGCTCTCACAGCCGGCAGGTAAAAGGAAGAGGGCTAATTCCAGGCTCTTTTGAACTCCTTGTAGTGCCTTTCTCTATTTTTGGCCATCAGAGAAAAAGTGCTTCAAATAGATCTCAGAACAAAGTGTAAACGAATGTGTGGCATATATTATGAGCATCAGAGTATTATTTGAGCTGTGGATTCGTGACATTGGCCAATAAACAATTCGATTAGTCACAACGGATACGGGGGTGAGCCTTTGTTTCAGCCAAGCTTGCTAGTGTCGGCAAGATTCTGAAGAGACGCCATATTGACGAGCCCTTTTCTCTCTGGTTTGGGGCGGAGTCCACTCAGCTGTCAATCACCGAGACAGAAGAGAATAGCTGTGATCTGTGCCATCGTTGTAACTAAAACGTATGCAAATTTGCCCTTGGAAATCTATTTCTACATTCGCAATACGTTGGAGAACGAATAGCCATACAAATGGACAAATATCCCCCCAAAGGAAAAAAAAAAATAGAGTCCAAGTCTGATTTGAGCAAGGAAGCTTTTGAGACTCAAACACGGTCATTTTCAGTGAATGGCTTTTATTGGTCTATGTTCTACCTCTGTCTTAACAAAGAGACATAAACGAGACAACACATACAAAGAGTGAGGAATCAAATCCTTGGTCTTTTATCGCACCTATAAAAAGGAATGAAGCCTTGAAAAGTCAATTCACGATGCTACTGTAGAACATTTCAGTGGAAAGGTTTTGTGAATACAGTGTTGTTTATTAGTTAGCTGAGGTAGAAAGTACAAAATGTGCAAAAATGCTGTAATTATAGTTTACATTTAAAATGCGGTGATATAAAGGTTATTTTCTTCCTGCCCCTCAAAAAGAACCTTAAGGTACGATACGAAGGGGAGAACTCGGCAAGAGCGGTGTAAATTATTTTTTATTGCATTACCATGTGTGTCTGATTTCTTTAAATGTAATTTTTATATCAGGCAAAAAAAAATCCCATTAGAGATGTAACCGTATTACGTCCTATGGGAGTATGTGACATTTGATATGAAATTATGAAATCTATAATACAGAGTCCTCTGTGTGTTCCTTCTAATGTTCTATGGAATGCACAGGTTTTTTTCCCCGTGTTATTATCTTATAATAATGCACTTGCATTATTGAGTGTGTGTATTGATTTTAGAACTAAAACCATTTATTCCAGGGGTAAATGTTATTATTTTAATATCAGGGCCCTGCTAATTTGATTCTTTTGATATATTTCATACGGAACGCTAGAGGGGCTTTTTTCCCTCTCGTTTTAAAGTTCACACTAGTGTAGCCAGAAACAACTTTGTCCAAAAAAATCAAGGCTCTCATCCATCCAAATCGTGGCAGGGGTTTTATCTGACCCAATCAGATTGTCTCCTCTTCAGTAACTATTTCCTAATCATTTCAAAAGTGAAATGTGTTACTCATTCCGTCACACTTCCCAAGCATCTCTCTCTTTCTCTCCCTCTCTCTCTAACAGGAACTTCTTTTGACCTGGTGAGGCTCCTGTAGGCAGTCTGTCCAGCTGCTCACCTGGCCCTAATTATTTGCTATTTTGTGTGTGTGTGTGTGTGTGAGTGTAAGTGTGTGTGTCTCCTCTCCTCATCCCAAAGGCACAACAGGCCTCTAGATGCCCCTCAGTCTCCGGCAGGCAGCAGCAGCCTCATCCAGGTGCCAGCGATGAAACTTTAATACCTTATTTAAATATGGAGGGAATTAGTCTTTGAGAGGCAGGGAGTCGGGCAGCTGCGGAGGGTGTGCTGGTCAGGCAGGCGCTCTGGGAGGCCAGAGGTTCCCGCTCAGTGCCATGAGGGAGAATAGCAATAGGCTGATGCATGGGTAAAAATACCAAGAGTCAATCTGATGTCCCAGAATTCAACTGCTAACAATGTTGCCTTAATGAGATTAGGATTGCAGGCGAGATAAGGTGTGTGTGTATAAGAGAGTGGCACAGACATATTCAGCATGAGGCAACCATGGTGTTGATTATTAGTGGTGTTTGCTAAGGCAGGCATACTGCCTATACTTACGGTGAGGGATGTGAACAAGCCCCTGAGTATTTAAGTTTGGCATGTCATTTATCCTGCTTCAGACATGACTGATACTTCGAACATTATGAAACGTCTTGAGAAAAGGTGCGTTAATGTCAACTTATTCTACCAACCCGAACCCTAAAGACCCGTTCACACAAAAACAATAACTATAAAGACTGCATCTTAGCGTCCAAACCACACTGTAAAAAATCCAACTTACATTTTCGTTTTTTTAAAGTTTATTCAACTATTTAACATAAAAAAGTTTGTACAACTAATGACCCTAAGTTGAGAAAACTCAAAAATGTCCTGCAGCTGGGTGCCTTAAACTTTTAAGTTTTCTCAATTTTTTTTTTACAGTGCAGCAAACAATATCATTCTGTTTATTCTAAGCGTGTGCTTGTCTGTCACTTTAAATGCTTGTAACTCGTTACATCAGGATAGATTCTGATTGGTTGTTAATGTTTTTATCATTCATCAGCTGGATGAAATCATTCTGAAAGTGATTCCTGTGCCGTTATCGTTATAGCTGTGGTGTGAACTCTATTCTTTAATATTCTTTATTCTTTCAGCTATTCTTTAATATTGAGAATTTTTAGAGCTATATCTTTATTGGTATCTTTATAGTTATCGTTTTTAGTGTGAAACACCTAAACCTAACCTAACAGTCTAATAAGGCTCTAATAAGAGTTAGTTGACTTGTTGCAAAGTTACTTACTTGGTTAGTAGAATGTCTATAAAGAGGACTAGCGAAATAAAGTGTAACCTTAAATTAAAAATAAACAAACAAACAAACAAACAAACACCTCAACAACCACATTTTAACGCCTTGACAACACTGGCGTTATGGTGGTTTTGCGCCAATCACATTTTCATCTGAAAATGTATAAATCTAGTTTCAAAATGCATTGATTAAATACCTCGGTTGTATATTGTGGCATTTACTTGGTATGGTCCGATTAGCTAGAAATCAGATCAAACATCTTAGGATGTAAATGTACCAGATGTTTGTATTAAGATCAGAAATAGTTCAGCTCTTATCCGGTTTATATAATGACCAATCTTTTGAGTTCAGCTTATGAGCATGTGTAAATAGAAGCCTATCCCCATCTGACTCATGCAGATTTGCAGATTATCCTTGGACTAAGAGCAGATCTCTTCAGTACCCTTTCATTTGAACTTGAAGTTAAAAGGGCCTCATTAAATGTTTGATCCATATATTTAGCATATCTTGTCAGCATTAATTACTTTGTATTAAAGTTCACCTTTAAAGAGGCCCAACGAAGGACATTAAAGGTTCAAGAAAAAGATTATCATGCAGGATGGTGCAGATCATTTTCTGACCTCTTATACAATGAGATGCCAAAAGTCTTTTCATGTGTGTGGTGGAAGTCATGTAATTGGATCTTAAAGCTGCTGTAAGCAATTTTTTTCTGACAGATATCACAGATAAAGGTGTCTTGAGAAATATCACTTGTCTTTGTGATAGCCCTAGACTCTGTAAACCGCAAAAAAAGCAATCTAACCGCAGCCGCTGCGTTTCAGCCAATTGGGGATCGGTCTATTTCATCTAAGTATAACAAAAGTTAGCAAAATGGCTAACATTGCGTACGGCAGATTCAATTGATTGCATTAGAATGCATGTCGTCTTGGCCAGTTTTCAGGTCATCTGTTTTGATATACTGCAGTGGAGGTCCTGTAAGGACAATGAGGTTTATTCATTTGTATTTTGTATAATGAAGGAATCCTATTTATGGATTGAAACAATGAGAGAACAGGAAAGAGAAAGGTTGTGGAAATATGCAGAAATACATTTCAAGAGTATCCCCTGCCTGCCTATGCTGTTTCCATAGCAACTGGGCTATATGTCTGTGTGAACTAAAGGGGTCAGGGCTTGGCTGGTTAGCATAGGCCAGTTATGCCCTGCTGGTAGGTGGTGTAACTACATCGTTCAGGGAGCAACAAACATCTTTCTTTTTTTCATGATTGCCATTCAAAAACAGCTGTCTATATCTATCTATATATCTACTTCTCTCTCTCTCTCTCTCTCTCTCTCTCTCTCTCTCTATATATATATATATATATATATATATTTAAATATATATTGTGTATTGGTGATCCTTATAAATGATTTAGAATGTTTTCTTTGTTTCAAACAACAGTATTACAAAGCACCATTGATTTAGTACCTCAAATGTTCTATCTTTATACACCTCGATTTTCTTTCACCTTTTTGTGTGGTAATGTTTAGGGAATTTTTCATTAAATTGAGTGTTAATCCATGTTATTTTGCAATTCCTAAAAAAAGTGTCAACATGTTGACAGGGCAGGACTTGATTTTGTTCATCTGGATTTGATTGGACCGTTGAATCGTTGTCGGAGCTGTGGTGTTAGTGACAGGATATACACCCCCATGCCCAAAAACATTTTATCAGAAAAGAGAAAAGACATTGTTGCAAAAGGGAGGAGAAGTTATTTTAAATGAAGTTTATGTGAGCAGATTAATAAAATAAAGGGGGTGGTTGGGCAGAGGCTATTGTCCATTTTGATTTCATGATGCACTGAAAAAATTATTGTTGGTTTAACTTTAAAAAAGTAAGTAACCTGGTTTCCTTAAAATTTTGAGGTCCATTAATTAGGTTGATTTGACAAAAGTAAAATTTTTTAAACACTTTAGCTAGTAACTCATTTTATAAAGCCAGTTGTACTTAAAGTTCATGCTTTCGTGCAATATATCCACTAACAAACCAAAAAGTAAAAATGACATCCATCTGCCCCAAACTTTCCCATCCAGCTTTATGTGAATTGGAATGGAATTCTTGCTTTCCTTGTTTACAGGGTTCTGTTTCTACAGGCGTGAAGGTCTCATCAGAAAAACGAAACATTAAAATGTTCACTAAATTATCCCTATTCTCTGTCTGCCAAAATCCAACGAACACACTTGCAGACTGTGGCTTAAGAACAAAATCTTACACAGACACATGATGCACATCTATCAATTTTGTAGATTTCACAACGTAAAAGAACCCTGCAAATTGGCCTTATTACTTTTATGTGTTCGTTCGAGTGTTTATTGTAACGTGTTGCTCTCAGACTGACAGTATGATACAGGTATGTGTAAGGATTTGGTTCCGGAGTGGGCGTCTTTGAGTTATGTGTGTGTGTTTACCCATTCACACGCTCTTTTCTGGAACCTTATTACCATCTGCCCATGCTGTGAGGCTGGGTGAGGGCTGCCCTGATAGCTGCCTGATGGACCCCTCTGTTGTAGCACAGTACCGGTAATGTGCTGTCAGGCAGTGCTGACAGGTGCAATGAGAGAACAATAAACGTGAGGGCAGCGGTAATGCAGAGGTCTAGCCGGTCTGGATGAAAACTGATGGCTTCTGGATTGGCTGCAATGGTTCCCTCACTCCCTGGTCTTTGAAAGCAGGCCCCCACCGAGACTAAATTAACGTGGGATACTAGTAAACGCCCTTAGAGGGGGGTACGGCGATAAAGGAGATAAATAGAGAATGGAATGAAAGGTGTTTGTGTGAATTTCAGAGCTTATTGTGTGTTTCCTGTAAGTGAAATCCCCCTCTTGTGCAGTGTGTATGAGCACTTGATATGATAGTATGTTTATGATTTTTTTCTATAAGTCTGGATGATTTATGGGGTGGCTGATTGAATCAGCTGACCAACATGCTGACTGTAGCTCTGGGACAAAACTTAGTAAGCTGCCTAGATATAATTGGATGGCAGCTTCCAATATACCTTATATTGGTTCAGTTTGAAGGGAGTATTTTGTGTATAATAATCATGTGCAATCCCAGAAGGCATTGTGGCATTAAATTCAAGGTGGTCGACTGAGCCCAATGGAAATGTTGATAAATAATATACCTATGCTCCATGCGTTTATATTTTATTCAGTACTGACAAGTATTGATGCAAATATTTCCAGCTTGTTAAAAATGGACTGATTCACTTAATATGTGTGTATGCTATATATTTCTGAACTTTAGTGAGGGTAGACATTACATTTAATTTTGTTTAAAATAAAACAAATACAGTTTGTTAGGGTGTTGCATTATTAGCTTAGAAACATGCTAACTCTAACTCTATCAATTATGAACATCACAAATATATTCCTTTACCCTTTATGGAAGGATCACTATTTGTTTTTAGATTAGTCACTCATGAGGGATTGCTTAACTGTGTAGACAGTAGATTGCGAGGCAGTTTGCTAGGTTTTGAAACAGAGCTGAGAAACCAAAAATTAGATCAAGTTAGTTGAATAAATGTTTGATCATTGCTTTTACTTGTCTTTTACTTTTGAAGTACAGTTTGTTCATAATCATACACAAACAGCTTCATATATACAACTGTACACACCTGAGCGAATGCTAAAAGCTCTTTACATGTATTCAGGTGACGTGACCCAGGTCTTAGCGCTGGGAGAATGGAGACAGACTGTTCTCTCTAAGGTCCTGGCAGCTCTCGATTTGTCTCCCCCACAGTTAGTGTGTGTTCTGGGCTGAGTTAGTTACTGCTAAATTAAAAGCCCTCTTGCTCAGGAAACAGAACAGCAGGAATTAGACCCGACCTCAGACTGTGAGCAGGTGTCTCGATATACAACTCGGTAAGAGTTTGTGTGCCATTGAGACTATAACATCTATCTGTCCGTCCGTCCGTCCGTCATCTACACACATCTTTTTATCTTAAAGTCTCTATGTCCATTTCTAATATTATGCTCATCCAGTTCTTGAATTCGTTCCTCTCTTTGTACCGGTAGCCTGGTGGTCTTGATTTCTTTCTTCTTTTTTATTTTGAATCAGGCCTGGAATTCAGTGGATGTCTTAACTTTACAACAACACAAAAGGCAAATGACATTCTAAGACCCCTCCAAGCTCTTATTTTGAAGATCATGAGTGAAGGATTAAGTTTTGGTAGTTGTGTAGAAGTGGGCGAAAGCATGAAAACAAAGAACATTTGTGACAGGACCCACCAGGGTCTTTTATTCATCCTCTGCTCACTTTCCCCCGTCTCAGAGAAATACTTTAAACTTTAATAGCCTTTTAAGCCAATGATGAACTCTTACTCACCTTGCCTTTCGTCTGCAAAGCACGCACACATGCACCCTACAGTAAAATCTCTTCATTTCCATTGGTCTGCTAAGACTGGGGCCCTTTTTATAGCAAATATCTCAAACATGTGCCCTTTCAAAATGTCTTTTGGGGTCTGAATGTGGAAAACTCAAATTTTAGCCATAAAGAAATCAAATGCGAGTAGACATATCATATATTTTTTCGATTTGAATATATATATATATATATATATATATATATATATATATATATTTATAATACAGACAGAAATATGATTCTTTTTTTAAATTATTTAATGCATTGTAAAATATGATAAAGATTTTTTTTATTATTATTATTTTCAAAAACATTTCCAGTGCAAGTGAATGGAGAATCAAATGTGTCTGTACTGGGAGTAAATCATCTTGATTTGGATTTTTACAATAAAAAATTCAGGCATTGAATATTATTAATTAATCATAATTTATGAAATTCTCCAATCAATGTATTGCATTTTCATTTATGCATTTTCACACCCCTAACAATTTACATTGTTACTACTATATTTGTGTGTTGATAATAGTTGCTGCAATTTAATGAAATGCATCAAATGTAATCTAATGTCATTTAATGTATTAAACAGGTGTGTCAGGCTTTCTCCTACACCAAATATCAATTTTTTTAAATATGACAAGGATCATCTGCTGAACGTTTCAACTCACCCCAGACCTGAGAATATCCGTGTTAGTGAGAGAGATTGAGAGGAAGACCATTTTTATAGCTTACTGCCAATACATCACAGAAGAGTTGAGCCCGATGATGGTTGTCATCTTCACTCACTCTCTTCCAGCCATGAGCTCAGGTTTAACGCTCTGGAACAGGTCATCAGTCCTCTGTGCTCCCCACAGTCCCAACACTATTTATCTCAAAGAGAAGGAGAGTGAGCCAACCAGGAAAAATAATTACAAATGAAGAGTGACACTGTAGTGAATGAAACATATGTTGGTCGAGGCGCTAGCGCTTGTGTTCAGCTTTACATCAGAGAGCTGGTCGAAAATCCTTTGGTCCTGAACGGGTCTGTTTAAGAGCATGCTGGAGCCAAGAATAAAGCTGGCACTCAAACACACTGCCATTCCCATTGAGAAACAAAGGAATTCAAATAAAAAGATTCTCTCAATATGGGGTAATTATCGTTAACTAAACTAAAACCATTGACAAATAAATTGTTACTTGAAATAACATTATATATATATATATATATATATATATATATATATATATATATATATAAATTATTGAAAGGCATATATTGATTCTATAGCATCAAATAGTTTGATTAAAAAGGTAACACTTTACAATAAGGTTAGTTAGTTAACATTAGTTAACCTTGGTTAACATGAACTAAGAATGAACAATACTTCTTGAGCATTTATTAATTTTAGTTAATATTAATTATAAAATGTACTAATAGGGTACATTGTTAAAATCAAAGGTTGTATTTGTTAACATTAGTTAATGCACAGTGAACAAACAATGAACAGCTGCATTGTATTAACTATTATTAACAAAGATTAATAAATACTGTAACAAATGTATTGCTCATTGTTAGTTAATTTTAGTTAATACATTAAATACATTAAACTAATGAACCTTATTGTAAATGTTACCAAAAAAAGTATTATTTTTTTGTTGCCATGGCATGGCCTATAGCATTTACCACTTATACACATTGAGCCATGATGCTCATGTTGACAATGGAACTTTTTTTTTATCCCAACTGTACCCATCACTAAGAAAATACCAAAAAATTTGCAAAAAAGCACAAAAGTATATATTTGTCAGTCACATTATTGGTTCTGACACTGTCTGTGTAAGAAGTTCAAAGTGAGTGTTTTGTAGGACGGAGACCTGCTGTCACCAGCCCCATTGGCTCATGACTGTCAACTCAAGTTAGTGAACTAAAGCTTCATCGTATCAAACACATTTTTAATACCTTTTTAAAGCATGTTACTTAATATATTATTATAATTATATAATATTTATTATTTTAAATTGTTCTTATTTTATATTTTAAGTCTCCTATTCTCACCATTTATTTGATACAAAATAATTAAAATCAGTAATACGGTGAAATGTTACAATTTAAAATAACTGTTTTCTACTGTATTTTAACATTTAATTTATTCGTGTGATGACAAAGCTGAATTTCCAGCATCATTACTCTTCAGAATTCTTCAGAAATCATTCTAATTTGCTGATTTGGAGCTCAAGACACATTTTCCTATTATTTTCAATGTTGAAAACAGCTGTGTTGCTTAATTTAAATTATTTTGTTTGTTTGAGCATCCCGATCAGGGGTGCGTTTCCCGAAAGAATCGTTAGCCAACTATGGTCGCAAGTTCCGTCGTTATCAGCATAGTTCAACGAGTCTGTGTTTCCCGAAACCATCGTTCCACCGAACGTTCGCAAACAGCATCGCAAAGTTGTGTGGTTTGAACGACAGCTCTCGACCTGTGGTTAGAGGCATAGTTTCTATATTGCATGACATTTGGACGTAATAAATCCTTATCTTGAGCAAAATAAGCAAGCTATCATTCAGAACAACCTGTGCCTTTTATTTAGAATACATACAAATGTAATTGTCTTTTAGTTTGTCAAAAGATTTAAAGTACCGTGTTTGAAGAGTGCGCATGTGCGAACGTGCTCTACTACGTAAGAACGAGGCAAATATTGAATCTGGTAATAAAGCAAAATAACTGAGAGAAATTAGAAATAGTCCTCAGATGACATGTCTGTAATTTATATGAAAAAAATCTAGCGTTAATTGGATCTCAAACAGTTTCATTAAAAGTAGTTATTACTCCACCACGTGCGAGACGTCATAAACCAACGTGGTTGAACGATACTTTGCGACAGTACGGTTTCGGGAAACAGTCGTGACTAGCTAGTTGATTTCTCCAACGATGCATCGTACTAGTGAAGTGAAGCAGCGAGCTACATAGTTGTACGGGAAACGCACCTCAGACCGGCAAATCGACAGTTGCTTAACCAATGACGCACGTGAGTTTGTGGCGGTACTGTCTGTTTGTTCGACCTATAGCGGATGGTGGAAGTATTCAGGAAACCTTTTGGAAAAGTTCCTATTTTTGTAATATGGTTGTGTGGAAATGACACACAGCTTTGATGTTCAGTTATTTGTGCTATCCAAGAGCTCGAATGAAGCTCACGAATGAAGTCTGCATTTATGAGGCATCAGGAATCCACTCTCCAGTCTGAGAGCTTCAGCATGCAGCGTTTAGTAGACCATTATGCCAAACCACAGATATTACAAACACATACACACATGTACTCTCAAATCAATCTCACAAACACACCACATTTACATGTCCCGTTTGACACACAGTCATATACGCCCACAGTTGTCTGCGCAGAGACAATCTAACATTCACATGAGAGGGAAGCCTTGTTTACATAATGATGATCTTGTTTCTCGACTGAAGTGAATGCTTGACTAGCCAGTAGACATGCACTGAGAGTGGTTTGGTCTCTATCCCTCATGCTCACTTTTTCACATTCTCTGCCTCCCTCGCTCTCTTTTTCCACAGCGTGTGTGCAGCTAGTTATTTTAACGCTCTCCAGCCGTGCCCTCAGCTCTTCATGGCCTTGTAAGGGGCTTCAAAAGAGACATCACTGCTGCCTGTGCCAGCCCTCCTTCCTCTCCCCCCACCTCCTCTTCATTCTCTCCTCTCGCCTCAGCCTGTGAACCCATTTGACTCTTCGCCTCTCTCTCTCTCTCTCTCTCTCTCTCTCTCTCTCTCTCTCTCCCAGGCATGGTGTGATTCATCAGGGAAGCCATGCTTTTAATCAGCCCATTAAAAATGGATGGCAAGCAGAGGGCTGGTGTAAGAGATCTCATTTGGAGCAGTGTGAGATTGTGTGTGTGTGTGTGCATGTGTCCGTGCATGTGCTGAAAGGATGGTAAGGATGAGTGCCTTGCAGGCTCTCTCATTCTTTTTGCCTGTATGTGTGAGTGTGTGAGTGTGTGTATGCGTGCGTGCGTGTGTGAGGGGTTTGATGCTAATCTCTCCTGGCTGCTGAACCAACAGTTAAAGTTCTCTTCTTTTTTGGAGTATTCAGGTCAAAACAGCAAACAAAATGATTTAATCGTCTCTACAGCGTTGTAAAACATATCTTTCTCTCTTGTATTTCTTTCACCTTCGTAGGGATATTGTTGAATACTTTGAATATTTTAGCACTGTGTTGTTTTCAAAACATTGTTCTGGTCGTTTGAGTGCGTTTGGGATGGAGCTATGTGTTTATATGGCTAATCGAAGAAAGAGGGAGTGTTCAAGAAACCTGTTCGAAAGTCCTAAGTTCCTTTCAAGGAAACGCGATGACTTTGCCAATTGCCGATTGGCTCTTTTTTTAGAAGCCAAAACTTATTCTGTCATATTGTGCATTTTACTTTCTCCCATAGTACTACGACTGAACCGTCTTGATAGTCACAGTAATCGTTCACTACAGTTTTAACATAATACACATGAAATCAAAACTGACCGCTTTGACTCATTTTGGTTTGACTTATTACGTGTTCTTGGTCTTTTTTTGAACAATTCATCTTAATGTAAAGAAAAAAGTTTGTCTTTATAATCTTCCATCAAAATGTAACGACTAACATGCCTCAAAAATTATTTGTCTTGTTGCCAATGCTATCTAGGCAGTGCAAGCTACGGTCAAATAGCTGTTTTAGTCTACTGTTTCTAATAATGTAGATTGAAATCTTGTCAGTGGTTAACACAGAACAATTTAATACAGGGTAATGGTCATTTAATTAAGGTTACGACAATAATTTTTTTTATTAACAAACTGTATGTCGAGACACATAAAGAACTTGACATTTACTTTCCATGTCTCACTCA
Source organism: Semotilus atromaculatus (assembly GCA_031834385.1). Classification (NCBI taxonomy): domain Eukaryota; kingdom Metazoa; phylum Chordata; class Actinopteri; order Cypriniformes; family Leuciscidae; genus Semotilus; species Semotilus atromaculatus. Next base: position 515,196 of record JAULUF010000035.1, read on the forward strand.
GAAAGTCTTCTCAAAAGTGGTGTTTAAGCAGGGAATAGTCATCCGCGATTGGCAGGAAACTCATATTGGTTTGATTCCGTTCTGGTCCAATGATCCAATTTTGGATGGATAATACCAATATTTGATTTAACTCAGGAATATGCCACCTTTTGGAAGTAAAATTGGTTTTAAATTATGTAGACTTTAGCAATAAGCGTTTGAAGAATTTCTGTGTATTGAATGCAAGCTTCTAGAAGAGAGCTTTGAAAAATGCATAAGATATTGTGAAAAGGTGACAGCACTATGTACTGTAAGGATCACTCTGAATGTTTTTGGAATGAATGGCACATTGGTACTCCTAGCTTAGCTCAGACTGGATACATGCCCAGCCTCTGGAAACCCATCATAGCCTGGCAAATGTGTGACACGCTGGCACAGATGCCCGTCCATGTGCCCACATCCTACTGGAATTGGGCTCCCGGTTGAGATGTGATCTAAGCGATGATGCTCTAACTATTGTGTGGGTGTGTGTACATGAGCGTGGAAAAGTAGAATAATACAGCGAAATACATCGGAAAGTGAGAACTGTGTAGACTTTACTGAGAATTGGTGCATCTCTCCAACAGAGAAATAATATCAACTCCCCACATGCCAATGCTGTACTCTCTACATACAGATTTTGTCTGTGTCACTCTGCTGAGAGGGCACTTTCTCATAGCTCATTAGGAACAGCGGGGCTCTCTCTCTCTCTCTCTCTCTCTCTCTCTCTCTCTCTCTCTCTCTCTCTCTCTCTCTCTCTCTCTCTCTCTCTCTCTCTCTCTCTCTCTCTCTCTCTCTCTCTCTCTGCTTTTGTGAAAGTCCTTTTCACACACACACACACACACACACACACACACACACACACACACACACACACACACTTGGCAGCCTTGTTCTACAGGTTGATTGGCCCACCTGTTCACCTTTCCTCATCTTTACAGTCCCAGTGTCTATTTTAACTCTGTCCCAGAACCGGAGGTACATGACGGAAAAATGTACACTGTGGAACCTGCATTAAGTGTTACTTGACTGTTACACCTTTCAACCTAAATAAAGTGTCAGATTTCCCACTTGAGTCCTTGTTTTGGATTCAAAATTAGACACATTTTACTTTTAAGTCTTTATAGGGTTTGTTAATCCACAATTGCTTATTCTATCATTATTTACTCATCTTTTTCATTTCAAATATGTATGAATTTCTTTTCTTTAGTCGAGCAAAAAATGTGATGTTTAGCAGAATGTCCAAGCTGCTCGTTTCCATATGAAGACAGATGGCGATTAACACTGTCAAGGACAAAATAGCATTATTAAAACACCTTTGCCATTTATTAGACTTGTTCCTCACTCAGAGCTGTGTATGACTCAGAGGAGTTGACATACAGCGTATGAGTCATATGGACTATATTGTGATATTTTTTTTTTTCTTAAGCTTGACACCCTCTTCTCACGATATGGTTTGAGTCTATGTAAAAGAGCAGCTTGGATGGGGTTTACAAATGGTGGTGAATAATGGTGAATAAAGGATGACCACTTTTAAAACGGTTATAACTTTTGAACCCTTTGATCTAGAAAAAAATTACTTATTACAACTGATTCCTCTCATCATGCTGGTCACATTCAATATCTTACATTAGGACTCCAACCATTACAGTGGCCATTTTGTACAGTACAGTATTCCGTTTTTCTGCCACTCCTCCTTCAAATTTTGTTAAATATTTACGAAAGTTGGCACAGATGATCTTTGGACCAAGCCGATCTGTGGATATCGATTTTGCTAGGATTGGACAAACCATCGGACTGCTACTTTGAAATTTTTCATAAATAGCAATATCTTTTAAATGACTTGACACATCGACACAAAATTTGTTAGAGTTCATCAAAAGCATCTCCTGAAGGTACTTGAGAAGATTAAACACGGCGCCACCTAGTGTTCCAGAGATTTTTTTTTGTTGCAGAAATGCTTATAACTTTTAAAAAGCATTGTCCAAAATATGTCTGTCATTACGTTCCTTGATTTATACTGATTCTGATGATATCTCATTTGTCATTTTCTATCATTCTGTTTGTCTGCCATATTGAAGTAAATGAAATAATATTTTTCACTATACTTCTCCTACAAAGTTTGTCCAAAATTGGCTCAGATATTTGATGTACCGATCCGGACAGAAATGACTGAACAGATTTTTGGAGAAAAAACTTTCTGAAGTCGAATGTCACTGCGTTTGTTGTCCTCTGATAAATAGCTTAGCATCCCAATCAAATAGCATGCTAATCAGAGGCCATTCTTTCCAATGTGGATTTGACGATCAGGTTAAACATAATTTACGTTATCTTAGCTTATCTTAGCTTGCTAATGAATGAATATGCTAACTAATGCTTTGACTTGCTAATTTTTGCCTTTAAAGCTCTTCTCAGCATCCTGGTGAATCAGCGTCTAAACTTATGAAACATAAGATGTGGTGTTTTTATATATACAATTTTCATTTTTATTTCATTTCCACTTGAACTAGTGAACCTTGGCAGCCGGGCGAACACATGTCTTCTGCGTGACGTGTGGTAATAAGCAATGAGCACTTGACCAGAAAATTGGGGGTTCAAATCCCATTAGATGAAATATTCAAATTGTGACTGATATGCCAAGTACATTCAAAAGTTTGTTTGGCTCTCTATTGAAACTGCTGTTTTCTGTCATTAAAAGTAACAAATACTATGTCTAAAAATCATTCTCACCATGAATCTCTCTTCCATATCAAAACAAAAGTCTGTAAACTCTGTGAATTATGCTTAGCTACATAATTTTAAAACAAAAGTTTGTTTAAATCTTATGTTTGATACCATCTGATCCTACTTGAACCGGTTTACCAGAACTGTTTTACCAATGTTCTTTAAAAATATATTTTTTTGATTTTACAGATATCAACATCTTAGAATGGGTATCAGTAATGACCTTCCTGACTTTCCAAAACCGGAAAGGGTTTTGTATTTCTACATACCATCCTTGACGAAAACTATAGAACATTTAAAGTAACTTTAAAAAGTAACATTTGATTGTTGCGTGCAGCTATACGTTTTTTTTTTTTTTTTTTTAAGACAATAAATACTGTTCATGGTAACTTAGGGAAAGAAATCTAATGAATTACATTCACAATTAATCACATATTTAATTTACAGCATTAAACTATTGAATAGTTATCACAATATGTGGCTTAAGAAGTCAGTCTATTGTTTATTTCCATTTTATTGAACATTTAGTTTTTCATTTTGGTTGATGTTTTGGGTTCGTTAGCACAGGTTGCCATCTTGTTTTCCATCTGCACTATTTTTTAATAGCTAGTATGCATCAGTGTTATTTTAGCATTAATTGTATACTCTTAAAGTTGTTATTAATACTTTCTGAGCCTCATTTTTAAGACGGTGTGTCAAGTTTGAATTCCTTAACGCTATGCTGTTTTATATATTTATTTATTTTTACAAATATATTTCTGTTTCCAAATAATTGTGCTATTTTTTTCACATTAGATTAACATGTTAAATTGACAGTCCTAATACCAATACATTGCATATGCCAAGCAGTAAGTGTGTGAAGGAATGTATCCATGAGTTTGCATGTTGGGTAAACACTGATATTATGTGCTCTGACAGCTTGTAGAATATAATGAAGTTATATAACAATGACACACGGAAATATTGAGAAGTCTTTCTTGGACAAATCGCTCACTGCAGCATTCTGAATGAACCGTGTCCTTAGGATGAAAGTTTGTGCACTCGGACGAGGCGAACGATAATCATGTCTCTCCATCCATCCTTCCATCCCTCCATCTGTCTTCCCCTCTGGCTCACACCTGAACTTTCCAGCATGTGCATCATGAAATTTTCCACAAGCCCCTTCACCCTCCAACATCTCACTCCAGCCCTGCCTGTCAAAGCTCTGCTCAAGGGGGAAAGAGAAAAACAGATATATAGACAGATAGAGAAATAAATAAAATAAATAAATATAGAAATGAATAAATAAGTAAGAGCTGAGAGGCGCTCAGAAATCTGAATTCTCCCAGCAGGTAATCCTATAAAACGCCAAGGTGAGGCGATTCTCAGCTTCACCCCTCATTATTGTATCTTTACCTTTCCGCACTGCTCCTGATGTAAAAATTATGGAGAGAGAGAGAAAGAGAGAGAGAGAGACTTTCCCTATACCCACAGTGTCTCTACAATACATTGTCTTGTGTTTTCTCTCTCTCTCTCTCTCTGCCTCCCCGTGTCCCCTCCCCTCTCAGTTCTTTTTAATCTTTTATTCATGGACTAGCAGGTGATGAAAAATTTATGCCTCGAGTCTGGCATTGAAATAAATGCAAAATGAAAACAGAGGCAGTTTATACTGACAGTCTGAATATCTCTATCTAGAACAAGGTTGCAGCGAGCAAATCAAGGAGAGAGAGCGAGCGAGAGAGATAGAGAGAGCAGGGGGTGAGGGAGGTGAGGGTATGATACCTTCATGATGTAAATATCACTATGGTCTTTCTTTGTTGGTCTCAGATTATTATTTTTTTTTTTTCTATCGTTATTGTTTGTAATCTCATATTCACACACACATACAGTATTTATGCACCTTTCCCACCCCTTTGTCGATGTTAATTCTGGGGTATTTCCTGCCTTCCTAGAGATACTGATAACGATTAAAACTTTTGGACGTCACCAAGTTGTTGGCGATTAGTAGACATTTATACAAGTATGTCCAAGTTCACAGAACTAACAAAAGAGTAGGCTAAACATACCCAGATTACCTACTAGTTCCGGCAAAATTCTCAAGTGCACATTTGGTGGACACTTTACTGTCCCATGAGGCCACAGGAGAGGAGTTGTGAATGCCATAGTGAAGCAATAAAACCTATGGTGGTTGGTCACATGACAGTGACAACATGGTGAATTTAGTACGTCCGGATTACATTCATACTGCACACATTCATACTGTACAGAACATACTTTTTATTAGTGCTCACAAAGTAAGTACTTAATCAAAATAAGAACCAAATATAAGAGAGTATACAATTTTGGAAGCAGCTAAAGTTTTTAATTGTTCCATGTGGATCATGAGACCATGAGAGAGAGAGAGAGAGTGTGTGTTTGTGTGTGTGTGTGTGTGTGTTTGTGTGTGTGTGTGTGTGTGTGTGTGTGTATGTGTGTGTGTGTGTGTGTGTGTGTGTGTGTGTGTGCTTGTTTTTGTGATATATGAGGACACAAATGTGTATAATGACATGCGTATTACAACTTACACGTGATTTATGAGTCCTCATATTTCAAATAGCTTAAAAAACATTTAAAAAAAAACGTTTTTTTTTTAAATGTAAAAATGCAGCATGTCTCCTGTGATGGGTAGGTTTAGGGACAGGGGCAGTGTAAGGGGATAGAATATATAGTTTGTACAGTATAAAAACCATTACGCCTATGGAATGTCAAAAAAATCACAAAAACAAAGCTGTGTATGTGTGTGTGTGTGTGTGTGTGTGTGTGTGAGAGAGATAAATGGAACCAGTATTTTATTTTTAATTAATAGTTTTATTCAGCAAAGACACATTTTTATCAACACAATTGATCAAAATTGATAAAAACACATGTTTAGTGTTTCAAAATGTTTCTATTTTAAATAAACATTAATAAAAATTAAAATTTCTATTTATCAAGGAAATAAAAAGTTTCACGGTCTTAATTCAAAAGTTTGATTTAGTACGATTCAGCAAGGATGCATTAAATTGATCAAAAGGGACATTAATGACCTAAAAATATCTTACATTTTTTAAAAGTCTTACAAATTTCTGTTTCAAATAAATGCTATTCTTTAAACTTTCTATTCACCAACGAATCATGAAAAAAAAAATTCAATATGAAGCAGCACAACTGTTTTCAACATTGATGATAATAATTGTTTCTTGAGCATCAAATCAGTATATTACAATGATTTCTGAAGGATCATGTGACGCTGAAGACTGGAGTAATGCTGCTGAAAATTCAGGAATAAATTACACTTTATAATATATTCAAATAGGAAACAGTTATTCTGAATTGTAATAATATTTCACAATATTAGGATTTTTACTATATTTTTTATAAATAAATAAATGCAGTCTTGGTGAACATACAGTGTTTCTTTAAAAAACAGTGGAAAACTCTGGAATTCCAAAATTAGTGAATGTAAATGACTTGCTTTACAAAATAAAATCTATTAGAAGGTGTTCATTCTCAAAAGCTATTCTTCAATAGAATGTCATATAGTAAGAAGCAAGAGATATCAAGTAGGATTATCCCACATTCTACTTTGAATGTAACGCAGCATAACTGCCCTAGGCAACAAGTGTCATCCTGTCTCTGGTTGTGCCACACAGAGAATGAACCACTTCCCCAGGGCCTTCGGCAAGGATTGGACTTTGGGTCTGTTGCTGGAGATTTGAAAATTGGTTGGCTGAAGTGAGAGAACCCAATGGGGAGAAGAGAAGAAATGTGTAAGATTTTCTTTTGAATGGAAGGGACAGTGTTTCCTGCTGAGTCACAATGTGTGCAGTGATTGTAGCTACAATTATCAAGTCTGTAAGTGTTACTGTCTCCAGAGTAGTTCGCTTGCATTGTATTTCTGTCTTAGCAGAGACAATACGAAAGATGTGAAACATTAGAGTCAGTTTGACAGGTTCTTTTTGAAATCACTACAAGAACTTGACTGCTCCATCTACTTCACTCTTGTGCTGCTCTGGGGAAAAAAAAATGTATTTTTGTCTTGTTTTACAGTTAAAATATCATTAGAACAAGATGCATTTAGAGAAACAAAATGGCTTAATTGCTTAAAGTCAGCATGAAAAGTGTGTTAGTCGACTCGTATCCGAGTGAAATAGCTTTGAAATCAAGAAAAAATGTAGGGTGGCACTTGATTTTGTCCATCAGAAATTGATTGGATTATTGTGGTTTGCTATTGGTTGATCTCATGTGAGTGACAGGGTATCATGTATCATCAGAGAAGAAATGTCGCTGCAAGAGGGGAGATTTTTTTTATTTTTATTAAAGATTTTTAGGGCACATCAATTAAAAAGTACTAATGCTACCAATGATGATGTGCAATAATAACTAATTTATAATAAATACTGCAATATTCCATTAAAAATATTTTTTCATGGTGACTTTAAAGAATCTTAAGCAAAAAGTAAATGCAACTTGTTTTCAATATATGGTGAATTAAATAAAAATGACAAAACGTCTGCCATATATATATATATATATATATATATATATATATATATATATATATATATATATATGTATAATATGAAACATATATACATCAGATATGTAGGCTATATTAAAAATATTCTTACTATCTTACACAATTTTGCTTCTCAAGTAAATCTTGCCTTAAGGATGTTTATGTTTTCATTGGAAAACAAGACAAACGTACTGATTTAGAAAATGTTTTTGAATGTTTTCAGTATGTTTCATTTCAAGTGCTATTCATAGCTAAGCATTTAAATGAACGTCTCAGTGGGTTATGTTAATGTAGTAGCATTAAGCACACATCTGCTAAAGTGCACATCATCTGGAACACGTCATGCTCTCATTATTGTGTACAAAAAATAATATAACAAAATATTCAACACTATATTGTGATACAAATTGGATATTAAAAAACACAAATTCATCAAACACTAGTCTGAATACTGGGAGGAATGAAGGCTGGATGATACTTACAGCTCTTTCATGATCTCTGTGGATCAAATCTTAAGTATTGTTTAACATCTCTCTTCTCTTGTCAGCTGCATTGAATACTGGTTCAGTTGCTATGCTGATAAAAATATGAATAATAGAAAATCTCAATATAGAGAACTTGATTTTTACTCTTTCCTGTCCCAAACTCTCTTCAAGTTTTTCTGATGTAGGTTGTTAGAGTTTTGCTATTCAGTTTGTCAAGGTGTTTTAGAATTATTTATAATTATAGTATTTAATATTATTTCTTATTTACAGTTTTTTAATTAAAAATAAAAATCACAAAATAGATTTTTGTTTCACTTTTAGTCATTTTAGTACTTCAACTTTCAGTTAATTTAATTTAGTTTCCAATTTATACTGTATATATTTCTTTACATTTTATTTAATCTGTATTTCAGTTGACTAAAAAGATTTCTGGTTATCAATAACAACAATACACTGGTAACTGGTATATGTATATAATACAATGGTGTATATATATATATATATATATATATATATATATATATTTTTTTTTTTTTTCACTGGATAGTCTTAATTGCTTAGAAAAGTAATAACACCTCTCTTCAAAAAGCCACACAATTTCAGATATCATTTGTGTCTGCAGCACAAACTGGTACGAGACAAGCTACATGTCAAAGTTTAATACATAGTGTTAGGGGTTTGTTCGAATCCCCGAACAATAGCAAGCATTCTCTCTCTGTCATTCATTCCTCCCTGTCCCTCATCATCTCTGCCCTCTCTTTCTGCCACCCTGGGGTCTACAACCCCCCGCTACCCTAAGTGACGCCACATCCTCCCCCACAGCGGCGCAATCATATCACCCGACAATTAACTGACGATGTGTAATTGGCTGGTGTGTATGAGGGTCAGCAGCTGGTGAGGCGTAGTGCCGTGGCATCGGCTCGCCTCACTCACTTCCTGAACCAGATTCAATTATTAATAGACTGATTGCTGGAGTGGGGTTTCTCTGGGAATCTGGATCTGCCACAGTGAATAAAATGAAACCACTGCTTTACATTTTCATTATGCCACAGCCCCCTGCTTTCAATTGCAAATGGAGCCCGACTGCAACCCCCACGCCTCTCAACACACCATCTTCACCCCCCTCTGAGGGTGGCACCCCAAAATATACACATACAGTGTCACACTTTATGACAGTGGTTGGAACGTCTTTGTGGAAGAACACACACACACACACACACACACATATACACACATGTTGGGTTTTCATGTTTTATGGGGATATTCCATAGGCATAATGATTTGCATACTATACAAACTGTCCCCTACCCCTAATCCTACCCCATCACAGGCATTTAGCATTTTTACATTTTCAAAAAACCTCACTTAATATTATTTATGAGCCGCTTTCCTCATGGGGACCAAAATGTCCCTATAAGGACAAGCATTTTGGATATTACCATTTTGTGATATTGACATCTTTATAATAATAATAATAATAATTGATTATTATTATTATTATTAGTAGTAGTAGTAGTAGTAGTTTTAGTATTATCAGATTTAGCTAACATTTGTGTACTATATTGTTCCCAGTAAGAGTACCGGTACCCACAAAGCTTGTATCCTGCTATACTTGCCTTATTCATTGATAAATGTAATTCCATACCATAATAACTTTCAAAAGGAGAGAAGGAGCGAAAATATCAGTATGAAAAACTACTTCAGGGCTATAGAGATTTCACTGCTGATTTACAATCAGGTCAGATACAGAGACAGCACATATGCTATCATCACAACGCAACTCCTCCCTCTCCTCTCCTAACGGATAAAGGAATATGAGGTGCCAAACTTAGAGGTCTTAATCAGCTCCACCTGCAAGAGAAAACACTGCAAAAAATTCTATTTTATCTTGTTCAATTGCCTCCCCTCTCCCCCCGCACTTTAGGTTTAAAAGAAAATAGGATTGCCTGAATGTAAAGACACACTTCTCCGAACAGCAGAAAATACTGAAGAAATTAACATAATTTACTTTTTTAAAAGGCTTAACTGAGTGATGCAAACATTATACAATGCAATGCTTTATCACTTCAAGTTTAGTCAACTTGAAAAATAAAGTTGCACTAAGTGTCAACTTGGACTTGCCTAAACTTTCACTTTTAAGGCAGCACAAACACTTGTTTGAGTTGAAACAATACATTAGTAGTTTAGTTTGTTTTTCTATTTGTTTATCTTTTAAAGTGTATTTCATTTAGACTACTTTCCTGAAATATGTAATTATACTGTGTGCTTGTGTGTGTAAATATGTAATTATACTGTGTGTGTGTGTGTGCGTGTGTGCATGTGTGTGCTTGTGTGTGTGTGTGTGTGTGTGTGTGGCCAGTCACACACACTTACACAATATTCAGCTCTCTTGCTCCATCCATCCCATCTTGCAGCAGTGCATCCTGCATTACTGCGCTGGCTCAGTCGGTCTCTCCACACCACGCATGTAGTCTTCCCCTAATCACCACAACTAATAACATCACCCATCTGCAGCTGCTCTGCCTCAGTGTCTCTGTGTGTGTATGCATGTGAGTAGCCAGGGATACACTGCCTGGGATTTCCTGCAACAAATCCATATATTAGCCCTTCATTGGAAAGGCAGCAGCAATAACATTAGTCATGCCATTTTAGCCTTGATCTGGAGCTCAGGGCGCACATGGAGAGTCAGGTTCACAGTGCAAAGGCTCCTGGGAGTGTAGCCGAAGACCAGTGTGCTGGTCAGGGGGTGAGGAGATGGGCTGGATATGCATAATATCAGCTCGTGGTACTCTGTGAATTTCACAGTGATTTCCCTGGGTATGGGCAGGCACTGGATGAGACATCATTTACGCTCCAGAGTTCCCTGAGCGGTGCTGTGATCAAAGATCAGCTCTTCGGAGGGTTGTGGCTTCACCTCAAGTTCAACAGCTGGTCTTGGATCAGCCTGTCCCTGATCTGCCGTGGACATCTAATCAGCGGCTTCAGGCTCAGCCTGTATGTGAGCACAGAGGGATCTATTTACACCAATATACTGGGGAGAGACACCGTTCGTGGTTTAAATGACTTCAAGATCAAGGATTAGTTGTAGAACTGGTTTTAGAGGGCCGGCACAGAGAAGTCCTTCCTGCCTGACACAAATTTCTTGCCAGTTTGATGCCCACCCACAGCTGTACAGTACCCTGATCCAAAAAACCCCCTTAAAAGACGGCCTCAGGAAATAACCTCCACCAGATGTGACTTTAACAACCAAGCACAAACCATGCAGAAGCGTGACAACGTCCATTTATATGACTTTTCCTTGTTTAATTACGCGCCACGTCCAGTAAAGGTCTTAAAAAGGAAGTCTTTTGCTACATGGTGATTATGGTAACATTAAGGAACGCGTTTAAGTCACACAGGACATTTCCTCATCTGTTTTTTACTGGCCACTGCTTAGTTTAAGAGCCACTTTTACTGACAACTCATATTTTCACTTCCAAACTACTTAGTCCCGTGAAGAAGGGGTCCATTACTCGTCTGACGTTTGAAATGTTTTCTAATGGCTACGCTCTGATTGAATACAGATTCAAATAAAAACAAGTAATTAGCCAATCAGGCTAATTTAACACAGTGCCTTATGCTAGCATAGCTCAGACTAGCTTAGCATTTCAGGCCTTATTTTTAAACCCTGGCTCATTGGAAAAATGTGCCCGTGCAGTGTTTCTGCAAAATAGTATGTTGCTGCTTGCACGTTTTGCGACAGTTTAAATGTTGGTGCTAATGGGTGCTAATGTTTTGATCCAAAACAGATGAATCTGGCAACTTATTATTACTATGGGTTATTGTATGTATCATAGCAGTTCAGAAATGAAATGTCTGGTGAGTGACTCTAAAAGGTTAATGCTCTATCTTATTAGAAAATAACGTACCACCTACATTAAACCCAACCCTAAAGCTAATCAATAGTACAAAAGCAAACGTGAAATTGCTGAAGCAACCATGCCATGTTAGGGTTAGGTTAGGTTAGCCTCTACAAGCTCTTTTATCGTGACTTGTGTTTCACAGGACTTGAACTCAAGCACTCGGCATCGCAATTCTGTACCAAGTGAGCTACCGAGCAACTTTACTATACTATAACTTTACAACTTTACAAAGTTACTATGTAACTATTACATATGGAGCTTTTTATGTCATGCAAAAGTCTCAATATATTAATTTACGGATCATGTACTATGGTAAAAATGTTTAGAGGTCATGACATTGTATTGGAACCGTGTGAAAATAAGTTATTAATTGACATTCTGCCTCTGTAATCATAATTATTTGAAAAGGAATACAAGTTATTTGCGTTCTACTACCACTGGTGTTTATTTCAGCCTGAAACGGCAGTGAATTTTACGTTTTGGAGTTTTGCAAAAATGTAGGTATAGAGGCTCTTTTTCCAATTAGCCTATGTTGTTATTTTTTCAGAAAGCTACGATGACATACACATTTACTAAAGTGTTTTACATCATAGCTGTTAATATGTTGTGTTATGTAGCATGGCTGGTTTAGGACCACAACTAAATAAACTTATGCTTAATAAACAAAAAATATTATACTAAGTCAGTTTCATGTATAGACATGCGAACAAGTCATACTTGCATCCCAGAGGAACGTTCACACATGTATCAGCCTTTTACGGTTATGCCATCTCATTCAGTTCTCATTTCAGTTCTCATAACTCATGAAATTTATATTCAAATGAAATTTGCCTTCCTTTTTTTGGGGGGGGGGGGTTCAAAAGCAGCTGTCAGATCTATACCGCTGGGGAAAAAGAGGCGTGTCATTGCAGTCATGACAACAAGATGGCAGTGTAAACTAAGTCAAATCCCCTGGAGAATTTAGCCTGGGAGAGGATACATACAGTAAGTGAGGTGTGTAAGAGAGTGGGGGAAAACTGAAGAGAGGTTTAAAAATGATGTGTCTGCTTTACTGTCAATCTGATGGCACATTGAAGAAGGACAGTAGAGAGAGAGAACCGCAGTGACACTGTAGTAGGAGTATTAGTGTAGTACTAGTGTAATATTTTTGTATGCCTCATTAAGTGAACTAGTAAATAGACAATGATATCTCAAATCCCCCAAAAGTTTGTTGAGTACAGTTGTACTATTACATTTCATAATCAAGATTTTTGCCTGGTGAACAATAAAACAGATGTTACATTGAATGAGGTATCTGATCTAGACTAGGGAGTGGGTTTTAAACTCACTCAAAAAAAGAAACCACTTATCAAGTACATTGAATACCCTAGCAAACAGCAACATCACGGCAGTGACTTTAGTGCGGACACTTTTGTTGTTGTTTCCCTTTTCCCCCTGAATTTTTACTAGAGATCACTAGCAGCCATCTTTACAACCATCTGCACTAGACCGCAGGCAGTAACAGCTGGCTGTGCACAGAGTTGTGTGGGTGTGTGTGTGTGTGTGAGCATATATATATTATAGCTACTACAGGTATTATGTTTGTGGAGGTGTGTACCTATGAGCATTTGTGGGTGTTTGCCTGCTTCATATGTTTGCATGTGTGTGGCAGAGCTATTAGAATCCATTTGGGAAGGGGATGAAATAATCACCTCTTTGCTGTTCAAAATTAGCGTTCCAGTGAATTTCTCTATTGCCAAGCATTATTGCACAACAGCAGCATTTAGCACTGATTACCACAATTACATGCCACTATAAAGGCAGCCGTTTACCTCACCTCTTACACGGGAAGAGAAAACAGGAGCAGCATGTTCTGTTTCTCGTTATGATCATCCTTGAGCATTTCTAATAGTGCTCTCTATTACTTTGCAAATGACATTTGAACTCATTAAAGTCATTGGAAGTATATTGCATTTCATTTAAGCACTGTGACATTCATACAACATTATGGGTTTGTATTTCAAGGTGAAGTGTGTAATTTCTGCACCACTAGATTAACCAAACGGAACGTTTTTTAAACAGGTTTCCCGAAAACTCTTCTCATATTCCATAGCTTGAAAACAAATTGTCCCGCCCCAAAATTCACATCATTGGTTGAGCCAGAAGTTTTTTTTTTTTTTTTAACAAAATGTGCCACAGAGCTGCAATTAAAACCTTTTTCAACATCAAATTATAGTACTCACTTCACTTTTAGTGAATTTTCACCTATTAGGAAGACGACATGGATAATAATAATAAATGTTGATTTCTGAAGGATCATGTGACACTGAAGACTGGAATAATGATGCTGAAAATTCAGCTTTGTCGATACAGACATAACATTTTTTAAAATATATTCAAATAGAAAACAGTTATTTTAAAATTGTAATAATATTTCACAATATCACAGTTTGTACTGTATTTTTGATCAAATGAATTTCCTCAGTTGAGCTTTCCCTCCCCCTGTAGCTCTAAATAGATGGTTTACCCTGCGTTAACTCATATGAACAGATCCTAAACGAGGATCAGCGCTGAGTAGTTACTGTCATGACCTCACCCTCATACCTTCTCTCCTCTCCCCCTTCATCCCTCATCCTAAAGGCCCTTATCAGCCACTAGAGCCTTTATTAATTGAAATGATGCTTTTATCCCCAGTCCTCCCTCCCCTGCTGGTTGTGTATGTCAAAGCGCCACAAATTAGCCCAATGTATAGCCCAGAGTGCCATAGCTAATGAGAGCCTGTCAGAGAGGGAAATACACTAGAATTATCATTGCTCCTATAATTGAGGGAGTAAAGAATTTGGGCCTAGGCTCAGGCTGAATAGAGATTGGACGTCCGGGATAGGGATAGTTCATCCAAAAATGTCTCAACCTTATGTTGTGTCAAATTCATATGGCTTTATTTGTTCAATGGAACACAAAGTACACATTTTGAAGACTCAATGCATTTAGAATGAATGTGGACTATAGCTTTCAAGTTTCAAAAAGTCAAAAAGTCTTCTGAAGCCATTTGAAAGCTTTGAGTGAGAGAGAAAAAGAATACATTTAACTCATTATTTACTGAGTCTTCCTCTCCAGTGATATGTTAACTTCTGCGACTCAGTCAGTAATAACTCAAGAACTGGATCAAGCTAACCGAAATTTCACCAAAAATCTTTGACATCTACCTTATTTTTAATCAAATCTTTCCAAATGAATCAGCTGATCTGGTTTCACAAACCTAATCTGAATGATATGTTTGTTCAAGATTAGGTTTGTGAAATCAGATTGGCTGATTAATTTGAAAATTTTCCAAATTAAAATAAATATCAAGATTTTCAGTGAATAAATACTTTTCAGAGAATAATGAATTTGCTGTGTTTCTCACTCAGAGCTATATGTCTTCAGAAGACCATTGTTTTATACTTTTGTTGTGCTTTTGCATTTTGAAGCTTGAAAGTCAAACCAAAACAATTCCTCTTCAAACTCTTCCCTTTGACTTCCACTGTAAAATTAAACTCCTATACATCTAAAAAAAAAGAAAAAAAAAAACCTTGGTTGGTTCAACCCATGTTTTGGTCAAACATGGACAAACGCAAACGTTGGGTTTAAAAATGTAACTTAAAGGGATAGTTCACTTTGAAATAAATTTTTGGTATGTTTTAGCTTACCTCAAGGGCATCCTAGATGTAGATTGTAGTAGTTTAAATTTTTATATTTTTAGGTCAAACCGTTCTTGTCTACGGACCGTATTTATATAGTTTTTGTAACCACAAACCACAGTTTCAAAAATTGAAACTACTCCGGAAACAAAGACACCTACATCTTGGATGCCCTTGAGGTAAGCTAAAACATACCAAAAATGTATTTCAAAGTGAACTATCCCTTTAACATAATTTAAACCAACAGTTTGCCATATTTGACCCAAACATGGGTTGTTTAAGCTGAACTCTGCTGACAATCTTGATCTAAATTCTCAACGCAGAGCTAATGAATGCACATTGATGCTTATAGAACGCCATCTCCCTTAATTCATTTTGGTAAACACTGTCCGCACAATTGACGACCCACTTTGGGCCAGTGGGGTCATTTCAACAACACTGACAACTCGGGCAGTCTTATTAATCAGACAGCATCCAGAGCTAGATTATCCTCTCTGAGGGACGAAGGGGCTTGTGTTGAGACAGGGCCATGGTGGCAGTCCTACTGTATGACAAGCTAAATAAATAGCCTTTGTCATCCTATCAGAGACGCTGTTAAGCTCTCCGCTTGATTATCTGTCCCTGACTCCCAACTCTCTAATTAGTACCTGGCACGAACCCTGATGTTTAAGCACGATTAAGGCAGTGCTCGTGTCTCAACAAAAGGTGCACTTTTCCAAGGCCGGCCGCTATCTGCGTGGTGTGTAATATTAGAAGTCAAAATGGTTGGACTCATTTACCAGCATGAGGCTAAGTGCATTCTTGGCTCGGGAAGAGGCGGAGTTGTGTATGTGCGACTCCAGCCAAGGAGCCCATTTGTAATGGCCGAATGTTACTGCCCCATGTCTTAGTGTGAGAGTCTGGCAACTCTACACCTCTGCTGTTGTGTGCTTTTATTTACATTCATGCCCGTCTCTCTTGCTCTCTTGTTCTTTTTTAATTCATCAGCTCTGTGTGGTCAAAAAGACAGACAGACAAATGATGCTGATTTAAATTGAGGGACCACAAGGCCCCTGAAATGTGAGTCTTTTTGCGATTATTTATTTACTTAGAAAATTGTGTTGCAATGATTATTCGGTAACACTTTTAAATAAGCATACCGAAATTAAGTGTTTACAAATCATTCACAAACTATTAGATTATAATTAATTAATAGTGTTTAAACTGTAGTTAATAGACTATATACAAATAGTGAGTTCTTCATTCATTGGCACTTAATTCACAAAGTGTTATTGCTCATATATAAAGAGTTAGATAATGCTTTAATAACTTATCAACCATAAATTGTTCTCACTTTAAATTAGGTCACAGAAAAAAAAAGAAAAAAAACATTAATTAAGTGCTTTAAACCAACCTTTATTGGACATTAATTAGTATTAAGAGTTCCTTAAAATGTTTACAAATACATTAAGCCTCTTAATAACTCTCCAAAGCTAAACAACTAAAAAAATCTATATGAAATGCATACTCATTAGGTCACATTGTTAAAATACATCAGCTAGGATGAAGGGTAGGTTTAAGGGATAGAATATGTTATAAAATCCTTATTTCTATGGAAAGTCCCCATAAAACATGGAAATGTGTGTCTTTGTCTGTGTGTGTGTGCTTAATGTATTTGTAAACATTTTAAGGAACCCTTAATACTATGCATTTGTAAATGTAATTAATGTCCAATAAATGCTAGATTAAACCACTTAATTAATTACATTTTCAAATTTTCTGTGAAGTGAGAACTATTTATGGTTAAAGTCCCCCTGTAATCAATAATTGTATCCCTTAAAACTAATCTTTGATCACCAAAATTACATATTTAAACGATTTTTCCTTGAATTTTTTCCTTCATGCCTTATAGCTTGAATGTAACTCTACATCCTTACTACATTTAGTATATACACGGTTTTATGAATATTTAAATACCCCCGCCTCCACTCACTCACACCAGCTCAGAGATCCACTCGTTGACGTTATTGGTTACAAGATAGTTTGTGACATCAGAAACACCAACAATTTCAAACCGCTTTTGGTTCACTGTAATTTTAAGGATAAAATACAAAGCGATCGTGCTGACTGACTTTTTAAAGCAAATTAAAAACACCACATAGACATAAACAACATTAAAAGCTTGATTTTCACCACAGGGGGACTTTAAGAAGTCGTTAACAAAGTATTATCTAACTCAATATATATGAGCTAATAAAACAATAACATTTAGTTAATTACAGTGACAATGAATGAATAACTCACTATTTTTATGTAGTCTATTAATGTATTAACTACAGTTTATAAACTATTAACTAACTATAAACTAATATTTTGTAAGTGCTTTATTACCGTATACATATTGTAAAGTGTTAACGATTATTATTTTTGTCTAAAAGAAAGGAAATCATATTCACATATTTCTACCTTCTGTAGACCATTTACTTTAAAAATGAATAAGAAACATTATGGAAAGTCATTGACATTTCTATAATCAATATACAATTTCTAGTTATGCCCAGGTTTTCTTATAAACCACAACTATAAACATTTTTTTTGTATGTGTGTATATGTATTTTTTTGGTTCCCCCAGAAACCAAATTTAAATTTTTTGTCAAAAACAATATGAAACTATATAAGACTATATATATATATATATATATATATATATATATATTACTTAAGTAATAAAATAAATAAATATTTGACATAAGTTTGACACCTTTGAGTAAACTATATGAGGGTGAGCTGGATAATTAATCCATCTTTCTTACACTTTTCTTATGACTAATGCCCGATCCCGTTGTTTGTTTGAATTGCAACCTACTGCAAATAAGACCTTCACGTTGGCTTCACCACTCTGTCACAAAACCAAACATGCCATTTTACTGATGCCTCTCTCCCCCCGTATCTCTCTCACAGACACAAACACACACACACAGACATGCACACACATATACTCCTTCGTAAGAATGTAACAATGTGTAGGGGGGCTGCCAGAATAACAAATCGTCTCTGCAGCTCATGCATGCTAATGTTATGTTGTAAGCAGTTTTGTTGACAAGTGCTAATACTTCTTTCATACTATCATCAAAAGCGGCAAATACAACAGCCATTACTCCCTCTCTCAGTTTCACAGACATGATGGATGGTGACCTTAATACGGGTTAGCCGAGTTTTTGAAAGTTAAAGTACCCGCCATAAATCATGGAATTATTACAATGAGCTTTAATTGGTTAAGGACTGTTTACTTCCTAAAGAGCTAGAAAAATTGGGTTTCGGCATATTTTAATTTGCAAAGTGCATTTTCATTACGAATGGCACTTTAATATTGCCCTCCTTTATCATGCAAAATATGCAACACACTGGCAATCTATTAATTGGGCACCAAAAAAATGCACACCAAGCGTAAATCCATGCGTTCCTGTGTGTATGATGCATGCGTGTGTGTGTGTGTGTGTGTGTGTGTGTGTGTGTGTGTGTGTGAAAGAGAAATGGCTGCCTGTGTACATCCATTAAGACAAGAGACACTATGCCTTGATACAGTGTGAATGAAATGCGTACAAACCACAATGTCTCAGTGTAGCATAAAACTAATTAGAATGCTGTAAATACTGTATGAGGACCGTATTGGACACTTAGTGGCTGTATTGTGTCTGAAGTCTGAAATATGCTCCTAAGGTGTATTAGAAAGCTTTTAGATGCTGTAGAGTTAGGGAGATTTTAAGTTAGCCAGACAGTTTTCACAGTAATGCATCATTTTTAGAGTTCAAATACAGGTGAAACTCAAAAAATTTGAATATCGTGCAAAACTTCATGTATTTCAGTAATTCAAATTAAAAGGTGAAACTAATTATTAACTATATAGATATGCATGATTATACTTTTCAGATGGCCGACATTTCTTTATTTTAAATCCTTTTTTTTTTTTTTTGATTTCATGTAATATTCAAATTTTCTGAGATTTAGAATTTGGGGTTTTCATAAGCTGTAAGACATAATCATCAAAATTATAACTTTTGCACGATATTCTAATTTTTTGAGTTTCACCTGTGTGTCTGATGGTCTTAAATAGCATTATAGTTTTATTGTTGGGTCGATTAGAACTTTATGTTAAAGTATATATATTTTGTTGTAGTATATTGTTTGTTATTGTATATGTTTAGGCAGTCCATTTCTCTTCATTACCCACTTTACAGATCACAAAGTTAGAGGTTAGGGTGATTAGGGTGACATTTCCTACCTGTCATTCAGTTATCAATCCTGACAACTTGGCAGACCAATCAGACGCCATCCCCCGGGACACGGCGGGAAGTCTTTAAGGATGCAAGGCAAAGTGCTGTTTGATTTCCCAATGGCGAGTCACACATATGGATAGACACACACACACACACACACACACACACACACACACACACACACACACACACACACACACACACACACACACACACACACACACACACACACACACCTGACAGACTCACACGCACACAGCCCATACTGTCAGTTCACACTTCACCCACTAAATGGCAGATATGCTAAATCTTCTGTTACTCTGAAATAATAGTATCATATATTTAAAGGTGGGGTATGTGATTCTCTTTTTTGTCCATTTTTTTCAAAATCACTTGAAATCCTATTCATAACCCACTTACAGCCACTGAGTTAGAAGCACTGAAATGAAAATTAAGCAATTTAATCATCTGTGCAACGGGCAGGACTCGAAAAACTCCAGCCAATTATTTCCAAGACCATCTAGAATCATTGGACAGTAAGTCCGTCAATCAAACGGTTGTACCATACCCCCCTCCCCCCATCCCCCTCACACGAATCAGGGCCAGCGTTGGAGGAAAGAAGGTAGGACCATTTGAGTTGTGTATTTTCAAAATCTGCCGGCCGTTTTGCAAATCACATACCCCACCTTTAATTGTTTAAAAATTGTGTAATGTATTTTTTGCTTACAGCCATGTTCTGTCTTGGCTGCTAAAGTTAGTACAGTCTATACAATTTTGATTATATTAATTCTCATTGGGCCCTATCTTGCACCCGGCGGAAATGACTTTGTACACTGACGCATGTATCATTCGTATTTTGCACCCGCGCAAAGCGGACTTTTCCCTCCACAGACGCACGTCTGTAAACTAGAGAATGAACTTGTGCTCCCTGGGCGGGTCGGCGCAAAAAAGGAGGCGTGTTCCGGCGCAAACAATCCCTGGTGCTATTTTGCAGTTCCAGAAAACAATTGACCAGAAAAAAACTAGTCTTAAGTCAGTGGCGCGTTGCGCGTACATGTATGCTATTTTAAGCATGCATGCTTGGTCATAATACAGAGTGTGAACAACGCGCATACACTGTAGATGATTCTCTCATCTACACATATGCATTTTCCTTTTTGCAAATGATACATTATTATAAGTAAAAATATTAAAACACGAGGGAAATCATTGTTGTGTCCATGACGATGGGAAAAGGCATAAAGCTTACATAGTTACCCAAATTATTATATGCATGTATAACCGAAGCTAATTTGGGTGGGTTTGTCCCATCTCCAATGTCACTTCTCTTTCTTTTACGGCCCTGACGAGAACATCGATCTCCTCGGATGTGAACCGATTCTGAAGCGCGCCTGGTAAATGCGCCGTTATAATAGTATTGCGCCATGGAACAAGCGCACCTCGTTCATCATGCTCTTAAAGGGAATGTGATATGGCGCTCTGATTGGTTTATTTCACGTTACGCCCAAACCACACCTATGAATAATGAAGCTACTTCAGACCAACCCCTTTTAAACTTGCGTCGGGCGCAAGAGTAATTTATCCCGCCGGTAAATAGCATCAGCGCCCAAGACCCGCCCACAAAGTTACTTGCGCTTCGCGCTTGATACTTGCGTTTCAGATCGTTAAAATAAGGCCCAATGTTTTACAAACATTAAAAAAAAAAAAAAATCTTACCAATATAAAACTTTTGAGTGGTATATACATTCGGTTTAAATGTAGGATGTACATTAGTTTAGTCAAAATTTTTCCCAGTCACGTTAGCTTTTATTTTTATTTCACTAAACAAAAAAGTGTTATTTTTTTGTATGTTTGTTTTAGATTTAGTTAACACTGCCAAGAATAAATGCTCTTTTGGTGTGTTTGTTGTCAAACCTGACTTCCTGTAGCAAGTATGAATATGAAACAACACGAAGTTTAGTAAATGTTGACAGAATGCCATTTTCTGAGTGAACTGTCCCTTTAAAATCCAACGATTCCAAATACAAGTGCACAGCAGTGCAGATTATTCTGTGCTCTAAAAAGGAAGACATGACAGGAGAATGAGAGAGTGTTCGTAACTTTGTCACCAGGATCCAGGCTTTGGATTGGCTTGAAATGCAGAGTTTAGCCTCTGCATTGTGATCCAGCGCTTATGCGGTTTAGAGCAGAAGTGCTTGCTAGCTGCTTGGGATGTGACTCAGTCAATTGTGTGGCTTTTTTATGCCGGATGAAAGGCAAACTTCAATGCTTCATTTCTTTCATGGCTGCTGCACAGGCTACAGGGCAGAAAGCTCCTACAGTATCAGCACAAAGCCTTCCGCCCGACGCTTTCCCACAATTACATTCGCTCTCCCATTCTCTTTATCACAGCGCTTTGTTTACAATAGGTGACTAAGACAGTCAAGAGGATTGGAATGTTCTCAAAACCTGACTAGAAAAGATCCTTAGAAACAAGCATCATTTTACTTTAATATTTGACTTTGACTATAAATTTAATATTTATAAACACATCAAAGACAGTCGTATTTGGTGCCATTCTGAGCGTTTTGAATGTGTAATATTTTAAGAGCATTAAAACTTAATTAAACATTACAAATGTTGAGCGATTGAAACAGTCTGATGTGGCTTTACCAAAGAGCTGTTTGCTTACCGACACAATCTTTGTTTTCTTTCTTTCTTTTTCTTATCATAAAGGGTTCATTTATTCACATATTGTGTTATTAAAGCAATGACTCTGGGGATAATGAATGCATTTTCTGCTTATACATTGAAAGCGGCTTATACCCCTTGAGCTTACTGTCTCCTAATCTCTTTACTTAAATAAACAAGCTTTATTGAAAACTGGTAGATTTTCACAGTACCTATTTCCTTCTTTGAAATCCAAAGTAAGCATTTTAACTAAGTAAGGTTTAACTCGCCAGCTTCTTCATATAAACAATGTGTGCGGAATTATTTGACTGTAAAAGAATGGTTTGCTGCCTTTTGTTCCTCTTGTGTGCTACTTAAGTATGAGAGAGTCACTGTCATTTTCTGAAAATCTGAAATTTTGCTGCCTTTTCAAGCCACATCTGGAGGTTCAGTAGAAAGGCATAATATCCAGTCTACTACTGGCCTCCATCTGGACAGTTTTTGGAAGGTAGGGTAGATGTCTACTTTTCAGCCTATGCAATGCCAAAATGTATAATGTTCTGGGTGGTTACTAGTGTTGCTCTCATATATATGTAGATGCCACAATCGGCCACTCCTGACACGTCGACATTTCAGATGCCATTGTCACTAAAAAATCAATGAGTTTTCCAAGGTGGCACAACATTGCACAGCCTCTGGTTGTAATCACAGAGATTTAAATTCCCCAAGAACTGGGAAAACTTTTCATAAGTGAGTTGGTTTGTGTTTTTTTATTAGCATACGCAGAATTATCTAACATTAATGATTCTATGAGTCTATTGCAGAGATATTCATACATGCGTGCAACTACGGTTGCAGATGCACAGTCAACTTTCTCTCGAGGGCACACAGACCGGCTTTGACCGCATTTACATTTTTACATGCAATGATATCAATTACAGTAAATGTAACGTTAAGTAAAAAAAATAAATTAATTTTTTTTAAAAAAAAGTATATCTCAGTGATCACATTTGGTATATTAACAAATAAAATTGAGTAGAAATAATTGAGGAAAACATTAAATGAGTAATATTAAATGTTTTTATTAATGAGTAATATTAACTTTTAATTTCCTGTAAACCTTTGTAAAATACTCCACACAACCACAGGTATCGTTATGACATTGGCCTCTATTGTAGATGAGTAGCCTACAGCAATACAGCATATTTAATACAGTGTTTTAACATACAACATTTCTCATAACAACAGAAGTAAAAAAAATTTTTTTTTAAGTAATTCAAGTGTAAATCGGTCTGTTTTCCCATTTCCACGTATCAGCGCTGGTTCTCGTGCTTGAGATGAACTTCAAACTTCAGACCGCCGCCCTGCGTTTCACTCATAGCCGAAAGATGCTGCGCTATTGGATAACCTGCCAATAAACAAACAGTGTACAGTTCTGAGAACATTTTATCATCCAAAACAATTATATTTATTATCTTTAGGAATAAAGTCGTGTGTTTTATGCAAGGCATCAGGCATTTCAATCACGTGAAAAGACAGACGCGACACTCGTTTCGGTTACACTCGTACTCGTTCCCAGTACGTTTGAATGACTATTCTTTCAGTGTTTCATCATCGGACTCGCTCTCGGATTGATATGGTATAAATCGACATCATTGTTCGTTACTGTGTTTAGTTTAGGCTGTAGGAAGCCCCGGGACAAGGCGCTTTTGTTTTCGACATGTGCGGTGTACGCGGTAGACCAATCACAACACACTGAGATGTCTGGCCAATCAGAGCAGAGTAGAGATTGATTCATCTGACGTGTCGTTTGAGTCAAATTTAAACATGTTTTAATTTTTTTTAAATTTCTTTTTTTAACCTTTGATGCATGCAAACCTGTTGTTGGAGAAAAATAGTAATAGTGATGTTCTTTCCGAAGTTGTTCATTTCAGTTTTCATACAAAAGCACTGTCCGTTACTGACTGAATGCGTAGCGAGACAGCTGTTTTTTGATTTCGAACACTGCTTTAATGTGCCTTTCCAATTTTTTATTTTTATTTTTTTAAGTCATTTCAGTCACAAATTTCATCAGTGTTAATGTCTCGTTCTGGTCTTCATCATGAAAGCATATTGGTTTTGAACTCTACAATTAATAGGTACTTGCGCAACAATAATCAACCCATATCTTAGGTCTTTAGATCTTCCTGTAACCTTAATCGAAGTTCAAATTGTTCTAGAGTCCCAGAGTGATGGAGTACTAGCAGGTGTGCTTTCTGCCGCACCGAGAACATGTTTGTTTAACTATAGCCATTTGTTTTTCATTTGTGTGGGTTGTAGGATGGGATGAGGGCGTTGAATTAAGGCAGGTGGATTAATCACAGAGTCTTCCTTTATTTCATGGTTGGTCTGTTTTGCCACGTCAAGCATGCAGTGTGTCTGAGACTTTTGGTTTGAGTTGAGCCGTGTGTGGAGCAGAGGCTGCAGTGAAAGTGAAGCCACGTGAGACTTTCTTTTTTTCAGAGGCATCGTGGCGGAACAAAGGAAAGGTTAAACATTCTGCTGGTCTGCCCCACCTGTGGACTGGCAGGAATGGGCTCGTTGAGTGAAAGTAGGGTCAGTAAATTACTGATCATCAATCTTACTCTTGTTTTGTTTTGTTTTTCCTTGAGATTTCTTTCTTTCATCACTGCAGAAGTCTTATTCTTTATCATCTTCTTTGTGGTTTTCCATTTTGTCATTATTTTCTCACCCTCATGTTCTTAAAAACCTGTATTGCTTTATTCTGTGGAACATTGTTCATTGTTCTGTTTTTGTTCACAAAATGAAAGTCAATGGGGTCCAAAACACTGAGACTTGTTTTAGTGTAATAAAAATTCTTTCTTTCTTTCTTTCTTTCTTTCTTTCTTTCTTTCTTTCTTTCTTTCTTTCTTTCTTTCTTTCTTTCTTTCTTTCTTTCTTTCTTTCTTTCCTTCCTTCTTTCTTTCTTAAAGGTTTGTGAGTATGAGCTGTGAGGATTTACAGCCTCTCAGACTTTTATGAGTGCTGTAGTGTTTGTAATTAGACTAAATAGATGAGATTGGGCAGGCAGAGAAAATGTACTATCCCTGGTCCAGTGAGATTTATAGTCAATTGATATTTTAAAAGGCCTTTTCAATGCACTTGTTTCATGGTGGGACGTGCTCAGGATGTTTGTTAATGACTCATACTCAACTGGCAAACCTGCCATATTGTTTTTTGCTTTCAAAAATAAGCAGTTTATTCATTAAAAAGCTAATGTTTGTTTACTGTTATATATAATTTATTGCAAGTTTGTTTATATTATATTTCTTTCAAAAAATGAAACAGCCTCAAGTTCACTAACTTGCATTGCTGAAGTTGATTACATAAAACGCTACAGTAATTATTTGTACAGTTATTTAATTTGATGCATTTACTACTGGCATTGTGGCATTGTGCAATGCAGTGATTCCTGTAAAAGACTGTGGCATCTTAAAAAAAATCATATTTTTTTATTATTATTATTAAATGTAGAAGTTAACATAAACTAAGATTGTTAAATGCTGTAGAAGTATTGTCCAATCCTAGTTTATCTTAAAGGGATGGTTCACCCAAAAATGAAAAATCTGTCATCATTTACTCACCATCATGTTGTTCCAAACCTGTGTGAGTTTCTTTCTTCTGTTGAACACAAAATAAGATATTTTAAAGAATGTTGGTAATCAGACAGTTAACAGTGGCCATTGACTTCCATAGTATTTCTGAAACTGTTTGACACACATTCTTTAAAATATATTGTTTTGTGTTCAACAGAAGAAAGAAACTCATAAAGGTTTGGAACAAATTGAGGGTGGTTTTCATTTTTGAATCCGTTTAATGTATTTAAGTGATGCTAACAAATTAAACCTTTTTGTAAAGTAGTACATCTTTACAAGATGCATATTCCTTTATTTATTTTTTGAATCAATATATTATTCCCACATGTCTCAGAGTTTCAGAAGTAACCTCAACAATATATCAAACTGTGCTCAGATTTTCCAAGATAAGCTTGCAATCCACCTTCATTTTATACCATTACACTAAATTTATTTGATGTTATATTTTATTTTATCCTTTAAAATTTAATCTAAATAATCTAAATTAAAGACGATCTTAATTAAGGTACTGCTCTAGACTCTTACTGTATGTCAACAGTCATTTTATTATATTTTCTCAATTGGGGTACTGTGTTATGAAATGAGCTAAGCAAGAACAACCTCTGAATAGGTTATATATATATATATATATATATATATATATATATATATATATATATATATATATATATATATATTTATTTATATATATATACTGTAGAAACTTAAGGGCGTCTGTCAGTCACATGTAAAGAAACTTCTAGGGTTCCTTATATATAAGTATTGTTATACTTTTTTTTCCTTTTTTTTTCTACAGCATATCAGTTCTTTTCCCCCTTAGGGAAGCTATAGTTGGGTTATACCCAACTGTCATGACAATATCTACAGGCTGGCTCCTGTTACTGTGTCTCTGTTTGGATGGAGGTGACACAGAGTTGACGACTGAAACGCTGACAGGCCAAAGCGGCCATAACTTATTGTTCGTTGATATGCTATGCCAAATCATGCGGGATGAACAGGAGCATGTGTGTGTGCATATATGAAACTCTGCACAGCTCATTTAGCTCCAATGTAGCCACCTGGGTGGTGGTCTGCCTCAGCCAAACCACTCCTGGTTCTCCCCCTTCCAGCTGACAGCACTGCGGCCCAATATACGGGTTCCAGCGGCAGATTAATCAACACAAGCGTCCTGACAAATCACCCGCCAACAACACCAACCTGAAAGAGAGAGTGAGAGCAACTCAGATTAGAAGAAAAGAGCTTTACTTATTTGAAGAGCAGATGCAACGTGTACTTTTATAAGGTCATGTCATTCACATTTTGAATTGACGACCAACAAATCAGGTGTCATCCAGAAATGAGACTACTTGTTTTCAAAATAGGCCACGTACACACTGTAAAGTTTCTGGAGTGGCAACCGCATTTAAATACAGGAGTGATCCCCTAGAATTTCACTCACAAAGTTGTGATGATCTACTGGCGTCTCGTATGTTTGGTATGTGCTATTTTTGACCAAACTTATATTACAGCCACCAAAGACTCATTATGTTTTGTCAATTTTTAACTAAAGCACCATTGACAGAGGCGTCATGTTTTGTATTGTAAGGCTGCTTCACAGCACACTCTCGCAGTGTTGCCATGTCCACTTATTATAAGCGGTTTGATGCCTTTGTTTGAACTTGGCTCACAAATCAATCAAGTTAATGGAGTTATTAAGTGAGAAGGTTTGGGTCATGATATTTTGGTCTTGTTTTCAATATAAAGCATTTGGATATATTTTGGTTTATTATTATTTTTTCTAGCAAGATCTGGCAACACAAATGAGTCAGTGCTCATGACTCTTTCCATTTGGTTTTCTTGTACATATAAAAGAGACACATCTCTGATGAGTGTTTAAATAAGTCATCAACAACTAGTTGTTCAGTACAGTTCAGAATGCCGAATTTAGGTAAATGCGAATGTCACTACCTGAATTTTTTCAGGAATTTATTGTAGATGGCAGTTATAGAATGCAGTTCTCACAAGTGTAAATTACTAAGCTCTGTTTGTAAAGAACATGATTAAGCACTAAAAGGTAAACTGACAACCAGATTTAGTTGTAGTGTGTATGTGAGAGAGAGAGAGAGAGAGATGTTTGTGAATTACCTGCTTATGTGTCTCTACTAGCAATGAAGCTGTGAGTTTAATTAGTTCAAAAACAGCTATGTTTCCTCCTCCTTGCTGAGGGATATAATGTAGCGGTTCAGTAGCGTAGCTAATATATTTATAAAAGTTGCAGGGCAGCGTTGACAACAAGTTTCTGTTCCCCTAAATGTTTCTGTGTTTGTGCAGCACAATCTCTGATCTGTGTGAGTGATGCATGTGTGTGTGCGTTTCAGGGAAATAAGCGTATTATTATACTTGACTTGGAACTACTGTACCTGTGCATTAAACGGTTTTAATGCACACCATCCAGCCAATCAGAAAAGAGTATTCAGATAGACCATGGTATAAATTAGTATAACCCCTACATTATTACGTTTCATATACCGCCATTACCACACACCATTATGGTTAAAGAAACAGCACATAGCTAAATAGGTGTGTGCATCGGGAACAGCACTGCTGTCTGGCTAATCCCATGCCTCAGGTGGCTTTTCATCTATTCCATTCAGATCCCGAGCAAATCAAATTAAAGCAGAAAGTGGGTGAAATCAAAAGCGTCAACACAAAAACGTGGGGCCGCTTTTTAAATCGGCCCCCATGGCCATGCTCCTTGTTTTATTATCTGCAACAATAGGGGAAGTTTGTGGCATGCTTTCATTGAGCATATCCAGATTAGTATTGCTTTGACATTTGGGAGACTCGATAGCAATACTGTAATGCTTTCCTGAGGGAATGCAACCCGTATGAGGGAGACTAGTTCACGCAACATACGCTTAATGGAATGATTACCTAAGCTGCAGACAGTGTAGAAGGAACACACACATATCCACAGATACTGCACACTGTCTCACTCCATCTGTCATGAGTTTAGTAAAGATTTAGGAATGAACAAGTGACCTTCATCACACTGACCAAGCATTCTGAAGAGTCCTAAAATTCATGATTTCTTTCAGAGCAGTGTAAAGGGTTGCGAGTGACATGGCTTGTCAGAAAGTAGATAGTGATTTATGGTAACACTTTTTACAGTGTTCTTATTACTATAAATGACCTAACCCTAACCCTATAGTATAGGTAAATGTAGTTAGGCTAGTTAATATTATTCAGTACTTACTGTAAATGTATAATTCGATGTAAGACTTAAGTCTTTCCCCACCAGCGTTTTTTTAAGTTGCCAGCCACAGCCAGCGATTGTGATCATTTTCACAAAAATGTCATGGCCCCCAGAATATTTTGTTGTATGAATATCTGACCATGCAATAGATATATAAACTCTGCTTTTAAACAAACAAAAAGATACATTTTCATGCATACTTTTTTGTCAACACTTGAATGCGGGAAAGTTTAATATAAAAAACGTTTTGAGCAAAAAGCTGAGAATATTACGTTTTTTGCCTACATCCAGATCGGATACAGAAAGATGTTCAAAACAGTAGATCGAGTCCATCAACACCCCTAATGCTTACACAGTCCTGTAGCTCATCCTGGGTTGACATTTCATTCAGTAACAGCTGATTTATATGCTGTTTAATGTTGATGATTGCTTTATTTTACAGATGCATATTATTACACATGAGATTGCTTGTTTCTGCATCTTCTTCGCATGTGCTTTGATCAGAAGATTCAGTACTCTTTCAGAAGATGTGTCACAGCAGTTTGGCGGAGAAGCATTTTCTCACAAATAACGGAAAATTCAGTGTTTGGCAGCTAAGAGTTCAAATAAAGTGTAACCTTATTTATACTGTCAAACTCATTACAAAAAGTGTAGATCAATTACTGACATATTACTTGCAAAATATTTGCAATGCATTTATTTATATATTTATTGGTAATAACTACACTGTTAGACATTTTATCGTATTTTTGCGGTAACTTACTGGCAGCACTGTTGCCAGTAAGTTACTGTAAGTTTACCTTCACAGTAGCTTACCTGTAAATGTGTTTTACAGTAAGATGCCCTTACCGCAATTTAATTTTACAGTAAGATGCCCTTACCGCAATTTAACTTTACAGTATGATGCCCTTACCGCAATTTAATTTTACAGTATGATGCCCTTACCGCAATTTAATTTTACAGTATGATGCCCTTACCGCAATTTAATTTCACAGTATGCCCTTACCGCAATTTACTTTTACAGTATTATGCCCTTAAAAGTATAAAGTATAAAAAAAATCCAAATAAGTGACTTGAGTCCATGTACATCAGTATTCTTTATTCACTGTCACAATCAATTACATCCATTTTATTTATTTATTGTGATGCAACATTAGGCAAGGCAGTTTTATCTATATAGCACATTTCATACACTTTGGAAATTCAAAGTGCTTTACACAATAAGGAATTAAAATAATCACAAAATAAAAAAGTGCCCCTATTATGGATTTTTGAAAATGACCTTTCATGTAGAGTGCAACATAGCTCTAAGTGAATGAAAACATCCTGCAAAGTTTTAAATCTGAAAGTGCACCATATATAAAGTTATTGTCTTTCAAAAGTAAGAGTTGACTTGGAGTCAATTACTTTAATTGTTTTTAATTACATTAATCATTTTTCAAACGAGTCATAAGCCGTTTCGTTGTGACATCAAGACGAAACATTAGCATATTGCCCACCCACTTATTGCGTGCGCAGACACCAGGGAAACTTAAACCTCAAATAACCGCAGCTGATCCTGTGGACACTGGATAGATCATGTTGAGAACACACTGTGCTCATAATGTGAAGGTAAAGCCATTTTTTTCCCACTGCGCAAGGGCGAGCATGTGAAGAATCAGTGGTTAAAATTCATACCACAGTAGTATAATCCTAAATTTTTGCTGTTACCTTTATTTTACTGACGACCGCTTCTCAAAACATAGTTTTGAGTTTTAAATTGTGTAGTTCTCCTGCTAACTGGCTAACTCTTACTGAAATACTTCAGCTAATCAGCTGTGGGCCACTATTACCTAAAACAGTGTCTATTAATGCAGATTGTCTGTCGTTCTCACTACTTTGAGGAAATATTAAGCATGGAGCAAGAATTGTTTTACCAACATTTATGTTACATCAGCCATTCACGCTGGAGCTCGGCTAATGTATGCACTGTTATTGATACAGTTTCCACATGTTCGACGCAATAAATTAGAAATATAAATGTATAGATATAATGTACCTCAAACTGAGTAGTGTATCACTGAGAAACGTCCTGCTGGAGTCGTCCTTGCGATGGAGGTTCAGGTTGAATAACTAGTTCTTCCAGTGTTTCATTATTGGACTCACGTTCGGATTGATATGATAAAATCGATGTCATCGTTCGTTACTGTGTTTAGTTTACGGTGTAGGAAGCCTCAGGACAGCTGACGTTGTTATGGCAATGGGAATTTTTGTTTTCGACACGCACGCTCATGGCGGTAGATCAATCACAACAGACTGAGCTGTCTGGCCAATCAGAGCAGAGTAGCATGTGGAAAAGAGGGATTTAGAGAGATTGATTCATCTGACGAGTCGTTTGAGAATCATTGAAAAATGTGGTGATGTGCAAATGTATATTATGAGAAAATTAAACAACATTAGGAAACTTTAAAATGGCATAATAGGGGCACTTTAAAACAGTTCCATAAAAGGAATTATATACAAAAGATATACAATACAGTTATAAAATTAATTAAGAGTAAAAAGATGATACATAGATAAACTTCTCATCTGGAAAAACCCCAGGTTCACTGCCCTGATGGTCCGCACCCCAAAGGTTTGTCCGGAAGCTCTAGGAATGGAATCAATCCGGTCCGAACCCAGACCGTTAAACCACTGATGGCTGATCTGAAAAAGCAACAAAAAAAAAAAGAAAAGAAAATGTGTGAGAAATGGTCATGAGTTTATTTAATCTAAATTTGTTCATGGACAGACAAGGTAGCAACAGCAGTTATTCCCAGTCGAATACTGTTTAAATAGTCAGTCTACAACTGAAAAATAAGCAGAAATGTTTCTTGATTCACACAAGTGCTCCTAAAAAGAAATGTAAGTGTAGAGCACTGCAAGTTATGCATTACAATATGTTAATCACATAATACATCTGATAGTTAGTCAAAACATATACTTACAAAGCCAAAGATGCTCAGTGCAGTGGCTCTTTTGCAGCATTTGGGCTGTAGCTGTTGACACGGCGAAAAGAGAGAAACAGAAGAAACATTATTTTTCATTAATGATTATTGGCTAATGACTATATGTTATGAACATGATACATCACATATCTAGGATGACAGCTAGATTGATCAATTACACAATCAGATGACAGTTTTACCAATGGGCATTAGTTTCTCAAATATTTTGCAATGAATATTTTTCAATTAATTTATTAGTCTGCCTTTAATTGCTTTAAATGCGTTACTATTTTGAACATGTCATATCTGTCCTGTTAAGAGTGAATCCAGAATTGATATGTAACGTTAGCTGTCACATATCTCTTACGACGACGACGACACTTTGAGGATTCGCGAGCCTGCATTAATTCGGCAGCACTGAATAAAAACTCTGCCGTTCTCCACAGCGCGAAAACATAAGCACAAATTTGCACTGGAGCGTTTGGCAAATATTTTTCGCCAATATAATATAACAGTATCAATTGAGGGTGCTCTTGCTTGCGCTTGAGGGTGCATAGCACCCCCAGAACCAGGAGTGGGGGAGAGAGAGCGCGAGAGAATGCCTTTGGGAAAACGCGCTAACGTTACACCGTGTCCTAACTACACGCGACGCGACGCCGCGACACGCGATAAAAGGTATCTTTTCCATGTTAATCAGAGTTTTTGTCCTAACCAGACGCGACGGCGACACGCGAAGTTTCTAATTTAGAAACGGTTCCTATTTCTGCGACGTCGCGGCTGACAGATCCAATGCGAGTGCGGGCCAGCAGTGCGCTTTCACAGAGAGACTCCGCCCACACGCTGTTCTGAATGGCTAGTCGCGTCGCGTCTAGTGTGGACAGACACACTTGCTGTCGCTGGAATTTTATCGCGTCGCGTGTAGTTAGGACACGGTGTTAGGCCTAAAGTTAACGTTACTTTCAAACGCCACACACATTTAACTGCCGAGTAAAATATCGCATAACTGGTCGCAAAAAAAGACAGAAAACCATTGTTTGTGTAAATACTAGATTGGGTCCATTTAACGTTACTGGAAAAGTCAGACAGTCGGCAGTTTTTGAGGAAAACTATCCTTCAGACTGTCCTAGCTCAGCTGTTATTAAAAGCCTATTTAATTGATACTGGTAATGGTTTACATTGTAAAAGTAACTTATAAAATACATTTGTTCAGTAAAAAGTACGTTACTTACCTCAGAAAAACTCACAGCTGGCGTCTAGCGATAGCTCCACTCCCAGCAGGAACCAAGGGACGTCCGTTATTGCGCGCACTCGACACGTGACGTCACACAAACCTCATTTTTCATTCTGCCGGTTGTTGCGCGGGCTTGCACGCGAGCAACAATGTACATTTTGTGAGGTGTATGTAAGCAAAGTCAAAGATTATATGTGTGTGTATACAGTTTGCCTGTTGTTGTGGATTTTTATTTTTTGTTATTGGAGAAAATGATAATATAAAAAGTAATCTCGTCTCTCACTAAGAACTAATTTTAAATCCATCCATGTGTTTTTTTATTTGTTTAACTTTTAAACATCCAGCTTGTTCATAAATAAATGAGAATGCAGATTCATGATTTTCATCTGCAGAACAAGTTGTGGGGAAAAAACTTATATGACATTTTAATATGCCTAAAACATAAATAGGCATACAATACACACTTTAAGAAATCTGTCTTCTTCATTTACAGTAGCACTACTGTTTTTGCATAAACAGTAAAGTACTGCAAATTTCCAAATACAGTAAGTTACTGTAAATTTCATAAAAATACCCACAATGCAGTGCATATTACAGTAGTTAACTGTAAATAATATAAATGGTATTTTACTGGGCTTTTTTGCGGTAAGTAACTGTAAAATTACGGCAAAGTCTAACAGTGTATAAATTAACACAATAACTATAAATTAGCTTATACGTTTAACTAACCCTAAAACAAACCTTCATCCTAACCCTTAGGAAGTACATGTAGTAAGTATAGTAAGTACAATTTATTATTACACTGTAACACAGACACCTTCAAATAAAGTATAACCTTTATATTTATTTAAAATACTATTTAAAATACTATACTTTATAAACACATACCATGGCATTTAAAATGTTCCTAATATTGTTTTGGCAGTCCCCAACAACAGTTTAACAAGCATGCAATGACAAAAAACACTTGTTTTTTAATATGCATTTATTTTTACCTGATTTGCTCAGTGACTCCCATATGAATCGTTCTAATATAATGATTATAGTGCACCGCTTTGTAGTAACAAAATTCAAAGAGAAGGAATTTAAGTTATGTTAGCTACCATAACCCAAAGTTCAGTGGTAAAAGCACATTCAGTCTTTGTTTGCGTTAGCCCAACGCATAAACATATTGATAATGCAGTACTACGAGGTATTGATCTATTCTTTATGACAACTCCAATAACAACAACAAACACTTCACATATTTCAATACAATTGACATTGAAGACTATAGAAGCTGCGCTGTGCGTACACAACACACAAAATAATTATTGAGCATGCTACATAAAACATAAAAGCAACAATTATTAATATTAATAATACTTACAGGTTGTGATTCGGAGGAGGAAGCTGATCCAAAATAAACTTGGTACTGAACCTTCCTTCAATATCAGCCGGCTCGCGAATCCATATTTGATAGCATTTATGTTTTTGTGAAGCAATCATCTTCAAAATGACGCGAACAAAGCACAAGGTTCAGGCTAACGTGTACTTCTGTGGTATAGTTGTATGAACTGTAGCCACTTAGTCTTCAAATACTCCTCCATGGGCAGATGAAAAAAAGTTCGCTTTTGCGTCGCACTTCAGAACACAGCGTCTCGTCGCCATACCGGATGTTTTCAAGTTTTCCCTGGCGTCTACGAGCGCAATAAGTGGGCGTATCTTATTCAAATAATTTGTCAAGTTGACGTCATCTAGACAGAGAAAAAGTTCGTTCGTTCGTCTATCGATTTATATCAGTGACTCAGAGTCGACTCTTACTTTTGAGAGACAATAACTTTGTATATGGTGAACTTTCATATTTAAAATTTTGCAGGATGTTTTCGTTCACTTAGATCTATGTTACACATTACATGAAAGGTAATTTTCAAAATTCCATAATAGGTGCCCTTTAAATAAATTATTGTTCACTGATTACATATACATATTTAAAATATGTATGTTTTCCCCTTGATAGTCCACTTTAGACATTCTACTTACTATAAGGAACTTTGTACTACATGTAGTCTAATCTGCTAACACTTTATTGTGATGGTCCCCATCAAACCATCACAATAAATAATGAACTTAAATGAAAAGTTCATTTAAGAAAATAAGTTTCTACTGACGAGAAACACGTCAACTTAACCCTACTCATATCCCTTAGAATTAATGTTAGTTGACATGTAGTTGCAAAGTTACTTATCATAGTAGAATGTCTAAAGTGGACAATGGAAATACAGCGGAACTGTATTTTTTCCAGATAATATTCTGGAAACTTCCTTTCTACACATGGCATAAATGGGTCTGTATGAATTAGAATATATTGCTGACTTTATATTTTAGGAAAGGGGCCATTATATGTTTTTTCTTGATCCATGTTTTATTATCTGCAACAATAGGGGAAATTGTGTAGACAAAATGTTCATTTATGACTGAATTAGCTCTTAAACAGGGTCCCATTATACAGGCAAATATTCCGAGTCTCCAAGCGGCGAGCTCCTCCTGTCAGCTCAGTGTTTACATCTTTCTTTCTCTGCTGCTCAATCGCTTCTCCTCCATCCATTTATTTTCCAGCATGTGCGTGGTGAGCGTCAGAGAGGTAGGCACCTGTTTAGGTATGCAGAAACCATCTGGCTCATTCATCAGCTCTCATTAATGAAAACGATTGAACACGACCCAAACTCTCGCAGTATGAAGTCTCACACTGTATATAGCCTGTTAAGCATGATGGGGTGACAGCTATTTTTATCAGGAAAGACTATGCCACATAAATTAAGTCTTTTATTAAAATGATATATAACGGGTATAGGTTTTGCACTTGTTCTTTCTCGTGTACTTTGATAAATGGTGGACCTCTGAGGGTTCGACCAATGAGACAACATAGTGGCTAGTGGCACTGGCTAACTAACTAACATTAGTGCAATATTTCCCCATTGGCTGTGGCCATACGATTAAGAAATTGCCTAATAACTGCTAATTAATTCCCAGTAGGCTGCTTTTATATACTGAATGTAATAATCTTAAATAATTTTTTATCTACACTGTTTAAGGGCAACCCTATGCCAAATAAAGAGAACAAGAATATGTTTCTAATGAATAAGTGTCAGATCTATGCGGTGGTTTTATTTTCTCACTGGTCCAGTTAGACTAATCTGGGTTCAGTCCCTTCCGTGTGGCTGTAGCATTAATGAAGGTTTCAGTGCTGCCATTGTGACCCCTGAGGAATGTTATTAAGCAGTGGTCGTATTCACTCATTACTGGCCTCTACCCTCAGGGTTTTCACACCTTTACTCTGTGGCAAGACCAACCATGCTGGCAACCTTGTTCATTCAAGTTCAATTTGAGATGATGTGTTAATTTCGCTCACATCCATAGCTGCTTTACGCTGCAACACAGGCTCATTGGAAAAACGTACCTGTGGCAACCTTTTTGCAAAACGCAAAATACGTAGCTGCCAATACGTAGGCCTACATATCACTGCAGTTTCCAACAGAATTGAACCCTAGAGGCAGTAAAACAGCAAGCACTTTTATCCGTTTTCACACACAATTATAATTACAGGGGCAGACTATGAATTAATAAAAACTTGTTTTCACGCGGCTCCTTGCACAATGTTATGACCTCAAAACACTTTTTACCATAGTGCAAGATTTGTAAACGAATATATTTAGGCGTTTTCATCTCTTGACCAGCTCCTTATGTTCGGTTTTACTGACGCACTAAGCTTGTTCGATAGCTCAGCTGGAACAGAATTGTACTTGTGATGCGGAGAGCTCGGGTACGAAGACGAGTCACAATAAAAGAGCTAAAAAACAAGCTAAAATGGCATGGTTACGATTGCATTTTTATGTCACATTTGCTTTTGTTAACACTATCGGGTAGGTTTAGGTTTTAGTGTAGGTTACACGCTCGACGAGTTTTTCGCTCCACTCACCGGACATTTCAACTGCGGTGATACGTACAAACTTCAACGTTTTATTGCCATATTCACGTTCATCTCTTCCGGAAAAATGTAAACACGCTTTTAGGGCCACTCACTGGACATTTCACTTTGAATCTGTCTCGAAACGTGCACGAAAATGTTGCCATAGGTACGTTTTTCTAATGAGCCTGGGCTGGCTTTACCAATGCTATGGTTTAGCAGAACCTTACTATTGTATTCATGTCTGTTATTCATCATATTTGACTCTATAATATGTGTTGTGTTTGTTTCTTCTTTAGACATTTGTGATCTTCCTTTTTTAATTTATGACAAATCTTAACAACTGTTATAACAAAGTTACAACAAAATACATTCCAAAGATTGGGGTCTGTAATATTTTTTTATGCTCAGTTTGGATATAAAGCAAACTTTGTAGAGTGTGTAAATAACAGTTACTTGGCAAATCATGTGACAGGTAAAAGAGGCATCTCCCCTCCTAAAATCCTTCAGAATGACATTTGTCTGTTGAAAAAGCCTTGAAAGCTTCCAAGCCATTGATGCAAATCCCCTTAAGGTGAGTGGAGTGCTATGAAAGTTAAAATACATTCATTGCTTATCTATTCCACGGCTCTGTCACCTGATGTAGAGGCAAGTATTTCATTATAATAGGGGAAAAGAAATTGCCGTCCGATAGGCATCTGTAGATTAGGGGGCAAGCATAACAATAAATTATGCAGTGTTTGAAAACATACACAGCCATAATTAGGTGGCATTTGATATTAAATGAGGTAATAGGATTGACTTATTTATCTCCCAAACACCCCAAAAGTTCCATTAGCGTGGGGAAAAATGAGCTGTTTGAAATGGTAAGAGCGCCGGAGCTGTGATCAGATTTGACTAAGCCCCCCTTCGTGAAGTTGAAAGACTTGCTTTTTGCTCGGAGATCACCGCGACCCGCTGGGAGTTTGGGAGGGGAATTGGAGATCAATGGATTTACTGGGTAATCAGTTCACTCCAGGCCTGACAGGCGAAACACCCAAGCACCAAGACTATTAACTAATCATGTCATTACGGTGACCACCACCACCCACGCCTCTGTACTCTGACTTCCCCTGACCGCCAGCCACTCCGAGTGGAGAGGAGATACGGGAATGTTGTTGAAGTAGAAAAACAGAATCACGCAACGCAAACGTCGATTGAGCCTTGAGTCGCTGTTATATCCGGCTCGGGCTCCCACAGTGCTGGTTATTTCCCTCTTCCTCTTCGGTTATTATGCTGTAAAGGTTGAACCCGATGCAAATTCAAAAACACGGGGAATAAGATGAATTACTTCTCTCCCAAAAAAAAGCCTGAGAAAAGTTTCCTCCGTATCAACATATTTATGTTTCGGCACTGCTAGCGTCACTCATGACTGCGGTCGTCCCCTGTGAGTGTAAGTGCGCGCGTGTCTGGGTGTGTTTTACACTTAAAATATGCATCGCTTACAAAGGAAGTCTGTTGAATAAATGATAGTCTACATCTTAGAGGCGTATCTAGGTGAAATCAGGATGGATCTCTTTTTGTTGCTGTGCTCAGCTGGGAGCGGCGAGAAACAACTCGGGTTGCGTGCGCGAATGTGTGTGTGTTTATAAATACGGAGCTTTGTTCATTCATTTATAAGGCCGAGGCTTGCCGAGGTTGGGGTTGCTTTGGGGAGCTGCGGGCGCTGGGGGTTTGCTAGCACAGGGTGAGGTGGTGTGTCGGCAGGTCCCTCTGTGGTAAAATAAGAGCTGTCATACTGCTCTCGGGGTGCAGCGAGGGCCTGTCAGGGAAGACTGATTGCCTCCGCGGAGCTGCTTGATCCCTGGGACCCGGAGGCACGCTGGAGCCATCAGCAGGTGTCTAGTGCTGCTGCTTGTTACTGCTTTTGTGAGTGTTATGACAGGAAGACCATCGCTTGTCTGTTCACCCAACAACACAGAATGCGATGGCTTACCTTGTTTACTAACAATTTAGCTTAGCGTAAGTTACCTCTAATTGGCGTCGCGAGTACGAGCACGAAGTAGCGAAATAAAAAGCAGACGGAGGAGCTTCAGACTTGTCAGGGGCCGAGCCAGCAACGCTGTGACTAAGAGGGCTAATGATTTAGCTCAAGTGATGGGGGTCCTGAGCACCAGCTCACTGGCTGCTATTTCTGTGAGAGGTGTCATCCAGACAAGGAGAGTGCACTCTTGACAAGAGACAGAGTCAAGGGCAAACAGAGTACTGCTGCTGCTTTATTTGACAAACTGCAGTGGAGGTTAAGAACTGGGTGTGTTTGAACGAACTCGCCACTTGGAGGGCGACCATGCATGATCAATGTCTGTTGGCCTCTTAACAAGAGTGCATACACTCTCAGGGAATCGTCTGCCAGGCTTTGGAACGGGGTTGGCTCTCATTAATGCAATGCCAGTCTGATAAAGACTGCACTGTTGTCTGCTCTGTTTGCTCAAAATAAGGACGTGAACAGTTAGCAAACGCGTTTCTGAGCAGTTCATGATGGAAGTTAAGCTTCATGGAAACTTTGATTATAAACTGTTAGCGGTTGCTGCTCTTACAAAAAACGTAGATGGAAAATGATGGTGATGTCATATTTTTTGGCCACGACTTTAATAGGAATAAATGATGAATTTGGTAATCGGACAGTACCATGATGATAATTGGTTTTCTTTTCTTAGCATGGTAGTACTAGCCTCCAGTCTGATTATGATTTTGTTGTTGTTGTTGGTGTTTTTTTCATTGTAGTATAGTAGATGTGAAATGGACTATTTATATATTTTTCCCTGCCGTTGACATTGCGGCTCACTTGTACAGTGTCAGTTACTTCATTTCCTCCGGATAAATATTGTTGGTGTTACAGTGATGGAATTTTGTCGAGGGATTGAGTGTATTCATGTGTATTGCGTGTATTGAGAATAATTTTACTCATTCCCGCTGATTTTGGGCTCACACCCAAAGTGAGCACACTTAAAGACAAGTATTGGCTACATAAAACAGTATAATGGGTCCGTGCGACAGGTCTTAAAGCGACAACAGCCTAATATACCAGCTGCCAAATTATGAGATGATATTAAAAATATCTATATGGCAGTTGTTGACAAAATTGTGGCCAGTGAAAATGCTGAGTGGCTAGTAACTTTGGAAAACCACAAGGCACAGGGCCTGTTGATAATGAACAGTAATTTGTTACAATTACTCAATACTTTTACCCAAGTAAAATTTAAAAGAAACACTTACAATTTTCCTGAAGTAATATATTTTATTTAAGTATCTGTTTTTTTACCCAAACCCAATTTCTCATTTAATGAGCCAGAAGGGTGCTCACAAGCTTTGCAGCTACATT
The DNA here is from genome assembly GCA_031834385.1 of Semotilus atromaculatus. Lineage (NCBI taxonomy): Eukaryota > Metazoa > Chordata > Actinopteri > Cypriniformes > Leuciscidae > Semotilus > Semotilus atromaculatus. The sequence goes on from JAULUF010000035.1 coordinate 555,779, forward strand.
TTTGCAAAGCCTGCACTGGTTTCTGCATATTTTCCGCAGGTCAACTACCTATCAGGTATGCAAGGGCTAAAGGCATTTTTTGGACATTTGAAACGCAGACCTGAACCCTGCTAAACCACAAAGTGTGATGGTTCAATTGTCCTCCAATGCACAGCATGGCATAATGAAGTGATCTCTGCCAGTTTTGTGTCTAAAGCTGGTACATTGGTCCTGACCGTGTTCTCTGATGTTTCAGGACTAATCAGAAGTGGGGGGATTGAGAGTTTAAAACATGTGAGACCTTTCTGCTCGCCATTTCAAGGGCAGCTGCTGGAAGAGCTGTCTGCGGTTCTTTGATCACTTGCTCCGCCACTTGGCTTCTCTTTCACGCTCCCCCGCGCTCCTGAGGTACCGGGTCTAGCCTGCCTGCTGGCCCGCCAGTGCTGCTGTGGTGGCGTTTGCGCTCTGGAGATCAGAGTGGAAGAAGAAGGTGGAGAGAAGAGATGATGGATGAGAAGGCCTGGAGCGAGGTGATGGAGAGAAACAGTCGCGGATGGAATATGTGCTGCACTGTGGGTGTTGGTAGATTGTGCTGGCAACAGGCCCAGTTAGAGATGAGTGATGTTCATTTTATAGAATATTCCTTGATGCGTTATTTTATTTTATTTTATTCACCGTTTTTGTTGTTGAGGTATCATAGGTTTGAAAGATTAGTGTCCAGTCAAAATCGTAATATACATCCAAATTATATTTTGGAGCAAATTCAACTGTCAGTTGATAAAAAGCAAGCTAAATTAGAATGATGCCAACATGGGCAAATGTTTAACATTCCCTCATCCTTTTAAAACCATGGTCGGAATTACACAAGGTAAACGGAAACTGAATTATGGTTGTTATGAGCCATTGAGAAACCAAACACTCGTCTTAAAAAAGTCTGTAATTCACATTTCTGTTGTTTTATGCCTTTACAAATAATACATATATATATATAAATTCCAGTTCAGCCTATGTATAATTTTGCATATTGATGATAATATTAATAATTGTCAATGTTTTATTGACTTTTTTTTGTAACACTTTACAAGAAGGTTCAATTCGTGAACTTTAATGCAATAGCTAATAAGAAATAATCAGCCATTCTTTTACAGCATTTGTTAATATTAATTTCTAATATTAATGTTAATGTCTACATATACTGATACTTCAAGTTCTATAAATCAACATTAACAATATTATATTTATAAATGAACATCAATTTCTATTAAAAATAAAAAGGCATACACTAGTATATAGATAACATCAGAAATGGACTGAAATCCGCAAAAAGTGTTTTGATAGAACAGGATTATTGCAGTCATACCTCTCTGGCTCAAGCATTTTTCTGTATTCAACAGTACTTTTCCGAACTGTAGGTATTTGAACAACCTTTTCTCTGCAGAGCACCTCTGTGATTTCCAAAGGGCAAAGCCATAAGCATGAAATGAACTGAATTCCTCACATCCCAGGGCAAGGCCAAAACCACCGGTCCCTATTCTGAGCACTCTCTCCCCTCAGAACATCTCTCCTCCGTGGCATGCATGGAAAGCCCTGACCTTTTCAGAAAGTTGAGCACTTTAAATATTTAGGTTTGGGTTATGATGGATCCTTGAAGTGCTAAGCATGTGCAAAGCCTCTGATTAGCACGACTTGTCAGCTCGCCATTTCTTCGCTCGTGTTGAGCGTCACATTGCTCTTTGTTTGACAGACGCACATTTAAACAAACACGGGTACCTGTCGGCGACTGTGCTGGTAGTCTGCTCGCCTGAAAAACACGTAGAGGAGAGGAAAACCACTCTGCTAGCTGACAGTTAATCTAATAGCCTCTGCTGTTCTTCTCCCTTCTCTCTTCTCCTAAATGGGGCTGCTCATGCAGTACAAGGCTCGTTGTTAAGATAGCCCAGAGTGGGCCGCACTTTAATATGATAGGAACAGTGTATAGAAGTGCCAGAGACTGTTACTCGGCTTGTTCTTCAGGCTTGACCTGTGAGGGACCACTGGTGCGGATCCTTCTGTGAAGCTTCAACATTAAATGACTTTTATAGGCACAGTCTGAATGTTAAAACTGGCCCATGGCTGTGAAACACAATGGTAATGTACACATTGCAATTTTGACCGTCTACATTGGAAATAAACTATAGTGGCGAATTCCATTTGAAAGAGAATACATTTGCTAAGTTTGAGTGCAGAACACTTTAAGTGAATACTCTGCAAAGACACTACTGGTCAAAAATGAACGGACTATGAACTGCGCCACTTCTCCAACGGGGGGGGGACTATGAACTGCGCGACTTCTCCAACGGGGGGGGGGGGGGTGGTGGCGGACTATGAACTGCGCGATTTCTCCAACGGGGGGGGGGGGGGGGGGCGGACTATGAACTGCGCGACTTCTCCAACGGGACGGACGGATGGACTTACTGCGCGAGGAGACGGAATTTCGGACGGACTTCTCCGACGGACTTTTAACTTCAGCTCGTCGACTTCTAAGGGCCCCCCCCGCTGCCTCGGGCCCTGGGTACTCTGTCCCCTTTTCCCCCCCGGTACCACGCCCCTGATTATAAGAAATATAAATCTTTTGTAACATTATAAAAATACTTACTGTCACTTTTGATCAATTTAATGCATCCTTGCTAAATAAATGTATTAATATCTTAATGATTCATTTTAAAGTAATGCATTTAGCTGAACGTATATGCTTGAAGGGCTTTTTTTATGATGCAATAGTATGTCCCAATGCTGACATTCTTTCTTTTTACATACCCCAAAATATGCAGCCTACTTCACCAGTTAAACATATTTACTCTAGTTGAATATTGTGAATGGTAACTCTATGCATAGAAGATATACTGATATTAGCAAGCAAGCACAACATGGAGGCAAACTTTGCTGGAGGGTGTCAGCAAGCCGATTTCTGCTGGACTATATGGAATCTGTAAATATACGGCTCATAATGCGTGTAGACTGTTCTCTATGCAGAGGAAGAGCCAAGTCAGCAAGAGTGGTATTAATGCATGAAAAATGAGCCGCACAATAAGACTGAAAGACCACATCACACCGAGCCTATTAAGATAGAGAAGCCGGCTGAATTACCTGCCTGACACTTAGTATTTGTCAGGAAACATTAAAAGACTGGAAACTCAGTGAGGACACATTAGATATTCACTACTATGAAAAAGAGGCTCAGGTTTGACTTATTACCACGTCTTGTCACACAGTGAAACACCGAGACGAGGCTCGACGGTATTACACCTGCACTTTTTGATTGATGACTTGAATGAGAAATGTTACTTTATTGACACATTTTGATTTTCTACTGTTCTTTGCAGATATGCATCCACACTGCACGCTTAAAAGTTAGAGATGCTACACTGACATTGATAAACGGAGGTAGTTAAACATATGCTATTAACACCATAAGTGGACACACACGGAAGTTATTGAGGTGTTTACTAGGTAATTTTACCACGTATCTACGCACTCTCTCCAGAAAAAGAAAAAAAAACAAACGGAAAAATCTCGACCTAGTTTCAAATTTGCACTTAACACTTCCCTGTGGCTCGCGTTCTCATTCATCAAGCATGTTTGTCCCACTGACAGGCTGCAGACCACCGTCTGAATATCAATATCAGCTAAGACAACGACGGCAAGCACAGGGCGAGTAACCTTCAGCTAAATGTCATTCTGCTTAATCCTATTTGAAAATTAAACATTGAAAAAACCTTTTTGCGTCTTCACTTCTTCCTCCCAGACCCTCGCCTTCCCTGTTCATTTCGGCACGTCCCTGACATTTGTAAATATTGTGTTTTCCATGTGTTCTCCATTATTTGTTATTTGTTTGCAGCACCGAAGTAATGACTGACCAGAGATGAGAGACTGAAGCCGTTTGACATTTTCCTGTGTTGTTTTCCTTTTGGCACTGTGTGCGCATATTTCCTATGTCTTATGGTGCGGTAACATTAGCAGAATTTCACAACAAAAAAAGGTCCATTGACTATTGTCAATTGTGTAACTATATGGACCACAGCTCAAACATATGTCACTTTGAAATAGTGATGCACCGAAATTACAGCAACTGGAAATATTCGGCCCAAACCACAAAAAAAAGTTGAAAAAAATTCAGAAAATCGGAAATCGCTTCTTAGTGTTGACCATCAGCATCCAAGTCATGTAGCAAAAACATGAATAAGTTACAACAGGTGGATGGAATGTTGTTCCAGGATCAACAAAGATGTTCCAGTATCATGTATTATTTGGTGAAATCACGTTCACCGTTCGTTCACGGTGACCAAAAATGATGCTAGCAGTAGTATGTAAATTTTGATCGGCTGAAATATCGAGAGGCGTCTTGTTGCTGAAGCACTTTACGAAGAACGATTCATCACCTGTTAACATGACAGTGAATGAATTCGGTTTCAGTTAAACAAAATCTTTCATTCTTGTTTCAGTGTTTTAGTAAAAAGTTCATTTCGATGAAATTTGCATTCCATTGCAAAATCTGCACGGGGAAGACTTTCAACTTCATGCGAAATTCCTGATCACATGTATTCCTAGTGAAATGACTAAAGGATGGATTATAATGAAGGATTGATTACAAATGTGTCTCGGGCCTCTGATGGTCAGATGATGCCCCTTTTCCACCAACACGATTCTGGTGTGGGTTCCCGGCCTGCGTCCATTCCACACATTTCCACTGCAGAAAAAGGTGGTTCCGGGCCAGAAAAATCGGTTCAACTCTGTTACTAAAAACTGTAACTAAAAGCTGGTCTCGAACGTAGCAAGCGTTATGTCATTCATTCCTCAAGTCCGTGGAAACACGCGGCTGGTTCGTAACATTCTGGTGGAAAAGGGGTATGAGACACCTGTAAAAATGCTGCTGCAGATGTAAAATTCATATACGTCGATAAACATACACTTCTAAATAAAAAAAGACAAATTACAAATATTATTTCCCTCTAAACACCTTATTGACGATTTTATATTGTGTACATTGTTGTCTGTTGTACGCCCATTGTGTGTTCATTTTCATAATTGCATCTTGATTTCTCACATTTGCTATGTAATTTCTTGTTATTTGGACATTATGTCTCACAATTGGTTCTCCGAAGAGGCTGGTGCCCTGGGGCCTCGCTCGAGGACCGCAATCCTTATACGCCACCAGTGCAGGAGAAAAAGAAAGTGAGAGACGACAGAAAATAAATGCACAAACTCACACACACTCATCTGTCGAGCTGTTGCTGTCAGGTTCAGGCTCAGTGGTTCTGTTAAGGTGACTCTGACAGGAGGAAAGAGACGCCGGTCTGATAGGAGACATGCCCGAGAGGCCCCCATGCATCAAACGCACATATTTACATAAACAAATCCTTCCCATATAGACTGTAATTACCACAGTGACACTGCCATCCATAGAGGAGAAAAGAGCTTGTCTGATAGTGACACGTTCACAATGACTGAGGTGGAAGCTCAATCAATGTGGCCACGTCACGAGATGCTTTATGTCCTTTGATGGGCTTTTGTGCCACTACTGAATATATGGACACCTTACATCATCATATGAAAAAGTGCCGTCCCCTAACACAGAGAAAGATAAAAGGAGGGATGTGGACACACTTTGTTACAAACAATTGTGTAATGTTGAAAGATGCTCTTTGAGGTGAGCGAACATCGGTGTACAGATGATGGCTGTGATTGGATAGTGTATAGATTATCTTCTCTTATTATTTTTTCCCTCTCACTTCGCACTGTTAAACCATTTCAACCTTAATGTACGATTGTGTACTGTAATAGCAGAATATGTGTTACAACTTGCCTTGTGTAGTCTAAAAATAAATGTCGCTAAAAGGTGTGTAGCTAGACCAGTGTTTCTCAACAAATGTGGGTCCCAAGACCATTTTTGAGCGGATCGCGGAGAGTGCAGTGAAAGAAACAACAATAAACATAATTGTATGTTTTTTTCTGATGCAAGGCTTTTATTTTGAAAAACATGAAAGCTGGTGACACTTCTGTCTGATGCAGGTTAAAGGTAGGGTAGGCAATTTAGGAGAGGCTAGCAATTATAGCAAGCTAGCTTTAAAATCATAAGATCCCACCCTCCCTTCAGAGCGTCTCCAAAGCTACGCCTAATCCAAAAGACATGAACGCTCACAGCCAAAGCATCATAAGACAGCATTAACTTACAGAGCTCTGACTTTTACCACCTGACTGCTGCAGATTTATTTCACTGTTGGTAGTGTTAACATACAGTAGAAACCCATAAATCCGAGTTTGAGGATGCAAACAGCACTGGGTAGAACGTTGCAGGTTGCCTTCTTGTAATTACGGTTACGACATTGCTTGTTGTTTTGGTTCTATAAGAGAGACTATAAAAGGTGGCTGCTAGCGGCGCTAGGTGACTGTTTTTTTACAACTCTCCATTAGCCTTAGGGAACATGCTGATGCCTGCGTGAAGTTATGGAAATACATAGGTTGACAGGCAGGTTGGACCTCCTATTATTGCATTCGGACTGAATGCAATAATTGGACGAACATTTTTCGGTCCTGAAATTTCCACCGAAGATATATGCAAATTATTTAATATTTAGACCACTTCTATTATTGATTGCTATCAGGATCTGAAGAGATTTTCAACCATCATAACAAAAAGTGTTTATGAAAAAGAAAAAATCCCTACCTTACCTTTAACTAAAGAGTGCCTGAGAAGTTGTCCTGATTCAGTATCAGTCAGGTGAGATGTTGCCAGGCTACAGTTGTGGTCAGAATTATTGGCACCCTGGCAAATATGATTAAAGATGGCTGTAAAAAATAAATCTGCATTGTTTATCCTTTTGATCTTTCATAAAAAAAGATTTTCAAAAATCTAACCTTTCGTTGAAGAGAATTGAAAGTGGGCGGAAAATCACATTGTGAACGTTTTTTCTCCAAAACATGTTGGCCACAATTGGCACCCCTAGAATTTCTTATGAGTAAATTATCTCCAAAGTATATTCCCATATACATTTACACTTTTTAGCAGACCTGGGTGACTAGGAACATGAAATTGTCTACGACTTCTTTTTTCACAGGAGTATAAATATGAGGAAACACAAAGGTCAAATTCCCTTAATCATTCATCACAGTGACTAAAACCAAAGTGGTGCTAGAAAGTTTGTGAACCCCTTGCAGAATCTGTGAAAATGTGAATAATTTGAACAAAATAAGAGGGATCATACAAAATGCATGTTATTTTTATCTATTACTGTCCTGAATTAGATATTTTACATGAAAGATACTTAATACTGATTCAGATTCTTAATACTGTCTGTCGTTCCCTGGATGATCCACGACTTTATTTTTCTTTCTTTGTGATGGTTGTTCATGAGTCCCTTGTTTGTCCTGAGCAGTTAAACTGACCAATGTTCTTCAGAAAAATCCCAAAAATTCGTCAGTTTTCTAGCATCTTTTGCATAACGTTTTCATCAACCCTTTCAGCCCTTTGAACCCTTTCCAGCAGTGACTGTATGATTTTGAGATCCATCTTTTCACACTGAGGAAATTGAGGGACTCAAACACAACTATTAAAAAAGGTTGAAACATTAATTGATGCTCCAGAAGGAAACACAAAGCATCAAGAGCCCAGGGGGTGAACAGGATGAAGAGTTTTCAAATTTTGTTTAAATATAAAAAAATAAAAATCATATAGTACTGCCCTTCAGAAGCAACTGAAGATACTTACATGTTTCCCGGAAGACAAATTAGTTACAATTTACCTTGATCTTCAAATTCAACAAGTCTAAAGCTAACTACGCATTTTCTTTAATTGCCCAAAATCTGCAGACTATTTCTGACTTTCAGCAACTAGCGTCGACTCATCCAGATGGCAAATTGTGGCAAAAATGTGTGCAAGTGTATTTGTGTAAGTCGTGAAGTGTATTATTATAGCCTTTAATTTCCAGGTAAACGAATTAAGAAACCCATAAACCAGGACTCCAACAAGTTGCATTAACAAATTGGAACTGGTGATTTTATAACTCTTGCGTTTTTGTGTGCAATATGCATCAGACATGCAGTAAACAGACGTTGGCTGATACAGTAGTTTAATGGTGCTATGTTTAAGTCTTTGTGTACTTTCTATCGAGCACAAGAGATTTACTGTAAAGTGGAATTCTCTAGGAAGATCTTTTTTTTTTTACCTGTGTTTTTGAGGGTAACACACATTTCTGTTTGTGAATTGCAGGTGGGAGATGCAGGATGCTGCAGCGCTAGAGGATGAAGAGAAGATTTTAGTGGATCAGTTAAAGAAAACATATTTCAACAAAAGCCATGAAACATGAACTCTGCAACTATAACAGGATGACCAATTTATTGAAATGTTAAAAGTGTACGCAAACTCTGTTTTTAAGAACAGCTGTTGCAAAGTTTGTTAGCACTGATGTACTGTGGTTGTGAAACTACAATTCTTTGTAGATGAATAAAAAACAAAACATTGTGATCTGTAATAAATCACAAGGCTTTTGATGAAATAGGACTCTACTCTGTATTGAATGCATGCTCAAATGAAAATTGGACTCCCATTGATCGGTTATACAAATGACAATATAACAGTTATGAGGAAATTGATTTTTTTTTTGCGTTACTTGAAGGGCCCGTCCTGTTGTGGAAAATTACAGGAGGTGCTCTAAAGATAAAACAACAGCGCATGAAACATATGCATACAATACTATTGGAAAGAGATTCTATTGAATCCAGGAAACCTTGTGGAGTTTAAAGTCCAGTAGTAGGCCTAATTTTTAATGCTGAAATAAGAATGGCAGTCTTTGAATATTTGGTTTTATGAATATTTGGAATATTTGACTAAAGTTTGCCTCTTCTTTTGTTTTTACATCATTAGGCATTATGGATAAGTCACTGACTGACCTGCAAATGACATGTAGCCTAAACATCAGCAAATGTTATTAAAAAAAGAGAGAAAAAAAGCTTTAGGCCTATGTGGAGTTTATTTATTTATTTGTTTGTTATTTTATTTGTATGTTTTAAAGTCTGCAGTTCATTTACAGTGATAACATGTATGTGTGTGATTATTTATTGATTCATTAACAAAGACAACATAGCCTAATTTCTTTCAGGAGATTTAAACTCGATTTAAGAAACATACAGACAAGATATCAAAAACATGACTATATGAAGCGAATGACCTATTATTGTGATGAGAACGTTTGTAGTATAGCATTAACAATAGATCATATAGATCTGCTGTGTCTGTGTGAAAAGCGGTGCTGTCTGTTTAAATCCCGCCAATCAGCTGAGACGCGTGTAAAACGCTTCCGTTTCCGAGGAGACGGAAGCGTTTCTTCCTGTTTGGCAGAAGGAGGAAGCAGGATGTGTGAAATCTCACATGTGCTTGTTGTTATGGTACGTGAGCGGAGCGACATGCATGCAAATACATATTTACCTCTCCCACCGTCTTCATTTAGCTCTTCAGCAGGGTGATCAGTATGGCTGCTTTAAATATCTGTGGTTCGTGAAGTTATTGTCCCATTTGTGGAATGGGGTTGTTTTATAAACATTGGCTGGTGGCCATGAAGCGAGTCTTTTAGCTTGTTTACATGCTCCGATCATGTCAGAAACAGCAGATCGCTGCATACACTCTGTTTCTCCGAATACAGACACTGAGATTCTCATCGGTCTGATAGTCTCTCACTGCAGCACGCTTGGTTAAAACGTTAGACCTTAATCAAACTGTTAGCTTAAGGCTAGTTACCATCATAACACAGCCAGCACTGTCTGATCAAAGTGAACTGTCATTGAAGTAGGGCGACATTAAATACAATGACTTACATTTGACTGCTTACACATTGCCAGCAGATTTCAGCATTAACATCATAACACTAGCATTACTCTAGAAGCTATATCAACAAATTCAATCTCAGTATTTATGTAACTTATTGTTAAATTTAGTTAGTCAGTATATAGTCAGATTATTATTATTTGCACAAATCAAAATGATGAATGAAATATATTTATATTATTTAAATGAATGTTTGATATGTACTGGGTTTTCTTTTTTTGTATGTAATTACAAAAGTTGTTTTCTTCAAATTATTATAGTTTGTCTTACAGAATGTAGCTCTATTTACAATAAATCTGATGTTGCAATATTTTAATGTTGATTTAAGTTTGCATGACTTCATCATAATTTCTATAAAGTAATGCATTAATAGTGTGATAGGCAGATGTCTTTTGATGGTATTAACACTATGTAACTTGTAAGCATTAAAGGGTTCACCAAAAAATGAAATTTCTATCATTAATTACTCACCCTCATGTCATTCCAAACCTGTAAGACCTTCGATTTGACTTTCATATTTTTGATGAAATTTGAGAGCTTTCTGACCCCCTGCAGACTGCAACTCAATTACCACTTTGAAGGCCCAGAAAGGTAGTAAAGACACTGTTAAAATTGTTCATGTGAATACAGTTGTTACCTTAATGTTATGAAGCGAGGAGAATACTTGTTTTGCGAAAAAAAAGCACACACACAAAAAAACTACTTTATTCAACAATTTCTTCTCTTCCATGTCAGTCTCTGACTCTGTTCACGTTGTAGTGCAGCGCTTTTTAACTATTATTTATCTACTATTTTAACAATGTCTTTACTACCTTTCTGGGCCTTGAAAGTGGTTATGAGTGGGGATCAGAAAGCTCTCGGATTTCAAAAAATAAAAAATAATAATTGCGTTCCAAAGATGAACGAAGGGCTTACGGGTTTGGAACTACATGAGGGTAAGTAATGAATGACAGAAATGTCTTTTTTGGGTGAATTAACTCTTTATCATTAAAAGTCCGTTGTTTTGTATGTTAGTAAATGTATTCATTTATTTTTATTCTTCTCAGTGACGTGCTGTAATATTTCTGTAGTGGTGTGTCCATGCCTATTAGAGCCAGCAGCTTCATCTTCTGTTTATTTTGGATAACTATGGCCCAGCTCTTGGCTCAAGAAGAAAAAGAAAAAACCACTGCACTAAAAGGTATTTTAGCAGTTATGAAAATACAATGAATACATTGCAACTGGCGATTCCATTGCACGTGAATAGAATAACAAGTATTATTATTTCCATGTTTATTTGTTTTATAGATCTGTTGTCCAGGATAGATTTAGACGAGCTGATGAAAAAAGATGAACCTCCACTGAACTTTCCTGAAACTCTGGATGGGTTTGAATATGCCTTCAATGAACGTAAGACCTTTTTTTTTTTACTCAACTTTTTTTTTTAGACGCGGTAAATTATTTTTCACTATGACATGCGTGCCAGATAGACCATCAAATAGCATTTCAGCTTGTACTTTAATAACATTTTTTTGTACCATGTCTGCGGTTATGAAGGTTTGAATGCGTTAGAAGTGTGTCGTTGGTTTCATTGGATATTGACAGCAGGCAGCAGGCTGTGATAGCGCTGTCTGTTTCAGAGTCTCTGGAGTCTGTGGCAGCTGAATGGACAAGTTGTGCATGCTATGGGCTGTCAGTGGCTTACTCAGCCTTGTGCTCTGTTTGACGGCTAGATTTGCATAACCTTGCTCCTCTCTCTAAAACGCCTCCTGTTAGCGTCTGGAATACCTTATATCAGTCTCTCAGTGAAGAGTATCACTTTTACTCGAATTTATAAGAAAGTTTCACTTTGTAACTTCTTTTCTCACTCTCTGGGATGAATGTAAAATGACCATTGAGCCAAAGCATAGTCCTGAGTATTAACTTTTTGATACAAGATTTTTGTCACAGAATAGGGCCTAAATGTCATTGGGGTGCATAACCTTTGGAAAAAGTGGTTCGTTAAAGTAAATATTATATGAGCCAAATGGCAATGGGACATGTCTAAATATAGCTTAACTTGATTTGAGTGATGCCATTTTATAGCAATAATCATTGAGGAAACAAACATTTGAATTGATAAATTAAAATAATAATTATGGTAACACTTTATTTGAAGGGGTGTGCATAAGACTGACATGACACTGTCATAAACATGACATAACACCTGTCATGAACATGAAGGAGTCTTTATGAATGTTTATGACTGTTGTCATTAAGTGTCATTCGGTAAATTATGACACTTTTAATGCAAAGTTGACATTGTTTAAAATGTCTTTGTTATGACAACTTGACATTAACAAAGACAAAAATGTCTTTGTTATGACAACTTGACATTAACAAAGACAAAAAATGTCTTTGTTATGACAACTTGACATTAACAAAGACAGAGATGTCTTTGTTATGACAACTTGACATTAACCAAGAAATCATAACCTGTCAACCTGTCACAAATATGTCATAACAGGTCTAATTATCAAACTTAAACCATTTTACAGTGTAATAACCCTTAATGACATCTTTATAACTAGTACAATGTGTTCCACTTTACTTGAGGACAAGTCAAATATTCATGACACAGTTATAATGGTGTCATGACGGCCAAAGTTGTGACAGGTTGACAGGTTATGATTTCTTGGTTAATGTCAAATTGTCATAACAAAGACATTTCTGTCTTTGTTAATGTCAAGTTGTCATAATCAAGACATTTTTGTCTTGGGTAATGTCAAGTTGTCATAACAAAGAGATTTTAAACAATGTCAACTTTGCATTAAAAGTGTCATAATTTACCGAATGACACTTAATGACAACAGTCATAAACATTCATAAAGACTCCTTCATGTTCATGACAGGTGTTATGTCATGTTTATGACAGTGTCATGTCAGTCTTATGCACACCCCTTCAAATAAAGTGTTACCATAATTATTAAATAAATTTTGTATATTTAAGTAAATGTATATTCGAGAGCAACAGGATTACTTGCAGTTTTAGCCTAAATTAAGTTGTCATTTACACTAAAATTATTTTTCGATGTTGTAAAATAAAATAAAGATTCTTGGAGTGTGTTTTACAAGAAAACTACTTTCAAGTTTTTCTACTTTTCTACTTTAAATTTCACGTTTAATTCAGTGTGATACTTGCGGTTTCATTGTATTTTTTTGTGAAAGTACAGTAACTACCAATTTCTGAGGATAATTTTTTTTTGTTGTGTTTATTCGTTTAGTAAATAATTTAATTTCAGTTGCTTTGGTAACAGGGTTGAATAGTTAACCTTCACAAATGTGACGATTATACCAAAATGCTGACATATTTCTATTTTTTTTATACAGCTGAGAAGGTTAAGACCAGACATTTGTAAATGTTATTTGAAGTGTTTAAAATCACCTACTTTTAGTTTTTCTTCTCTAGTAGTTTTCTCTAAAAAAACAAACATTTAATGCTTTAAAAAGGGACACCACAGAGTACCCTATTTGTGGAAATTGCTTTTTACATTTTGTGCAGTTTTGTGTTTTTTCTCTTATTCATTATTTATTTGTGATGATCTAATGAGATAACCCCACAAGAAATATGCATGCATTTGAGATGAATGTTTTTTTTGTTTTTTTTTAAATCATGTGGCATGATGACTTCATCCCAGTCCGCCTTCAGCTTCTTCGTTATTGGAAATCCAAGGTTATGTATACCTCATTAAGCTAAAAATCGAGAAAGCATGCTAATTATGCTAGGTTAAAGCAGGGAGAATAAGTTGAAGGGGGTTATTCCTCAGAGAGCCTGTGTTATGAAGACGATGGAGCTGAACTTCCACTGCATGTTGGTTTCATTAGATCCTCTCTTCCTTCTTTTAGGCACTTCTGGTAGTAGTGTTTCTCTTCACCCCTTTGTGAATGCATAATTGATTTTCACATGTACTTTTTTTGTACTAGCTCTCTCCCATTCCACCGTATCTCTCATTCTTTTTTATAATACTCTTTTCCCCATCCTTTCTCAAAGGAGCGGCCATGCTTTCAGAGTTCAGTGTTGATCCACGGCCTTTTAGTGCTACATGTTGTTGAACAGCTAACGATGAAAGCGAATAGTGTAATACACTCTTGAGTTAGCCATGTTGGATTTATCGCTTGCTAACTGTGCAAAAAGTGCTGGAGCTTTGAGAATGTGGGGAATGAAAGTGCTTATGCAATCTTTTATCTTCAAAGCTGTTTTTCTTTTTGCGGAGCCATGCGCTAGGGGTAATTGCAAAAGTATGAGGCCCCTAGGCTATTTGGGTTAAGTGTGTATGCTTTGAGTATTTTAACTTCACGCATTAGCAATCAGAGAGGTCACAATTAGATTTAACACTGTTTTTAGGCTTCATTATGCCTCTGTGTCAACAGCAGAATAGATGGGCCTATCTTTCTAAAGCATCGTTTTTAGAAATGCTAGCAGGCACTTTCTAATCTATGTTTTTCAGTGTTGTATTGTTTTGTGGATTAGAATTGTATTACTAGGAATGTTTTGTGTCCTCTGATCCCTAACAAAAGGGAATGTTTTGTGGTTGTGGTGCAGTGATGGGGCTATATACATATAGTTGTCATTGAAATTATTCAACTCCCATTGCAAATCAGGTTTATTGGCAAAATGTACAGACTTCCAGCTGTTTTGCAATGCACAAATCAAACAAAAGTAATTTAAAAAAGCTCAACACAAAAAATGTTTTAAGTGGTTTCCTCAAATTCAACTGAAAATGCAACTTTTAATGACTTCTGTAATCTCAAAATTGTTCGACCCCTTCATGGCACGCATATTTAGTACTTAGTAAAACACCATTTTGCTGTTATGACCTGCTGAAAATGAGATGTATAAACCTGACATCACTTTTTGGCAGCATTTCTGAGGAATCTCAGACCATTCCACATGGGCATTGGCCTCCAGTTTGCGTGCTCCAACCACCTTCTTTAAATCCCACCAGAGATTTTCTAAAGTGACTGTGATGGCCACTAAAATCTTCCAGGACTTCTTTTGTAACCAAGCCTTGGTGGAATTTGAGGTATGTTTGGGATCATTGTCCTGTTGGATGTCCAATGATGCCCAAGCTTTAGCTTCCTCACTGACGGCATGATGTTTTCTCCTAGGATTTCTAAATATTAATCCCATCTTGCCTTGCACATGCTGCAGGTTTCCCGTGCCAGAGGATGCAAAGAAGCTCCAGAGCATCACCGATCCACCACCATGCTTAACTAGGCAGAGGATTCTTTTCAGCATCAATATTCTTCCTCCAGACACACTGCTGATCCGTATGGCTGAAAAGTTTCAGTCTTGTTTCATTGCTACACCAGAACAGAATCCTAAAACTTTAGTAGATTATTTGTATGATTTGAGAACTTTTCTTGTGCTTTTGGGTCAGTAGTGTTGTACATCTTGGTGTTCTGGCATGGAAACCGCATTCGTTTAGTATGCACCGTACTTTGCAAGCTGAAACCTCAGTGCCTCTTGCCACCAAGTCTTGCTGCAGGTCTTTTGCAGTCACTCAATGGTTTTTCTGAACATGCCTTCTCAGAAATCTGGTTGCAGCCGTTGATAGCTTCCTTTTTCTGCAAACAATCAGTTCTCATAATCATGTTGGATGCAGGAGAAATGGGCAGGAATTAAACATCTTTGACAAGGGACAAATTGTTTGGGACAAATTGGCCAGGCGACTGGGTCAGAGTATCTCTGAAACGGTAAGACCTGTGGGTTGCTCCTGGTTACTTACAGTGGTCGAAAGAGGGACAAACCACAAACTGGCGATAGGGTGTTGGGTGCATCGATGCACAAGGGCAACGAAGGCTATCCTGTCTGGTCTGAGCCAATAGAAGGTATACTGTGGCCACACAAGTCACACAATATTTTAATTATGGATATGGGAGGTTGGTTATGGTTTACGCCTACAATGGGCATGTGACTGTCGAAACTGGACATTGGAGCAGTGAAAGAAGAGTCCTGTTTTCTTTTACAACACCATGATGGCTGTGTACGTGTGCACCGTTTACCAAAAAAAAAAATATATCTGACAATAACTTCACCGTCGCTGCGCTGTCGTCATCGTGTAAAGCCCGCCTCAACGTCTGTGATTGGTGCCTCGATTTGGAAAGGTTGTAAATGAGCTTGAATGGGCTCTTCGCCAGACTAACTTGCAGAGCAAATCTAAATTTGCCGGAAGTTCGTCTGGGTTTTCCGCTACCTCTTCCCCTAAAACACCATTAGTCCTAACCCAGCATGTTGTTGTTGTTGTTTACCTCATCCACCTCAGCAGCTGTTTAGCAGCATCAGTACTTGGGCAAAAGCCAGGCCTCATTGTCCAGCCTTGGCAGAACAGTGGCATTCAAGTGGGTCACTTTGAATGAAGTCGGCTGGCCCACTCTCAAAAGAGCCCCTCAAAGGATGCTCATAGGAGGGAACAGTTGCAGTGGTCCAGTTATACTCACGTACGCTCTCGGATCTCTGGTGGCTTGAAGTACAGTTGCGGAGAGACCGCTATTGCTGCACCAGCTGTCTGAGGAAGGCCTGCCAGACGTCCCAGAAGGCCAAAGTAAGGGGGACAGGAGAGGCGCTAGCCGTTTGCAGGCCTTGTACCTGCCAGATGGGGGGACGCCAGCCAAACGTATTTAATTGCATGAAGGGGAATGATGCGCATCAAGCAGGCCTGAGGTTCTGAACTGAAGGTCACAGCCAGTGTGCTTCTCCTGATAGGTAGAAAGACTTCTGCAGGCAGTGTATGGACAGCCCTCAATGCTAAAGCTTTCAGTCTATTCAAAAATGTTTCATTGGATCCAAACTACTAAATTAGAATTGGATTGGCTGAGGTTTTTGATGCCACTCAAACTGCAGGTGCAAATGGTTGCTGGATGTAAAGGTAAAGAGTGATTCACATGGGTTCAAGCCTGCCAATGTTGTGCCCTTGCTGAGAAAACAACAAGGCTTTCAAATGTGTGATGGCCAATCAGAGACATCTTACTTTTATGTTGGAAAACATTCTTTTCTTGTTGGCACACAAAAGCTTTGGCTTCATGCCTTGCCTCACGCTCCACTTCAAAATACTCTGCACTAATATTGCCCTTAATATTCCCTTCATCTGTAGTTAAAGTGGAACTGTGAGAGAAATGTTATAGGGAGATAAAAGGTAATAAACACAAATGCATTCAGTGTCTGACCCAAACAGGACATCAAACTAGGTGTAATTTGATTGGGAATAGATGGCAGAATATGGGTGTGGAAACTTTCTTAACAACTTGTTCATGGAAGACCGTTCACAAGCCAAATTGAATTATTCTCAGGCTTTAAAGATGTCACACAATGATGAAATTATATATTTTTATTTTCTGTAGATGGTCAGTTAAGACACATAAACACAGGAGAGCCGTTTGTCTTCAACTACAAGGAGGACCTACATAGATGGAACCAGAAAAGATATGAAGCACTGGGAGAGGTAATGTTTATATTTTATTACATTTTATATAAAAATATGATATTTTATTTTCATGATCTTTGTGGGAATTATTTGTGCTTTAATTCAATAGTATAGAAAATCTTTGATTAAATATTATATAACTGAATATTGATTTGACTGTTACTTAAAATTATGTATTTATTTACACTTTCGCTCAAATGTTTGGGGTTAGTATTTTTTTTATCTGAAAGAAATTCATATTTGTATTCAAGCAAGGCTGCATGAAATTGATCAATAGTGTCTGTAAAGACATGTATAATGTTACAGAAGATTTATATTTTACATACATTGTTCTTTGGCACTTTCTATTAATCAAAGAATCCCCCCCCAAAAAAAAAAAAAAAAAAATATATATATATATATGCGCAAAAGCAAAATTTTTCATTCAACATTGATAATAATAAGCAATGTTTCTGGAGCACTAAATCAGCATATTATAATCATTTATGGTTTGCCATCATGGGTATAAAATGACATTTTAAAGTATATTGAAATAAAAACAAACAAACAAATGTAATGTACACGATTTTTTAAATTCAAATACATGCATAAGACTTCACAGAACTAATGTGAAGGTCAGACAGATACTTTTTCAAAGTCACACTACCACCAAAGTTTAAAACCATTGTTTTAGAGCAGTGGTGTATTGTTATTTGTATAGGCTGTTTTGGTCCCATTCAATGGGTGTGACTAGGGTCTATCAGATACTATCTTTCATCATGTTTTATTTTTTTTGTGTGTGTGTTTGAGAAAACACTGCTGTGCTCTGATTTACAGCACTCTCACTATTCACACCTTCACGCTTTACCAACCATTACTTTCCCCAACCTCTTTCTACTGTCACGCTCCGGGGCTGTGTGCATGTTGCAGGGTTTAAGAGTGTTGATTGTTCATTTTCTGATGTGTATCACATGTTGGCTTTTTCAAATATGTGTTTGTACTTGCGTGTGCCTTCAGGATTTCTGGGACGTTTCTCTTTCTACTGTAGCCTTATGTACGTGGCTTTGAAAGTTCAAATGCAGTTCACTTGAGTCTTAAGTTAATTTGTGTATACATGCACTTAATTATCTTCGCTCCTTTACATCTGGCTTATTTGGCTTTATTTGTAGTGCGTATTCGTTTGATGTTCAAAGAAAAGAAATTGACTCTTTTAGGATTATGTGAGTCTTTTATTTCTGGTCCAGGTATGATCCTATGAGAAATGTCCCTTTAAGAACAACAGAAAAAAAAAAAAAAAAACTTCTCTCCTATTATCATTTCATATCTGTGTACGTGGCTAAAAACATAAAGCAAAAGTTTCGGAGCAGAACAGCGGGTGACCAGATTTCATGCACTTCTGTTGAGTGAATTCAAAATAGACTGGAAGTGAAAGCAGGTTGCATTTTGTGATATTGTTTTGAGTGTTAAAGGATTCGGATGAGGAATGTTAGATGCTTTTGTGATGTATGTGCAATATGGAGGCATGCAATAATAAATCGCTGTTGTGGCACCTGATATTAAAGTATTGTTTGTGGTAGCCTACAATCATTAAACGGTATAGAAAGAAAATAGTAATATCTCCTCCCTTAAGTCATGTCTAGCTACCCTGCATAACTATATATTGGATGTACAAACTGTGCCAATGATGTTTATCATTGTTCTAAATTTCAACACAGGCATTAGCAGTGTGATTCTTTCTCAGTCAGTCTTGTGTAGTGCTGAAACTGTTATAGACCCACTGTAAAAAATTATCTGGTCAATAAGTTATGACCACATATGTTTTGACATTGCTTTAACTCATCAAAATAAGTTAATGAATTAAGATTCAACCCATTTTTCAAAATCAGTTTAATGTAATTTTAGTAGAAATGACTAAAACATCCAAGTTGATTGTACTTAAATAAAAATTAAAAATAAGGCAGCAACTTTTTGTTTTTTACTGTGTACTTACACCACTAACAACAAAACAGAAAAGGCACTTAAAAGATTGAAGATGACTGAACTTTTTGTATATGCTAACCTAGTAATTCTCGACTGTTTACTTCAGCAATGCCTTTTTACTTTAATCATTTATTTATTTTTATTTACAATGACTCAACTAATAGTTAGTCCAAATGTATTGTACTATGGTTTTATTGAAAAATATTAAATGGATGCTTTCATGCAAGGTAGCTCTGGCAAAGACAAACCCACCTTTAAAAGAAAATGATTAAGACTTTTCCCCACAAAATGACATTTTGAAGAATTACATGATGTTTTTTTGACCATTTACTCTAATAATACGGTTTAGATTATTTTTAAAGAAATGCGACAAGGCCATTCCTTGGTATTGTTTGAAGTACCATCATTTAAATAACATGGTTACTGAAAATGTTAATCAACATGATGTAAATAATAATAACAGTTCGGACAAAATTAGGCCTGTTTCTTTCTTGGATGTACATTTACTTAAATTTTTTTTGTGCATAATTAAATGCAGAGTAAAAATGATTAAACCGAAAAAATGCACCATAATCCATACGGAGGCCAGATTCAGCTGAGAACTTGATTTCTTCCTCTAACTGTCTATGTCTTGTGTCCGCGAACAGCGCTGTTGGTGGTGTGTGTCCCTGTGTTCCAGCGTTCTCAGATTTGAGTGTGAAAGTGGGGTACAGAAGTGGGCGAGAGTCTTTGTGAGACTGGAGGCAGCACCAGATGTCCAATTTGCACTTCAGCCGGGCCTGAAGGAGCTGCTGGACCACAGGTTTACCCTGACAGGTTCACTGAGAGAGAGAGATAGAGAGACTTTGTTCAGTCAAAGACATCACTGCCGATAAGGCTTGATGGTGATTTTAGGATTGATGAAGCATAAACTTGTCAATTTTTAATTTTAGTGTATTTCTTTTTCTTTTTCTTCGTATGACTATTGCCAATGCATTGCAAAATGAACATAAAAGTAGTGCAAATGCAGTAAACAAATTAAGCTAAAAAATTACAAACAAATAATTACATTAAATAGTTAAATGAAATTTTAGTTAGTTAAATACTGAGTTTTATATCCAAATCTAGAAAGTACAAGATTACCTCTTACATTGGTCTTGTTGAAAAATATGAAACCGAAGCCATATTTCTTCAAAGAATGTAAGGAAGCTCTAGCAAAGAGAAACTCGCCTTTCAAAGAAAACGATCAAGGATTTTCCCCACAAAGTTACGGATTGAAGAAGTTACCTTTCAAAAAAAGTTGAAGTATGAGAAGTAACATTTAATATATCCCTGCAACCTTGATGGTTGAAGTGTGAAATAATAATGTCTTAGTTTATTTAGTCCAACAAATGATTTTTTTTGTACATATTCTATCAAGAATGTCCGCTTCATAGGAGACACCCTGAATTGTAATTTGACATAGTCATTTTACAAGAGATAGTTTGCCCAAACATTAAATTCTGTTTTGATTTTAACATGGGACCTCCTTGACTTAATGTTTGGGCAAAAAAAAAAAAAATCTAATAAAAACATTCACAGAATAAAGTCCACTCTTTCTAGCTTTTTTCTTGATGTCATTTATTTATTTATTTATGATTCAAATTTAAATTGGGTGTTTCCGTACCCAATGAGATGATGGACGAATTATCTACTTCTAAACAAACAGCACAAAAAACACAAAAGTAAATTCAATGAAGAAAAATTGGTAAAATTTTCAATAAGGTTGCATTAATTAACTACATTAGTTAACATGAACTAATAATGAGCTGCACTTCTGGAGCATTTCTTAATCTTTGTTAAAATCAAAAGTTGTACTTGTTAACATTAGTTAATGCACTGTTGAACTAACATGAACAAACAATGAACAGCTTGATTTTTATTAACTAACGTTAACAAAGATTAACAAATACAGTATAAAATGTATTGCTCATGGGTAGTTCATGTTAGTTAACACATTAACTAATGTTAACAAGTGGAACCTTATTGTAAAGTGTTACCGGACAATTAAATAAATGAGTGAGAATGAAATATAAATAAAAATAAATAAGTAAATAAAAAATGACTGCAAGAAAAAAAGAAAGCACGCAAGAAAAAAACTTGCTTGTTTTTCAGTGTTTGTTCTGAACACTCTCTTAAAGGAGAACTCCAGCGCAAAATGAACCTTTGGTCTAATAATTACACATTGTTACCTAGTCAACCATTATCTGAGATTTGTTTTCATGATTATCGAATGTAAATAGTTTTATCTCTAAAAACAGTTTAGACTATAACGCTAGTATAACGCTAGTATATAGGGCACAGAGTAATGACAAATAAAAATCGCTTGTTAATACCACTAACAAGGCTCAAAATAGCCCCACACTAACACGGTAGCATAATAAGGGTCCCTACCTTCAAACCGAAGCATTGAGAACTTTGTCAGTGTCCAGACAGTTTAATAAGAAGATATTTTATACATACAGTCAGCTTCGCGAATACAAGCAGAAGCCATCTTTGAAAAACAGTCTCTACCAGTCGATCTACGAACGCCGATCCTAAACTGTTTTTAGAGATAAAACTATTTACATTCGATAATCATGAAAACAAATCTCAGATAACGGTTGACTAGGTAACAATGTGTAATTAGACCAAAGGTTCATTTTGCGCTGGAGTTCTCCTTTAACATTGACTTGTACACCTGCGTGTTGCAGTTCGGTTTCAATTTTGCAGCTGCAAATCCACTGCATCTTCGAATGCAATCTGTACACAGGAGCCGGAGGCAAACTGACACTCAGGGTCATTCACTGTCACTCCATTATCTATTTCTATAGCCAAATTCTTCATTGTTCTCCTTGTCTCTCTTCATAACAGGTGGGGATCATCACTGAGGGTATGTAGACACACGCATGTAAAAGTGTGAGATCTTTGGCTGGTTTGCATCACTAAACAACACTGGCAAGTGCTTTGCCTTAGAGAGGTGTGTGTGTATCACCATGTTAGCGGGGGAGGGGGGAGGGGGGTGTTGGTCTTCAGATGTTCTGCCTGCATGTAATTAAGATTTTTTTTTTCTTCTTTAAATTGTATTCAAGCGTTGCATAATGTGTGTCTTTCCTACCATAATATCAGGTGTCTGTTGCAAATGTGAGTCTCTCCCTCAATATATGCGAGTGTTTTGTTTTGTGTGTTTACCTGGCCAGTTTGTTGACCTCTCTGCCAGTACAACGCTGTTTATGCATTCATACTTTGTGTCTGACGGCGTGTGAGTTTGTGTGTGGGTGGCAGGTACTGTGTGGGTCCATGTTGGTATGTTCTCAGTGGGCGGAGGGTCATGAACATTACCACACACACACACACACACACACACACACACACACACACACACACACACACACACACACACACACACACACTGTTCTCAGCGCTAGGTGACACAGTGTGGGCTTGACTCCAGATGGGAGAGCATTAAGCTGTTAATAAATGAGGATCTTTCTCTGCATCTGTGAAATGACAGACATACAGTATTCTAATGAAGAAGAGCTGCCCAGATGGCTTGATTTCATAGATAACTCCCCTTTTTTCACATTTTTTACTGGTTGGCTTTATACTGTGAGTGTGTGAGAGAAACATTGACTCAGAGGGATTTTTTTGCTTATATTTTCCTTTTAATTGATTGGAAATTGGATAGTGACATAAGAGAAGTCAAAATGAATCGGAAAGTGATGCAGGCTGGACTGTCCCTGGATTTGAACAAACCTCTTAACCGAATTTCATAACTTGTACTTCAACACTTAGGCTAAAAATGAGTGACAAATCATGTTACTGTTTAAGTTACTTGTTTCATTATGTGAGGAAACAAAAATATGCCCTGTCATGTAGAGAGAGAAACAAACACACACACACACACACACACACACACACACACACACACACACACACACACACACACACACACACACACACACACACACACACACACACACACACACACACACACACACACACACACACACATACGGACATGGACATGGACATGGACATAGTTAGTGACTGCAGGCCCATGCAACAGAATCAGTCATTCTTTTTTTTTTTTTTTATGTTAAGAACAGCTCCCATAAAAGTAAAACAAAATGCCATTGCTTCCTCTGAGGTTTGTGCAGTTGATGTTCCTTCACCAGCTCCAATAAATAAAACATGAAATAATTAGAAACTGAGCCTTGACAACTGAAGTAAAAGTTGAATTACTAAAACTAAACTAAACTAAACTAAAAATAAATTCAAGCTAAATAGAAATATAAAAAAACTAATAAACAGCACTTAACACAATTACTAGTATTTAAACCAATTCAAAAAGACTGAAAATCTAACAAGCAAATCCCAAAATTGTATAATAATAATAATCAATATTAAAATGTCACTGATAAAAATGTACCTTTTCACATTCCAAATATATGACCCTGGTCTCATTGGTATTCTAAAATAGTGTTATTTTAAAGTAAATGTTTTTTTTTTTTAGTTATGTTTCATTTTCACTATGCAATCAAATCACAATAGCTGAAATCAAGTCTGAATATTTCTGTTTTCCCTCCAGTATCTTATGTAGTAGCTGTAGCTGTAGAAGCCTTATGGGACTATCGCATGAATTGCGGCCACTTTCTTCCTCTGACAACAGCAAAAAAGTTAAATATTTAAAAGAGGAACAAGATAACAAAAAAAAGGGGAGTCCAACCGAGCTGTTTTATTACTGATCCCTCTCTTGTCATCAATCAGCATTCACATCTCCCTCTTTTCTCGACCTTGTGTTTGTGTGTTTCTGTTTTGGGGATTTGTCTTGTCTGCATGTATTCTTTATTCTTGCCTTTTAATCTATTGGCAATTCCCCGCTCTGCCCTCCTGTCACTCCATCACTGTCATTATCCAAACATCTTTGAAGTCATTCATTCTGTCCTGCCCGAGTAGCTCTAAAAGACCCTGTCGGTCGACTGATCTGAAGTCAGCATGCAGCGGCTAAGACAAAAACATCTTGCAGTATTGATTACCCTTCACTGTCCGGAGTCCAGTCGGCTCATTAGTCCGGGTCAGAGCGGGACCACCTGATAAGCACCTGTCCTCATTTTTCAATTCCCTCTGAGATTCCTGTCATGCAAGAGGTCAGAGTTTCATATGACGTTCCTCTTTTTTTTCAACATGGAACACAAATGTCTTATCACCCGAGCGCTAAGGTCAGCCGGACGGGGGAGATTGAGTCGTAATACCTCCATTCTGGGAGGTCTGTGGATTTTTTCTCCCCTCTTTTCTCTCGCTTTATCGCTTCCCTTGACTTATTCTGCTCATCTGGGGGCCCCGTGGACCCCCTCCTCGTTGTTTGAAGAGGATTTTCAGCCGCATGGGAGTTTACAAACAGATCAACTTTCTAAGACAACAGTGCACTTCATTAAGACTCTCAGCTGTGTGTGTCCACCTTATCGCTTGCCCACCCAGACGACACGCTCTGGTCAAGGCCACCGTGGCGTCTATGTCTATGCGTCTCTTTCCGTCCGTTCCTCCCACGCTCCCTCTGTTCTCAGCTGTGGTGTTGTGCGTGAGCTGGCAGAGGACGATGTCTGTGGGGGGATTAGCGTTACCCCCCTCCTCTCATGTGTTCTGTCTTCCCACTGCTCCCCTGCAGATCCCCCTGCTAAGGTTCTTCCTTCCTCGCTGATCCTCCAGATCACTGCCGCCACATCAGCAGCCCGTAAACAAACCCCCTCCTGGAGTCGGAGCCTGGAGCTGACCCTGTGTGGTCACCCATTGTCCTGTCTGAGACCCATATCATTGGCAGATGAGACATGGCTGTGTTTATGTATCTTATATGGGGGACTCCAGCAGTGCGATGTGTGGTTTAGTGCTTTGCTGGCTTAGAAGAAGATCGTGTTGGATTGAATGGTGAAATAACAGTGAAATAGTGCATATAATGGCATCAGCCTCTCAGAAACCCATATCTGTCACCAGCTACCTAAGTCTTAAATTCCCACACAGAATCTGCACACATTTTCTATGTTGGTGTGTGAAAATCTGTGGAAGTCTACAGAATAGTTTTAAAAGGGTGATATCATGATTAATAAAATTTCAGTGAACTATTAAAACATACTGCAAGCCTCAACTAAGATGTGGGTCCTTTTGGTTGAGTGCTGTGTTTGCAATTAAAATTGTACATTTTAATGTTCTTAATTAATGGAAATGGCTCAACACAACAAATGTGTCAAATGATTTCCCCAAATTCAAGTGAAAATGGAACTTTTAATGACTTGCTCTGTCTCAAAATTATTTAACCCCCTGAATAGGATCTCTCACAACAGCACAAATCTGCAAAACAGGTGTTGTCTCAAGCACACCTGATGCAACTAATTAAGGAGTTCATTAGTTGCACCAGGTGTGCTTGAGCTAGAACACATGAACTATGTGAACTGGCTAGGTTTGTTGGCTAGGGTTTGTCTCACGTTTGACTGCATGTTAGAAATATAGATATGTCAAAAGAATGGTCCAAAATGTTAGGAGAAGATATAATTGGTCTTTAAAAACAAGGAACATGATACAAAAAGATAGTGAAGGCACTAAATGTTCCTAGAGACACATTTAGAAGCATAGTTCGCAAGTTCAAAGTTAAAGGAACAGTGGTGACACTACCTGGACGGGGCAGAAAAAGGAAGCTATCAATGGCGTCAACCAGATTTCTGAAAAGGCAGGTTCAGAAAACTTGACCGTAAAAGACTTGGTGGCAGCAAGACTTGGTGGCAACAGGCACTAAGGTTTCAGCTTGCACAGTAAGGCGCATACTATACACATGCCAGAACTCCAAGAAATGCACCACTACTGACCCAAAAGCACAAGAAAAGTCTGCTTCAATTTGCTCAAAATCACACAGAAGTTTGGGGATTCTGTTCTGTGGAGTGATGAAACAAGACTGGAACTTTTCAGCCCTATGCATCAGCGGTATGTCTGGAGGAAGAAGAATGATGCATATGCTGAAAAGAACCCATTGCCTACAGTTGAGCATGGTGGGGCTCGGTGATGCTCTAGGGCTGATTTGCATTCTTTGGCCTTTGAAACCTGCAGCGCATGGAAGGCAAGATGGACTCATTGAAGTATCAGAAAATCCTTGGAGAAAACGTCATGCCCTCAGTGAGGAAGCTGAAGCTTGGGCATCATTGAAACTTCCAGCAGGACAAAGATCCCAAACATACCTCAAATTCCACCAAGGCTTGGTTGCAGAAGAAGATTCTACAGTGGCCATCACAGTCAACTGACTTGAACCCAATAGAAAATCTCTGGTGGGAATAAAAGGTGGTTGCAGCATGCAAACTCAAGAATATTACTGAACTGGAGGCCATTGCTCATGAGGAATGGGCTAAGATTCCTCAGAAACACTTGTATGAATCTGTTGTACCTCAGAATCTGGTGTATGGTTTATACATCTCGTTTGCAGCAGGTCATAAGAGCAAAAGGGTGTTCTACCACGTACTAAAGATGCTTGCCATTAAGGGGTTGAATAATTTTGAGACTGCAGAAGTTATTAAAAGCTGCATTTTCAGTTGAATTTGGGGAAACCACTTAAACATTTGTTGTGTTGAGCTAATTCAATTACTTCTGTTTGATATTTTCAAACAAATCGCTCCCCGTGGTCCACAGCATAATGGCTGCCCACTGCTTTGAGTGTGTCATGGTTTGCAGTGTGTGTGTTCACTACTCACTACTCTGCTTCTAATGCTTGTGCACTAACTTGGATGGGTTAAATGCAGAGGAAATGTTCCGAGTACGGGTTACCATACTTGGCCTTCACGTATCACTTTCATTTTCCACTACTGTAAGGACAAGCCAATTGGCAATACTTTTGTAAATGACCTGTGATTTATGTGCAGTGTCTGCTGTGGATTTATCTAGCTGTGGATTGCGACTCGCCATCAGCTTTCTCCCGCCAAATTTCATTCCAATTAAAAAGAAAAGAAAAAAAGAAAGAAAAGAACTTTACAAGACAACACTTCTCTCCAGCGGATCTGTGATCACCACCCTCATCACGTTTTGAGGGGGAGGTGAGGAGCACTTACCATTCTTACCTGCAGGGTTTTCATTATCAGACTAATAAGACAATATTAATTATGCGACAGCACTGTGCTCTAATTACAATGACAGGCGATTGTGCTCTCCTTTCCATGTCAATTTATCTATAGGAGGGCAGCGAAGGCAAACACTAATATTCCATATGATTATTTAGGATATTAACTGTGAGAATTGATTCTCTGTTTCTCGGTATATACGCCTGGGGGAACTCCCTCAGAGACCGCTAGTGACATGCAGATTGTTTGAAATGTTGAGGTTCAGCAGTTTTGATTGCATCACCTGTGAAGGATGTATGAAGGAATGAACTATATAACCCCAATGTTCCCACCATCGAACATGCGCTTTGTATGAATTCTGCTCACGGGGTGCTCTGTGAGTCTGGGGGCAAGAAGTTAAACCTGTGAAAATAATCTTGTCTGAATACTGCACAAATAATGTATGAACTATTCAAAGTTGTTTTGTGAAGGCAGAAAAAAATAGCCCAGAGCTGCTCAGGGATTGTTTGGGGGCATTGCTCAAGCTCTCAGTGATGTGAACTGTGCAAACTCTGCATGAGTCACATTTCCTTGTCTCCTTTTTATAAGAAATAATGTCTTTGTAAAAAGATATTAATACAAATTAAAAGACTGCTTTTTCAAGCTCTTTCCACTCAAACAGTTGTTTAGAGAATGAGCCCAGAGAGAGTACTGGATATTTTCAACCATTCAGATGGATTTGTCTTTATAATCTTTCTCATACAGTGATTAACAAGTGATTGACCTCAACTAATCTTTAATTTTATTTCGCCCAGACAAAGTGATTTTGTATTTCCTGCAACTAAAAATTAATTTCCTAAAGATTCCGTGAAGTCACTGTAGCCCTGATTTGTTTTTGGTTCTCACAGACCAGTTATTTTTATTTATATGGATTTTACCATAAAATGTATTTTTGTCCTCTAGTTTTTCATTTGAAGCAAATGTAATATGTAGATATTTCATTTAATATGCTTTAAGTAATGTCTGTTTCTGTGTTATAAATTGAAAGGGTTTTGTTTCCCCTGCAAGTTAAACAGACATGTCACTGTCTTTAATATGTGATCAAAGAAACCTGTGTTTCTTTAAGCTGCAAATCAGCATATTAGAAAGATTTCTGAAGGATGTGACACTGAAGACTGGAGTAATGATGCTGAAAATTCAGCTTTGCCATCACAGGAATACATTACATTTTAAGATCAAAATGGAAAACCATTTTAAATTGCAACGATTTCATAGTTGTACTGTTATTACTGTAGTTTTCATCAAATAAATGCAGCCTTGGTGAGCATGAGACTTTTTTCCCCCAAAAAAACACTACAAAATCTTACTGACCCCAAACTTTTATTATATTATATATAATATTTATATTATACATTATTTTTGTTGTAGTAATATATAATAGTACAATTTGTTTTCTGTAATGCATTGCTAAAGACATTTACATATTAAAGGTGCTATAACGTTGAGACTTAACTCTGCTTCCTCTAAATGGAAGAGAGGCTACATAATTCTGCTATTTTGTTTTCCCACCCTGTGATGTTCGCATGGACAGTCCATGATGAGGGAACATGTTGCACACAAAAGTCCTCACCAACTTTTTGTGCACATACACTCAAACATATGTGAGAGTGAACGGCCGTAGAACGTCTCAAACAGAACCCACGCACCCTTTCAAGACCCTCTCATTCTCTTCTCTCATATATCAAAAGAGAAGCACCTGAGGCACTGAAGCAATAATGTAGTATAAATGAAATTTTCTGCAAGGCTTATTGATGTCATTAAACACAAGCATATTGCACTTCACAACCATTTTAGTCTTCATCAGAGAGCTTGACATTTAGTGAATTAGGTACTGTTGAGCTGCCTGTGTCTTCCTATCGTCACTGGCGTCGCCCCCTCCACCACGGCCTGTAGAGATATCCGTCATCTCATTTAGGCCCGCTGACCGCTGACGAGCACTAATATCCCTTTGCATTAGCTCATTTGAGCCTAATGTACTTTTGCTGTTTGTAATCAAATAAGCAATAGCTTAGACTATGCCTTATGGCTTTAAATGAGTATGCAACCATTACGATTACATTATTTCTCTATCTAAAGGTTTCACTTTTTTTTGTGTCCTGTGTCATGATAGTGGGTATAAATTCATATGCACATTTGTTTTGTTGCATATGCAGTCACAGATCATAGTTTGATTGGGTTTTTAGTACCCCATTAATGTATTAAATTTGATCTAGTTTAAAACAGTGTTTCTGAAATGGTATTGCTTGTTTTGTTTGCTGTTGTCGACCCAACGCGCTATCAAAAATTGGTTGTGCAAAAGTGAACAAAACTATAATTTGATGATTAGTTGTGACGTGTTTAGATGCTGTTGCTTCCTTTTGACAAACTTGGCACGTCTTTATAGGTTTAGTGCTTTGTTTGTATTGTAAATTTCCCTGTATTCAGTGTCATGCTATTGTCATCCAATAATTCACAGCACAATTTATAATACATTTAGAACAAATCTGCAGTCAGTTTACCATTAAATTGCATTTTATATATACCATTTATATAATTGATTAAATTAGACAACCGACCGACCGGACCTCTCAACTTTTTTAGTATATTTTGGAACTTCAAGAAAACTTGCCAATGCGATAATCTCAAAATGTCCAAATAACACACAGTTAAAAAAAACGGACTAAAATATCCATCAGTCTATGATTGTAATTGTAAGTGGTATATATATTTTTCTTTTTTCCTTGCCTAATTTTGATAATGGTTGTGCATCATGTCCATGTTGGCATAATTTGACTAGTTTCTTTCTGCAGGTTGAAGCGCAAACTTTGACAAAAGATATGAGGATGGTTTTCTCCTTATAAGACTATCATTACTATGGACAATGATATGGCTAGTCACACTTTATTTTTTTGTATTTGCCATTGTTTCGCTGTCGCCCTCAGCTCTATCAGAACAGATCTGTCAATGGTTTTTTTTGGGCCTCAGTTGAGGACCGCTGGTCTAGACTATGCATATCACGTTGACTTCTCCCTGCAGCTCAGTTTGACTGCAGATCAAGACCTCACACATTTATTGACACCAGCACAGCTGACAATCTCAGCCGTCAGACACGGATACATCTCCACCACCTTCACGCCTCATTCCAGTGGGGCATCTGTTGGTGCCTCCACCCGGGTGGGCCATAAAGTGCTCACGGAGTTGGCATAACAGGATCAGCGTGCCCTGGAAAATAAGCCCCGTCACACAGTTTTTTTTTTTTTTTGCTGACCGTTGCCAAATCACAACCACCATAAAACATCTTGTCTTAATTGGCGCATTTGCCATACACGTCTTAAAACACTGTAGTTTCAGCTGTTGCAGATCGTGAGCAAAAGCAAAACAAGAAAGAAATGCTGAAAGTTGTTGATGTCACTGAACCATGAAACTTTTGGCCCGGGGTTGAAATTGCACTGTGTACACGTTCTTTAGCAATTTAGCTGCAGGGATAAACATACCTTACATCAACACGCTGTTTGTACTCTAGATTTGCCCCGCTTTAGGCTGACAGAACCCGTACACTCTGCTCTCTGTGCCGAACAAGTGAAATCCAGACAGTTCCAATTATCTCATTCACTGAGGCTGTCTAGAGTGCAACTGCATGTACTTTGCATGCAAAGAAGTGTGATTGATTCTCATTGTCATAAATGGAAATACTATGTGTTTTTTTTTTTGGGCCTGTATAGGTTCAGTTTGAGTTGCATTAGTGTTTTACAAAGTGCAATTTTTTGATTATACCAAATAAGTAAATGGTATAATTGTGTTGATCCTGTAAAACCACACAATGGACCTTTTTCACAGTTTATATTACTATACTGTGTGTTATATTACCTTGGCATTAAATTACAGAAAACAATTTAATGCGGCTGTTTCTAATACAATGGTCCATCTAATATTGTGAAAAGGGTCCATCTAATATGCTTTAATAACTCTCTTCAGTGCTTTTTTTAAATGTTCCAACCAAAGTTATATTTTAGTCAGTCTTGTTCTAAGCTAACTGGAGCATTTTTAAATTGATTTGAAATTCTTATAAATATGTATCTTGTCTCCTGTAGATCATTACAAAGTATGTTTATGAACTCTTGGAGAATGACTGCAAGCTGAAGAAGGAGATCCTTCCTGTAAGTAATGTCTTTTTTTTCTTCCAGAAAATCTAAACAGAATTATTGTGAAAGCTGATGCAGTTGTGCTTTAAGAATACAGTGGTCTAAATGATGTGAAAACTAAGTTTTAAAATGATAATCTTCAACACTTCTCAACTCTCCAGGAGAAAATTGCATTTGTTCTGACGGTAACATTGTGTACGCTCAAGGAGATTCCTAAGGTGTGGTCAATGCATTCATATGAGCAATAATGTTATGATTTCTAGTGCGCTTTTTTAAGAGGCGTATCATTAAACTACGCATCATTTTTGATAGCGGGTGTTTGCACTTGGTAGAAATAGAATTTATGTCCTTTTAAAAGCACTGTAAATTACTCTCCATAAATCACCTGAACAATGCTGGCACAGACTTTTATGAGCTGTTTTATTTGTGGAGAGTATTTACCAAATGATGTTCTTGGAGTCTGTATTGTCTTTCAGAGAGTTTCATGGGCACAGCTCCCTGTGACCAACTGCATTTAGTGCTCAATCCATTTGTCAAAGTTAATTTTAAAGAAGACTACACACAAAATGCATTGTGTTGTTTTCTATTGTATGATTTTATGAGCCTGCCACATTACTGATCACCACACAGGAAGCATACGCATGGAGAAGTCGAGACGGTTTTGTTGCAGTGTAATGAAGTCATCAGACGCAGACAGACAGTGTTGACTTTTCAGCAGCTTGGCAGCGTAGCTCAGCATTGAGCGCTGTTCATTAGAAATGATTCCAGGCTCTGACTCACTCCGCTGTTTCTGAGTGTCCTGCCCCACTTTAATAAGAGTAAATATAGTTGTTGACACATCAGGGGGCAGACAACACAAAAACACCTTTTATAATCAAATCGAGGTTCACAGAGTTTGGCAAGTTTGACTGAATGTAATGGAAACATGCTTTCTTGTTTTACCTATACACAAGCAATAGGCCCCGTTATTTGCTCCAGCGTTTTGGAATGCAGTGTGAACTGTAGTTTCAAAGTGCCCTAAGTATGTTCAATAATACAACAGAGACCATTTCCAAACCGCAGATTTTATTGGCCGTAATCTTGTACCCTGCTATAATTGGCGACCGGTGTCTCCGTTTGGTACTGATTATAATATTTATATTCCTTCAGGTCGATGCGACTGAGGATGAACCGAAAAGCTTTATTTACGTGAGCGAGGATGCCCTCACTAACCCGGAGAAGATCATGGTTCTCATCCAGGGCAGTGGAGTGGTAAGGGCAGGCCAGTGGGCTCGACGCCTCATCATTAATGAAGACCTCAACAGTGGGACGCAGATACCCTTCATTAACCGTGCCAAAGAGGTGGGTTTTACTTCGTCTTCATTATGTTTCTTTTTTCTTTTTTAGCAAAGGAACTATGTAAACATTAGTTGTTTGTGCTAAAATAGTTTTTTGGATGTATGTTGTGTTGGGCCTTGGGCGTATTTAATACACATTATTCCAATTTCAATTAGTGTGTTTTATCAATTATTTATATATATATATATATATAGACTGCCATTCGAATAATTTAAGAAATAAGTCTTTTATGCACACTTATTCTGCATTTATTTGTTTATTCAAAAAACATACACACACACACACATATATATATATATGTGTATATATATAAATCAGCAAGGGCACATTCAATTGATAAAAAGTGTCAATAAAGACATTTTATAATGTTACAAAGGATTTCTATAATTATATTTCTATCAAACTAATTGTTTTTCTATTAATCTATTTACAAAGAATCCTTAAAAGTATCACAGTTTTAAAAAAATATATAAAACAAACTATTTTTAACATTAAAACTTTTACAGTAAATCAGCATATTCGAATTTCTGAAGAATCATGTGACACTGAAGACTGGAGTTATGACGCTGACAATTCAACTTTATCACAGGAATAAATTAGATATTACATAAACTATATTTAAAATAGATTAAAAGGAAAATAGTTATTTATTTTCAATTATTCAATATTTCACAACATCGCTGCGACAACACTTTATTTTAAGGTGACGTAGTTACACGTTACTACTTGTACTTACCATAGTAATAACAGTAAATTATGCTTAATTACAAGTAACTAAACCAAACCCTAACCGTAACTCTATAGTAAGTGCAAGTAGTTCATTAATTTGAGTAAGTACAATGTGACTACGTCACCTTAAAAAAACGTGTAGCCATTACTGTTTTTATTCTTGGTCAAATAAATACAGCCTTAGTGAGCATAAAACATGAGACTTCTTAATTATTCTTAATTATCTTAACTATTTCAAACTTTTAACCTGTCGTGTATATTTGTTGTAGTTAATTTTTATTGCAAATGTAAAAATTTTATTGATTTGTTTTCTGTTATTTCATCTGTGTTTTGGCCTTTGATTGTATAAGCAGGGTGAGTAAATATGTGAACTACTTGCCTGACTGAACCAGTAGATTGTTTAATATCAAGGAAAGTGATATCACATGCGTGTAGTCTGAGCGACTGCTGTATCTATCTCTATTTTCTCCTCTGTATCCCTCTTTATTCTCTCCGATCCATAGATATTTATTTACCCAGCAAAAGGAGCTGTTTTGCTGTTACGTGTGTACTGTAAACTGTAATTTAGATTTTCATTTCTTTTCTCTGTCGGAGGACGTATCCCCGAGTGGAGTTATTTCCGTCCATCGCGGCTAGTCGTTTGTCACGCCGCCCGCCGCTACCTGTGTAATTTCATCGGCCCGTGCGTTCAAATTGACTTAAGGGAGATCTCCCTCGCTCTTCCATCTAAATGTCATAAAACACACACACACACACTCACTCTCACACTGATGTCTGCAGGCAAAGTCACTTTTCGCACAGCGCCGGGAAAAGACGGACAGGGACGGTGAGTTTGTGTGTGCGGGAGACAGTAAGGTGGCTTATTGCATTTGTGAAGAGGCGCGTTCTGGGGGGCGTACCGCGACGGGTTAGACAGAAAGAATGCACGCCGGCCATTTATCTTACTAAATAATGACCCCTTGCTTTGCTGTGACATCATCATAATAGCATTTACAGGAAGAGAGATTCCAGAGTTTGTTGCGTGTGTGTCAGTATGACAGAGGGAATGTGGCTGTCACTTTGCAATATTTGTATTGCTGAAGGGGTGCGGATGCGCTGTCTGATTCTTCATGTGACGGCTCGTGTTTGTGATTTCCTCTGTGATAAACAAGGCCACCTGAGGCCATGTGCCGAATACGCTCTGATCCGAGATCAGTCTGTTCTTTTTAGCCTGTGAGATGTGCTATTCTGATGGGAATTTGTAACGTGCTCACAAACAGATTTCATTGCTCCCTGATCTGTCCTGTGAAGCTTAATTAAAGATTTTAGCGTAGAAATAAGATTGTAAAACAAAGCAGGTTGCAGAGTTGCTCATACGGTACATTTGATGCGGGCTGTAGTAGACTATCGTCTTCATTAGCACATTTCCGGAGAAAACGCTGAAGTTCTCAAAGAAAGATGACTCAGCCGGGTCAGATGAGTAGTACTGCAGCGGTTTTTGAAGACAGACCAGATATAATCAATCATTTTGGAAATCAAATAAAAAGAGAGAGAAAACACAGACAGTCCACTGAGGACAAAACCCGTTTGCTCCAATAGAAGGCTAGTAATTTTTATTTTTTTCAGTAAGGATGCATTACATTGATCAAAAGTGACAATACAGACTTTTTTTTCCTACTACTTATATTTAAAATAAATGCTTTTCTTTTGAACTTTCTATTCGTTTCTATTTCTATTCAAGAATCTTGAAAATATGCATCACTGTCTCCACATAAATATCCAGCAGCACAACTGTTTTCAACATTGATGATAATAAGAAATGTTTCTTAAGCAACAAACCAGAATGATTTCTGAAGCAGCATGCGACACTGAAGACAAAAGTAATGGCTGCTCAAAATGCAGCTTTTCAACATTTAAATAATTGGTCCCACTTTATATTAAGTGGCTTTAAGTACTACATTGAAGTTACTACTTTGATACAATGGACTTATTGTGTACATACATGTTTTTACATTGTACTTATATTTTGAAAATACCTGCATGTAATTACAACTGTAATTAATTGATGTAATTACATTTGTAATTACACAGTTGACCCTTCCCTTACACCTTAACCTACCCTTAAATCGACCCATACCAGCACACCTGACCCTAACCTTACCAGTATCACATCTCAATAGCAGCAAAAGTGTTTTACAATACAACCTGAACATAATAAGTACATTGTACTTATTTTTCTATGTAAGTACATAGTACTTAAAGCCACTTAATATAAAGTGGGACCAAATAATTTAAATGTATTGCAATTATTATTCTTTTTTTATTTCATATTATTTGAAATGTCCATTTCCATTTCATGGAAAAAGAAACAAAATGTACACGTCTGTTAATTGCAATATTTTTAAGACCTCATATAAATGCAGTAACTGCTGATCCAGCTGCTGCGTCATGTGTGTAGGAGTTTAGCTGGTCACACACCACTGACTATGTGCTAGTATGTAAGGGAAAGACTGTGCATTATTCCCACATCTGCGCGCGTGTGACAGACTATGGGCGTCCACAGAAGGCCGTAGTGGCAGCGCTGGGAAACAGGGCCGGAGTCTGACAGCTGGGCTACCGAGAGAGTGAACACATAAGAACTTGTGTGTGTGTGTGTGTGTGTTTGAGAAAGAAAGCAAGCTTGCTTAATGACAGCTTATTCCTTCATGAGTTTAACTCCTGACAGCCGAAAGCTCTGCCTGTTGCATCATGGTAGCAGAATCATTTCCTTGTGACCTGTCAAAAGCTGGAGAGTTTCAGCGGAAGAGAGCAAGAAAAAAAAAAAAAAAACTGGAGGAGATTTGGAATTAATTTGTTTTCGCAGGGTCAGAAATTGAGTTCCGTAAAGGTTTGGGTGAGATGTGAGCCCTAAAAAAGCTGCTTAGGATTACAAAAGCCTGTTTAGATCCATTGGTCTGAACTGTAACTCACTGTTTATGCAAGTACGATTACATGACATATGTATTTTGTGCGGCACTATTTTCATATAGCTGATTTAACCTCTTATGACCGACCCCCCTCTGCTCTCGTCTCGGCCAGCCTCTCTCTGACAGAGCCGGATTGATTGCTCACTCAGAGCATCTTGTTTAAGCCTGCAGTTACTCTGACATTGACCCAGCCAAAATGTAGCCGAGGCTAACGTGAGGACGTGACTGGAAAGGTGAGAGGATTTTTCTCTCTCGGTCTCTCTGATGCAGGAAGCTTGCGATCTTTTTCCCTCTAGTGGCTCTCAGGAAGCATGAGTGAAAACGAGCTCTTGACAGAGGCAATAAATATACTGCAACTCTTCCAACACCTCTCCCTCCCTCCCTCCCTCCTAGTATGTTCACTCACTCGTTCCATGCTTTATTCAGTTTTCCTCATCCCTGTTATCTCATCCAATCTTATTTTAGTTATCTGTAATATACAGTTGCAGGATCCCCCCCCCCCCATCCTTTCTCTCTTTCTGTCTGCGTTCTGAAAGAAATGCTTGCATACTGCATATTTTGTTTATATTGTTTAAAACCTTTTTTTTATTTTTATTAAGTAAATCAATTGCACAATATTTAAGCTTTGTGTCAAGAACCCTGTTTAGGTTTATTCTGCGACAATGACCAGCTGACTATTCCTCTTTTTTTTTTTGTTCCAAGTTACTTGCCAAATAAGTAAATACAGTAAATTGACATTTAAGTGTATAATCAAGGTGACATTATTTCACTATATGGGATACTATAATAAAATAATACTAATAATAGTGTATTATTATATTACTGTATTATTATAATCAAAAATAAATGTTTTCTATATTAAAATATTTAAAAAAGTAATTTATTCCATCATTACTCAGCAGTCAATACAGTCTTCAGTGTCACATGATCCTTCAGAAATCATTCTAATATGCTGATTTGCTGCTCTTGAAAAAACATTATTTGGGTAATCAATCTTCAAACAGTGGTTAATGTTTTTGTGGAAACGGTAATACTATTTTTAAGGATTCTTTGATTAATAGAATGTGCAAAAGAATAACTTTATTTGAAAAAAATATTGTAACATTATAAAGAGTGTTTACTGTCTCTTCTGATTCATTTTAATACATCCTTGCTGAATAAAAGTTCATTTATTTTTTACTGACCCCAAACTTCCAGAAAACTGTTAACAGGTTCAAATTGGGGAACTTGGAAGATGGAGTGCATTGCATTATGGGATACAGTATTCCTTCTGCCCA
This sequence comes from Semotilus atromaculatus, assembly GCA_031834385.1. Taxonomy (NCBI): domain Eukaryota; kingdom Metazoa; phylum Chordata; class Actinopteri; order Cypriniformes; family Leuciscidae; genus Semotilus; species Semotilus atromaculatus. The sequence continues at coordinate 593,554 of JAULUF010000035.1, forward strand.
TTTTCATCAAATAGTAGGTCATCCGTGCATAGAGAAAATGTGCATACTTTGTACAGTATGCATACTGCAAAAAAAATATCCATGTAGTTAGTATGAGTGGTACGTTATTCTGAACATTCGGTTTTCTTCTCACAACTCTATTATTTCCCCAATGTATTTTTCTTTCACTTGTTCTTTCCCTATCCGTGTTTTCTCTGCTCCAATCTCTGGCCTGCGTGTTTGTTTTTTCGCTGTTGCTTTGACCTGCACCCCTTCTGTAAACTCTACCCCCTTTCCTCCCTGACCCAAATCGACCCCCATATAGCTCTTTTCTCTCATATCCCAAACCTCCCTTCGCTGATGACAGTCAGTTCCCTGGTTAACAAAAAATAAAACGTCAGAAAAGGGAATAAAAAAGGGCAACTGCATTTCATTAAGAATAAAGTCTTTAATAAAAAATAAGATCCGTATCCCCCCAACCCCCCACCACCCCCCTCCCTGTTCTTGTTAGTCAGTTAGAAGCGACTCTGGAGACTTGCTAGAAAGAAAGAGGGGGTGTGGTGTTTTCAAAAGTGTGTCAAAAGCCTAGGGGTTTGTATCTGCCCAGAATTTCAATGGGAGGCTGAAAGGGGGCCGGGAAGCGGGCAAACTCAAACACTGGAATCTTGTTTAATTTCTGTCATGTTGCTCTTTTTTTTACCAGATTGATGTCTTTTTCAAAATCGGCTCACTATCTCTCCCTCTCTCCCTCCGTCATTTGCAGATGCGGTGTGATACTGTATGCCATCTCTGTCCTCTCTGCCTTAAATCCCTTAAGTTTCCTGCTTCTTCTCCCCCCCCCCTCACCCTCACCCCTTCTCTCCTCACTGACTGGGGACCTGTGTTTTTTTCTTCTTCTCCATTTATGATTATCAGTCGATCCATAACTTGCTTGCTAAGGGCTAGCCTTTAGCATCAGAGATGCTGCGCTTCCTGTATACAGGGGGGAACTGGTGCCCCACTGTTACGTTAACTAGATATAGAGGCGTGCATCAGGAGACCGAGGGTAACCGCGGCCCAGCACTGGGGTAATGTGTTCTCCGTCTTGCTGGAAGGTTCAGCATTTCCTGCAGTTAAAATCAATGAACTTGACACCTTCAAAGGGCCGTGTGAGGGAGCGACTTGCTCCGGGGTTAAAACTCTTTTAAATAGCCCCCTGCGGGAATCACCGCTGTCAATAAAATGCAATAATTACCACACCCCGGCCTGGGAAGAGTGCAGGCAGGCTGGGCTAAATTAAAAATTGATCAGAAAGAGGAGAAAACATTATTTTTGTGGCCCTTTTCCCCAGTCTTTATCGTGCAGAGTCTCATCAGCAAACTGGCTGTAGTTTCTTCTGCTTCCTATTTTACGATTTCCACCGCTCTCTCGCTCTCCGGCGAACGATTTACCATGTCGTTAGATGTTAAAGGATTTATTTGGCATTTACTTGTCCTGATGGTGAGGTGTGTTGCAGACGAGGCTGGGTTTATGAGTTAGCGTTTTTCTATGCAGACGTGGGCATTGAGAGCACCCTCAGCATTTATTGATTGCCGCCTAATTTTGTCTTGACTATCCCCACCTCTGTACCTTCATCTGACAGTCAGAATAGGTATCAGTCGCTCATCCGTATATGTATCTGTCATCTTATTTTCACACAGACACATCTTACCTAAGAGCAAGATGTTTTTCATTGCACACACATTCATAAACATATTCAAATGTCACTTGCTCATCATATCCCACCAGAGATTGTTCTGATGCTGTCTAGACCATCAGACAAGATACTCACATCATTGCGCAAAGATTTATGGGCCATCACTTGTGGTGGGATGATGTCATAGAAAGGGGGCGGGGGTACTAATAAAGTGCTATAATTTTTCTTTTTAAATGTGTGTGTGTGTGTATGTATATGTATATATATATATATATTATATATATATATATATAATATATATATATATATATATATATATAATATATATATATATAATATATATATATATATATATATATATATATATATATATATATATATATATACACCGCATTCCAAATTATTATGCAAATTGGAATAAATTGGCATAAACATTAAATATTTTGTTTTTAAATCAAACTCATGGATGGTATTGTGTCTCCGGGCTCTTTGGATCACTGAAATCAATCTCAGACACCTGTGACAATTAGTTTGCCAGGTGAGCCCAATTAAAGGAAAACTACTAAAGAAGGATGTTCCACATTATTAAGCAGGCAACAGGTTTCAAGCAATATGGGCAAGAAAAATGATCTCTCTGCTGCGGAAAACCGTCAAATAGTGCAATGCCTTGGACAAGGTATGAAAACATTAGATATTTCACGAAAACTTAAGCGTAATCATCGTACTGTGAAGAGATTTGTGGCTGATTCAGAGCACAGACGGGTTCGTGCAGATAAAGGCATAATGAGGAAGGTTACTGCTAGACAAATTCATCGGATAAAGAGAGCAGCTGTTAAAATGCCATTACAAAGCAGCAAAAAGGTATTTGAAGCTGCTGGTACCTCTGGAGTCCCGCGAACCTCAAGGTGTAGGATCCTCCAGAGGCTTGCAGTTGTGCATAAACCTACTATTCGGCCACCCCTAACCAATACTCACAAGCAGAAACGGTTGCAGTGGGCCCAGAAATACATGAAGACTAATTTTCAAACAGTCTTGTTTACTGATGAGTGCCATGCAACCCTGGATGCCCCAGATGGATGGAGTAGTGGATGGTTGGTAGATGGCCACCAAGTCCCAATAAGGCTGCGATGGCAGCAAGGAGGTGGCGGAGTCATGTTTTGGGCCGGAATCATGGGGAGAGAGCTGGTATGCCCCTTTAGGGTCCCTGAAGGTGTGAAAATTACCTCTGTAAAGTATACAGAGTTTCTGACTGACCACTTTCTTCCATGGTACAAAAAGAAGAACCGTGCCTTCCGTAGCAAAATCATCTTCATGCATGACAATGCACCATCTCATGCTGCAAAGAATACCTCTGTGTCATTGGCTGCTATGGGCATAAAAGGAGAGAAACTCATGGTGTGGCGTGGCCCCCATTCTCCCCTGACCTCAACCCTATTGAGAACCTTTGGAGCATCCTCAAGCAAAAGATCTATGAGGGTGGGAGGCAGTTCCCATCAAAACAGCAGCTCTGGGAGGCTATTCTGACATCCTGCAAAGAAATTCAAGCAGAAACTCTCCATAAACTCACAAGTTCAATGGATGCAAGAATTGTGAAGGTGATATCAAAGAAGGGATCCTATGTTAACATGTAACTTGCCCTGTTAAGATGTGTTTGTTTGAAATAGTTTTTGATTTCAGTAAATATGATCTCCTTATGCTGCCAATTCAACAAATTACCATTTTCAGTTCTTTACAACCTATAAAATGTTTTCAAACTCTGCTGTGCATAATAATATGGAACAGTGCATTTTCAGTTTTTTATTTTTGAAAAAAATACTGTTTTCGTTGGGTGGTTTGTTCAATAAAATTCGACTTATACCCTAAAAGTTGGTGACTTGAAAATTATACTGACTGTCATTTGCATCGCCTATTTAGGAAAATCAGTGTAAAATATCATTTGCATAATAATTTGGAATGCGGTGTATATATATATTATATATATATATATATATATATATACACTCACCGGCCACTTTATTAGGTACACCTGTCCAACTGCTCCTTAACACTTAATTTCTAAGCAGCCAATCACATGGCGGCAACTCAGTGCATTTAGGCATGTAGACATGGTCAAGACAATCTCCTGCAGTTCAAACCGAGCATCAGTATGGGGAAGAAAGGTGATTTGAGTGACTTTGAACGTGGCATGATTGTTGGTGCCAGAAGGGCTGGTCTGAGTATTTCAGAAACTGCTAATCTACTGGGATTTTCACGCACAACCATCTCTAGGGTTTACAAAGAATGGTCCGAAAAAGAAAAAACATCCAGTGAGCGGCAGTTCTGTGGGCGGAAATGCCTTGTTGATGCCAGAGGTCAGAGGAGAATGGCCAGACTGGTTCGAGCTGATAGAAGGGCAACAGTGACTCAAATAACCACCCGTTACAACCAAGGTGGGCAGAAGAGCATCTCTGAACGCACAGTACGTCGAACTTTGAGGCAGATGGGCTACAGCAGCAGAAGACCACACCGGGTGCCACTCCTTTCAGCTAAGAACAGGAAACTGAGGCTACAATTTGCACAAGCTCATCGAAATTGGACAATAGAAGATTGGAAAAACGTTGCCTGGTCTGATGAGTCTCGATTTCTGCTGCGACATTCGGATGGTAGGGTCAGAATTTGGCGTCTACAACATGAAAGCATGGATCCATCCTGCCTTGTATCAACGGTTCAGGCTGGTGGTGGTGGTGTCATGGTGTGGGGAATATTTTCTTGGCACTCTTTGGGCCCCTTGGTACCAATTGAGCATCGTTGCAACGCCACAGCCTACCTGAGTATTGTTGCTGACCATGTCCATCCCTTTATGACCACAATGTACCCAACTTCTGATGGCTACTTTCAGCAGGATAATGCGCCATGTCATAAAGCTGGAATCATCTCAGACTGGTTTCTTGAACATGACAATGAGTTCGCTGTACTCAAATGGCCTCCACAGTCACCAGATCTCAATCCAATAGAGCATCTTTGGGATGTGGTGGAACGGGAGATTCGCATCATGGATGTGCAGCCGACAAATATGCGGCAACTGTGTGATGCCATCATGTCAATATGGACCAAACTCCCTGAGGAATGCTTCCAGCACCTTGTTGAATCTATGCCACGAAGAATTGAGGCAGTTCTGAAGGCAAAAGGGGGTCCAACCCGTTACTAGCATGGGGTACCTAATAAAGTGGCCGGTGAGTGTATATATATATATATATATATATAATCTTTTTTTTTATACAGGGACCAAAGTTTTCTGTTGTAGTACCATGGAGTAAATACTTTTAAATGGACATTACATTAAATATGTACAATTAAGATATGCATTACTAAAATTAAATATTATACAATATATAATATTATACAAATATATATACTGTACATAAATCTTTAAAGGTAACGAGTTAAAAACTTTTTAAGCATGAATTATTAATTTATATATAGCATCATGTTTTTGGGAAGTCTTACCTTCTCAAAAAAGTTGTATTATTAAAAGTTGTATTAAAAGTTAAAATTTTTGAGAGCTTATTGACCTTGACCGCTATAAATCTTCAGGGGCCCTCTGTTATTTTTCCTGTTTTTTGTTTTTCTTTCTGCATGTTGGTTGAACCGCATGAGTTTTGTAGATCCCACTACATGATTTTTTACCAAAAAAAAATAAAAAAAAATAAAAAATAAAAATTTTCACATTTTTATAAGCAGCGAAGGAACTTTTTGCTTTGTTGTAATATTAAGACGGTTGTATCACTGCGACATGTTTATTGAATTTAATTCAGAACTTCATACTCCTCATGGAAGAGGTGTGTTCAAGTTATTGTATGTTTATTGTATTAAAGATCCAGACCAAAAGAGCACCATGTCATTGACCCATTTGCCAAAGTATCATAATAGTACTATCCGACACCAATGTACTGCTACACTTTATTCATTTATGTATTTATTGTACGGGAGAAAAACCTTAAATAGACTAAAGCAAGAATCCATTATAAAACATTATTGGCGATCGTTCACTCATTAGCAGAGTGTTGATGATTTGATTCTGCTGCTAAATGAACTAATGATACGGTGGCAGAGGCAGCCGGCGAGGTGTGTGTAGTAGGTCGTTCTGCGCTGCGGGCAGTGTGTGAGTGTCCCAATGGGATGGCCTTGTTTAGATTCTCTCATACAACGCCTGTGGCAGTATATGAGGTAGGTCTTCGCTCACTCTCTCACTGGGACGACTCTTTGAGGCTGAATGTAGTGTTTGTGTGAGTGTGACATAAGGGAAGAGAAAAAGATAGCGGTATAAAATATAACCCTGTTCTATTAATAGAGTCCCTTTTACTGTCCGATATATCAATCTTTAACAATATACTCGAGCAGGAATCCAACCAGAATGAAAGCTGCCCGTAAGAACTTATTGATTAGAATTTCTCCTTGTGTTCTTGGCAGTCTTAAGGGCTCTTCTGTTGTCCTGGATCTGTACAATTTTTCATGCCCGTCCTCTCCACTGCACTTTGTCGAGGTCAGGGTAACCGACTTGCCAAAGTTTTCGGAGGAAATTGAGTTTATGGGGGAAACAGAAATGAAGGCATGCGGCTATCCGTAGAGGACTGCTCAGGAGGTCAAAGTTCAGCCTAGCTGCAAAAAAAAAAAAAAAGAGGAAAAAAAAGAAACATGCCAGAGTTGCTCTCCGGGCAAATTGGCTCATTTTGTGAGAGCTTGATCGATGGGGAGGAACCGTTGGCGCAAATAGGGGTTAACTGGGTCTTGGCCATATTCTGTGGTTCAATGAA